>OY740785.1:60549309-61749309 GCA_963514005.1 Raja brachyura
AAAAAATGAAGTCTTAAAAATTCCTCCATTACGATTATGCGATTTATGTCATAAATTATGCCATTCTATACTTCAGACTTCCCCTTGTGGGAAAAAGACTCCACTAGTGAAATTGATGAGGTAATTATGCATTTCAACATGGCTCGAGATATTTCAGTATGGCTCAAAATATACATTTCTGTAACAAAGTATCCTAAAACTCTCAATAGATGTTCTGGCACATCAGTTCCTTTCAGCACAAAAATAAAACTCACCTACACTACAGATGCCTGGGACCTCAGCAATGTAAAACAAGGAGTGTCTGGGATGTATGCAATGGTACAAATTTTTAAGAAATTCTGGACCATCGCGTTGCAGGGATAACAGATTCCCATCAGATCTGGGCCAACTCGTATTCCCAGGATCAGCTTAAAAAATGGGCTTTGTTTCAAGTTCCCATTCAGTTATTTTAAAACATTGACATTATCTCAACTTGAGCCTGAGAAAAACTATTTCAAATCTGGAGAACCATCTACATTTAAAGTTGGACCAGTGTTATCAGGGGTGTCTCCAATGTACCCTCCAGCCCACATTTCTTGCACTACCAACTACTGAAAGTCCAAGATAACAATAAGGCAGAAGACAGCAAGGACATGAGGTCCTTCACGGAGGGCAGTACCAAAAATACATCTCCTTAACTATCTAATTTTAAAGATCTACTAAAAACAAGAAATGCCAAATAAATAATTAACGTTAATTCTATTAAGCAAGTGCAAAGACTTGATCTATTGATCATCAAGTACAAATATTTCACATTGCTGAAGTACTGAAGTCTCCAAGAATGTTAGCAGACAGTTCTACCACTCACCATGACACCTATTACAAAGAAAAGTACCCAGATCTGCATCAGGGTTGAAGATAGACACAAAAAGCTGGAGTAACTTAGCAGGTCAGGCAGCATCTTTGGAGAAAATGAATAGGCGACGTTTCAGGTCGAGACCCTTGTTCAGAAGAAGATCCGAAGAAGGGTCTCGACCCAAACATCACCTATTCCTTTTCTCCAGAGATGCTGCCTGACCCGCTGAGTTACTCCATCATTCTGAGTCTATTGAATCAGCATCTGCAGTTCCTTCCAACACATTTTGTCTGCATCAAGACTGTCCCTTGTAGATAAATAAGGGACAGAAGTTTAGGGGTAACATGAGGGGGAATTTCTTTACTCAGAGAGTGGTAGCGGTGTGGAATGAGCTTCAAGTGGAAATGGTGGCGGCAGGTTCGTTGGTATCATTTAAAAATAAATTGGATAGGCATATGGATGAGAAGGGTATGGAAGGTTATGGTATGAGTGCAGGCAGGTGGGACTAAGGGAAAAAAGTTGTTCGGCATGGACTTGAAGGGCCGAGATGGCCTGTTTCCGTGATGTAATTGTTATATGGTTATATGGTTATATGGTTAATATCAAATACGTGTCATCAGGCTTAAACTAATAACCTGTTCCTCGGGTACCTCATATTCCACATGTTTATTCTGAACCAGGTATCAGTGGTGCTGACGTTACCAACTATTCCCGGAGGCCTCCCCGGAGGCGACAGTGTCTGGGGAAGAAGCGGCCGCTCCAGACATTTCCAAGCCGCTGAGGAGTGCACCCGACGCCAGAGTTCCATCTTCCCGGCAAGAGGGCCTGAAAACATCAGAATGGCTGCGGAGGCCACAAATAAGCCCGACCTCGGGTGATCACAGAGGAAGAGGACTAAACTTTCTAATGCCTTTCCCCACAGTTGAAAATTTTGATTCTATAATGTGTTGTGTCATTTTACTTTTTTTAAAAATGTCTATGGATGTACGGAAACTTAATTATTTCTTCTATGTAAAGCACGTTGGTTTCAACGCGAGTTGATTTAAACGTGCTATATAAATAAAATGTACTTACTTACTTACTATTCAATGACCCATAATTGTGGAGGAAGCTGTCCACTGATATCCTGACATCAGCACAAGTGCAGAAACAACTAACTTGTCAAGTGAGACAAAAAACAAACCAGGAAAAATGTGAAAAGCAGATGGCATTTCCTGAGGTCGAGCTGTAGTACAGAGACTACACTTGTGTCGGCACATATTTAGAATCCGTGCACCAAGATATCATTGATGCCTCCACTGTAGTGAATGGGCCTTACACTCGACATTCATCAAACAAAGAACTTCTACAAGCTCACCCAATAGGGACCACTTCTCATATCTCAGGAGCCACTTTTTGCTGAAGGTGAACATGAATAAAGATATTCATGATCAGCCACCAATGAGCCAGCCAAGTCTTTGATTGATTGTTTGAGGAAAATGGTACTTGAAGATTAAAACCTCAGATTTGCCACAACATTGATGGAGATTGAGAACATAGAACAGTAGCGCACTGGAATAGGCCCCTCAGCCCGCAATGTCCGTGCCAAACATAATGTCCTGATCAATGAAGGCAAGCATACAATATGCCTTCTTTACCACTCTATTTGCATTGACATTTTCAGGGAACTATCAACTTGGATTGCAAGATCCCTCTGTACATCAATGCCATTCAGCGTCTTGCCATTAATTATATACTTTCCCCTTACATGTGATATGTTTGCATGACACTGGGCATACACCACTAACATTGTTTCCACAAAATCCTGCAAATTAAACGGAAAGGTGAGCAAGGCAGCATCAGTATCTTCTTCAAGGTCAATATTCCCAGTACTGAGACCTAGTTAATTCTGTCAGCTGTGTTGGACAGGCCCTGGTGTAGCATGCATAATACCAGATTCTTAAATGAATGCTTTATTCCAAATGATGTCAGGAACGAGACTACCATAGCAAAAATGTAAACATTCAGGGATGTTTGCAAAGCAGCCAGGCATTCCTCACTGTCTTCTGGATATCTCTGGCCCATAATTATTCAAAAGCAACGAGCAGTGTTCATTAGGGCTTGAGAAGGCTAGAGGTCATGCGTCAGGAGACTGCAGAGGTCCTATACAGAGGTCATTAGTCAACTAAGAGCCTTCAAAATTGGATATAAACAAAACAGAAACATTCATCAGATCAAGCAGCATCTATGAAAAGACATTCAACACTTTAGATCAAAGACCCTTGATCAGAACTCGGGAAAAGTCAATAATCCCCAATCTGAGGGTCACCCTCAGAGAAAGATTTCATACAAACAATATGGTTTGAAACTCATTTTGAGTGTATTAATTTTCCCTCTTCAAGTATAATATGGATGTATATCATCTTCTGGGCTGGACTTATCAAATTAGAATTTAGAAACATACGAAATGGCTCGGTGAATGATTCCAGTATGCTCTATTGTTGATATTTTTCCCCCTGAAAATTTTTCCAGCATCTGCAGTTCTTTCTTAAACATTGCACATCCATTTAATCACCAGAATGTGCACCTCGGTCACAAGAACACAGATGAGAGCTTGTGAGACTTCACCGCTCCCTCTTTCAAACACCGTGAATTCACACTACTTGTTTGCAACGTCTACCTATCCTAAGTCATGTCCATTACCATTATCTGGTGCATTAATGCGTATGGTATCGCTTTGCATTCTTGCTGTGTGAAGAAACATTGCACTGAAACCAATGCCGGTTACAATAAAGAAAGACAAGCTCTGTGCAATTATCAAATAATAACCATTGAACTCCTTCCAAAGTAAACAGACATAAAGGTGTTTATCTTTGCCCACTGTATCTCTATTCTAACTACATATTACTTATTAACTTGTAATACACAGCAGTCAATGTTTGATCAGCAGTGCATTTCACTAAGTGAGCAGGCTACCCTGTTTTTTTCCCTGCAACTCCTGTTCTGAAGTCCAATTGAATTTTAACTTGTGAACCATATTCGAGAGTAAGCCTTCCATCATTTTCTGGTATGCAGCTTTGCTTAAAACATACAGAGTACAGACTAAGTGAAGAACATGGGGCATGTTTGTCCTCTACATCAATGGCATGGTTGGCCTTTATAACAAGAGGAATCAAATATAGGAGCAAAGAGGTCCTTCTGCAGTTGTACAGAGTCCTAGTGAGACCACACCTGGAGTATTGTGCGCAGTTTTGGTTCCCTAATTTGAGGAAGGACCTTCTTGCTATTAAGGGAGTGTAGCGTAGACTTACAAAGTTAATTCCCGGGATGGCAGGAATGTCACATGCTGAGAGAATGGAGCAGCTGGGCTTGTACACTCTGGAGTTTAGAAGGATGAGAGGGGATCTCATTGAAACATATAAGATTGTTAAGGGCTTGGACACACTAGAGGCAGGAAACATGTTCCCGATGTTGGGAGATTCCAGAACCAGGGGCCACAGTTTAAGAATAAGGAGTAAGCCATTTAGAACGGAGACGAGGAAACACTTTTTCTCACAGAGAGTGGTGAGTCGGTGGAATTCTCTGCCTCAGAGGGCAGTGGAGGCAGGTTCTCTGGATGCTTTCAAGAGAGAGCTAGGTAGGGCTCTTAAAATAGGGGATATGGGGAGAAGGCAGGAACGGGGTACTGATTGGGGATGATCAGCCATGATGACATTGAATGGTGGTGCTGGCTCGAAGGGCCAAATGGCCTACTCCTGCACCTATTGTCTATTGTACCATCTAAAATAAAATAAATAATGAGATCTATATGTGGTAGCAGTATTACAGCACAGGAAATCATAGATGTCATATTTCTATTCTTAATAGTACCTGAATATGAATAATTATCACCATCTCCTTTGAGACTCCTTTGAGTGGCACTATTCAGACAGGATTAGTTTAATATTCCATTCACTCACCCAGTATGATTTCCACATCAGCAGGGGTGATTAAAGAAAGGTGAATATGCCCCCATGCTACCAAGTTACAACTAAAAAAAGTCTCATGTCCCCATATTCAATGCTGGTGGATGACAAGCAAGTGAATGAAAACCACGGCCTTTTAGCATTTGTTCCAAATGACATCGATGAATATAGCAAACTTGGCAACTACATAAATAGTTAAAACATTGGTGACTACCTGACAAGGTTAAAAAAATGAACAGTGCATGTCAAATCCAAAGCAGTCAATTGCCTCCTGTCAAGTAGCTCTCAATCATCTGTAACTGTTTACAATGGTTTGAGACTGATGCCTGTTCACTAATGATTAGTTTGGACTTAGCCACGCCCAATCCATTTGACCCCTAACTATAGCTAAGATCTAAACATGGACAAAAGAGTCAAACTCCAAATGTGATGCAAGAGTTGCTCCCCTTGACATTAGGCAACATTAAACTGAGTAGGGCATGAAATAACCCCAGTAAAACTGAGACCATTGGGAATCAAGATGATAAACTTCCATTAAGCGGTGTTTTCCTTGTACAAAGAAAGATATCTCCCAACTTCAGCTGACAGATTCATTTTTTTTAGTTTAGTTTATTGTCACGTGCAGCGAAGTACAGTGACAAACTTTTTGTTGCATGCTATCCAATCAGCAGAAAGACTGTACGTGATTACAATCAAGATGTTCACAGTGTACAGATACAGGCTAAAGTGAATAATGTTTAGAGCAAGATAAAGACCAGTAAAGTCTGATTAAAGATAGTCCGAGGGTCTCCCATGAGGTCGATTGTAGCTCAGTACCGCTCTCATCCTAGAAACTGGTGAACATTTCCTAAAATGTTATCGCTACATAATCTTATTATAAATATGTATCATTGCATCAATGGCCAATTTACACCATTATTAATAAATAGCCTTGTTTTGAAAATGTTATTATCTTAAATATGACACACTCTACATGATAATAACAAGTTACATTGTGGAGCATGTGAATTGGAAAACAACATTAATAATATTTCCAGCACCCTACAAAGGAAAAACATTAAAAGCAAAACAGTCCCTATAAGATGTAGCAGTAACAGTGCGTTAAAACAGACTCAACAGGAAGGACCATGTAAAAATTATAGTTCTTAATTAGACACTCCCTATCCAGTCATACAAAGATCAGAGTATAAAATGCAGACTTGAACTGTCTTCTCTCACCTGGGCAAGTCAAAGTTGATTCTTAGAGTAGTCAAACTGTTTGCTGCATCAAGGAACTAAACAGAATATCCCTGGGTTGGTTACGCGAGGAAGTTTATTACATGAAACTAAGCCTTTCCTCAATCCATTGTTGAAAATAATCAAATGTTGATATTTACTGGCACGTTTCACTTTGCTTACAAATCTTGCAAGATACAGTGATAACATATACCAAAGTGCTTCTTTTTGTTTAAAAACCCCAGTGCCTCTGTATGCTTGCTAAGCATGTCATTGACTATCTTCAGGCTCCACAATATCATCTCTCGAGAGCTAGCAGCAAAACAAGTCTGAAAATAGAGACACTTTCGCTCCTTAGGCTAAGGTTTTCTGTTCCATTGACATATTAATTTCTTTCACAGTTGCATAACAATTTAATTAAATCACTGCAATCTTCAATAAATCCACCATTATTGCACTTTAAAAGATGGTGGAAATTTACATTTAGCACTCTCTGCTGTTTATGCACAAGATGTTAAGTCAACAACCTTCAGAATTGCACACAGAACTGTGAGCAAATCTCAAATGTTCTGAACTATGCAGGAGCAGAATCATAAGTAAAATAACATGTTTTGTTTTTAACAATAACAATGAATGCCAAAGTACTCAACAAGTCAGACAGCATCTGTGCAGAGAAAAAGAGTCCAAGTTTCAGGTCAATGCTCTTCATCCCAACTGGAAAAGTGACAAGTGTACGTTAGGTTTCAGAGAGGAAGATGGGTGAAGAGAAGAGTATCTCGGTAATAGGGCGGGGACCAAGATTGTCCAGGTAACAATTTCTTTCAGCGTCAGCATTTCAAGAGAAAAAAAACAAAAATAAAATGTTGGAACTGTTGGATGCAGAGCACAGCAATTACTGGACAACTGAAACAAGAGAATACTGAAATGCAACGCCTGTGGAGAAAGAAAATCTAACACAATTTGTACATGATTTTACTTCGGAGTCACGTGAGTGACTACGTGAAGACCCCGCCAGCACGCATGCGCGACATATCGTCGTACGCATACGGAAGCGACAGTCGGGAGGAGCAGGGCTCCTCCAGCGTAAGTTTAAAAAACTTACGAAAGGTAAGTCTCACCGGAATGGTGAGCGTGGCGACTCAGTGTATACTTGTTTTTTCAGGAATTCTACATGGAGTCGCGGAAATTGAAAAGAGCAGCGGCAAAAGCTGCTGCCATGGAGAGCAGCCAGCAGAGTGCCGCTTCTCCTGAGCTGCAGGTGTTACCCGCAGCTCCCGACTTTTCGCCTATGAGGGCCGCAGATACGCCGCGGTCGGGCGGTAAATCCACCCGAAAGTCGGACGGGGCCGCCGACCCAGCTGGGTCCAGTCCCGAGGACACCCCGTTCGCTGATAGCGACGGGGGTCGTCTTGCCCGCATGGAGCGGATGGTGGAGCAATTGCTCCAGCGTGACCTGCTTTTGCAGAGGCAGAGTCACGGTGGGCCTCTTCGCAGGCCCACGCGAGGATCCTATCATGGACTGCCTAATGTCTCGCCCTCTTCGCAGGGGAGCATTGGGGGTCAGAACTGGGCTGACCCTGAAGAGGGGGAGTTGGCTGAACAACCAACAGTGTCAGGGGTGCAAGAAGAGTTACTGGATATGGTAAACAAGCATGCAGTTCCTTCTCAAAAAGGCCTACCTATCCACCCAAAGCTGGCAGCTAGTATCAATTATATGACTACAAACCAGCTTCAGGAGCAAGCCATCAATGCAACAGCTGATAAGTATCTTGCTCCTGAAAATTGTAACTCACTGACTGTTCCTGCGGTGAATAACCCTATATGGGGGAACATGAGCCCTACGATTAGAGGGCAAGAAGTCAAACTTCAGAGGATCCTGAAACTTTTGACCGCCGGGATTACGGCAGTGGCCAGAACTGCGGTGGGAATAGAGTTACCGGAAGAACTACAGGATGCTCTGGCCTTGCTGTGTAACACACAGTACGAGATAAATAACTACAGGAAGAGCATTATCAAACCGGCACTTAACCCCAAGTTTGCGGGGTTATGCAGACCAGGTAACGCTCAACCACCAAATCTGCTGTTCGGGGATAACCTCCCCAAACAGGTGAAAGACCTGGACGAGGAGGCCAAGGCCATAGGCCTGATTAAGGTACCCAGTACCTCCAAACCTCATTACCAACAGCGGCAGCACCCCTACACACCCACCGGACAGCGATATCACAACAGACCGTCCGGTGGTGAAAGCTCGAAGGCCGGCCCACCTGCACAACGGTCTTTTTTAGGCCATGGCCCAGCCCGGCCTTCTTGGAAAATGTGCCACCCCTACAACGCAGCAACTCAACAGAAGAAACAAGGGCAAAGACCGCAACACCGGCAATAACCTTGGAGGTAGGTGGGTCTGGCTCCCCCAGGAACATTGCTTGTCTAAATTCATCTTATGTGGGAGGCCGGTTGCACTTGTTTTATGAAGTATGGCGCACTTTTACCTCTGATCCTTACATACTCGGAAGTATTCAGGGCTATAAAATTGAATTCATTTACGAACTCCCTACCCCGGTCCAGCATTCGCCTAGCCGAAAGTTTATACTTTCACAAAAAGAAAGAACGGCAGGCCATGCTGAACTATTAAGACTAATTAGTAAAGGGGTAATTGAGAGAACCACCAGAGAATCTCAGGAGTTTGTATCTAATATATTTACCAAAAATAAAAAAGATGGCGGGTGCCGCATAATCATAGATCTGACCGAACTGAATACTTCTGTTCAGTATGTTCATTTCAAAATGGACACTTTTGACACAGCTAGACAGCTAATAGCTAATGGGTACTACATGGCATGCATTGACCTTAAAGATGCATACTATTCAGTGCCAATACACAAGGATCATAGGAAATACCTTAAATTTATCTGGATGGGACAATTATGACAATATAAAGCCTTACCCAATGGGTTATCATCAGCACCCAGGCTGTTCACCAAAATATTGAAACCAGCTTTGGCCTATTTAAGGAAACAAAACCATACTGTTATGGCCTACCTTGATGATATCCTCATTGTCGGGGAGAATTTGGAAACGGCTACATTGGCAGTTCTAGCCACAAAACATCTCTTTCAAAAGCTGGGGTTCATCATACATCCAGATAAATCAAAGTTGGAACCCTCTACTACCATGGATTACTTGGGGTTCACCATTGACTCGGTGCAAATGTCTATCACCTTACCACCGAACAAGGTGGTGGACTTGATAGAAGCTTGCAGGAGCCTTACTGGCATCAGGGATCCATCCATACGGCAGGTGGCCAGGGTAATTGGGAAGATAGTGGCTGCTTTTCCCACAGCACAATTCGGACCACTACATTATCAAAACCTACAAAGAGCTAAAATTATAGCTCTCAAAGGTCATGCAGGCCATTTCGACAGGCCTATGAAGTTACCAGAAAAGGCAAGAATTGAATTAAATTGGTGGATGGAAAATGCTCAATTCTGTTCCAAACCCATCACTATCATAAATCCCTCGGTCATCTTACAAACTGATGCCAGTGCCAAAGGTTGGGGAGCAACTAATACCACCACTAGTTGTGGAGGCAGATGGAGTGCACAAGAGCTAACCCTATTTGAAACATTGGGGATTAATTATTCAGAAATGCTGGGAGCATTTCATGGCCTTAGGGCATACTGCTCAGACATGCACCAAGTACATGTTAGATTACAAATTGACAACACCACAGTGGTGGCTTATATTAATCATATGGGTGGAATAAAGTCGATATCATGTGATGAATTGGCTAATAATATCTGGCACTGGTGTCTGCAAAGGGAAATTTGGATTTCAGCCACTTACCTTCCAGGTAAGCTAAACACAGTGGCAGACACCAGGTCACGCAAATTCAACGACAACAAAGAATGGATGTTGGATCGGAAAGTGTTCACAGATATTGTAGAACGTTATGGGACACCAGATATCGACCTTTTTGCATCCAGATTAAATCACCAACTGCCAACATATGTTGCTTGGGAACCAGACCCAGGGGCAGTAGCAATGGACGCTTTCACGCTACATTGGGGGGATTTGTTCTGTTATGCCTTTCCCCCCTTCTGCCTCATCAGTCGGGTCTTGCAAAAAATCAGACAAGACTCCGCATCGGGTATTTTGGTTGTGCCCGACTGGCCTACCCAACCATGGTTCCCAGCGGTACAGAAGATGGCCACAGAACCTTGTATTCGGGTCAACAAACGACCTAGCCTATTAATACATCCCGTCACAGGGGAACACCATCCATGTCATGACCGCATGGACCTGTTGATTTGCAGATTCTGAAACGGCCACTTCTGGGATACGGACTCACCAACAGAACAATAGATACCATCTCAGCGTCATGCAGGGAGTCCACTAGGAAACAGTACCTGACCTACATCAGGAAGTGGGAAGTGTTCTGCTCTACAACAAACACAACCTACGAATCGGCTACCATCACGGAAGTTCTGGAATTCCTGGCTACCCTTCACTACGATGAAGGATTAAGCTACAGTGCCATTAATTGTGCCAGGAGTGCCCTATCAACCTATCTGGGCAAGGGGAGTGATCAACTGGGCATTGGATCACATCCATTAGTGTCTAAGCTAATGAGAGGAATATTGAATTCCAATCCCCCCAGGCCCAGATACAACCACACGTGGGATATCAGCATAGTATTGACTTTGTTGCGAGGATGGACACCAAACTCGGGGCTCACCTTGGACAAACTCACCTACAAAATGGTAATGATTATGGCACTTGTCACGGCACAACGGGTCCAGTCCCTGCACAAGTTAAATCTGGATGCCATGACTATCTCCAATGGCAAAATCACTTTTCATATGCAGGGGCTGTTAAAACAAGATCGACCCGGATCGTCTGGACATACATTAGAGTTTCTAGCCTATCCAGCAGATACTCGACTCTGCATCGTCACTTTGATATCACGTTACATTTCAGTCACCAAGTCTCTCAGGGGCACGGAGAAAGCTTTGTTTATAAGCCACAAAAAGCCCCACCACAAAGTCACGGTGCAAACCATATCTAGATGGTTAAGGGTGGTACTGGATGCGGCGGGGGTGGACACTAATATTTTTAGATCTCACTCCACCAGGGCAGCATCCACTTCGGCGGCTAGGATGATGGAAGTACCCATGGACCACATCCTGGCCACAGCGGGTTGGTGCAATGAGAAGACGTTTCAACGCTTTTATAACAAACCCGTGGCCTCTCCTGACTCTTTTGCAGGAAGAATTTTGAGTTCTGCTAAATAATTACCCTATATGGGATATATATTTTGTTTTTGGTATGAATAAATACCTATTTTGTTTTTCAGCCAGTGTCATGTCTGAAATACATTCATCCTCTTATCCCAGCATAGCAGTGTGTGAGCATGGGGTGTTCCAGGGCATGAAATCACAGAGCTTTGAAATCTTCACGTAGTCACTCACGTGACTCCGAAGTAAAATAGTAAGATTAAATGAGAACTTACCAGTTTGAAGTTTGATCTTTATTTTATGAGGAGTTACGATGAGGGATTACGTGCCCTCCGCTCCCAAACCCTCTATTATAAAGATCAACTGATATGAAAGTTCTCTCTTATCTTACTATATTAGTCTACGTTGCTGTCTGTGATTTCACACCACTGCTTTGAAGAATGTCGCGCATGCGTGCTGGCGGGGTCTTCACGTAATCCCTCATCGTAACTCCTCATAAAATAAAGATCAAACTTCAAACTGGTAAGTTCTCATTTAATCTTACTATTAACTTTCACTGGAGCCAGCCAGCCCTGACATGAAAAGCTAACAGCCTGACATTGTTAAATTCAAAATCAAGATTTGAGGCCTGCAGCAGGCCCAGAGAGAAGACGAGGAGCTGTTGTTCAAGCTTACATTGGGCATCATTGAAACAAGGCCAAAGATAGAGAGCTCAGAATGGGAGCGGGATTGAGAATTACAGTGACAAGCAACTGGAAAGTTGGGGTTACTTTTGCAGATTGAAGGTAGGTGCTCTGCAAAGCAGTTGTCCAATCTGCATTTAGATTTTCTGGTGCAGAGGAGAGCACATCATGAACACCAAATGCAATACATTACGTTGGATGATGTTAAAGTGAATAACTGCTTATCTTAGAAGAAATGGTGAGGACCCTAGATGGAGATAAGGGACAAGATAAAAAGGCAGGTGTCACATCCCCGGTAGTTCCATGGGAAAATGCACAACAAGAGTAGTGGTTGGTGGAGATGGAAGAGCAAATCAGGAGAAAGGAGCTGGTAGAGCTGTTGCCACAGAACGGCAGTAAACTGGGTTCACTCTTGATCTTGGATACTGTCTGTATGGAGTTTGCACATTCTCCCTGTGACCAATGGTCCCTCTTAGCTGTGTGCGCACACACACGTTTTGCAACCAGTGCACAAAGAACATTTATGTGCGCATAAAAGGATTTCCACGGATTTTGAAATTCGGAAACATAAAATCTTCGCTATAAAATTTTTTCTGCTATGAATGAGCTGAGTATTTACAACATTTTCTTTTGTTTCAGATTTGCAGCAACTGGCGTGCTCTAAACCTTTTGCTTCCACTGTTGTTTTTTTCTAAACACGGACACCAAAGGTGATTATTTTCTGGACAACCTTTGGAATCTGGAAAATATAATATTGTGCAATTGTGAAGAAGGGTCTCGACCCGAAATGTTGCCTATCTCCTTCGCTCCTTAGATGCTGCTGCACCCGCTGAGTTTCTCCAGCTTTTTGTGTAACCCTCATAAATCGTTTAGGCAGTTTGAATGATTGATCTGATCAATCACCACAGGGTGTTGTTATTTTAGCTGGTTGCAAATTTTAAAGAGAATTCTCCAGTTAACGACTGGATACATTAGCATATAATACCAACCATTTTAGGTCAAACTCCCCCTGCTGGAGAGGAATATGTTACAGATATAACTAGATGGCAATACATTATGAGAAAACTTTCGTGCAAACCAGCATCTGTAGTTCCTTCCTTCACAGGAGAAAACTTAGGTTCTCAATCTTACAATGTTAATTTTAATTGCCTCATTTGGAAATAAAATGTGGTGACACATTTTGAAGCTATTTATTTCATTCAAAGGGCAAAGTATATTTTGCATCTATTTGGCTAGAAATGAAATGATTATATCAAGACATTCCAGGGTTAATCAAATATTAATATTGTTGAAATATTCTGATATTATGAACACCACAGATGGGAACCTCTGCCCAACACGCTCCAGTAAGTTCACTTAATCAGGAGATCAGGAAATCAGATGTCAAAGAAATGTAGATTAATTATGTAGAAATGTAGATTCGGTGGTGGCAGCCAAGACTCATGGATGGTCTGTTGCCTCCCTGGTGCCAGGGTTAAAGATATCACAGGCCGACTTCAGAACAACCTCGAGAGGGAAGGTGAACAAATAGCAGTAGCTGTGCATGTGGGCACAAACGACATCGGGAAGAAGAGGAAGGAAGTTCTGCAACGTGAGTTTAGAGAGTTAGGAAGAAGACTGAAAAGCAGGACTAGGGTGGTTATCTCTGGATTGCTTCCAATACCTCGTGCTAGTGAGGGCAGGAACAGGGAGATAGGGGACCTGAATGGGTGGCTGTGGGGCTGGTGCAGGGAGCAAGGATTTAGCTTTATAGGCCAATGGGATCTCTTCTGGGGTAGGGGTGACTTGTACAATAGGGGCGGGTTACACCTTAACTGGAGGGGGACAACGCTCTGGCAGGCAGGTTTGCTAGTGCTACACATGTGGGTTTAAACTAAATAGTTGGGGGGGGGGGGGGAGGGGTTGACAAATTGGGAGTATAAAGATGGAGTTAAAGGGAAAGCGAGTACAGGAAAAGTTACAAAAGACTCCCGAATTAATGGGAAGGAGAGGTCGAGAAGGTATAAGAGAGTAAGGTCATGGCTAATAGTGACCGGTGTGAGAGGGGAGGTGAATACCGAAGTCAAAGTGTTCATGAATGCGAGAAGTATAAGAAATGAATTGGATGAGCTTGAGGCTCAGTTAGAAATTGATAAGTATGATGTTGTGGGAATTACAGAGACATGGCTGCAAGAGGACCAGGGCTGGGAACTGAATATGTATGGGTATACGTCCTATCGAAAAGACAGGCAGCTGGGCAGAGGGGGTGGGGTAGCTCCGTTGGTGAGGAATGAAATTCAGCCCCTTGAGAGGGGTGACATTAAAACAGGAGATGTAGAGTCAGTATGCATAGAACTGAGGAATTGAAAGGGTAAAAATACCCTAATGGGACTTATCCACTGGCCCCCAAACAGCAGCCTGGATATAGGGTGCAAATTGAATCGAGAGTTAAAATTGGCATGTCATAAAGGTAATGCTGCGGTTGTTATGGGGGATTTCAACATGCAGGTAGTCGAGGTAAATCAGGTTGGTACTGGATCCCAAGAAAGGGAGTTTGTGGAGTGCCACAAATGGATTCTTCGTGATGGATTCTTCGAGCAGCTTGTACTGGAGCCCACTAGGGAGAAGGAAATTCGGGATTTAGTGTTGTGTAATGAACCAAATTTGATTAGGAATCTTGATGTTAAGGAGCCATTAGGAGGTGGTGACCATAATATGATAAGTTTTAATCTACAATTTGAGAGGGAGATGGGTAAATCAGAAGTGTCAGTATTACAGTGGAACAAAGGGGACTATGGAGCCATGAAGGAGGAGCTGGCCAAAGTTGACTGGAAAGATACCCTGGCAGGGATGACAGTGGAACAACTATGGCAGGTATTTCTGGGAATAATACAGAAGGTGCAGGATCAGTTCATTCCAAGGGGAGTAAGGGCGACCGTGGCTGACAAGGGAAGTCAGGGACGGTATATAAATAAAAGAGAAGTATAACATAGCAAAGATGAGTGGGAAGCCAGAGGATTGGGTAATGTTTAAAGAACAACAGAAGATAACTGAAAAGGCAGTACAGGGAGAAAGGATGAGGTACGAAGGTAAGCAAGCCAAGAATATAAAGCAGTTTAGAAAAAGCTTCTTTAGGTATGTGAAGAGGAAAAATTAGTTAAGACCAAAGTTGGACCCTTGAACACTGAAAAGGGTGAATTTATTAATGGGGAACAAGGAAATGGCAGACGAGTTGAACAGGTACTTTGGATCTGTGTTCACTGAGGACACAAACAATCTTCCTGATGCACTTATGGCCAGAGGATCTGGGATAACGGAGGAACTAAAGGAAATCCACATTAGGCAGGAAATGGTGTTCGGTAGATTGGTGTGACTGAAGGCTGATAAATCCCCAGGGCCTGTGAGGTTATCCACTTTTGTGGCAAAAACAGGAAAGTAAACTATTATTTGAATGGTGGCCGATAAGGAAAAGGGGAGATGCAACGAGACCTGGGTGTCATGGTACACCATTCATTGAAAGTAGGCATGCAGGTGCAGCAGGCAGTGAAGAAAGCGAATGGTATGTTAGCTTTCATAGCAAAAGGATTTGAGTATAGGAGCAGGGGGATTCTACTGCAGTTGTACAGGGTCTTGGTGAGACCACACCTGGAGTATTGCGTACAGTTTTGGTCTCCTAATCTGAGGAAAGACATTCTTGCCATAGAGGTAGTACAGAGAAGGTTCACCAGACTGATTCCTGGGATGGCAGGACTTCCATATGAAGAAAGACTGGATAGACTCGGCATGTACTCGCTAGAATTTAGAAGATTGAGGGGGGATCTTATAGAAACTTCTTAAGGGGTTGGACAGGCTAGATGCAGAAAGATTGTTCCTGATGTTAGGGAAGTCCAGAACAAGGGGTCACAGTTTAAGGATAAGGGGGAAGTCTTGTAGGACTGAGATGAGAAAAACATTTTTCACACAGAGAGTGGTGAATCTCTGGAATTCTCTGCCACATTAGGTAGTTGAGGCCGGTTCATTGGCTATATTTAAGAGGGAGTTAGATGTGGCCCTTGTGGCTAAAGGGATCAGGGGGTATGGAGAGAAGGCAGGTACGGGATACTGAGTTGGATGATCAGCCATGATCATATTGAATGGCGGTGCAGGCTCGAAGGGCCGAATGGCCTACTCCTGCACCTATTTTCTATGTTTCTATGGCCTGATGATCTGCATCCCAGGGTACTAAAGGAAGTGGCTCTAGAAATCGTGGATGCATTGGTAATCATTTTCCAATGTTGTATAGATACAGGATCAGTTCCTGTGGATTGGAGGGTAGCTAATGTTATCCCACTTTTTAAGAAAGGCAGGAGAGAGAAAACAGGGAATCATAGACCAGTTAACCATACATCGGATGTGGGGAAGATGCTGGAGTCAATCATGAAAGATTAAATAGCGGCACATTTGGACAGCAGTAACAGGATCGGTCTGAGTCAGCATGGTCTTACGAAGGGGAAATCATGCTTGACTAATCTTCTGGAATTTTTTTGAGGATGTAACTAGGAAAATGGACAAGGGAGAGCCAGTGGGTGTAGTGTATCTGCACTTTCATAAAGCATTTGATAAGGTCCCACATAGGAGATTAATGGGGACAATTAGGGCACATGAAATTGGGGGTGTTATATTCGAGGGTTAAATAACTCACAAACTACACGTGGTGTCCAGAACCCGAAGTGTATTTATTACAAGCCAAACATGGCTGCTGCTAAAACCCTGCAGCTCTCCCAGGAACCCTCCCTGAGGAAACATTCATTTCGAGACAGAGCCCTCTAGTGGTGACTCCAGAACACAACACTTTTCCCTCCTTGTAAATGAAGGTGATCATATAAGCCCAGTTATCCACCCAAATATGTCCAGATGCAGTCAGTCCAAAATAACAGTTCAGTGAACATAACGTTTATGGCTTCATAGCTGATAATCGTACAGATACTGAGGTCTCTTCTTCTGTCGCTGAGAGCGTCGAGCGGGATTAGACTGCTCTGCTGTATGCTCTGTGTATGCTCTGCTGTATGCTGACCCCAATCACTGTCTTGACTGGATACTGGGAAAGGAAAAGTGTCCAATTCGTCTTCTTCCTGTCCCTGTCTACTTGCAATTAGATGCCTCGCATTCCATCTGTTGTCATCTTGGAGGAGGTAAGCGTTCTCGCCGAATCTCCGTTTAATCTGTATTGGCTTGGAGAGTGCGCTTGCGAGTTTATGCTGTCTGTGTGAGCGGCTGATTCGTACCCAGTCGCCGACCTTGAACCGCGGCGCTCGTACGCTGCGTTTGGCATCACAGTACACTTTTCCTTTTGCTTGTCTGTGTGCTATCATTTCCGCCCTCGCTTTTGTGTCTGGATTTGGGCATGATGGTGGCTGAAGAGCATTCAGTTTTGTTCGCAGGTTTTGCCATATCATCAGCTCTGCTGGCGTTTTTCCAGTCAACGTGTGTGGTGTGAATCTGTATGATCGGAGGAGGATATGGATTGACTGTACGAACGTTTTCCCCTCAGATATGCTCACTTTTATGCTTTCCTTGATCACGTGATTGAATTGTTCATCCCCCTATTCGATTGGGGGTTGTATCTCGACGTCAGCTGATGTTGAATGTCATAACTCGCGAGGAAAGTGGAGAACTGTTCAGATATGAACTGAGGGCCGTTGTCAGTCGTTATGACCTCTGGCAGTCCCCACTTAGTGAACAGCTTTTCGAGAATTGCGATGATCGAGCTTGTCGTGTCTGAGAAAGTAGTTGCGCTCAGCCACTTGCTGTGGAGATCATGTACTACAAGCAGAAACCGCTGGCTTCTTGGCGCAGCTTGCACCTCTCCGAAGACAAAAGGCTCGACTTGCAAGTGCCTCCATGGTTTGTCCGGCCATGGGATTGGCTGAAGAGGGCCAGGACATGGTTTTGTTGCTTTCTCACTAATTGTGCATGGTTCACAATTTTTTATGAAATCTTCAACGCGACGATCTATTGCTGACCACCACACTGCCTCTCGACACCGTTGTTTCATCCTAACAATGCCCGGATGTCCTTCGTGTGCCAGTTGTAACACGTGGTTTTGCAGTGATTTGGGTATAACCACTCGAGTTCCACGTGTGACACATGTATCGTCAAGCACAGCCAGTTCGTGGCGTACCCGGTGGTACGGAACCAAGTCGGCTGCTATCTACTTGGGCCAGTCTGTCCTGAGATACTGGCAGACGGTTTGCAGTGTGCCGTCAGCTGTCGACTCTGCTTTCAACTCTCCCCACGTCACTAGATTCTCCATCGCATGCGAAATTACCGTGAGAACGTATTCATCGATGTCGCCTGAAGCGTCTCTATTGCGTGTGCTTGCGAGTGCCACCATTGGGATGCAACTGAGCATGTCTGCGATGCGATTGCGTGAACCTGCGAGGTATTCTATTTTGAAGTTGTACTGGTCAAGGCGATTGGACCATCTGCAGATCCTGAGCGGACGGTGTCCTGAGCCTGACGTGTCCAACAACGTAGTTAGCGCTTGGTGATCTGTACGGAGAGTGAATGGTCTCCCGTATAGGTATACATTCCAGTGTTCACGCGTATATGCACGCTAATGCTTTGCGTTCCCCGGTGGAGTACTTGCGTTCAGTTGCAGTCAAGGGACGGGATGCAAATGGTCGTTCGCTTCCATCGATACCCTACGAGAACACTGCTCCGATCGCTATACCGGAAGCATCTGTTGTGATGTACGTTTCCGCACTCGAGTCGAAGTGTGCGAGAACAGGCGGAGATGCTATTTTGTCTTTCAGCGTGTTGAATGTGAAGTTCTGCTCATCCATCCATTCGCACTGTGTGTCTTTCCGTAGCAGCTTCTGTAGCGGTTCTGCGATCTGCGCGTACTGCGGCACAAACTTGCGGCAGAATTTGGTGGTGCCCAGAAATGACGCAAGCTCTTTCATGTTAGTTGGGGCGGGGAGTGCGTTGATGGCTTGGACATTGTCCTGAGTAGGCTCAACTCCAGTCGCTGTCACTCTGTTCCCGAGAAAGTCAATCTCGGATGCTGTAAATGTGCACTTTGCTGCGTTGAGTGTCAAGTTGTGTTGTGCGAGACGAGCTAACACTGCATGCAGTCGTCGATCGTGTTCCTCCTTGTCCCTTCCATGGACCACGACATCATCGAGGAGATTGAGTGCCCCGTCAATGCCTGCCAGAACCGATGCCATGATTTTTTGAAATGCGCTAGGCGCTGAGCACAGTCCATATGGCATCCTATGGTACTGAAATACTCCTTCATGTGTAATGAATGCTGACAACTGCGTTCTGCTAGTGGTACCTGAAGGTAGCTTCGGCGCATGTCCAGTTTTGTGAACACCGTTGAACCGTGGAATGATGCAACTAGCTCTTGTATTGTTGGCAGAGGGTATTTGTCCGGGAGGGAATGATGGCTTTGTTGACTGATTTGAGATCCATGCACAGCCTGAGTTCACCGTTCTTGCGTCGCACGATGACCAGATTCGATATCCAAGGGGATGAATCGATTCACTCAATGATACCATCCTTTTCGAGTCGTTTCAGTTCCATTGAGACTTCCGCGCGAACGGAAAATGGTAGACGCCGTAGGCGTTGTGAAACGGGCCGGACTGATGTGTCTACATGAGGTGCGTGGTAGTACCCTTTAACTATCCCAAAACCCGAGAAAAGCGAAGGGTACTCATGCCTATAGTCTGCGTCGCTGATCACATTGATGTTCATGCTGGTTGAGTCCTAAAGCTTGAACCCTAGTTGATCAAACAAATTGACTCCCATCAGACTCTTTCCTTCTGCGATGTACAATGTGAAGCTATCGAACTTAACTCCTTTGTAGCAGACAGGAACCGTCACTAGCCCTATCGTGGGTATGGTTGAACCATCATAAGCCTGAAGAGTGTCCCTCAGGGGAGCAAGTGGGTAGTCCGAAAAGTACCTTTTGTAGAGGTCGATGCTCAAAATTGAAACCTTCGCCCCCACATCTATGAGAAGCGATACCGAGGTCCCAGCGATCTCAACCCTGCAGTCTTTGAAAGCACCAGTTGACCGAACATTCTGTTCAGCCCTGTCCTTTATGGAGTATACGTCGTGTCCACCCGGAGATTCATCGTCTACATGGCGGACAGGTGACGCCTCCTCCTTCAATGACCGGCATACTTTCTTGAAGTGATTCAGCTTTGAACACGCGTTGCATCGTTTACCGTAAGCTGGACATTCCCTGAGAGCGTGCGTCCGGCCACAATTCGGACACTGCTTGTTTGAGCGATTGTGTTTTGATTGCCTCTGAATGCCCTGCACTGGTGCTGTGTTCATCGGATGAGATGCATGACTAAATGCTCCCTTCAGAGCATGCCATCGGCTGTTGTTTGAGCACCTCGGCGTTATGCATCGCACTTTCAATTTGCACAGCTAACGCTTGTGCCTTTTCGAGTGTCAGAGCATCATCCTCCATGAGAAGGCGCTCTCTAATCCATGGGACAGAAGTCTTTTCGATCAGCTGGAATCTCACCAGCTCATCAGTCAGTGCTCCAAAATTTCACTTTGCAGCCAGTTCTATCAGTGCAGAAGCAAATTGCTTCACTGGTTCGCCATGTTCCTGTGACCGTTGGCGAAACCGGTATCTTTCTATCAGCACACTTGTCTTTGGGCCAGTGCATTAACAGCAGTACTGTACTCACTCGTTGCAGCACTGTCGAGCTGCGCAAAGATTCGCTGTCCCTTCGTTCTGAGGCAATGCAGCAGAATCGCTCAGCGGCGAATGTCCGAAATGGCCGCGCCCGTCAGGGCCACTTGTAATCAGGTAAGTCTTGAAACTTTCATACCAGCGTATCCATGGTACAGGAGGCTCTCCTGGAGTTTCCAAGAATGGAGATGGGGCAGCGGGGGTTAAACCAGCCATCCTTGTCGCCAGATGTTGTATTCGAAGGCTAAATAACTCACAAACTACACTTGGTGTCCAGAACCCGGTGTATTTATTACAAGCCAAACATGGCTGCTGCTAAAACCCTGCAGCTCTCCCAGGGAACCTCCCTGAGGAAACATTCATTTCGAGACAGATGCAGTTTAATGTAGATAAATGTGACGTTATCCACTTTGGTGGCAAAAACAGAAAGGCAGATTATTATCTAAATGGCGTCAAGTTGGGAAAAGGGGAAGCACAACGGGACCTGGGGAGTCCTTGTTCATCAGTCAATGAAAGCAAGCATGCAGATACAGCAGGCATTGAAGAAAGTGAAGAAAGCATGTTGGCCTTCATAACAAGAGGAGTTGAGTATAGAAACAAAGAGGTCCTTCTGCATTTGTACAGGGCCCTAGTGAGACCACACCTGGAGTATAGTGTGCAGTTTTGGTCTCCAAATTTGAGGAAGGACATTCTTGCAATTCGGGGAGTGCAGTGTAGGTTCACAAGGTTATTTCCCAGGATGGTGGACTGTCATATGCTGAAACATAAGATTATTAAGGGTTTGGATACGCTAGAGGCAGGAAACATATTCCCGATGTTGGGGAGTCCAGAACCAGGGGCCACAGTTTAAGAATAAGAGGTAAGCCATTTAGAACGGAGATGAGGAAACAGTTTTTCACACAGAGAGTTGTGAGTCTGTGGAATTTCTGCATCAGAGTGTGGTGGAGGCCAGTTCTCTGGATACTTTCAAGAGAGAGCTAGATAGGGCTCTTAAAGATAGCGGAGTCAGGGGATATGGATAGAAGGCATGAAAGGGGTACTGATTGTGGATGATCAGCCATGATCACATTGAATGATGGTGCTGACTCGAAGGGACGAATGGCCTACTGTTACACCTATAGTCTATTGTCCATTTTGATACTGAAGCAGTCCATTCAGCCCACTGAATCCACGCTTGCTCGCTGCAGTCTCATTGTTGCACTCTTTCTTTCAGTAATACAAACTATTTTCCCTTATGTGCCTGTCAAATTCCCTTATGGTAGCTCTGACAAGTAGTAAATTACAGACCATCTCTACTATGCATTAAAAAGGCTTCTCTTCACATTCTCTTCGAATCTTTCGTCCATCAGTTTGGATCTACACCTTTGATCATTAGGCTAGTATTATGGAACTGGCACTATGCGACAAAGCTTGAATTAGCTATAATTTAACATAATGATGATTGAGTTATCATGAGTGCTGAAATGTTATTTGGAATCAGAGGGGAGGAGCTTCCACTGAATTGTGATCATTGTTTGTACATAATGTCGTATATACTATCGGAATGGGAATGGGGAAAATGGAAGGAATACTAATTACATTGTGTTAACCATGGAAAGGTACTTCATATCAGAGCAACTCTTCCTTCACAATATTAAGACAGCCAAGTGGAAACCCTCCATTGTTATTTAGCCATAGCAGCCTGAATTATCCACTTGCCACAACATCATCGACAGGAATTCAGTACCAAGAATCAAGTCAAATATCAAACAAAATCAAGTGCTCATTGGCATTGAAGGTTCAGGTTTCAGTAACAAGCCTATTCTAATGAACCTCAACCATTACAAGTTTGTTTACAAGTTTGAATTCTCGAAGATGGTATTTAATCAATAGTGATCAGCAATAACAACCGTGCTTCACAATGCAATTTAATTTATGGGGATGTTGCTGAGAGAGTAGATGATATTTAAATGTAACATTTTCTCTTCTTAAAATGTAAGGACAATACTTATTTTGTTTTGTTTTGTTTACTTTTGACTTAAAAGTCAAACAAAAACATGGCTCGTCACACTAGCTGAAAGGTAATAGATAATAATAGACCATGAAGAACCTGAAATTAAATTAGAGATGAGGCCACAAAATATTAAATGCACTGCTTACTCTGGATATTGTAAAATGGGAAACTATGGAGCAAAGACAGTGGACTGCGAAACAGGGCAATCTTTTTTAATGCAGTTCAGGAAAGAATGAAAGCATAGGTTAAAAAGGCTCAAGGACAAAAAGTAGAGTGTGTGATTACATGGATAATTTTAAAACATCATTACTTGTAAATATAAATTTACATTTATGTTCCCTGAAATTGGAAAACAAACTTCCTTTTACCTGGCTGAAAATCAGCATCACAGTCTATGGATGTATAGTTTTAGCCTGAAGGTAGACACAAAATGCTGGAGTAACTCAGCAGAACAGGCAGTATCTCTGGAGAGAAGGAATGGGTGACATTCATGCTGGTAAAACTGAAGAAGGGTCTCGACCCAAAACGTCACCCATTCCTTATCTCTGCTGCCTGCCCCGCTGAGTTACTCCAGCATTTTGTGTCTATCTTTGGTGTAAACCAGCATCTGCAGTTCCTTCCTGCACATGTAATTTTACCCCAATACTTTGATTTAAAACATAAAAAAGCATGAACTGCACTCTCCTAACATCTATAAAATAGTGTACAGCATTTAGAAAAATGGGATAGACTTTTTTTTTTATTAACGTTGTACTTAAATAATAAGATGTGTGGCTGCATAATCCTGCAGTCAATGGCTTGAAATGCAACAGTGACATTCCACCCTTTAGTATGGAGCAGAAGCACAGGCTGAGTGATTTATGAATGTGGTATGGTAGTGTGGTGGGGGACCAATTGAATACCATCGTTGGTAGATGGGAATTCTTTTTTAAAGTCATTTTAAAATCAACTTTTTTTTTTAAAAAAAGGCTAATCTCAGTAACATTAACTATGAAATTAGATTGTCATAGAGACCCAGTAAAACCCTAAAAGAAAGTAAACCTGCCACATTTACCCAACTTGCCCAAAGGTGTCCATTCCCAACAAAATCAGTTCAAGGGTAATTACAACTGGAGAACCAATCACTCTTTTGCCAGTAACGTTGGGCATCCATCGGGTGGCGCCATCGAATGTGGGAGCCTCACCAGCAGCAGTCCGTCTTCTCACCCTTTTTGTTATTTTTAGTGTGTCCTAAAGTATCTTTTTTATGTGGGGGAGGGTGGGGGAAGGGAGGAAAAGGGGGAAACCGTTTCCCAGTCACTTCCTGGTCGAGATGCGTCTTTTCTCCGAGTCGCATCTTCACCCCCCTCCCCCCCTTCGCGGCCTACCATCTGGATTGGCGCGGCCTTTCCTGCCGGAGACCGGCCAGAGCTTCAGCAGCGGCACAGCACTGAATTACCATCGCGGAGCGGGACGATGCCTTGCCAGGGATCGCCGTGTTGGAGTTCTGGAGTGTTGGGCGTGCTGATTAACACCGTGGAGCTCTGGTGTGGAGCTTCTAGCCATGGGCGGTGCTGACTTTAACATCGCGGAGTCCTGGCATCTTTTGCCGAGAGTCGCCAGTGTTGAATCTCCACCTAGCTCGGCCTGTGGACTATAGGATCCGCAGTCTCCCGTAAGAAGTGGCCAATTCGGAAACTCCAAGCCGTTGAGTGTCTTCTTCCATTCCGACACCGGAGCTCCGATCATCCCGGCGAGAGGGACTGAACATCGGGCTGCTGGAGCAGCGCCTGCGGAGGGCTCAAAGGCCCAGACCACGGGAACAAAGAGGAAGATGATCGAACTTTATTGCCTTCCCCCACAGTGGGAAACGTTGATTCCGCCGTATGGGGATGTTCATGTTAAATTCTATCATGTATTGTGTTCTTTTTATTCGTGTGGCTGTATGGTAACTCAAATCTCACTGTACTAATTGCACCAGATTTTCTGAAAACTATCTGCTGAACTTCCCGGACACACATACCAATTTCATTTCATTGGTATGAAATAAGCAGATAAACAATAACAACATAATCTATCATATTACATTCTTGAACTTAAATATGATTGTGCCGATGTATAATAAGATTGTTACTGAACTGTATGCAAGATAATAAGTTCATTGTACCTAGGTACATGTGACATTAAAATATTATTGAATCATTGTAGTTCATCTCTGGGAGAGTGAAGATTCTAAACTAAGTAACACGATAACCACTCCACCCACACTTGAAGTCTATATTTTCCTCACAAAAGATTTTTTCCTTTTGTTAATTTTGTCTCATCACCTCTTCCTCCTGAAGCAATGGTCACTTACAGAGAATCCACCTTTCAAAAGAGTGACATTTCCTAAATGTGAGTCCATGTGATTTTTAATCATAAAACAAGTCTTTCTGAATAAGTTAATAATATACCTTCCATTAAATCCGAGTTGGGGGAAAATGTTGAGTGTCAAAATACAGCCCAAAAAACAGTTGAAGTGACAAAAATGGGTTAATTTTAGTACAGACCACAAATATAAAGCCCAGCACTCTAACCATCAACAAAACACCGTCCATATCTTGATTCCAGAGTATCATAACTAAACAGTTTCCACCCGCCACCACATCAAATCCTGCAGCAATGTAATCAACAAGGTTGTTTTGTTTTTCTAAAAAGTCTGGATGACCAAGGGGGGTGGGAAGGGGTGATATTTGGAAAAGTTTTCTGATTTTCTCAAGCACTCAAAACTTTAAATCAGATTTACAAAAGTTCAATAAAGAGCTGTTGGATTTTGATTACCTTCAGAGTGAATTAAACAGTCTTACCGCAGGTATAAATAACGTTGAGAAATTTGCGAATGCCTGGATAGCAGGGATCACCAAACTCATAGGAACTGGCGTACACACTGCAACTTCTCTTCCTGTGGCATCGTTTAGTCATAATCTGTAAAGCTAAGGTTGACTGGCAGTCTGGAAGAAAGAATAATAATTAGAGGTTCACTGAGCTGCATGAGGTGTAATTATTCCAGCAACTATTTGTTCAGGTTATATTCATTTTCAGACAAAAAAAATCACAGACAACTTTTAAGTAATAGTAAAACACACTTTATATAAAACTTGGAAATCTAGGGGTGTGTAAAGATACGAAGCAGGTGTATCCCTTTAATTTTCTTTTCTTTATATTTTCCTTTTTTTTCTTTTCTTTTTCTCTTTCTTGTACTTTACATCTTTATGGGCTCTCTCTTCCCACTTTTTCATGTACTATTAATATCACTATCTTATCTAACTTTCTCTATTTTTATTTTTATTGCTTCTGTTACTTTTCTATTATTAAATTTTAAAACAAGAAGTGGTACATGAAATGTATTATGTTATTTTTGGTTTATACTGTTGTACATTACTTCTAATTAAAAAAAATTAAAAATTAAAAAAAAATCGAAAATCTAATTTAATCACTGGTACGAAATCACCACGTTCACATCCAGTTTGTGTCTTTCATGCATGATAATACTTCAATTAAAATAAAATGAAATTTAATTAAAATCCATGTTTAAAATCGAGTGTGAGAAAAATACTTCAATTTATTTATCTTTTTGTATTTTAAAAACAACCAGAAGGACTCCACAGATAACAAACATGGCTGGATGCCTAATTCAGAAGCTTGAACAAATAATCCAGAGGGTGCAAGGTTTCACAATTTGAATTGTCCATGTTATAAAAAATCTTTGAAGTAAATAGCAGGACACACAAAGGAGAGTCAGTGGATGTTGTTTACCTAGATTTTCAGAAAGCCTTTGATAAGGTGCCACGTGTGAGGCTGCTAAGGAAGATGAGAGCCCATGGTATCAAATAGCAGACACTCGCATGGATATCAGGTTGACTGGATGGCAGAAGGCAGAGTGGCAATAAAGGGGGCTTTTTATGGTTGGCTGCCTGTGACTAGAGGAGTTCCACAAAGGTCTGTGCAGGGGCCGCTACTCTTCACATTGTATATTAATGATTTGGATGAGAGGAGTGAAGGCTTTTTGCCAAGTTTGTGGAGGGATAGATAGTGCAGAGAACCAGGGACTATGCTGAAGGATTTGGACAGGTTGGGAGAGTGGGCAGGGAAGTGGCAGATGGAATATAGTGTAGCAAAGTGTGGAGTCATACATTTTGGTAGTAGGAATAAAGGCATAGACTATTTTCTAAATGGGGAGAGAATCCAGAAATCGGAGGTGCAAAGGGTCTTGGGTATGCTTGTGCAAATTCCCCAAAAGTTAATCTGCAAGTCGAATCGGCATTAAAAAAAAAAGCAAACTGAATGCTAGCATTTATTTCATGATGGCTAGAATACAAAAGCAGGGGTGTAATGCTGAGGCTCTACCAGGTGCTGGTCAGGCCATCTTTGGAGTATTGTAAACAATTTTGGGCAACATATCTGAGGAAGGATGTGCTGGCCCTGGAGAGGAGGTGGTTTACAGGAATGATCCTAGGAATGAGTGGGTTAACAAATGGCAAGTGTTTGACAGCACTGGGCCTGAACTTGCTGGAGTTTAGAAGAATGAGGGGGGACCTCATTGAAATTTGCCGAACAGTGAAAGGCTTGGATAGAGAGGATGTTTCCACCAGTGGAAGAGTCTAGGACTAGAGGTCATACTCAGAATTAAAGGAGGTTCCTTTATGGAGGAGAAATGTATTTAGTCAGAGGGTGGTCAATCTGTGGAATTCTTTGCTACAGAAGGTTGTGGAGGCCGTCAATGGATATTTTTAAGGCAGGAATACATTGGAGTTATGGGGAGAAGGCAGGAGAATTGGGTTGGAGGGACAGATAGAAGGCTTGATGGGCCGAATGGCCTAATTCTGCTCCTTTCACTTATTATCAAAAGATCTTATGAAGCTATCAGGTAATCTGACAATATAACACCACCTGATGATCTGGTCTGACTATTCATTGCATAATTCTCAAGCCCAGAATGAGATTTGAATCAATAACTTTCTGATTCAGCAGTACGTCCCATCAATGAGCTTTGTTGAAACCCAGCATCATTTTCTACCAGGTATTATGGTCAGGGTAGATGATTGAGCAGTTTGGTTTCTCTACAAGATTAATTTGCCTCAAAATGCCTGAGGCAATAGACAATAGACAATTGATGCAGGAGTAGGCCATTCGGCCCAACGATCCAGCACCGCGATTCAATGTGATTATGGTTGATCATCCACAATCACAACCTCTTCCTGCCTTTTATGGGACTTAGCTGACGTTGAAGCGCATGATACACAAATAAATATCATTGAACTGGCTAGAACATTTCCTGAGTGTCATGCTATAGAGAGTAGATATAGTGGCCGCAACTCAAAATGGCATGTTATGTGCCTTTATTTTTTTTTTAGCATCCTTATTTTTTTTTAAATCATTTTACTCCCTCCTGTCATCCACTACTTTTCTTATTCTCATCACTGCTATCACACCAACAATTCTGATACACATTTTCATAGTTATAGTTGACATGATGCCATCCTGACTTTGCTTTGAATACATACAGTAAGGTGTGGGTTTGCCATCTCAATTCAAATAAAGTGAACTTTCCCAATAGGGATTCACTCCAAACCAATATGGATGTAAAATCACTGGTATTTCCAGGGGTACACAAATAAAATAAAGTAACGTACCACCGATTCCTAGACAGATTGTCTCTAATTTTTATAATCTTCAGTTTACATTAGGCAGGAAATGATGTTGGGTAGACAGATGTGACTGAAGGCTGATAAATCCCCAGGGCCTGATGGTCTACATCCCAGGGTACTTAAGGAAGTGGCTCTAGAAATCATGCACACATTGTAGGTATGTTACAAAACTTACCTTTAGCGGCGCTGCACTTCTGCCGCTCCCCGTGTGCGCGACTTTAGCGCCTGTCAGAGGGGGGCGGGCTTAAAGTGCCGATTTTCACCAGACCAGGATAATCGATGAATGTCGGGCGATTTAATTGCGGAAGAAAAATCGCTCCGACATTTCATCCATTAAGGTATTTTTAAATTACTCTAAGTTATTTGTTAACTAGAGTAATTTAAAAATCACCTTCAAAAGCCGTGACCGCAGACAACCGGAAGCATTTTGCGTAGGGGAGAAAAAAAGGTAAATACTTTATTTTTTTATTAAAAGTTGGTTTTTTGGGAGGCATAAATACTATTTTAATGTTGCGAAATGGGGTCCCCAAAAAATGTATGAACCCCCAGTATTTTCCCCCCGACTTCACCGCTAACCGCAACGTTCCAATCCACCGCATTCCGCTAAAACCCACTCGCTAGTTGACTTAAATGGCCATTTATTTACAGGCATTAAACACTAAATTCCTTCCATTTGGCCCAGAAATTCATGAAAATGAGATTTAAAAATTATGTTATATTGTGGATTATTGTGTGAATGTTATTTGGATACTTAGGCAATTAAAAAAAAGTTTATCTTTTCTTAAGAAATTGATAGATGTTTAGATCTACTCATTGAATTTTGTAATTAGCTACAATTAGATAACTAACTAATTATATACTTTAATTTCAGGTAATCCAAGTAAGATTGTTTAATATTTGTTTCAGAATGCTTCAATCTATAATGACTGAAAATTTCATTGAGTTCTCTTAATTTTTAATAAAGTTATGGGCTTTTAAATTTTCCAGATCACAGCTTTTGAGTTAAGTCAATTGAAAGGCAATGGGAAGCAAGATACTCATTTCCGAGCATGAAAATGGCCATAACTTTCTTAATACTGAAGATATGAAAGTAAATTAGGTGTCAAATTAAACTTCTTGTTATGCTTTATCTGATGGGATAAATTGCAGACTTGATTTTTAAAATCTCAAAATTTTGTAACATTGCTACACATTGGTGATCATTTTCCAATGTTCTATAGATTCAGGATCAGTTCCTGTGGATTGGAGGGTAACTAACATTATCCTACTTTTTAAGAAAGGTGGGAGAGAGAAAGCAGGGAATTATAGACCAGTTAGCATGACATCGGTGGTGGGGAATATGCTGGTCAATTATAAAAGATGAAATAGCGGCACATTTGGATAGCAGTAGCAGGATCGGTCCGAGTCAACATAGATTTACGAAGGGGAAATCATGCTTGACTAATCTTATGGAATTTTTTGAGGATATAATTAGGAAAATGGACAAGGGAGAGCCAGTGGATGTAGTGTACCTGGACTTTCAGAAAGCATTTGATAAGGTCCCACATAGGAGATTAGTGTGCAAAATTAGAGCACATGTTATTGGGGGTAGGGTGCTCTTCAAGCCAGCACCGCCATTCAATGTGAGCATGGCTGATCACCCACACTCAGTACCCCGTTCCTGCCTTCAAGTCAAGTCAATAGACAATAATAGACAATAGACAAAAGGTGCAGGAGTAGGCCCTTTGGCCCTTCGAGCCAGCACCACCATTCAACGTGATCATGGCTGATCATCCCCAATCATACCCCGTTTCTGCCTTCTCTCCATATCCCATGACTGCTATTTTTAATAGCCCTATCTAGCTCTCTCTTGAAAGCATCCAGAGAACCTGCCTCCACTGCCCTCTGAGGCAGAGAATTCCACAGGCTCACTACACTCTGTGAGAAAAAGTGTTTCCTTGTCTCCGTTCTAAATGGCTTACTCCTTGTTCTTAAACTGTGGTTCTGGACTCCCACAACATCGGGAACATGTTTCCTGCCTCTAGTGCGTCCAAACCCTTAACAATCTTATATGTTTCAATGAGATCCCCTCTCATCCTCCTAAACTCCAGAGTGTATAAGCCCATTCTCCTTTTCTTCTTTTGTGTGGCGTGCACAGCCTAAAGTTGTTGGACAACTTGTTCTATTTGATCTTCCGTTTGTGCACGTCGAGTTGATTGCATTAGTCGAAACAGGGCGGACCACGTGAAGGTTGCAATCTTCCACCCCAGCCCATTCTCTCAGCATATGACAGTGCCGCCATCCGGGATATTAAACTTGTAAACCTACGCTGCACTCCCTCAATAGCAAGAATGTCCTTCCTCAAATTAGGGGACCAAAACTGCACACAATACTCCAGGTGTGGTCTTACTAGGGCTCTGTACAACTGCAGAAGGACCTCTTTGCTCCTATATTCGATTCCTCTTGTTATAAAGACCAACATGCCATTTGCTTTCTTCACCCCCCTGCTGTACCTGCATGCTTACTTAAGTCAAGTCAAGTCAAGTTTATTGTCATGTGTCCCAGATAGGACAATGAAATTCTTGCTTGCTGCAGCACAACAGAATATTGTAAGCATAAATACAGAACAGTTCAGTGTGTCGATATAGCATAGACCATATATATACACACATAAATAAACAGATAAAGTGCAATAGGCTGTTATAGTTCAGAGTCTGTTTGTTGGGAGTTTAATAGCCTAATTACTGGGGAAATAGCTGTTCCTGAACCTGGATGTACCAGATTTCAGGCTTCTGTACCTTCTACCCGATGAGAGATGAGTGCGTGGCCTGATGGTGTGGGTCCTTGATGATGATGGCAGCCTTTTTGAGGCAGCGACTACGATAGATCCCTTCGATGGTGGGGAGGTCAGAGCAGATGATGGACTGGGCAGTGGTCACAACTTTCTGCATTCTTTTCCGCTCCTGGACGCTCAAGTTGCCGAACGAAGCCACAATGCAGCCAGTCAGCATGCTCTCTACTGTGCGCCTGCGGAAGTTCGAGACAGTCCTCTTTGACAGACCGACTCTCCGTAATCTTCTCAAGAATTAGAGGCGCTGATGTGCTTTCTTTATAATTGCATCAGTGTGCTGGGACCAGGAAAGATCTTCAGAAATCTTCAGATCTTCAGCACGCACAGGAATTTGAAGTTCTTGACCCTTTCCACCATCGTCCGTTGATATAAACGGCATAGTGGGTCCCTATCCTACCCCTTCCAAAGTCCACAATCAGTTCCTTGGTTTTGCTGGTGTTGAGAGCCAGGTTATTGTGCTGGCACCATTTGGTCAATCAGTCGATCTCACTTCTATACTCTGACTCATCACCATCAGTGATTCGTTCCACAACAGTGGTGTCGTCGGCGAACTTGATGATGGAGTTCGCACTATATCCGGCTACGCAGTCATTAGTATGAAGAGATGTCTGAGCACGCAGCCTTAGGTGCTCCCGTGCTGATTGTTATCGAGGATTACACATTTCCACCAATACGGACAGATTGTGGTCTGTGAATGAGGAAGTCGAGGATCCAATTGCAGAGGGATGCGCAGAGACCCAGATCTGGGAGGATCTTTCTTCTTTCTTTTCTTTTTTTTCTTTTCTTCTTTCGTGTGGCGTGCACAACCTAAAGTTGTTGGACAACTTGTTCTATTTGATCTTCCGTTTGTGCACATCGAGTTGATTGCATTAGTCGAAACAGGGCGGACCACGTGAAGGTTGCAATCTTCCACCCCAGCCCATTCTCTCAGCATATGACAGTGCCGCCATCCGGGGTATTAAACTTGTAAACCTACACTGCACTCCCTCAATAGCAAGAATGTCCTTCCTCAAATTAGGGGACCAAAACTGCACACAATACTCCAGATGTGGTCTTACTAGGGCTCTGTACAACTGCAGAAGGACCTCTTTGCTCCTATATTCGATTCCTCTTGTTATGAAGGCCAACATGCCATTCGCTTTCTTCAATGCCTGCTGTACCTGTGTGCTTACTTTCATTGACTGATGAACGAGGATCCCTAGTTCCTGTTGTACTTCCCCTTTTCCCAATTTGACACCATTTAGATGATAATCTGCCTTCCCGTTTTTGCTATCAAAGTGGATAGCCTCACAATTATCCACATTAAACTGCATCTGCATCTTCAATGTGCTACACTCTGATGTAGACAACTTTAATTCACTTTATGTGCTACAACTCTGCCCACATTTAAGAGGATGACCGTGGAATTTAAGACAAGAGTGAAACATTAACAGTTGGGAGGATATATTTTCAGCACCATCTAATTCCAAATGCACTGGATTCTGTTAATATTATGGAAGATCTAAATGTTACTGCTTCATTCTTTTAAGTTCAGTAAAGCCAGCAATCCGCTGAGTCTTTGATCAATATTTATTTGGCACATTTAAGGGCCTGTCCCACTGTTCGAGCTAATTCAAGAGTTTCCCCTGATTCGAACTCGGAGAATTACGGTAATAGCCGCTGGTAGGTACTCGGGGCTCTCGTGGACATTTTTCAACATGTTGAAAAATCTTCACGAGTTTACCGCGTTTCCCGAGTACTTGCTGTTAGCGTTACGAGCCGCTAAGAGACGCCCCGAGCTCCGACGTATCCGCTACGTACATTCTACGTGCTTACCATGATTTTTTTAAAAACTCGTGAGAGCTCTTGAATTACCTCGTACAGTGGTACAGGCCCTTAAGGCATGAACAAAGTTCAGCAATAAAATGTGAATTATATTCTTTGACATAGTGACTACTTTTACATAAAAAACTGATATTAGTGGGGAATGTGATAGGAAAGTGGAAACAGCTGGGGACAAGGGAATGTTACTCCTCGATATGGCAGAGGGTTATTTTTATAAACTTTAAACTCCTGTCCGAGCCTATTGACAGCCAGAACACATGCTGGCAACAGAGGCAAAAGCAGATGGCTGAGGACCAAAGGGGATCATCAATGAAGCAATTACTGGGAATAGGTGGGAATATCAATGTGGAATTGGATGGAGAGAAAGGCAAAAGGGATGGAGTGTCTGATCATAATTGCATTATTTGGGAGAGAAAGGCTGGGAATGGGGTACTGGCGGTGGTGATAAGGAACTGACTTGATCATGACTGGAGCAGAGATGGTGGAAGTGGATGTCCAACTGTAATTGTGAGGATGGAACAGAGGTGCTCCATTGGGAAGGGAACGTGGTCATATTCAGGATGAGGAGCAGTTTAGAACGTGTGAGCGACATATAAAGCAGCAAGGGGCCCCGAGGTCTCCTCGCGATGACAAATTCCAGCCCTCCCACTCACAAGAAACACCAACAAATAAATAATAAACCTGACTTTTTAGGCTTTCTGAAGCCTTGGTGTAGCCTGCAGCAGAATTGACTCAGTGCAGCACCAACATAGATTCTCTGTCCCTCCCTCATCTCCCCCATTCAGGCATCATCTTGAAATTCCCCATCAGAACAAACTCATATGCATATAGTGCCCTGCTTTCATTACTGGAGTGCACTGTGCATTTACTGGAAACAACATTTTGCAATGGAACATAACAGTCATCACAATAACGTCATGGGTAGATCTTAGCAATGAGGGGAAAGAATATTTTGCTATCTCAATCTTTTCATAACCTTGCAGAAGTGCATTCCAACTTGTATAAATGTGTGTTTTCAAGCAAATGCAGATTTCTCTCCAAAAGTAATCCAAGGCCAGTTCTATTTCCACCTGTTTCTTTAGCTTCCACCCATAAGCGAGTTCAGTATTCCAAAAATCGCAAGGTGTCATGGGATTTGTCAAAGGTCACTCGCTATAAAGAAAAGGCGAACAAAGCGCTGGCTGCATAAACAGTACGTAAATTCTTATCATTATTCATAATTTATGTGTAAAAATATATTTAATCTGAGGAACGGGGGTGCCAGGTAGCGGGAGCGCGGGTGTAACAGTGAGAGAGAGGGGGCAGACGCTAGTGGGAGACAGGGGAGAGCGCGCACAGATGCGTACCTCATCCGCAGCCAGTGTCAAACCCATGTCTCCGGCTCCGTGGGCCCTGACAATCCTCCTCTGAACCGCTCCATTCCCCCCCCCCCCCCACTCCCTGGGTGTGCTGTCCCCACCCAGGGGGGCGGTCGGAAACATCTTGGCCGACCCCGGAGCGGCGACCCACAGGCCCGTGGCCGGCGCAGGGGGGCGAGGAGCCAGCTCCAGCCCGGCCCCGCTCCTACTCCCGTGGAACCAATTCCTTTTCTCGTCCAGCCGAGCCACCGTAGCACCCCGCGCGCACCCCCGCCGACGGCAGGGAGGTTGGCCGGCTGCGACCTCCGCTCCACCCAGCGGCCGCTGGCCTATCCCCCCCGGCACCGGCAGCATCCCCGGAGAAAAGGAATGGGTGACATTTCAGCTCGAGACATTCTCCAGAGATATTGCCTGGCCCACCGCGACGCCCAGTCTGCATCTCCGCCGCCACCAAATCTCTCCGTCTGAGTCACAATACCCTCCACCGGTAGGGCCTTTGATGCCGGAAGACAACCAGCAGATCCAGTGGAACAGATTGCCTATCCCAGCTCCGACTGACTCACTGTTTGTAATGACAGGCCCTACACCGAGGGGGCAAAACGACGACTACTGGACAGGGAGAGAGGCACGGCCGGTGGTGCCCGACCCGCCAGGGGACAGCTCGGCGGCGCCCGCGGCGCCAGAGACCCGACCCCGACCCCACGGAGCAGCACGAAGCGTAAAGCACTCACTGAAACGAAGGTCTGATAAGCAAAGATAACACACAGCAGATCCGCACCCTCCAATGTTTATCTCCAGTGACCTAAGACCTGGGCATGTGCAGTCTGTATACCGAACTCGCTTATTCAACCCCAAGTGTTTTGATGTTTGAAATAATGTTAGCACAATTTTATTTTTGCTTCATATCACTGGCTTTTCATGTTCAATCAGTGAAAAGGCAAATCATAACACCTGGCAGAGTTATCTTCGAGGATGACAGTCTTAAATATTGAGAGGATCCTGTCATTTAATATCAAAACCAACAATATGGTATGTTAGCATTCATAGCGAAAGGATTTGAGCATAGGAGCAGGGAGGTTCTACTGCAGTTGTACAGGGTTTTGGTGAGGCCACACCTGGAGTACTGCGTACAGTTTTGGTCTCCAAATCTGAGGAAAGACATCCTTGCCATAGAGGGGGTACAGAAAAGATTCACCAGACTGATTCCTGGGATGTCAGGACTTTCATATGAGGAAAGATTGGATAGACTCGGTTTGTACTCGATGGAATTTAGAAGATTGAGGGGGGATCTTCTAGAAACCTACAAAATTCTTAAGGGGTTGGACAAGCTAGATGCTGGAAGATTGTTCCCGATGTTGGGGGAGTCCAGAACAAGGGGTCACAGTCTAAGGATAAGGGGGAATTCCTTTAGGACCGAAATGAGGAAAACATTCTTTACACAGAGAGTGGTGAGTCTCTGGAATTCTCTGCCACAGAAGGTAGTTGAGGCCAGTTCATTGGCTATATTTAAGAGGGCGTTAGATGTGGCACTTGTGGCTAAAGGGATCAGGGGGTATGGAGAGAAGGCAGGTACGGGATACTGAGTTGGATGATCAGCCATGATCACATTGAATGGCGGTGCAGGCTCGAAGGGCCGAATGGCCTACTCCTGCACCTATTTTCTATGTTTCTATGTTTCTATGTAATATCTGGCCAACAGTAGTCTGCAGACCCACAACTAGATGGGTAAATGCAACATCAGGAGTGCTCACCATAATTTGGAAATAAACAGTGAATGTCAGTTCAAAGGAAAATGACTGGTAATTGCTCCATGCCTTTCCCTTGCCCAGCAAACAATGAAGCAGTCGCCAAGTAGTAACTCGTTGTGTAAAATCAGAGGCAGGAACTTTGAAATATTTACATTTTGAATCCACTCCTTTCATCTATCCTGGAAATAATTGAAGTAGAGGTAAACACATTTAGATAAAAGGGAATCGGCCAAAGACGACTAACCCATCCCAGAGGTGTAATGGATTCTAATTAACCTTAAGTCAAGGACAATTCTGCAAATTACATCCCCCAGGACACAAGGGTTTCTACTGTACTACACAGCTGCAGCACGTGGTGCCCCATGTAATGAAGAGTGAAGGTTAGAAGAGAGTTTTTAAATCTGTTCAAATGGTTGCTATTACATTTGGAAGGAACTAATTTAGACCGAATCATTTGAACAAGTGAGCCAGATTTTTGGTTGCAGTAAAACTAATGATTAGAGCAGCCGTTATTAATGCAATAGTGGGACAAGCAATTTCAGGTGAGGGTAAGTTATTTGATTAAATTAGGATACTCAAAAGCTGCCATCTAAACAGTATGTTCCACCATAAAGGGCCTGTCCCACGGTACGAGTTAATTCCAAGAGCTCTCCCGAGTTTAAAAAAATCAAACTCGTGGTAAGCACGGAAAATGAACGTAGTGGGTACCTCGGAGCTCGGGGACGTCTCTTAGCGGCTCGTAACGCGAACGGCAGGTTATCGGAAAGACTCGCTAACGGCAGGTCAGCACGGGAAGACTCGTGAAGATTTTTTGCAACATGTTGAAAACATGTTGAAAACATGTTGAATACATGTTGAAAAATGTCCACGAGAGCCCCGAGTACCGACGAGTGGCCATTACCGTAAATCTCCAAGTTCGAATCAGGGCAAACTCGGGAGAGCTCTTGGAATGAACTCGTACCGTGGGACAGGGCTATTACGCAATTTCTTGTGGGCACCCGTCATAGTTGCAACAGGTTGCCAAAATTTTTCAACACGTTGAAAATCCAGCGGCGACCAGAAAAAGGTACGACCAGAAAACAGGGTGATGCCTTTGAATGGTTTTGAATGTTGTGAATTTGCTTTATTGGCACTGCTGATAAAAATTAAACTCACCACAGATATTTAGGACCCAGAACAAGAAAAATCCTGTTAAATGTGTAAAAAGTTTTCATTGTCATTCAACCTCTTCGTAACCAAAATGTAACAATCCTCAGGATGATAATTATTTCTCAAGATTTCAAAAAAACAAGTTCTGAAATATTAATCTTTTTTCAACTTCACTCTTTCCCTTGACATGTTTTTCTTTTGGCATTTGCTTTAATATTGAATTTACTCATTCTAATGTATAACTGTTAATTTCATTGTCTGTAACTCTCTCTGGTTAAGAAAATACTCTTGTTTGTTATTCATTCACTCAGATCCCAGATGCCCTCCCTCTCATCATCAGTTTGCATTTTCAACAACATAGGGAGGAAAACAATTTGAACCAAAGAGTACAGAGCCAAAACTATCCTCCCCTTAGTTTTGCCACAAAAAATCTAAATTTCTATCAGACTCATGTAGCTATTCTATTATGAATTAAATCAGTGATCAGCAACAATCAGTTCTTTTCATAACTATATCTTATTTGCACACAATCCAAGGAACATTCACTTGATTTGTTACACCAATATGTATTAATATAAATTAAGATCTCATGTCCAGATTGTAATTGGCGTGAAATGGCTACACCACTGTAAAATAATTCATACACAGGCACCTTCCATTCTATCACAACATACTGGTGAGGTGCAAGTAACATCCGACAAAGTTTAATATATTAAATAGCTAACTTCCAGAGTCAAAACTGAAATACATTGCCATAAAAATATAAAACAATTTAATTTAGAGAAGTGCGTTTGTTACTAATGTCAGCTGCTTCACTTATTATTTCTAACATTAATCTGTCTTGAACACATTATTGCTGTTTTGGTGAAATTCCTTCATTAATGTCTTCAAAATTCACAATGTCCTTCATTAATTCTCTCACAAATAATGATATTTTTTTTCCCTAATTTCCCAACTCATCATCCTATTGTAAATGAGCAAGGTCGTTACATGAGCAATTGCCTGTGAGCAATGATGGCAATTTTTTAGAAAGAAGGCAGAAAAAGCAATATCAGAAACTTCGCGACAGCTCTATACTGTCTCTCAGGAGATCCCTTCCAAAAATATTGCAAAGTGTCTCAGTAAGTTTCCAGATGTATGCTACATCCAAACATCACAAGTGTTTTGAGGTGCCAGCTGATCAAGTTTCTAAAACATACTGAGAGGCAGAAATCACTGTTGTTCTGTAGATAATGAGATTAGTGCCTGATCTTTTTCACACAGAGAGTTGTGAGTGCGTGGAATTCTCTGCCTCAGAGGGCGGTGGAGGCTGGTTCTCTGGATGCTTTCAAGAGAGAGTTAGATAGAGCTCTTAGGGACAGCAGAGTTAAGGGATATGGAGAGAAGACTGGAACAGGATACTGATTGTGGATGATCAGCCATGACCACATTGAATGGTGGTGCTGGCTCGAAGGGCTGAATGGCCTACTCCTGCACCTATTGTCTATTGTCTAATTGTGGTCCTTGTTCATCAGTCTCTTTCCCAGTTGACAAAGACTGTACTGGTCCTCTGGAGATAATGCTGAGTTATACCATGAATGCAAGCACTGGCAACTCTAACAAATAATCCATGTTTTATAGCTTCTGAGAAATCTCAAATATTGTGAATTTTATTACCTGAAACATAGAAATATAGAAAATAGGTGCAGGATTTGGCCATTTGGCCCTTCGAGCCTGCACCGCCATTCAATATGATCATGGCTGATCATCCAACTCAGTATCCCGCACCTGCCTTCTCTCCATACCCCCTGATCCCTTTAGCGACAGGGCCACATCTAACTCCCTCTTAAATATAGCCAATGAATTGGCCTCAACTACCTTCTGTGGCAGAGAATTCCAGAGACTCACCACTCTCTGTGCGAAAAATGTTTTTCTCATCTCGGTCCTAAAAGATTTCCCCCTTATCCTTAAACTGTGACCCCTTGTCCTGGACTATCCCAACATCGAGAACAATCTTCCTGCATGGAGCATGTCCAACCCCTTAAGAATTTTGTAAGTTTCTATAAGATCCCCCCTTAATCCTCTAAATTCTAGTGAGTACAAGCCTAGTCTATCCAGTCTTTCTTCATATGAAAGTCCTGACAACCCAGGAATCAGCCTGGTGAACCTTCTCTGTACTCCCTCTATGGCAAGAATGTCTTTCCTCAGATTTGGAGACCAAAACTGTACACAATACTCCAGGTGTGGTCTCACCAAGACTCTGTACAAGTGCAGTACAACCTCCCTGCTCCTATACTCAAATCCTTTTTGCTATGAATGCTAACATACCATTCACTTTCTTCACTGCTTGCTGCACCTGCACGCCTACTTTCAATGACTGGTGTACCATGACACCCAGGTCTCGCTGCATCTCCCCTTTTCCTAATTGGCCATCATTCAGATAATAGTCTACTTTCCTGTTTTTGCCACCAAAGTGGATAACCTCACATTTATCCACATTATGTTGCATCTGCCATGCATTTGCCCACTCACCCAGCCTATCCAAGTCACCTTGCAGCCTCCTAGCATCCTCCTCACAGCTAACACTGCCCCCCCGCTTCGTGTAATCCGCAAACTTGGAGATGTTGTATTCAATTCCCTTGTCCAAATCACTAATATATATTGTAAATATTGTAAATAGCTGGGGTCCCAGCACTGAGCCTTGCAGTACCCCACTAGTCACTGCCTGCCATTCTGAAAAGGACTGAAAAGTTTACTCCTACTCTTTGCTTCCTGTTTGCCAGCGAGTTTTCTATCCACATCAATACTGAACTCACAATACCGTGTGCTTTAAGTTTGTATGCTAATCTCTTATGTGGGACCTTGTCGAAAGCCTTCTGAAAGTCCAATGATAACACATCCACTGGTTCTCCCTTATCCACTCTACGTGTTACATCCTTGAAAAAGTCTATAAGATTCGTCAGACATGATTTACCTTTCATAAATCCATTAGGAAGACACTATTCTAACACCAATGTAGATTATAAGATCATAAGAGAGGGGCAGAATTAGACCATTTGATCCATCAAGTCATAGAGTCATAGAGAGATACGGTTTGAAAACAGGCCCTTCAGCCCAGCTTGCCCACACTAGCCAACATGTCCCAGCTGCACGTGACCCACCTGCCAGAATTTGATCCATATCCCTCCAAACCTGTCCTATCCATGAACCCCTATAACAGCTTCTTAAATGTTGGGATAGTCCCCGTCTCAACTACCTTCTCTGACAGCTTGTCCCATACACCCACCATCCTTGGTGTGAAAGGTTACCCCTCAGATTCTATTGAATCTTTTCCCCTTCACCTTAAACATATGTCCTCTGGTCCTCGATTCACCTACTCTGGGCAAGGGAATCTGTGCATCCACCCGATCTATTCCTCTCATGAACTTATACACCTCTATAAGATCACCCCTCATCCTCCTGCGCTCCAAGGAATGGAGCCAGCCTACTCAACCTCTGCCTATAGCTCAGACCCTCTAGTCCTGGCAACATCCTCATACCTTGTATCCTTTCCAGCTTGACAACATATTTCCTATAACACGGTGCCAAAAACTGAACAAATTACTCTAAATGTGACCTCACCAACATCTAATACAACTGCAACATGACCTCCCAACTTCTATACTCAATACTCTGGCTGATGAAGGTCCAATGTGCCAAAAGCCTTTTTGACCACCTTATCTACCTGCAACTCCAACTTCAGGGAACTATGCACCTGCACTCCTAGATCCCGCTACTCTACAACACTACCCAGAGCCCAGGCACATGCCATGAGTAATTAGTCAGGGTAGGCAGTGGCTTTGAAAAATCTTGAAAACCACGCATGCGCAGATTGTTCTCTGCCCGGTGAGCTGTCAGTCGGCTTTTTTTTTAAATCGTGGAATCCGCGTATGCGCAGATTGTTCTCTCGACTTTTATCCAGTAATTTGTCTTCAAAAGGTCTTATCTCTTAATAAAGTATTTAAAAACATACAACTCAAATAAATTTACTTACCATATTATTTGTACACAAAATCCATTCATCTCTCTTTGTTTGCAGCAAAAATATCCATAACTTTTTCATAGAAATTAGCGTTGGGACTTTCCTCCATCTGAGTAAATCTTTCCTTTTCGATAGAAATTAAAGCAAGTGATGAAAGCCTTTCATTGGACATTCTATTCCTGGTGAAGCTTTTAATTCTTAATTGTAGCAGCTTCACAGCTTCAGGTAACGTTTGTTCCAGCCCATTTTGAAAACAAGTACATCTTTAAATGATTTATCCCGAAACACTTGTGCATTATAAATTCCAGCTAGATCCGCTTTCAGTCTAATGTAATGACATCAAAGAAGTTACAGTAGTTTCTTTCTGAACTTTCTATTGCCCCCTGATCAATTTGACAAGCAAGTTTTGGCAACTTGTTTCCATCAACTAAAGAAATGAATTGTAAATTTTTGAAGTCGCTGTATCTTGCTTCCATATGCTTCAATATATCAACCAATATCAAATCAAATATTCATGCTCTCTCTTCTTTAATTGGACATTTTCAACGAGATTTTGATTCAGTCAGGTCATTTTCTTTGCAATATTCTTCAAACCTTTCATGAATGCCATCAAAATATTGGCGTAGATCCTCAAGCGAATGTATTGTTTCATTGATTCTTTCAATGCAATAAGGAATATCTATCATTTTAGTTTGCAAAATGTTGTAGAGAGTGTTAGTTTTAATGAAAATGTCATTATAAACCATGAGAAGAAAGTATGCAGAATCTTTCATTAGCCAAGCATAAAACCCATTGCTCCTCACCAAACTTTCAGGATCCCACAATAAAAGATGGCTGTTAATGCTGTTAAAAAGTTGACATAGGTCTCCATGATATTGCAAAATTGTTTGGATTTACTTTGAGTTTGAAGTCCATCTCGTTGGTGCTGCCTTTGGAATGCACTATTTCATCAAGAAATTGCATTAGTTTTGCAGAATGACTAAAAAATGAGGCAAGAGCGTCAATGGTCTTGAAAAAGCCTGTACATTCAGGTATGAATTTAGCTGACTGAGACAGAACAAGATTCAACTTATGACCATAACAGTGGGTAAATAAAGTTGATGGTGCCTTTTCTCTTTCTTTAGCTTGAACACCATTTAAGTTTGATGCCATTACCATTGCACCATCGTATGTCTGTGCTACAAGTTTCTCAGCACAAGTATATTTGTATAAGTTATTGAAAATGCATTCTGTTACACTAGTAGCAGTTCTGTCCTTAAGTTTGTCAAAGCCTATGAATGCTTCTTTAATTTCAGAGTCCAATATATACCACAATACTGTAGAGCACTGAGCTGTATTTGAAATATCAGTGGATTCATCCGCTTCTATGGCAATGAATGGGGCTTCTGCGATCTCTTCTTTAATATTATTTTCTACAACTGTGCCTTCTGCTTCAACCGTCATTTTGTATCTTATTAGAAATGCCAGAAAAAACTGATGAACACTGTAAATGATGTGCCAATTTGATGCCAATTTTTCATCAAATGTTGCTGTATAGTTCAGTAACAATATAGTTTCCACGATTTAGCAATTCTTTGTTTTCATTATCACCGCGAAAAATAAGTTCTTGTCTGATCAAAAAGCAAGTAACACATATTAACTTTATTAGTATTTCTCTGTTCTCCTTAACCTTTTCATTGTGAATATCGATGCTAAGTTGCTTCTGCTTATCTATGAGCAAGTCCATCCATGTAAACCCAAATGTCTTCAATTTGGGTTTTATAATGCGCAGCAGATCCCTCGTGCATGTTTAAAGCATTAGGCAAATTATTTAAATCACTGTATCCATCTGCTACCCATATAGTTCCACTAGATTCAGAAAATAGCAGGCATGGGAAACAAAGCAGTCTATTTGTAGAAATACAACCGCATAGCCATTCTTTCCTGTTGTACCAAGCTGTTTTAAATGTTCTCATTATGTTTGTTCCTTTGCGCTGTTGAAGTTCTTTAAGTTCCGGCATTGGTCTGCCATTTTGGTCTTCTTCTCATAAATTTGTTTCGAGAAACTCTTCAGATAATCACTATCCATCTTTGAAAAACCTGCCAAGAAATTTGCGCTGCGCATGCGCAGTAGGCTGGTGCACATGCCCAGTGCGCTGCACAGCACATGCACGCAGACAATGGCGTAAAGGCAGAATTTCAGCTGCCTTTATGGACCGTTGCCACTGATGGCTTGAAGCATCGTTGACGATACGTGAGTAGCACATACTTCCGCGTGTTAAATGTACTGCGGATGAAAAGCACGGGAGAATTATGCTTCCCCAAGAGATCGATCTCTTAGGTAAGCCTAATTCTCCAGTGCCTTTACTATTTATATTTAATAATGATCATTTTATAATTTTAGTCAGGGTAGGCAGAGGGTAGTGCCCTACCATTCACTGTGTAGTTCCTGCCCAAATTAGACTTCCCAAAATGTAACACCTCACATTTTGTCTGCATTAAATTCTATCAACCATTCCACAGCCCACTTGGCCTATTGATCAAGATCTTGCTGCAATTTTTCACAACATCTTCACTATCTGCAAAACCACCCACTTTTGTATCATCAGCAAACTTGATAACCTTGCCGTGTATGTTCTTATCCAAATCATTGAAATAGAAGACAAACAGTAATGGGCCCAGCACTGAACCCTGAGGCACACCACTAGTCACAGGCCTCCAGTCCAAGAAGCAATCTTCCACCACCTTCTGCTTCCTTCCATGAAACCAATTTTCTATCCATTCAGCTATCTCTCCTTGGATCCCATGCAATCTAACCATCCTGAGCCACCTACCATAAGAATCCTTGTGGAAGTCTATTCTGCTATTTAATCATGGCTGATCGATCTCTCCTTCCTAACACAATTCTCCTGCCTTCTCCCCATAATCTCTGACTTCTACTAATCAAGAATCTATCTATCTCTGTCTTAAATATATCCACTGACGGCCTCCACAGCCTTCTGTGGCAAAGAATTCCACAGATTCACCACCCTTGGATTAAAAAAAATTCCTAACATTTCCTTCCCAAAAGAATGTCCTTTAATTCTGAGGCTAGTCCAGGACTCTCCCACTAGTGGAAACATTCTCTCCATATCCACTCCATCCATGCCTTTCACTATTCTGTACGTTTCAATGAGGTCCACCCTCATTTTTCTAAACTTACGCGGGTACAGGCCCAGTGCCGACAAGCACTCATGTAGGCCCATCTATTGACAGGGAACCATGCGAGAGACAAGGGGATATACGGGTGTAGCCATAGGTCTGATAAGCTGTTGTACTGGCATTGGTTAGATGGCTTTTTATCTGCTGTTCGGAAAATATAATCCAGAAAGGCATTTGACCCAGAGCTTTACAACAAAATATTGTCAAGCCATATATTTTGTTACTGATCCATCTGTATCCCTTCTCATTGCCCATCCAGATCCGCAAAACCTAAGGATACAATCAATGCATTTCTCAGAGAAAGAAACACTCCCACCTACTGTCCAGGCCTGCTATTGTCAACAAGTTATAGATATCTTCGGACTTTTTAGCAATAAGTTTACATATCTTGCTCGTCTGAAGTAGCAGGTACTGATGAATGTAATTGAGGTAACACCTCATTCTTTTTAGCTATTAATCAGTACGTTCTGGTATACACTGCCTTACACTCTGTTTAAATTAATCGATGATTTGTCTGACCCTTCCTTTTGTTACATTGATCTATATCAGAATATTTACTTTATAAATACCAGCACCGTCATTAACAGTCACTTTCATGACATCCATCAACAACATTATCTCTATTTGAACAATGCACAATGGCCAATATTGAATATTCTAGCATCACTTGTATTCTTTCTTGGCCATCTTGACATATCAGGAATAGAAACATAGTGAATCTGTCATCCATATAGATCTTTGTGGCTGATCTGAGAGAACACAATATTTTGTGATTTAAAAAGTTAACTGCCAAACAAGGCAGAAAACACTTTTTCTTGTTATAAACACAAGTAAAATCGTAAGAACATTCTGATACCTCAAGGAAGCCAATAGATGAGATTCCTTCAAATAAGCATGTGTGCAGAGGTTATTCAGTGAACTGTCAGAAAACAGGTTCCTTTACTTTCTTCTTATCTAACTTGAAGGATTCATGCCTTATATCTCAGGGACAGTTATAGTGATTGATGAGTGGTTATTAGTACAATGGGTCTCAGTCACACTCCTCACTGACAAGAGACTGCAAGTAACTTTGCCAGATCCTGTGTGCTCAGATTCCACACCAACTCTTTCAACTGCTTTGTTATAACCAAAATTACAGCATGTACTTATATGAAGGAGCATGGCATCCGGTTACAGAACAAATACTGCTTGTCCTATGTGGTATAAATGGGTAGAACAAAATTTAAATAATGGTGGCCTAGTGGCAGAACATAATTATTTCTGAGATGGTATACTCTGAATATCAGGAAAATATGCCTCGTAAAAACACAGCGATATCACATTGGGAAAGCGGGGGCCAGGTGGAGGTGGGTGGGGATCAGATATAATCACCCCAAACAGAATTTATTCTTTCTCTGGTCACAAAATCATTATAAGTTGAGATCAAAGTCGCACTACAGTATTATGCATAACCAACCTCACAGCTGAAAATTGCTGAGAAGCTGGGTGCGCAAAATATTGTAAAGGGATTAAGTGGCATTTTTTTTTTAATTAGTAAAATGATCCTTCAATATAATAACCCCAATCTTCCAGCTCATAACCAATGATCAAATACTTCATTCTAGTTCTCAGTGATGAGAGTAGTGGGTTATACCTGCACAGACAACTGCAAGAATAATAGGTATAATAGAGTTGCAAGAAAGACAAACCAGGGCAGGACATACACAGTAAATGGGAGGGCCCTGCCAAATATTGTAGTATGAGAGGTCTATGTGTGCAGGTGCACAGTTCAATGAAAGTGATGACACATGTAAATAAGGTGGGCCGAGTGGAGGAGAAGGTGTTTGGCATGCTTACTTTCATCCGCCAATGTATTGAGTACAGGATCAGGACATCAATTTACAACATACAGGTCATTGGTTTAGTTGTAGTTTAGCTTATTACTCTCATGTATATTGAGGTACAGTGAAAAGCTTTTTTTGTTGCATGCTATCCAGTAAACAAAAGGACTACAATGACTACAATCAAGCCTTCCACAGTATGCAGATACAGGATAAATGGTATAACATTGGTGCAAGATAGAGTTGAGTAAGGTACGATTAAAGATAGTTTGAAGGTCTCCAATGGGGTAGATGGGATGACAGCACTGCTCTCCAGTTAGTGAGAGGACAGTTCTGTTGGTTGAAAACAGCTGGGAAGAAACTGTCCCTGAATTTGGAGGTATGCATTTTCAAATTTTTGTACCTCATGCCTGATGGGAGAGGGGAGAGGAGGGAGTAACCGGGGTGAGACTCGTCCTTGATTATGCTGGTGGCCTTGCCGAAGCAGTGTGGAAAAAATTGAGTTAGTGAAAGGGAGGTTGGTTTGCGTGATGGGCCAGGCTACATCCACAACTCTGTGCAATTTCTTGTGGTCTTGAATGGAGCTGTTCCCAAACCATGCTGTGATGCATCACGATAAAATGCTTTCTATGGCACATCTATAGAAGTTGGTGAAGGTGGCCGGGAACATGCCAAACTTCTTGAGCCTCTAAGGATGTAGAGGCATTGGTGTACTTTTTTGGAGTGTTGTGGATCAAAGAGATACAAAATTTGAGGGGAGGTATTATATGACTTTGATGTGAGAATGTCAATAAGAATGTTTCTGTTCTGGTTCCATTTGAGCATTGCACTTAAAATTGGTTCACTCTTTATTATTTCCATTAATAATTTTGTGCTTCTTATCTGTGTATGGAGAACACAGGGAGTTATCAATCTCTTAATATCTATTTTCTGAGTAAGCATAAGGCAAAAAAAACATTTTCAGCTATAAACCTGAAATGAAAAACAAAATGTTGGAAATATTTAGCAGGTAGGGTGGCACAGGCGCAGCGGTAGAGTTGCTGCCTTACAGTACCAGAGATCCGGGTTACAGGTTTGTACGCTCTCCCTGTGACCACGTGGGTTTTCTCCAGGTGCTCCGGTTTCCTCCCACACTCCAAAGATGTACAGGTTGTAGGTTAATTTGGCTTCTGTAAATTGTCCCCAGTGTGTAGGATGGTGCTAGTATAAGGGATGATCGCTGGGTGGCACAGACTAGGTGGGCCAAAGGGCCTGTTTCTGTGCTGTAACTCTAAAGTCCAAAGATTTATGGAGATAAAAGCATACCTCCCATCAGATTCGAACACTACCTGATTTACTAAGCATTATCAGAATTCCCTCTTCTTATCTAAGTGACCATGACAGGTTTGCCGCCAGGAGTAAATAAAACAAACTTGCCATTATAAACCAAAAAGATGAAAGAATGCAGTTTTACAATATTTTTTTCAGCAGAAATATTTTTCTCTTTGAAATATACTGATGGCTCTCTGTGAAGATTCTAGGAGGACCAATCAACTATGTGTTGTGACTAAGCACACTGTTTATTATAATATCTATTTTATTATGTAGATTTTGTACCTCAGCTGCACATCATGTTACATGCAGAGCTTTTATCCCCTATGCCTTTCTTAAGCCAATGCAACTAAGGTTAATAAGAGCATCCCTATTATAAATCTTGCTGAGACCAGACAACAGAAAAACAACATAGGATATTGGAAACCTTTCGTCATCCGATTAGATTAGAATTTCTATAGTGGGCTTTCCCAGGCAGAAACCAGTACAGAAAGACAGAACCTGAATAATTGTAGCTTTACTCAAGTGTTTTTGAAGTGAAATCACTGTTTTTAAGTAGGCCAATACAGCAGCAAATTAGCAAAATTAGAAATATGGTGATAGAATAAAGTCACCATCAAAAATCTGTATAAATAGGACCCCAAATTCAAATCCCACCACAGATACTGGGAGCATTTTCAAGCAATTGAATAAAGCTAGTAATGGTAATATTCCAGATTGGCACATAAACATATCGGGTTCATTAATAACCTTCAGCGAAGAAAATTTGCCATCCTGACCTAGACTGGTTTAGGTGCAACTCGAAACCTGCCATTGTGGCAGACTCTTCATTGCCTCCTCATTTCAGGGGCAAAACAGGAAGGGCAATGAATGTCAGCAATGGTGGCAATGTCTACATTCCAACAGCGAGCTAAATACAAATGTAACGCTGGCAATTCAAATGCCAGACATAAGCTTCTTCCTTTAAAGAAACAGCTTTTTCTTGGCTGACAATATGGGAGATGGACTAAGATCCTGCTCATCCCACTGTCATCCAAGAACCCTCTGGAAGAATTTTGAAGCAGTCTTTTAAGAAACATAGCACAGTCCCACCTTAAACCAGAGATAAACATCTTGCAAATGCTGATGCATGCTGATTTTAGGAGCATACTTGGTGTCCTAATTTTATGAATCACCAATGCAAGGCTAATTTGAAGAGAAAAGTATGAAGTTGACTCCTCAGGAGTGAGAGCACTCCATACAGATGGACCCAATGATATGTATATTTCTGCCATAAAGAGAAGCACTGCACACCCACCTTAAGACATAGCAACTGATACAATTTTTATAAAACTTACTGTTGATGTCTTGAAGAATCACTTCAGGTGTGTCTTAAGATAGTACAACATAACAGGATTTCTAATTTGTATTTATTCTTCATATAACACACCTTTGCAGTGCAATGTGAGTTAAACATGGAGATCGAGTACAAACAGTCTTTAGGCAGTAGCAGATGGAAGGAACTTCAATGACCCAAACAGGATATGGACACTCACCAAGAGGATGCTGCTACACGTGCCCATGTGTCCAGGAAAATATTGTGCCAGGTGCTTACGTACAAGAAACTGAGCTGAATGCTTAATTATGTGCCTTGGCAAACTGTTGTATCTACATAAACTCTATCAAGTGACACACCATACCACCCTCAACAAGATGTTTCAAACTGATTCACAGAATCACAATAGACACAAAAAGCTGGAGTAACTCAGCAGGTCCAGACCCAAAACGTCACCTATCCATTTTCTCCAGATAAGCTGCCTGACCCGCTGAGCGACTCTGGCTTTTTGTGTCTATTCTTGGTATAAACCAGCATCTGTAGTTCGTCTTTATAATATTTTATCACAGAATCTGGAATTGTCTCAACACCGAAGGAAACTATTTGGTCTTTATAGTCTACTCCAGTTCCGATTACACAAACACAGCCAGTTCCATTCCATATTTTGGAAATAGTTTTTTCTCAGGTCTCTGAGGGAAGGAGGTGGGAATGAAGGGGGAGAGTGCTGAGAAGTAGGGGAACACTAGACTGGCTTTTCTTTTGTGGGATCACTCCCATCCCACTCAGAAACCACTAGGCCCCATAAAGCATGTGCCTGTTGACACAAGGCTGACACTCAAGCAACCCCACCTAATGCCGGTGAAGATGGATTGGGGGAAATTTAGAGAGACTGGAGGAAGAGGCAAGTGAGAAAGTGATTACCATCCTCAAGGTCCTGCTTTTTAACCTCTTTCCTATCTCCCTGTATTCAGTCAGCAAAACCTCATCCCTTTTCCCACCTATGTCGTTAGCACCAAGGTGCTCAATGACTTCTGGCTGCTTTCCCCCCCCCCCCCCTTTCAGAATGTTCTGCAAAAACTCCAAGACATCCTGGCACCAGGAAGTTAACATGCTATCCTGGAGCCCCCATTTGCTGCCACAGAAGCTCTTACCTATCTCCATAATTACAGTATTAAAGAAGGAACTGCAGATGCTGGAGAATTGAGGGTTACACAAAAAGCTGGAGAAACTCAGCGGGTGCAGCAGCATCTAAGGAGATAGGCGACGTTTCGGGTCGAGACCCTTCTTCAGACTGGTCAGGGAAACGAGAGATATAGACAGTGATGTGGAGAGATAAAGAACAATGAATGAAAGATATGCAAAAAAGTATTGATGATAAAGGAAACAGGCCATTGAAAGCTGTTTGTGGTGTGAAAATGAGAAGCTAGTGCGACTTGGGTGGGGGGGGGGGAGATGGAGAAGGAATGTCAGGGCCCGAGGGCTGAGGGAGAGGTGGGGAGGGGGAGGGGGCAGTCTGGGTTAACAGAATTGAGAAAATTCAATGTTTAAGCCCAGAGGATGCAGACTCCCCAAGCGGAATATGAGGTGCTGTTCCTCCAACTTGCGGTGTTGCTCACTCTGGCCGTGGAGGACGCCCAGGACCGAGAGGTCGGATACAGAATGGGAGGGGGAGTTGAAGTGCTGAGCCACCGGGAGGTCGGGTTGGTTATTGCGGACCGAGCGGAGGTGTTCGGCGAAACGATCTCCCAGCCTCCGCTTGGTCTCACCGATGTAGTCCTGTCTGACCACCCTATCTTGCTGTGCCTCACAGCTGGTCCCCATGCCACAAACCTGGCTGCAGCAGTTTTCTCCTGTGCAGTCATTTCCCCAACATTGTCCAAAAGGATATGCTGATTATTGAGGGGAACGGTCACCGGATATTGCTGCACTCTCTGCCTGTTCCCTTTTCCCGGCCTGCTGGTCCCCATCTACTTTCTGCCTGCACCTTTGGTGTGACCACCTCACCATCACTCTAACTATCATGCTTTCATTCTCCACAATGATCCTGAGGTCATTCAGGTGCAGCTCTAGTTCCCTCATGTCGTCAGTGAGGAGCTAAAGCTGGATGCATTTCCCACAGGAATATACAGCAGGGACACTGGAAGACTCAAACTGCCATCCTGCCTGCACTTGGACGAAAGAAGTTATAAAAGATCTAAACTTATCTTGGTGTCACCTCCCGCCTTGCCTCCTCGCCAATGTCTCGTCAAAGCCTCAACACTTACTCTGAAAACACAACATTTGCTCCTAAGAGCCCTGCTGCTTCCAATAGACCGGTCTGCTATATTCACTTCTTATTGACTGCTGTGCCTCATAGTAAGTCACTTTCAAATCTTCCTGCTGCTGCTGTGTTCTGCCTCTTGGCAAGGAACTCACATATGTTGATGAATCTATATGATGATGAATACAGAGGAGCCTTATTGCTTTTGGTCAGCACTGACTCACCTCAGTGGGCCCTAAATCTCTTCCTTGAATCACAGCAGGGATTCCATCCATCCAGAAGCACAATCAATACAATCTGCACATTGTGTCAAAGAACTAGTTTCTCCAGCCTAATCTTACTTCAGTCAATACATAGATACATAGACAATAGGTGGAGGAGTAGGCCATTTGGACCCTTCAAGCCAGCAACACCATTCAAATGTTACATTTCTGTAAGATCCCCTCTCATCCTTCTAAATTCCAGTGTACACAAGCCCAGTCGCTCCATTCTATCAACATATGACAGACCCGCCATCCCGGGAATTAACCTTGTGAGCCTACGCTGCACTCCCTCAATAGCAAGAATGTCCTTCCTCAATAGCAAGAATGTTCTTCCTCAAATACATATGGTCTTTTCTGACCATATAAAACATAACCAGGTGACAAGAAGATTCACACATCTTCCCAAGTCTCCTGGAAAATAGTATGCTATTTCCACTGACGTAGGAGCCCCGATCCATGAACTCTAAAAATGTGCAGCATTTCAAGTGATATTACACCCAATATTTTCCTTCAGTGTTGAAACAATTCCAGATTCTGTGATAAAATATTATAAAAATGAACTGCAGATGCCGATTTCTAACAAGGATAGACACAAAAAGCCAGAGTCACTCAGCGGGTCAGGCAGCATCTATGGAAAAAATGGAGTCCAGATTTTTGTGCCTATTGCGATTCCCAACAACTACTTCCTGTCCCACACGTGACAAATTGTGTGGGTTCCAATTTGATCTCATTATCCACGCGAGAAGCTAGAGAACTGGAGTGAATCCTGTCATCCTCGAACTTACCTCGATGGAATGCCTGAAGGAAAGGTGGACCTCCAGGAAACCCATCTAATCATTCCAGCTCAAAAAACAAAAGTGCTGGGAACTTAGCAGGTCAGGTAGCATCAGCGAAGGGAATGGACAGACAATATTTCTGGTTAGGACACTCCTTCCGCAAGCACTTTGACTATTGCTCAAGGCAATACTGGGAGAAAAGATGAGGTAAGAAGGTAAGTTAGCCAAGAATATAAAAGAGGATAGTAAAAGCTTATTTTGATATATGTGAAGAGGAAAAAATTAGTTAAAACCAAAGATGGACCCTTGAATACAGAAACAGGTGAATTTATTATTGGGAACAAGGAAATGGCAGACAAGTTGAACAGGTACTTTGGATCTGTCTTCACTGAGGATGACCCAAACAATCTCCCAGATGTACTAGTGGCCAGAGGACCCAGGGTGATGGAGGAACTGAGGGAAATTCACATTAGACAGAAAATGGTGATGGGACTGAAGGCTGATAAATCCCCAGGGCCTGGTGGTCTGCATCCCAGGGTACTTAAGGAAGTGGCTCTAGAAATCGTGGAGTCATTGGTGATCATTTTGCAATATTCTATAGATTTTGGTTCAGTTCCTGTGGATCGAAGGGTAGCTAATGTTATCCCACTTTTCAAGAAAGGAGGGGGAGAGAAAACAGGGAATTAAAGACCAGTTAGCCTGACATCGATGGTGGAGAAGATGCTGAAATCAATTATAAAAGATGAAATAGCGGCACATCAGTAACAGGATCGGTCCGAGTCAGCATGGATTTACGAAGGGGAAATCATGCTTGACTAAGCTTCTGGAATTTTTTGAGTATGTAACTAGGGAAATGGACAATGGAGAGCCAGTGGAAGTAGTGTACCTAGACTTTCAGAAAGCCTTTGATGAGGTCCCACAGGAGATATGTGGGCAAAATTAGAGTACATGGTATTGGGGGTAGGGTACTGACATGGATAGAAAATTGGTTGGCAGACAGGAAATAAAGAGTAGGGATTAACAGGTCCCTTTCAGAATGTCAGGCAGTGACTAGTGGGGTGCCGCAGGGCTCAGTGCTGGGATTGCAGCTATTTACAATATATTAATGATTTAGATGAAAAGATTAAAAGTAACATTAGCAAATTTGCAGATGGCACAAAGGTGGGTGGCAGTGTGAACTGTGAGGAGGATGCTATGAGGATGCAGGGTGACTTGGGCAGGTTGGGTGAGTGGGCAGATGCATGGCAGATGCAGCTTAATGTGGATAAATGTGAAGTTATGCACTTTGGTGGCAAAGACAGGAAGGCAGATTATTATCTGAATGGTGTCAAGTTGGGAAAAGGGGAAGTACAACGAGATCTGGGGGTCCTTGATCAGTCACTGAAAGTGAGCATGCAGGTACAGCAGGCAGTGAAGAAACCTAATGGCATGTTGGCCTTTGTAGATGGTTTTGCATGCAACCAATAACATAGTTACCTCAGTACCATTAACCCCGCCTAGTTAACATCAATCATAACGCCTTCCCCTTCCTGGATACGGTTCACTAGAAGAATGTAGCCAGTATTTGAGGATGTATGTAATACCTTGTGCTATCATTAAAATGTGTTGAACACTTTTAGAGTTTGTAAAGTGCCTATTTACATGGTGTCAGAGCTGGAAGATACTTGCGCCTACCTGTCTATCGGGTTTTATTTCTTTTATTTGATTTGTGCCTTTTGTGCTTTATCTCTCTGACCATGGCATCCTCGTGCAGAAAGCCCGCGCAGCTTGTCTTTGATGCTGATATTTCTGAGCGCTGGGCTACGTTTGAAATTGATTTCACCCACTTTGTCAACGTCGCTCACCGCAATGATCCTGACTCCCTCAAAGCCTCCCTCCTACTCAACCTTGTCGGACCTGATGCCATGAAGAGAGCCAGAACTTTCGTCTATGCTCCAGCGGTCCTGGACGACAACAACGTGGTGGTTACCCCTGCAGAATCTGCCAGTGACCCTGCTTGCCTGCTACGTAAGTTCAGGGAGATTTGTGACCTGCCCTCGAACCGCATTCTAGAGAGGGCACGGTTCTTTACAAGGAGACAGCTGCCGGAGGAACCTGCTGAATGTTTTATTGCCGATTTGCGTTATCTCGCCCAGCGGTGCCGTTTCGGTGAAATGACAGACCAGCTCACTAGAGACATTTTAGTAACTGGCATGCGTGACCAGAAGCTGCGATGTGAGCTTCTTAGGGATCCGGTTCTAACGTTAGAAAAAGCCATGCATGCCTGCAGATTGTCTGAGGTTGTTGTATTGCCAGATGATCACCGGGACTTGGGAGATAAGTCTGTTCACCAGGCTGGATTTAGTAGAGCCCTGCCTCAGAGGGGAAACAATGCTTTTCTGCCGCGTGCCAACCCTGGTCCTGCTGATGTGCCCCCAAAAAGGTGCCCTAACTGTAACTACATGCACCACAGACGGTCGACGTGCCCTGCCTATGGCAAGGCTTGTAATTTTTGTAACAAACTGAATCATTTCGCTTCTGCCTGCCGCTCATTCCGTTCTCGTGGGAGACAGGTACAGATTTCCAGACCCAGTCTAAACATGCTTAAACAATCTGATAGCTGTTCCAACCCACAGCCCGATGTTGCTGAATCCTATGATGCAGATCCAATTAATTCTCCCGAGGATTCGAATGTGTTTACCCTCCTCCAGGCACCTGGCCAACGTCTTGATCCCTCCGTGTCTGTGACTGTCAACAATGTAACCTTCCTTGCGAAGTTAGATACTGGGGCAAAGGTCAATGTTTTGTCAATAAATCTTTTCAACAAGATAAGGACTAATGAGGCCTTGGTCGCTGACAATGCTACACTGCACGCCTATGGTGGAGAAATTCTCAGGCCTGTGGGGAGGGCCACTTTAACTTGCAGGCTACAGAAGGCCACGAGAAACTTGATTTTTTATGTTTTGAACTCTGACTGTGTTACCCTGCTGGGAAACCGTGCGTGCCAAGATCTTGGCCTGGTGTCCTTCGACCACACGGTCCACAAAGTGCAACTGTCATTTAACCCGATTGCAGAATACCAGGACCTGTTCAACGATGACCTGGGAAAGTTACCACTGACATACCATATTTCCATTGACCCAAATGTACATCCCGTGGTCCGCGCACCTCACAGGGTGTCCCACGCCATGAAAGACAGGGTCGAGGCGATGCTTAACAACATGGTCGACAAGGGGGTGCTAGAAGCGGTCAGCGAGCCCACCGATTGGGTCTCCACCATGGTTGCCACGATAAAGAAAGACAAGAATGAAATACGTGTGTGTATCAACCCCAAGGACTTAAACCTTGCCATCAGGCGACCACACTACCCCATGCGGTCTGTTGAGGACGTGGCGGCTCAGGTCGGGCAAGCCACCGTCTTTTCGGTCCTAGACGCTAAGAACTCGTTCTGGCAGATCCCGTTGGACAAAGCATCTTCCGACCTGACAACCTTCGCCACACCATTCGGCAGATTCAAATTCCTGCGAATGCCATTCGGCATCAATTCCACTAGTGAGGTGTTCCAGCGAACGATGGAGCAGATATTCTCGGGCCTGCCATGTGCCATCATCGTGGATGACATCTTAGTCTATGGGAAGGACATTGCCGAACATGACCAGAACCTCCGCCGCGTCCTGGATCGGGCGCGAAAGGCCAACCTGAAGCTGAACCCAAAGAAGTGCCGGTTTCGTGTCTCAGAAGTCACGTATGTTGGACACGTTTTCACCTCTAACGGACTAAAACCCGACCCTTTGAAGGCAGCGGCCATCTCTGAGATGGCAGCCCCCACCGACGTGCCAGGTCTACAACGTTTCTTGGGCATGGTGAACTACCTTGGGAAGTTTGTACCAAATCTCAGTGAGCTGAGTGCTCCCCTGCGGCAGCTGACAAAAAAGGATATCGCCTGGGTCTGGCTCCCACAGCACCAGCAGGCGTTTGACTGTCTCAAGTCGAAGCTGATTAACACTCCGACGTTGCGATTTTTTGATGCGAGTCGCCCCATCACCGTCACATGTGACGCTTCTAAGTTCGGCCTGGGCGCGGCATGCCTCCAATCTGTCGATGGATCGTTACATCCTGTCTCCTATGCCTCCCGCACCATGACGGACACCGAGCAGCGGTACGCTCAGATCGAGAAGGAGCTGCTTGCGGTGGTGTTTGCCTGCTCCAAGTTCAGAGACTTCCTGTTTGGCAGCAGATTTACAGTCGAAACCGACCACCAGCCACTGGTGACAATCCTGAACAAGCCGATTCATGCTGCCCCTGCCAGGCTGCAGCGTATGATGCTGCAGCTCCAGCGCTTTGATTTCGACATCGTCTACAAGAAAGGCACCGAGATGCACATCGCGGACACGTTATCGCGCGCCCCGCGGGCCTCCTGTGCTCGCCACCCCTACAAAACAGAGGACTTGCTCGTACTGGGCGTCAATTTTATTCCCACCAAGCAGCTGCAGCTTTTGGCCGAGCACACCGCTGCCGATCCAGTTTTGCAACGGCTTGCGTCTGTGATTAAATCAGGGTAGCCAACAAAGCGCTCCGCTGCACCGCCTGAAACACAGCCCTTCTTCCTGGTCCGTGACGAACTGGTGCTCCAGAATGGCGTTATCGTTAAGGGACATAAAGTGGTGGTCCCGTCCTCCCTGTTCGATTCTTACTACCGCGCAGCCCACAGCGGACACCCCGGGGTCGATGCAACACTCGCCCACGCTCAGTGCCAATTCTACTGGCCTGGAATGGCCAAATATATTCGAGACCGTGTTTCTGCCTGCTCCACGTGCAACAGTCTTGCTCCACATCAGCAGCGACAGCCCCTGCTGCAACAGCCCGCTCCTGCCTTGGCCTGGTCCTCGCTGGCTGCCGACATCTTCGAGTGGCGTGGTAACCACTACCTTGTCCTGGTCGACTCGTACTCAAACTGGTTCGAGGTGGATTTGCTGACATCCCTCACGTCGGAGATGGTGATCCGGAAGCTGCGGAAACACTTCTCCACGTTTGGGTCCCCTGTCAGGCTGCAGATTGACAATGGCAGGCAGTTTACCAGCCGTGAGTTCAAAAGTTTTGCTGACAAATGGAATTTTGTGCATTTCACCAGCAGCCCGGAGTACCCACAGAGCAACGGCCTTGCTGAACGGGCCGTCCGCAGCGCCAAGCTTCTGATGGAACAAGCGAGACTGTCTAACTCTGATTTGTATTTGGATCTCCTGAACCTCAGGAATGTTTCCAGAGATCCGGCAATGGGGTCCCCTGCTCAGCGTCTGATGTCCAGAACAACCAGATCTACCATCCCGATTGCCCAGCGCCAGCTGAAACCTCGGGTGCTGGAGCCTGCCTCTGTGCAGAGGCGCATTCAAGAGAAACATGACAGCCAGCGGCGTTCCCACGATCGGTCGTGCAGACCACTCGATCCTTTGTTGCCTGGACAGGTTGTTCGATTGCAAACCGCCAGTGGTCACTCCCGTCTGGCTACTGTGGTTGGGGTGGCCGACTCACCTCGTTCGTATCTGGTCGACTATGAGGGAACCATCTACCGTAGAAGCCGACAACACCTGCTTGCGGTTAATGAGCCGAAGCCGCAGGCCCCGGGCCCCTATGCCCCGCCGCTCTCATACCAGCAGCCGGCTCCTGTCCCAGCCAGCGTTCCCTGCATGCCTCGGTCCCCATATCGAGCGCCCGGTTCCCCTCTGCGCGGGTCACCTGTTGGCGGTCGCGGTTCTCCCTCCGCTGTTCCTCCAACCCCACCGCCCTTCCCTGTTTCCCCTGCTGTCTCGGGTCCCCCTGTTTTTTCTGCTCCTCCGGGGGAAGGGGGAGGCATCCGTACGCGCTCGGGCCGGATCAGCAAGCCACCTGTTCGTTATGGCGATTCTGTTTAATTCTGTTTAATTCTGTTGTAGTGACAACGGTCTGTTTCTTTTAAATTTTCTAAGGGGAAGGATGTAGATGGTTTTGCATGCAACCAATAACATAGTTACCTCAGTACCATTAACCCCGCCTAGTTAACATCAATCATAACGCCTTCCCCTTCCTGGATACGGTTCACTAGAAGAATGTAGCCAGTATTTGAGGATGTATGTAATACCTTGTGCTATCATTAAAATGTGTTGAACACTTTTAGAGTTTGTAAAGTGCCTATTTACAGCCTTCATAACAAGAGGTGTTGAGCAAAGAGGGCTCTAGTGAGACCAGAGTATTGTGTGCAGTTTTGGTCTCCAAATTTGAGGAAAGACATTCTTGCTATTGAGGGAGTACAGTGTAGGTTCACGAGGTTAATTCCCGGGATGGCGGGACTGTCATATGTTGACAGAATGGAGCAACTGGGCTTGTATACACTGGAATTTAGAAGACTGAGGGGGGATCTTATTGAAACATATATTATTAAGGGATTGGACACGTCAGAGGGAGTAAACATGTTCCCAATATTGGGGGAATCCAGAACCAGGGGCCACAGTTTAAGAATAAGGGGTAGGCCATTTAGAACAGAGATGAGGACAAACCTTTTCACCCAGAGAGTTGTGAATCTGTAGAATTCTCTGCCTCAGAAGACAGTGCAGGTCAATTCTATGGATGCTTTCAAGAGAGAGTTAGATAGAGCTCTTAAAGTTAGCGGAGTCAAGGGATTTGGAGAGAAGGCAGGAAGGGGTACTGATTGTGGATGATCAGCCATAATCACAGTGAATGACAGTGCTGGCTCGAAGGGCCAAATGACCTACTCCTGTACCTATTATCTATTGTCTATTATTCCAGCATCAGCAGTTTCTTGTGTCTCCCACCATTCCAGCTTCTGCGACCTCTTGTGCTCCTCATAATCTTTGCTACTCCATGGAGAACAACCCCACCTTCTCCACTCTAACCTAATTAGTTCTATCTCACTTTTCCGGATACTGATTTAGATGTACATGATAGACTACTGGAAGTATCATATTTTTTCAGACTCAGCAAAATAATTACAATGACAACTTCCTTAGGACCAGAGGTGTTAATGTGGGCAAGAGTCCTAAGCATAAAACAATGTGAATGCCCCAAGCATATAAGCTTTGGCTCATCACTTTGAGCTGGAGGATTTTGGTTTAAGTTCCACTAACCGCACAATACAAACTGAATTTAATTAATGCCTTACACTAAAGATATAGTCAAAATCTATCAAAATAAACACAGGAACCTTTGTTCTATGCACCACCTAGCCAATGAGCAACTCCCCAAACGAAGTACATTTTGCAGATCTTATCTGACTTAGATGGATAGTGGACCCAATTACACCAATTATGTGCATAAAACATACATCAAAAACATACTTTACACGCTTTAACACGACAGCGACTGTTTCCTGGTGAAATGTCACTCATCGTAACATTGCACCACACAGATCGCCTTGGAGCAAATTATGTTTTTCCAATGTTAAAAACTTGCCTGGTTCTCTTTCCGCATTACTACAGAACTAACCAATAAGTGGATGTTGAGAGGATGTTTCCACTAGTGGGAGAGCCTAGGACCAGAGGGCCTAGCCTCAGAGTAGGACACATCTTTAGAAAGGGGATAAGGAGGAACGTCTTTGGTCAGAGGGCGGTGAATGTGTGGAATTAATTGCCACAGACAGCTGTGGAGGCCATCATTGGGTATTTTTAAGGTAGAGATTGACAGATTTCTGATTAGTAAGGGTATCAAGGATTATTGGGAGAAGGCAGGAGAATAGGGATGAAGGGAAAGATAGATCTGCCATGATTAGATAGCGGAGTACACTTGATGGACTGAATAGCATAATTCTGCTCCCACGACTTATGAAGTTATGAACGAGCAACCTGCAAGCTATGATTTCATCTGGCATTTAAAACAACTAAACCCCCCACTGCATGTCTGCAAGGAGATCCACTGGGACATCTGCCTGCCTGAGGTTTTAATGCTCTGCCACACAAACCCATTGTTGGGATTTACCATGCTTACTGCGGTTTCTAAAAGAGATATATATCAGTGACCATTGCAAGTTGATGAGGCCGTGCATCGAAGCAGCTTGCGGGCTACCTGTGCTATGGAGCTTACTCCTTGCTGATAACCGCAGCAGTGAACGAGAGGTGAGAGGAGTGCAGTCAGTTAGCCACCACACTGGAGAACACGTCCCCTTCCTCTGTATTGTCCCTCACCATGGTAGCTGCCTTTCTTCCAACACAGAGTGAGACCTTGCAATCCGTGACCTGCGCCACTTGATTCCCAGCAACAGCTGTGAGCTGCGCAGCTGCCATCGGGAAACACTTTAAAGTACCAATATCACCTAACAATTATTTTTACGTAATACATTTTCACAATTCCCATTGCATAAAATGCAGAGAATTGTGAACTCAGACCATCGCATAAACCTGCCTCCCACCCATCGACTCCATATACACTTCATACTGTCAGCATAATCAAAGACACACTCTGGTAATTCTCTCTTCTTCCCTCTCCCACGAGACAGAAGATGCAAGGGCATGAAAGCACATACCACCAGATTCAGAAACAACTCCTTCCCTGCTGTTATCAGGCACTTGACTAGACCTCAAAGGCTAAAGATGAATTCCCAATCTGCCGATCAACCTCACTGTGGCCCTTGTACATTTTTTTACTTGCTCTTTCTCTGTAGGTGGAACACTATATTCTGCACTTTGCTTAATTTATTTTTGCACTAACTGATATATTCACATAAGGTACAATCTGCACACAAAACAAAAGGTGTTTCACTATATCGCAATACACGTGATAATAATAAATCAGTACCAATATTGTGCATTTATTGAATCAAGCATTTAAAGGCGCAAACGAGACCGAACACTGTGCAAGGGATTGGGGGAGTGTGTGTGGAGGGAATGGGATGGTGTGGATGAACTTGTAAGACCCAAGTTTATTTTTAGAATCTAGTGAAATGAAAGAAAGGGCCAGAGAAAGTTCAGGTTAGCATGAAAGAGGTTGAGGATGGTGTGTCAGTGAAATAATTAAAATCGTCATGGGCAGGCAGCACATAATGGTGGTGATGGGTGGTTAAAAGGGGGGGAATGATAACTGAGAATAGTTAACATTTCTCATGCACAGCAAAGGTTATGTATAAACTTGCATTGGAAGTGCAATTGGACTTGGAATTGGAAGCATACCTCACGCTACCTTGGCAAGGCCAGCAGCATAATCAAGGACGAGTCACACCCTGGCCACTCCCTCTTCTTCCCTCTCCCATCAGGCAAAAGGTATAGAAGTGTGAAAACGCATACCACCAGATTCACGGACAGTTTCTTCCCAGCTGCTATCAGGCAACTGAATCATTCTACCAAATCCAGAGAGTAGTGCTGAACTACTATCTATCTCAGATGTACCTTGGACTATCCTTGACCGGACTTTGCTGACTTTACCTTGCACTAAAGGTTAATTCCTTATTGTTTATCTATACACTGTAAATGGATTGATTGTAATCATGTCTTGTCTTTCTGCTGACTGGTTAGCACGCAACAAAAAGCTTTTCACTGTACATGACAATAAACTAAACTGATAAACTAAAACTGAAGTCAGCAATTAAAGCCAATTTACCAGAACTTGACATTAAATTCATGGCAAACTTGCTACCATCAGTGTTCCTCATAATTTGATTATCATCGCAAGCAGATATCATGGGGCCTTGTTCCAACACAAGAGAAAAGGCTGTTCTGGATTTAGTGTTGTCCAATGAACCAGATATAAGAGAACTCGAGGTAAAGGAACCGCTTGGAAGTAGTGATCATAATATGATTAGTTTTAATCTGCAATTTGAGAAGGAGAAGGTTAAATCGGAAGTGTCAGTGATGCAGTTGAACAAAGGGGACTATGAAGGCATAAGAGGGGAGCTGGCCAAGGTAGACTGGAAAGGGACCCTAGCAGGAATGACGATGGAACAGCAATGGCAGGAATTTCTGGGCATAATCCGGAAGACGCAGGATCATTTCATTCCAAAAAGGACGAAAGATTCTAAGGGGAATATGAGTCAACCGTGGCTGACAAGAGAAGTTAGGGATAGAATAAAACTAAAAGAAAAAATGTAGAACACAGCAAAGAGTAGCCGGAAGTCAGAGGATTGGGAAACTTTCATAGGACAGCAGAAGGAACCAAAACGGGCAATACGGGCTGAAAAGATGAAGTATGAAGGGAAGCTGGCCAGGAATATAAAGAAGGACAGTAAAAGCTTCTTTAGATATGTTAAGGGAAAAAGAGTAGCAAAGTCAAATGTGGGTCCCTTGAAGGCAGACATGGGTGAAATTATTATGGGCAACAAGGAAATGGCAGAAGAGTTGAATAGGTACTTCGGATCTGTTTTCACTAAGGAACACACAAACAATCTCCCAGATTTACTGGAGGGCAGAGGATCTAAGGGGGTAGAGGAACTGAAAGAAATTTTCATTAGGCGAGAAATAATATTGGGTAGGCTAATGGGACTGAAGGATGGTCTGCATCGCAGGGTCCTCAGGGAGGTGGCTCTCGAAATAGTGGACGCATTGGCATTATCTGAATGGTGGCCGATTAGGAAGAGGGGAGATGCAACGAGACCTGGGTGTCATGGTACACCAGTCATTGATAGTAGGCATGCAGGTGCAGAAGGCAGTGAAGAAAGCGAATGGTATGTTAGCATTCATAGCAAAGGGATCTGAGTATAGGAGCAAGGAGGTTCTACTGCAGTTGTACAGGGCCTTGGTGAGACCACACCTGGAGTATTGTGTACAGTTTTGGTCTCCTAATCTGAGGAAAGACATTCTTGCCATAGAGGGAGTACAGAGAAGGTTCACCAGACTGATTCCTGGGATGTCAGGACTTTCAACTGAAGAAAGACTGGATAGACTCGGCTTCTACTCGCTAGAATTTAGAAGATTGAGGATTTAGAAGATTTAGAAAAGTGATCTTATAGAAACTTACAAAATTCTTAAGGGGTTGGACAGGCTAGATGCAGGAAAATTGTTCCCGATGTTGGGGAAGTCCAGGAGAAGGGGTCACAGTTTAAGGATTAGGGGGAAGTCTTTTAGGACCGAAATGAGAAAAACACTTTTCACACAGAGAGTGGTGAATCTGTGGAATTCTCTGCCACAGAAGGTAGTTGAGGCCAGTTCATTGGCTATATTTAAGAGGGAGTTAGATGTGGCCGTTGTGGCTAAAGGGATCAGGGTTGTATGGAGAGAAGGCAGGTACAGGACACTGAGTTGGATGATCAGCCATGATCACAATGAATGGCGGTGCAGGCTCGAATGGCCTACTCCTGCACCTATTTTCTATGTTTCTATGGTGATCATTTTTCAATGTTCAAAAGATTCAGGATCACTTCCTGTGGATTGGAGGATAGCTAATGTTATCCCACTTTTCAAGAAAGGAGGGGGAGAGAAAACAGGGAATTAAAGACCAGTTAGCCTGACATCGATGTTGGGAAATATTCTGGAGTAAATTATTAAAGAGATAATAATGGGACATTTGGATAGCAGTAAAAGGATTAACCCAAGTCAACATGTATTTATGAAAGGGAAATCATGCTTGACTAATCTTCTGGAATCTTTTTTGAGGATGTGACAAGTAAAATGGATGAAGGGGTGCCAGTGGATGTAGCGTATCTAGACTTTCAGAAAGCCTTTGATAAAGTCCCGCACAGGAGACTGGTGACTAAAATTAGAGCACATGGTATTGAGGGTAGGGTGTTAACATGGATAGAAAATTGGTTGGCAGACCGGAAGCAAAGAGTAGGAGTGAACGGGTCCTTTTCAGAATGGCAGGCAGTGGCGATGGTGTGCCGCAAGGCTCGGTGCTGGGGCCGCAACTGTTTACCATATAAATGATTTCGAAGAGGGAATTAGGAGCAACACTAGCAAGTTTGCAGATGACACAAAGCTGGGTGGCAGTGTGAACTGTGAAGAGGATGTTAGGAGGTTGCAAGGGTGACCTGGACAGGTTGAATGAGTGGGCAGATGCATGGCAGATGCAGTATAATATAGATAAATGTGAGGTTATCCACTTTGGTGGCAAAAACAAGGGGCAGATTATTATCTCAATGGGGTTAAAGTAGGTAAGGGGGAGGTGCAGCGTGACCTGGGTGTCCTTGTACACCGGTCACTGAAAATTGGCTTACAGGTACAGCAGGCAGTGAAGAAAGCTAATGGAATGTTGACCTTCATAACAAGAGGATTTCAGTATAGGAGTAAAGAGGTTCTTCTGCAGTTGGAGAGGGCTCTGGTGAGACCACACCTGGAGTATTGTGTACAATTTTGGTCTCCTAATTTGAGGAAGGACATCCTTGTGATTGAGGCAGTACAGCGTAGGTTCACGAGATTGATCCCTGGGATGGCGGGACTGTCATATGAGGAAAGATTGAAAAGACTAGGCTTGTATTCACTGGAGTTTAGAAGGATGAGGGGGATCTTATAGAAACATATAAAACTATAAAAGGACTGGACAAGTTAGATGCAGGAAAAATGTTCCCAATGTTGGGCGAGTCCAGAGCCAGCGGCCACAATCTTAGAATAAAGGGGAGGTCATTTAAGACTGAGGTGAGAAAACACTTTTTCACCCAGAGAGTTGTGAATTTATGGAATTCCCTGCCACAGAGGGCAGTGGAGGCCAAGTCACTGGGTGGATTTACAAGAGAGTTAGATAGAGCTCTAGGGGCTAGTGGAGTCAAGGGTTATGGGGAGTAGGCAGGCACGGGTTATTGATAGGGAACGATCAGCCATAATCACAATGAATGGCGGTGCTGGCTCGAAGGGCTGAATGGCCTCCTCCTGCACCTATTTTCTATGTTTCTAAGTCTATGTTTCTAAGACCAGTACTCATGTTAACTCCCATTGTTCCTTTATCCCTTCAGAGCTTGTTTAGTTATATTATATTTCTGGACCTTTAATTTCATGATTTGTTTTTAGAATACTAGAAAATATAACATTAAACTATTCCAAAAGAACTTGAGTTGGGCCAAATAACTGCTGTGATCTGCTTCTCCCATGACAAATCTCATAATGCTCACAGCCAACCCATGCTTGGTCAAGAATACAAGGCCAATCTGTGCTGGGCCTAACTAAAACTCCGGCTTTTTAACTAATGCACACATTAAATAAAGGTATCAGCAGCAGGTTATAAGACCCAGAAAAGATTCCTCTTCCATTCCATTATTTCTTAGCTAATCCATCACGCAGGTCAGATGAATTGGCTTTGGCATACTATTCATACGGTCATAAGGTTATAGGTGATAGTAGAATTAGGCCATTTGGCCCATCAAGTCTACTCTGTCATTCAATCATGGCTGATCTACCTCTCCTATCCCCATTCTCCTGCCTTCTCCCCATAACCTGTGACACCCGTACTATTAGTCGATTATTCTCATGTGTACTGAGACGCAGTGAAAACTTTGTGTGCTGTCATCAAAAAACGCTATACATGAGCGTCATCAGGTCAGACACAAGTTCAACAGGTAGAGCAAAGAGAAGAATATGCAGATCTCAGGGACCTTCAAATAAATCCCCAGGGCTGGATGGTATGTATCCTAGAGTACACAAGGGGGCAAGACGGCACCTGGAGTATTGTGTGCAATTATGGTCTCCTAATTTGAAGAAGGACATTACTGCTATTGAGGGAGTGCAGCGTAGGTTCGCCAGGGATTGGATGGCGAGACTGACGTATGATGAAAGAATGGGTCGACTGGGCTTGTTTTCGCTGGAATTTAGAAGGATGAGAGGGTTTCTTACAGAAACATATAACATTCTTAGAGGACTGGACAGTGTATGTGCAGAAAAAACTGTTCCCGATGTTGGGGAGTCCAGAACCAGGTGTCACAGTTTAAGAAAAAGGGGTAGGCCATTTAGGACTGAGATGAGGAGACACTTTTTCACTGAGAGAGTTGTGCATCTGTGGAATTCCCTGCCACAGAAGGCAATTCACTGGATGTTTTCAAGGGAGCTTTAGAGTTAGCTCTGAAGGCTAAAGGAATAAAGGGATATGGGGAAAAAGCAGGAATGGGGTACTGATTTTAGATGATCAGTCATGATCATTTTGAACGGCGGTGTCCTTGAAGGGCCAAATGGCCTACTCCTGCACCTATTTTTCTTTGTTTCTAACTCCCTACACACTAAGGGCAATTTACCACAGCAAATTAACCTACAAATCTGCACATCTTTGGAATGTGGGAGGAAGTCGGGAGAAACCACGCGGTCACAGGGAGAACATGCAAACTCCACATAGATATCACTCGAGGTCAGGATCGAACCCGGGTTTCTGGCTATGTGACGCATTGGCTCTACCAGCTGTACCTCCTCTGTCGTATTGAAATTAGCAGAGTGCCTGTCTCAGCACTTCAGTGATTCTATCTTGTGATTTTATGGTTCACATTAGCAATTGGTTAGGGCCTTATTCATTCTTCTCTCCATGATAACATTTAAACCAAAAATGTTTGCATAGGATTATATAAATTAAAGTATTGAAATAATCTATTTAGTTCAATTAGTCTTTGGTTTTCCATAAGACTAGCGTTTAAAAGTAGTATCCTGTGCGAAACTATAGCATAATGGAGAAAAGAGAAAATTACTCCTTAAAATCATTTTTAAAAAAGGGGCTATTGAAAGCCTTTGGTTACCCCACTCTGCACTGATTGCAGCAAGTAGTAAGAATAAATTGAGCTTCTATAGACCTGGTGCCGTGTTGAAGATCATATTGCCAATGACCTTAACCATAGTGGGCCAGTGTTGCATGAATTCATGATACAAAAGACCTTCACAATGGCAGTTTTAACTTACTTAAAATCTTCATAAATCAAAATCGCAAGTAACTTCATGTCCAAACAAAGACGTGTTTTATTATTGTTACAACATGGCTGTTACTACACAGAGCTTGTGCAAGTGTTGATATCCATGTACTGATGAATGGATGTGAAAACGTCATGATAGATGATCTTTCTAAGTAAGTGCAAACAAAATTGCTCCGCTTTCATCGCCATGCATGTAGATAATTGACTTTTATTTTGCTTATAATGGATGTTCCATGAAGCCTCTGCTCAACAGTTGTATACTGGCAGTGAATTATGACTTCCAACCCCTTTTTTCTACAACATTATGTTAAAAAAGAGGAATTTCACAATAATCAGTCACCTTCAGGGTTATTTCTTTCAACACTCATGTCTGCACAAATATGGGTGTTTTCGGGCTGCAAGATTAATCTAGGAATTAAACAAAGACAGTTATAACTTAAGGTAGACACAAAATGCTGGAGTAACTCAGCGGGACAGGCAGCATCTCTGGAGAGAAGGAATGTGTAACGTTTCAGATCGAGACCCTTCTTCAGAGTTATAACAACACAGCTGGAAAGACATGAAATGACCCTTGAAAGTGATGTGAATTAGTCACCTTGTGCTTGTTTCTGTTGTGCTTGGAAGCTTGGAAGAACCCAATGGTTAAGGGTTAACCCAAAATAATAAGCTCATTTCCTAAACCTCACCAAGGTAAGTCTTTGTATTCAACTCATTAACCATTTACTAATAGGTCTTAAAGTAAACTTTTGATCTTACTAAAAGAGGCAATCCACCACTTGAAGATACACACAAAATGCTGGAGTAACTCAGCAGGCAGGCGGCATCTCTGGAAAGAAGGAATGGGTGATGTTTCAGGTCAAGATCCTTCTCAACCCAAAATGTTACCCATTCCTTCTCTCCAGAGATGCTGCCTGTCCCGCTGATTTACACCAGCACTTTGTGTCCATCTTCGATTTAAACCAGCATCTGCACTTTCATACACGTTCAATCCACCACTTGGCTACATTTGACTCAGACTCATAATTACTGTGAGATTGACAAGGAATGTGTCCTTCTGCATTGTACCCTTGTACAAAAGTGCCAACATTATCTGTTCCTCAGTGCCACGTGCACACAGTAGCATGATCTTACAGTTCTAGTGTCGATGAACCTCCTGTAAACCAGAGCCAACAACAATAGCAAAATAACCCAGTCAGCATGCCTTACAACTTGAAGAGAACCACATAATTGACTTTATCTTCATGACATTACTGCTCTTAGCTTTTTCTGAGGCTGAGAGCAGTAATGTCCTGATGATAAAAGTTGAAGGGAAGCATAATGAAATGCTCTTGATTAATTGCTTCAGTGCAGTGGCCATTGATGGTAGAGGATGGGAAAGACTGCAGATTAAGCAAATGGCGGCACAAGTGACTGCAGATGCTGGAATCTGTAGCAAATAAGACATCTGCAACAAAAAAAGGCATCTGCAGCAAGGAAAGCCATTTGTGGCAAAATAGGAATTTATAGCAAAAAAAAGTAAATGCCCTGATTGCTGGTAAGCTTCTCAAATGTTACTGCACCTGCACCCCTCTGAGCAAATAATAAAAATCTGATCAATCACTGAACTGAGCCTTGCAAATACTCCTGAAAGGACTTCAAATAATTAGGAGATGATCCACTCATCAACAAAATTTCAGTATCCCTTTTATTCTTTCAGTACATGCGGATGTGCTAGTTAAGTTTCTCATCAGTGAAACTCCCCAATGGTTAAGGGTGGGCAACTCGGCAACAGCTGTGCTTTTAAAGGCGAGGGGGTGAGGGAATGGTTCTCATTTTCAAAGCAGCACTCACATAGTAGAAATATAACCTGTCACTTTTTAACCCAGGCTCAGCAGGGATCAAGTCCTGTTCTTGCAGAAAGTAAGTTTGTTATGTCAGTATGAGTTTTTAGTCTTTAGACTTTTAGAGATACAGCATGAAACCAGGCCCTTCGGGCTAGTGTATAGCGTTCACCCTATACACAAGCACTATCTTACACGCCAGGCACAAATTTTTTAATACAATTTACAGAAGCCAATTAACCTATACGACTTTGGAATGTTGGAGGAAACCGGAGCCTCCGGAGAAAACCAGCATCACAGAGAGAACATACAAACACTAAACTGACAGCATCCATAGTCAGGATCAAACCCGGATCTCTGGAGCTGTAAGGCAGCAATTGTACCATTGTGCCGTTGTTCAGAATTAAATCTCTTGTTAAAATAATAGGGCACAGAATGTTACATCAGTCATCCACTCTTGACACAGATTAAGTAAAACCCAACCCCAACATGCATCCGCTTTCAATCGTCATCATTATCAGCAGGTGTAAACGTGTAAATGTCATGTGAATTTTTTCTTTAAAAAGTGCAATGGTTAGCACACCTGAGCACTGTGCTCCAAATTTAAATGAATAGCCATCGCTGAAGATCCATGGTATTCTATTCTTGTCCTAGTCACCTTAAAAGTTTGATTTGTTCCAGTTTTTAGTCATTGTTGGAGGAAGGGCCCCAAGTTCGGTAATATGATACGAAACCACAGGTACTGGAAGCATAAGCAAGAAAACAAAGTGCTCGGGGAACACAACGGGCCAGGCAGCATCTGTGAGGGAAATGGACAGGCGATAGGCAAAAAATGCTGGAGTAACTCAGCAGGACAGGCAGCATCTCTGGAGGGAAGGAATGGATGACATTTAGGGTTGAGACCCTTCTTCAAACTGATGATATTTCAGGTTAGGGCCTTCTTCAGATTGATGGGAGTAGGGAGGATAAAGTTAGAGGATAAAGTGGAGCAAAGTCTGGTGGTAAGGAGGGGTGATTGACAGATGCAAGGAGATTGTGACAAAGGCTGACATTAAAAGGAGACAAAGGATATCAGATAAGAGGAGGAGTGAAATTCAAAGGCAGAATGAAGAATGTGGGTGGAAAGGATTGGGGGAGTGGGGAAGAAGGGGGGAATAGAAGGAAAATGTAGGACAGGGATACGAGTGCAAAGGGGAGAGGCAGAACAGGTTGACATGGTGGTGGTGCGGTGAGGGGGTGTGGGGGGGTGGTTACTTGAAATTGGAGATTTTAATATTCACACAGTGGTGTTGAGGCTACGCAAGCAGAATATGAGATTCCAGAAGGAATGGGTGATGTTTCGGGTCTGAAGAAGGGTCTCTTCTTTGCATATCTTCCACTCATTGTCTTTATCTCTCTACATCATCGTCTATATCTCTCATTTCCCTTTAACCGAACTAGTCTGAAGAAGGATCTTGACACAAAACATTCCTTCTCTCCAGAGATGCTGCCTGTCCCTCCAGCATTTTGTGTCTATCTTTGGTTTAAACCAGCATCTGCAGTTCCTTCCAACACATGAGATTCCAGAATCCTGTTTGCATGATGCCTCACTCCAGCAGTGGAAGAGGCCAAGGAAGAAAAGTGAGCATGGGACTGGGAAGGGGAATTAAAGCAGCCAGCAACCAGGAGCTCCATCAGGCCCTGATTGGCAGAACGCAAACGTTCAATCAAACGGTCGCCTAGACTACACTTGTCTTGCCAACATAGAGAAGCGCGCTTCAGGATCAACAAATGCAACAGGTTGGAAGAGTTGCAAATGAACCTCGGTCTCAGTAGGAAGGACTATTGGAGTCCGTGGATAGAGGTGAGGGAGGAGTGTAGGGTTAGGTGCTACCTCTCCTGCAATTAAGGGGTAAATGCCTGGGGAGTGAGAGGGACTGGGTAGGGACGAACGAGTGAACGGAGGTGTGGGGAGGGCTTTCTCCGGAGAAAGCAAAAAGGGATGGGGATGGGAAGATGTGGTGTGATCAAAGTGAAGATGCCAGAAATGTCGGGAGGATCTGTTCCATTTTGGAGGAAGAGTAGCAGTGAGAGCAGAAGTGCAGGAAACAGAGGTGATGGGTGAGATAGCCCCAACTTTCGCAGCAGGGGGAATCCTGCTGTAAAGTGTGACAGGACTGTTGGCAGTGCAATTCATTCATAGAGATCTAGTTTTAGCATAATTTCTGCGCCTACGAGCATTTTGTTAAACAATTTTTATGTTATGCTGTTTGAAAATTAAATGTAATAGACTTTGAGTTCTGCAAGATCATGCTGCCCTCTCCATGTGCCCCTGATCAATGGGGGTCGGACATTCCTAGTATAGAGGAAAGGCAAGTAATTCCTTGGAGGCTTTTCTAAAATAGGAAATACAGTCTATCAACAAAGACTATTTCAAAACATAATTGAAGTCCTTCCTTATTATCACAGGTGTTCATTTTTGTGTGTCCAGGCATATATTAATATTGTTTACAACTATATTTTTAAGGTATTTTCATCAGTGCCCTTGCATTCAGTTTTGTTTAGTTTAGAGATACAGTGTGGAAGCATGCCCTTCGGACCATCATGTCCACGCCGACCAGCGATCCCCACACACTTACACTATCCTACACACAATAGGGACAATTTACATTTGTACCAAGCCAATTAACTTGTACATCTTTGGAGTGTGGGATGAAACTGAAGATCTCAGGTCACAGGGAGAACGTACAATCTCTGCACAGACAACACCCGTAGTTAGGATCAAACCAGGGTCTCTGGCACTGTAAGGCAGCAACTCTACTGCTGCGCCGCTGCGCCACCGTGCCACCCATATTTCATGCTTCCAAAATTTAGCAAGACTACCTTGGGACACTATGTATAAATAGGGAAACAAAAACAATTTTGATCTGCTTTATAATATTTTGTGACATTGTGACACTGAGGATTGAGACAGAGCCAGGCAGGCACGTACTTGGCTGCATTCCATTGGGAAGGGGTTGATTTTAACATCACTGATAAATCTTCCCTCCTATCACTTGCATATTCATGCATGTTCTTACAAAACATCACTGGGAAGCTACAGTGTTAGAAAAGCCAGTCAAGTCCAAGTTCAAAGATTGCATGGAATACAAGAAAGTCACACAAGCTAACAGATAGCAAAACATAAAGCACCATTCACGACATGAGAATATCTCAAAGTACTTCACAGCTTATGAGACATTTTGATGTACAGTCATTCCTGAAATATCATTAAAATGGAATCACAGTAGCAGTTATTTTTGATGGATAAATATTAACCAGGGCATCAAAATACCTCCTGTTTCACTTAGAAAAGAGGTCAGAAACCAGTAGGCACAGATCTAAATTAATTATGGTTATACAGCATGGAACCAGGCCCTTTGGTCCTCAATGTTCATGCTGACCATCAACTAGCAATCTATACTAATTTAATTTACAAGTACTTGATTTGTCGCTTTCTAAACCTTGAGTGTTGGTCCAGAGACTTCTTAAATGTTGTGTGAGGACCTGCCTCCACCCACTTTCTCAGGCAATATGTCCTCTGGATGAAGAAAGTTTCCTCAAATTCCTTCCATTCCACTTACTGCTCTTCTTAAACCTATGCCCACTGATGTTAGAGATCTCTCTTATTTCACTATCTACCTGATATCTGCCCCTCATAATTATGTGTACCTCTATTAGTCTCCTGCTTAACCACTCCACTCTAGGAGAAACAATATTAGCCTACCCAATCTCTCTTTGTAACGGAAATGTTACATCCTGGGTAACATCTTGGTAAATCTCCTCTGCACCCTTTCCAATGAAATGATGTCCTTCTTATGGTGTGGCAACCAGAGCTGCATATAATACTCCATCTATAGCCTCTCACCAATATTTCATAAAACTGTACAATGATCTCCTTGCTCTTATATGCTATATCCTGGCTAATAAGAATAAACATTCCAGATGCCTCCTAACCACCTTTTTGACCTGTTCTGCCTTCTTTAGGGATCAATGGACATGTACACCATGGCGCATCTGTTCTTCAATACACCCCAGGGCCCCCACCATTCTCACAAAATGTACATCCTACCCTTATTTGACCTTTCTCCTCTCTCGTATTGGGATTAAATTCCCTCTACCGTTGTTTGCCCAAGTTTCCAACTGATAAATATAATTTTGTGGTCTCTTCACTATCAACACCAACGCCAACTTTCATGTCACCTGAAAACTTGCTAATTATACCTCCCACAATCACTAACAAGTCATTGTCTATATGAATCTGTAAGGATCTCAGCATTACATCATTGGTCACAGATTGCAATCACAAAAGAAACCCATCACCATCATTCTCAATCTCTGATAACCAAATCAACTTTGGATCCAATTTCTCAACTTGCCTTGGATCCCATGAGCTATAACCTTAAAGACCAGCCTTCCATATGGGACCTTGTCAAAGGCCTTACTGAAGTTCATGTGGACACCATCAACTACACTGCCCTCATCAATATATTTTGCTTCTTCAAAATTCATGTATTTTGCTTCTTGATGATCAGATTATGCAAAACAGGATCAAAGCCATCAACCAAACCCATGCCAACTATCCCTGATTAATCCTTGCATTTAAAAGTGTTGATTAATCCTCAGAGATTTTACAATAATTTCCCGATTTCACATTAGATTCATCTGACTCAAATTACCAGTGAATCTGCCAAATAAAGATGTCAAGTATCCCCCAGTCATTTGGCACCTAAACCATGGACAATGAAGGTTTAAAGACCTTTGTCAGGGTCCTAGCAATCTCTTCCTTTTTCTCCTATAGAAGTCTGTGATTAATCTCATCAGAACCTGGCGATTATTTCACCTTAATGCCCATTAAGACATCTAATATATCCTCAATTCTAATGTTAATGTGTTGCACAATCTTCCCATCCCCTTCCCTGAAATCTTCAATGACAATGTCTTTATCCTTAGCGAATACAAATAAGACGTTTTTAATTTAAGACCTCACCTGTGTGCTCTGACTCAATATACAGATTGATCCCTAATATTTCCCTGGTAACTCTCTTGATCTTAATATACTAAGAAAGTGCTTTGGGATTTTGCTTAATCATATCTGCCAATTATATTTTGTGACCCTTATTTGCTCTCCTATTTTTTTTGAAGCACCTCCCTGAACATGCTGTACTCCTGAAGGGCATTGGTTGTTTTCAGTGTTCCAAAACAAAACACTGCCATTTGCTTTTATTTCCTCATGAAATCCTTGATATTCCTCAACAGCTAGGGTCCCCTAGAGTTGCCTTCCTCGCCATTTACCCTAATAGGAACACATTGGCCCCGAACTCTCACTATTTCTCTTTCAAAGGGCTCCCCGCTGTCAGATGCAGATTTACCTCACTGCTCCCAGTCTACTTTTGCCAGGTCATGTTTTAGGATGTAACAATGAGACACATCACTCACTGGTCCAGTATGCCACAAAACATTTTAATGTTCATGGGATAAATCAAAATAAGAAACCTGAGCACCAGTAGTTTGTCCTTTGGCAGACAAAGGAGTGAAATAATACAAGAAGAACATTCAACACTGTTGCTAGGCAACAGGCGTGGCTGCATTTAAACTAATTTTCACAGCAGACTTCTCCAAGAATTAAAGTAGCCCGAGAGCTCTCTAATCTCATGACAATGCTTCTTTAATTCATAATGTCTAGAGTAAGTATATCCCATCTGTGGCTGGGAGCCATCCACAAAAGCTAAAAAAAAATTAATGACAGATTGAACTGTATTTATGTAGTCTAGTCTTGAATGGACTCCTACTTTTTATCATATTTGGGAGTATTACCTATGACTGATATTTAATCCTATTTCAAAAGCTAATTTGGTTATATTAATATTGAGAAACAACTTATCTAGTCCAAGAGTACTTCCTAAACATGATTCTGATTCAGCCCATGAGCAATGAATTTTCTCCATCTAAAATAAGGACGTCAACATGTAATCGAGTGATGCTTTTGTAAAATTATTTGTGATTATTGGTTGAAAATATATATTTTTAGTGTAGCTTAGGAAATGGAGTTCCAGGTCATAGGAGTGACAAGCCATTCTATCACATAATCATGAGCGTTTGACAGCATTGAGCCTCTGCTCATTGGAGTTTAGAAGGTTGAGGGGGGACCTCATTGAAACTTACAGAATTTTAAAAAGGCATAGATATAGTGTGTATGTGGAAAGGATGTTTCATTGGTGGGAGAGTCTAGGACCAGAGGCCATAGCCTCAGAATTAAAGGGCGCTCTTTTAGAAAGGAGGTGAGGAGGAACTTCTTTAGTCAGAGGGTAGTTAATCTGTGGAATTTATCGCCACAGAGGGCTGTGGTGACCAAGTCAGTAGATATTTTTAAGGCAAAGATAGACAAATTCTTGATTGGAACGGATGTCAAGGGTTATGGGGAGAAGGCATGAAAATGCGATTAGGAGGCAAAGATCAGAATGGTGGAGTGGACTCGATGGCTCGAATGGCCTAATTCTACTCCTGTAACTAGTGAACCATATTTCACCATCCAATTAGATCAAGATCAATCTGTATATCAACTCTATTATAAAACACAGTGTTGGAGGAACTCTGTGGGTCAGGCAGCATATAACTATATAACCATATAACAATTACAGCATGGAAACAGGCCTTCTCGGTCCTTCCAGTACGTGCCGACCATTTATTCTCGTGTCATGCCCTCTTGTTTGAATCTTCCCTACCCTCAATGGGAAAAGCTTATCCACGTCAACTCTGTCTATCCCTTTCATCATTTTAAAGACCTCAATCAAGTCCCCCCTTAACCTTCTGCGCTCCAAAGAATAAAGACCTAACTTGTTCAACCTTTCTCTGTAACATAGTTGCTGGAACCCAGGCAACATTCCAGTAAGTCTCCTCTGTACCCTCTCTATTTTGTTGACATCCTTCCTATAATTAGGCGACCAAAATTGTACACCATACTCCAGAATTGGTCTTACCACTGCCTTATACAATTTTAACATTACTTCCCTACTTCTATATTCAATGCTCTGATTTATAAAGACCAGCACACCAAAAGATTTCTTTACCACCCTATCTACATGCAATTCAACCTTCAGGGAACTATGCACAGTTATTCCTAGATCCCTCTGTTCCACAGCATTCCTCAATTCCCTACCATTTACCATGTACGTCCTATTTTGATTTGTCCTGCCAAGATGTAGCACCTCACACTTATCAGCATTAAACTCCATCTGCCATCTTTCAGCCCACTCTTCCAAATGGCCAAATCTCTCTGTAGACTTTGAAAATCTACTTAATTATCCACAGCACCACCTATCTTAGTATCATCTGCATACTTACTTATCCAATTTTCCACACCATCATCTAGATCATTGATGTACATGACAAACAACAGTCGACCCAACACAGATCCCTGAGGCACCCCACTGGTCACCGGTTTCCAACCTGACAAACAGCCATCCACCATTACTCTCTGGCTTCTCCCATTCAGCCACTGTTGAATCCATCTTGCTACTCCGCCATTAACACCCAAAGATTGAACCTGCTTAACCAACCTTCCATGGGGAACCTTGTCAAAGGCCTTACTGAAATCCATATAGACAACATCCACTGCTTTACCCTCATCAATTTCCCTAGTAACCTCTACAAAAAATTCAAGAAGGTTTGTCAAACATGACCTTCCAGGCACAAATCCATGTTGACTGTTCTTGATCAGACCCTGTTTATCCAGATGCTTATATATATTATCTCTAAGTATCCTTTCCATTAATTTGCCCACCACTGACGTCAAACTAACAGGTCTATAATTGCTAGGTTTATTCTTTGAACCCTTTTTAAACAATGGAACAACATGTGCAGTACGCCAATCCTCCGGCACTATTCCCGTTTCTAAGGACATTTGAAATATTTCTGTCATAGCCCCTGCTATTTCTACACTAACTTCCCTCAATGTCTTAGGGAATATCCTGTCAGGACTTGGAGACTTATCCACTTTTATATTTTTCAAAAGTGTCAGTACTTCCTCCTCTTTGAATCTCATAGTTTCCATAGCTACTCTACTTTTTTCCCTTACCTCACAGAGTTCAATATCCTTCTCCTTGGTGAATACCAAAGAAAAGAAATTGTTCAATATCTCCCCCATCTCTTTTGGCTCTGCAGATAGCTGTCCATTCTGGCTCTCTAATGGTCCAATTTTATCCCTCGTTATCCTTTTGCTATTAATATAGCTGTAGAAACCCTTTGGATTTACTTTCACCTTTCTTGCCAAAGCAACCTCATATCTTCTTTTAGCTTTTCTTATTTCTTTCTTAAGATTCTTTTTACATTCTTTATACTCATCTCGCACCTCATTTATTCCATGCCTCCTATAATTATTGTAGATATCTCTCTTTTTTCGAACCAAGTGTCCAATTTCCCTTGAAAACCATGGCTCTTTCCAATTTTTACTATTTCCTTTCAACTGAACAGGGACATAAAGATTCTGTACTCTTACAATTTCCCCTTTAAATGTCCTCCATTTCTCTTCTACGTCCTTGCCATAAAACAAAATGTCCCAATTCACTCCTTTTAAATCATTGCACATTCCCTCAAAGTTAGCCTTTCTCCAATCAAAAATCTCAACCCTAGGTCCAGTTCTGACTCTCTCCATAATTATATTGAAACTAATGGTATTGTGATCACTGGTCCCGAAGTGCTCACCAACGCATACCTCCGTCACCTGACCTGCCTCATTTCCTAACAGGAGGTCCAGCACAGCTCCTTCTCTGGTCAATACCTCTATGTATTGCTGCAAAAAACTATCCTGCACACATTTAACAAACTCCAAACCATCCAGCCCATTTACAGAATGTGTTTCTCAATCTATTTTTGGAAAATTGAAATCTCCCACAATCACTACCTTGTGCTTACTACTAATATCTGCTATCTCATTACATATTAGCTCTTCCAATTCTCGCTCCCCATTTGGCGGTCTATAATACACCCCTAAAAGTGTTGCTACACCGTTCCCACTTCTCAGTTCCACCCAAAAAGCCTCCCTAGACGAGCCCTCTAATCTATCCTGCCAAAGCACTGCTGTAATATCTTCTCTGACAAGCAATGCAACCCCTCCACCTCTGGTCCCTCCAATTCTATCACACGAAATCCTGGAATATTTAGTTTCATCTGGGGAGGGAATGAACAAACAAGGTTTCGGGTCGGGACCCTTCTACATCCATCCATTCCCTCTTTTTCGGTGACCTGATACGTCAGTCAATAATGCCGACAGTCACCGAAAAAATCGGCAAGTGGGACAGGCCATTAACTCGATAAAAGACTGTCCATTTTGAATACTGAAATTTTCAAGTGATCCAGCATTCTACAGACATTTGAAAGACAGAGTTTCTGCCTCTTGGATAGGTAAATTCAGGTTCCACTTCTAAATGGTCCCATTTTGAAAATTCTCATTAGATCAAGCAGCATCACCGAGAAAGTAACAGATCAATGACCTTACATTAAAAAATAAAAGAACTTTAGACTAAATTATGAAACAGAAACTGCTGGTGCTGGAATCTTGAGCTTAACACAAAGTATTGGAGGAACTCAAGGTTCGGGCAGCATCTGTGGAGGAATTGAACAGGTGACATTTCGGGTGGGAACCCGTCTTCAGACTGACAGGACTAAGGAAGAGAAAGCTGGAAGGGGTGGCACGACAAAGCCTGAACAGAGAGAGGGAGCAGTGGAAAAGATTCTCACAGAAACCCTGTTGAAGAAAGGAGAACTAGGCATAGTTTTATGAGAGTTGAGCAAAGCAGTACTTTGCAAGACTTTGCAGCTCAGACAAATCATGCATTGTCTCAGCACCCCCTCTTTCCAGCTTTCTCCCGCCTACAGACTTTGTCCTGCCCCCACCTCTCTTTAACAAAACTAAAATGATGTAGCTGCTAGCTAACATAAAGATACATTTATTTTAATGAAATTAACATACAATGTCATTTAACTTTGTACAAATCATTGGAAAGAGAATATTTGGATGAGATACAGGGTCACAGTCCTCACCCATGGAATCAGAAGGTAGCAATAAACATTACCTTTGGAACAGAAGCAGGTGGGGCATGTGAAAAAAACCTGCGCTTTGGTGCACAAAGCAACAATTGAATTGGATAAAATTTAATTAAAGAGCAAAATAGCAGTTAAAGCACCACTTTGTTCAGAATGAAAGCAAAGTTTTCCAAAGTTTCTATGTTCATTTCCCATAAACAATCCATCACAACTTCTTTAATTGGAGTAAAGAAAAACGTTTCCCGAACTGGTAACGTTCCAGCAAAACTACCAAGGTTTTCATTCAAAAGGGAAACATCCCTGGGAATACTGTTGCCCCATCTAGACCAGCAACATTGTTAAATTAATAAAATGCAGTTATTAACCAAACATCATGGCAGCAAACACCCACTCTGTTGCTGAAATCGGGGCAAGAGGTTCATTTACTTCAGCATAATTTTACATTAGCATAAATGTTATTATTAAAAGGGCCAGCAGTATGTGCAGAACCTGTCTGCTTCGATGGATAACATTTAGTGTGTGAAAAGCCATCCATCACAAATCATTTAACATTTTTTGACTAACCTTTAATGTCAACAGACCTCAGCAGAGCCTCAGCAGAAAATTAGTTCTTGCTAGATCAGTCATTTCCATGGCAATAAGAGAAAAACACTTGGCCAGACAATTTGGCTATTGTATGGGTGAGGGTGTAGGCTCAAGAAATATTTCTGTTTATTGCATGTTATCACCAAGATGTGAATCAATAGCTTGATAGTGAATAGTATGGTGATTCTTTATCCATTCTCTCTCTCTCTTTCCCATATAAGTGAAAGAGTGCAATGGAATTCTTTGCTACAGAAGGCTGTGGAGGCCAAGTCAGTGGATATTTTTAAGACCGAGATAGATTGATTCTTGATTAGTACGGGTTTCAGAGGTTATGGGGGAGAAGGGGGTTAGGAAGGAGAGATAGATCAGCCATGGTTGAATGGTGAAATAGACTTGGTAGGCCGAATGACATAATTCTACTCCTATCACTCATGACCTTATGATTGCAGTGTAAAAAATAGCATAATTTCTTCTGAGGCAACACACAAAAGAGTTACTACATTTTGGTCTTATGTATAACATGATTTTACTGGGTTGTATACAAAAAGGTATTTCACTGTATCTAGGTACGTGTGACAATAAAGTACAAAGGACGAGTAAAATATTTCCAAGTCAGCGTGGGTGCAACTAGGAGGAGGCCGTGCATCTCCTGTACTTGTCCCACTTGGCAAATGACATGAGCTATATTAACCTCCCACTGGGGAAAGACTAGGCAAAGTGTTTAAAACTCTATTGTCAACACCCACCCACCTTGCTACTTTCCTCCTTCTGGCTTCACAACACACAACTCTTCAAACCTGTTACTACCATCTATTCTTAAATCTGGCCTTTGTTCCAACAACCTACCAATTGAACCCCTAACCCCCTCGCCTATGTTGATCTATTACCTGGCATGCTTTGTCCTGCCTCTTCTCTTTGGCAGCTTTCTTCTCCCTTCCAACAATCAGTCTGAAGAAAGGTTTCGATCCGGAACATCACCTATTCATGTTCTCCAGAGATGCTGCCTGATCTGTTGAGTTACTCCAGCACTTTGTGTCCCTTTGTGTTTAAAATCATGCTGGCCATGTCACAAGTAAAAACCCACTATCCAAATGTATAAGAATTGGGGAATATCGAACTGAGAATAGGAAATAAATGCCTCATCACTGACTTCACAATAGAGGTCCCTGACATTGACATCTCCAGAAGATGCAGGACAGCCCACAATATAATCGCCACAGGTTTTGGATGATGTGGCCACCTGCTCTGTAAATGGACAATAGTTGATGATGCACAATGCTTGTGCAACTGTAACAGTGAGTCCCTAACCAAGTAACATCTCAGCGTGGCACGGTGGTACAGCAGTAGAGTTGCTGCCTTACAGCGCCACAGACCCGGGTTCTACAGGTGCTTGATGTACGGAGTTTGTATGTTCTCCACATGACCTGCGTGGGTTTTCTCCGGGATCCGCCACTCTCCCATGAGATATACAGGTTTGTAGGTTAATTGGCTTGGTAGAATTGTAAATTGTCCCTAGTGTGTGTAGGATAAAGTTCAAGTGCGAGGATCACTGGTCAGTGCGCACTCGGTGGGCCGAAGAGCCTGTTTCCATGCTGTATTTTTAAACTAAACTAAATCTGGATGCCCACCAAAGTCTGTTGCAGAAGGACCGTTATTTCTCCACGCGGCCTCTGAGACTAACAGACTGGACCGAAAAGTGCAACACTTTTCATGTCATATGATAGAAATAAATTTCTACCATTGTTTTATTAATTATCAATGCCACAGTGATTGTTGCAATTAAAGGCACCTGTTGAAGTAGTTATTGAACTTCAAGACAGGTTTTTGGCCCACTACATACTGCCAAGCATCACACCGATCTATACTAATCCCACTTGTCTGCATTTTATTCCATATCCCTATATACCTGGCTTATTCAATTAACAAGACATAAATGGATATGGAATCTAAGACAGGCAAGGGAGACTAGTTGCCTGCACGTGCCTCTTAAATGCTATTATTGTTCCTGCTTTGAACACCTTTTCTGGCAGCTCATTCCCGTTCCCAATTAGATTCTGTGCAAAACGTTTACTCCTTAGATCCCCTTTAAACCTCTTCCCTTAAACCTATGCCCTCTATTTTTAAGCACCATTTTCACAAAATAAACATTAGTTATCTACCTGCTGTATGGAACAAGTTGCCAGAGGAGGTAGTTGAGGCTGGAACTATCCCAATGTTTAAGAACCAGTTACATGGATATGAAAGGTTTGGAGGGATATGGACCAAATGCAGGCAGGTGGGATATTTTGGTTGATGTGGGCTAGTTGGGCCGAAGGGCCTGTTTCTACACTGCATCACTCTATGACTCTATGACCTAGTTATGCATCTGAGACTTTGGAGACTGAATGAGACTTTGGAGGTATGAGATAGCAATTGGCTAGGATAGCCTGGCAAATTCTACTTAAAGGCTTGACAGTGAAGATGTAATGGCGAAGATTTAAAGACAACATGGATGAACTCCAGAAATTGTTCATCTCTGTCTGGCGAAAATATAAAACTGGGAAGGTGGCTCAACCATGGCTGATGAGGCAAGTGTTAAAGCCAAGAAGAGCATATAAATTGACCATAAGAAGCGGCAAACCAGAAGACTCGGAGAAATTTAGAACTCAACAGAAGACAAAGGAGTTATTTAAAAGGGGGAGAAAAAGAGCATGAAAGAAAGCTTGTAGGGAATATAAAAACATTGTAAAAGTTTCTATAGGTATATAAAAAGGAAAAGATTAGTGGAGACAAATGTAGGTCCCTTACAGTTAGAGTCAGGTGAATTTATAATGGGAAACAAGGCAATGGCAGGACAGTTAAACGAGTACTTTTGTTCTGTCTTCACTAAGGAAGCCACAAACAATTTCCCGGAAATACTAGGGGATCTAGTGGGAGGGAGGAACTGAGGGGAATCCACATTAATCTGAAAATGGTATTAGGTAAATTGTTGGCACTGAAGCCAGATAAATCCCCTGGGCCGGATGGTCTGCATCCTAGAGTACTCAAGGAGGTGAGACCACACCTGGAGTATTGTGTGCAATTATGGTCTCCAAATTTGAGGAAGGACATTATTGCTATTGAGGGAGTGTAGCGTAGGTTCGCCAGGTTAATTCACAGGATGGCTGGACTGACGTATAATGAAAGAATGGGTCGACTGGGCTTGTATTCACTGGAATTTAGAAGGATGAGAGGATAGCTTATAGAAACATAAAATTCTTAGAGGATTGGGCAGGGTAGATGCAGAAAAAATGCTCCTGATGTTGGGGGAGTCCAGAACCAGGGGTCACAGTTAAAGAAAAAGGGGTAGGCCATTTAGGACTGAGTTGAGGAAACACCTTTTCACCCAGAGAGTTGTGAATCTGTGGAATTCTCTGCCACAAAGGCAGTGAAGGCCAATTCACTGGATGTTTCCAAGAGAGATTTAGATTTAGCTCTTAGGGCTAAGAGAATCAAGGGATATGGGGAAAAAGCCAGAACGGGGTACTGATTTTGGATGATCAGCCATGATCATATTGAATGGCGGTGCTGGTTCGAAGGGCTGAATGGCCTACTCCTGCACCTATTTTCTATGTTTCTATCTCATAAATTCATATTCCTCCATCAGATCACCTTTGCTCCAGGGAAAACATATCCAATCTACCCACTCCTTATAAATCAAAACCTCCAATCCAAGCAACATCCCAGATAATTTTTGCTGCACCATCTCCAGCATAATCAGATCTTCCCTATAGTATCTTTCTAAAACCAATGAAAGTCCAAGTAAGAGTATGAAACCTTTTCAATGGGGAATGATGGAGTGCTAAGCAAATTTATTCCAGCACAAGAACAGGTTCACGGTGGAAATACTGGAAAAAATAATGTAACTTAAAAGTAAAGGTAAAGTTTAAAGTTAAACCTACAGTTTGCTTTGGGATTTCCATTGCTCTTATGGAATCATAGAATCACTCAACTGTTATGGCACAAAAAGAGGTCACACCTCGTGTAAATTAGGAGTTGAAGGGGGCGCATGCCACCGATATACTTAGCGTTTAAAGATACAACATGGAAACAGGCTCTTCATCCCACTGAGTCCATGACCAATCAATCACCCGTTCACACTAGTGCTATGATATCCCGCTCTCTCATCCACTCTCCACACACGAGGGACAATTTACAGAGGCCAAATAATCGAGGAACCTGCTCGTCTTTGAAATGGGGGAGGAAACAAGAAGTGGTCTACATGGTCACAGTCAGGACTTTCAAACTCCTCGCACACAGTGCCCAAGGTCAGGATCAAACCCAGGTCTCTGGAACTGTGAGGCAGCAGCTCTACAGCTGCGTCACTGTGTCATGCCAGCTCCTGGTAGAAAGCAGAGAGTCACCAATGATATTTACAGATTTCTGAATATTAAGCAAATGAAGATATTTTCGGGGAATATTGTAGGTAATGATGCGGCAGTAAAATAACAGCTATGATCTTGATGAACAAAGGCCGGGTGGCCAAATCTAGCTCCTGTTGTTTTTATGTACTAACTAGACTAAGTGGGACCCGTTGGAAGCACTTTTTGCAAGCATTTTAGAACCAATACAGACACTCTTTCTGCAAGCATTTTAGATCCAAGAGACACTTTTTGCAAGCATTTTAGAACCAATAGAGACACTTTCTGCAAGCATTTTAGAACCAATAGAGACACTTTCTGCAAGCATTTTAGAACCAATGGAGACACTTTCTGCAAGTATTTTAGAACCAATAGAGACACTCTTTCTGCAAGCATTTTAGAACCAATAAACACTCCTTCTGCAAGCATTTTAGAACCAATAGAGACACTCTTTCTGCAAGCATTTTAGAACCAATAGAGACACTCTTTGCAAGCATTTTAGATCCTATAGAGACTTTTTGCAAGCATTTTAGAACCAATAGAGACACTTTCTGCAAGCATTTTAGAACCAATAGAGAGACTTTCTGCAAACATTTTAGAACCAATAGAGACACTTTTTGCAACCATTTTAGAACCAATAGAGACACTTTCTGCAAACATTTTAGAACCAATAGAGACACTTTTTGCAACCATTTTAGAACCAAGAGACAGGTTTTGCAAGCATTTAGAACCAATAGACACTTTGTGCAAGCATTTTAGAACCAACAGACACGTTGTGCAAGTATTTTAGAACCAATAGACATTTTTACAAGCATTTTAGAACCAATAGAGACACTTTTTTCAAGCATTTTAGAACCAATACAGACACTTTCTGCAAGTATTTTAGAACCAATAGACACTTTTTGCAAGCATTTTAGAACCAATAGACACTTTTTGCAAGCATTTTTGGATCAATAGACACTTTTTTCAAGCATTTTAGAACCATATTAAGGGCACTCACATTTGAGTAGACATGTGTTCAGTGCTATTCATAGCTCAGAGAGACATGACCCTCTGGCTTCGAGACCGAGTGAGGCACACCACTTCCTGGTTTTATAGTCCCTTCCCCTCCCTCCAGCAGGGGCAGCAGGGAGAATAACAATTTTTTTTTAAACATTAATATCTCTCTGATTGTTCATCGATGGGAAAAATCCTCTGATCCAGGAAGGCGGAGGGGGGCTCTGGGCGAGGTGGCCAAAAATGACGGACGTAGGTGGCGGCGTTCTCTCGGAAATCACACCACACCAAGCCAAAAGCGGTCAAGATCAGACTTTTAGTAATATAGATGTTATCTTTTGTCCTTTATGTGTCAAGACATACTTCTCTGTGATGTGGCCTAAATTATATATACAGCAATCTGCTGGGCCCTTCCAAAACCTAGTCTTTGATTGCAGAGGACTGGATCACTAATCTAGATTCATCTCCTGTCATGTTAAATTTCCCAATAGGAAATTCAAAATCCTACAATTGCTAGTGGTATACATTGCTAATTGTACTCCTATACCAATGGGTACAGATGACTATCTGACAATTTTCCCCAGAGACCTACAACAACCTATTTATCAAAGAAGTTTCCTTTTCTAATCAATCATTGATGGCAGGTTCTGGTTTTCTTCAGTCTGTAATAACAAAGTTTCACAGTATTTAAATTGCTTCTTGAGATGAGCTTTCAAAAGTGAGTGCAAAGCAAACAAATAAGGAAAAATAGAGTTCAATTCACTTCACCTACACAACAAAGACAAGTCAAGTCAAGAGAGTTTATTGTCATGTGTCCCAGATAGGACAATGAAATGCTTGCTTGCTGCAACACAACATAATATAGTAAGCATAAATACAGAGCAGTTCAATGTGTATATATCATGGAATCATCATGGAAAACTTTATTGTCATTTAGACCTTACGGTCTGACCGAAATTATAGCATAGACCATATATATATACACATAAACACATAAATAAAGGTAAAGATAAAGTGCAATAGGCTATTATAGTTCAGAGTTTGTTTGATGGCGAGTTAAATAGCCTAATGGCTGTGGGGAAGAAGTTGTTCATGAACCTGGATGTACCAGATTTCAGGCTCCTGTACCTTCTACCTGATGGCAGCAGAGAGATGAATGTGTGGCCAGGATGGTGTGGGTCCTTGATGATGCAACAAGAAAACATTATTCCAGCCATCAGAAATCAGTATTGGCTTTTCACAACCTATTGAGCTTGTTTGTACACCAGTTATGCAATAGTTTCACCTTGCATCAGAAGTCTGCAACTGATTATAACTAAAATGTGAATTCAAGGTTCTATGTTAATTGTAGGATACATTTATATATTGCAGTTGGGTTGCAAACAAGGCAGAAAATTGAGGAAGCAGAAATATTATTTTTTTATTACATTTGCAACAGTAGACATATTTGTTACTGGGGATAGAACAGATTAAATCAGGCTGGGGAGGGGGAGGGGGAGGGGGAGAGGGAGGGGGAGAGGGAGAGGGTCTAATATGCCAATTCATGCCATCAATTTTGCAAACGAAGTTGTAATAATGTCTGAAAAAATCTCATCAGTTTTTATGAGGAATCAGAAAGCGGTTTCAGATCTGTGAAATCAAGGAATATGACTGTCTATTAACTGTGTCTTTTTCTCCTGAGATGTATTGCTCAGTTCTCATTATTAAAGAGTATATTACATATTTCCTTTTCAAACAACTGTCAAATTCCTTGTTTTAAATACATTTGTGCATTCTACTTTAACAGTGAAATGGAGATGGATAATTCCAAACGCAAACCACCCTCTGTGCAATTTAATAACACTTGGTGCATGAACAAATTCAGGGCAGCATATAACCAGAGGAAATTGTTGCATCAGTAAAATGTTTATTGAACCTAATTGAATGTGACCTTTGATGAAGAACACCACAGCCACTGGCCCCATAAATATTTGAAAGCAACTCGATCACCTTGAGTCACTTCATCCACTTCTAGAAATGCATGAAAAAAACAATATTGGTTGTTTAGTTAAAATTGATTGTTCTCAGGCATCTCCAAGGGATCAAGAATGACTTGCTTCCAACTCTGGTTTTCTGGGTTTTGTGGTGGTTAATGAAGCCAACAGGGGAAGCACTGGCTCTCACCAGGAGTTGGTCGACGGATGAGATGAAGTGGTGCACTCCATCCACCACCATTGACATTTATATGCTCCCAATGCCTGGAGTCAATACTGAGACCCCCACCTGTGCCCATGTATAGATGAGCTTTAAATCGATGCAAGCTTCACTTGTCTTGGTTTGCACCAGTTTGCCTTTTTGCTCGATCACAGAGGCGGCTCCACTTTTTTACTTCATTGAACGGATCGCTGGTGGATTTTCTATTTCTATTGAGCGCCTGTCCCACTTAGGTGATTTTTTTGGCGACTGCCGGCGACTGTTACAGTCGTAGCAGATTGCCGAAAAAGCGGCGACAGGACCCCCCCCCATGACAATGTCTACGACAACCTACCACCTAGTCGACGTCAAGCTACTGACAACTGGCGACCCATTAGGACGTCCACCTACGACCACACCTACGGCAACCAAAGTCAACCTACATCCACCCGCGACAAGCTACGACAAGCCACGACCCTGTCGGCGACAACTGAAGACAATTAAGTTGCCGGTACATGTCGTAGGTTGACATAGGTGGTTGGCAATGGAATTCACCAAAGTCAGCACCCGGCGACAACCAACATCACCTGGTGACAACCTGCGACAATCTACGACAGCACCTACGACAGGAGAAGCCAAGCTACCTCAAGCCCACAGTCATCGAAAGATTTTCAACATTTCAAAATCCAGCGGCGACCAGAAAAACGTTACGACTCTTTAGGCGACTTGAGGAGACTACTCACGACCATACAGGTGTCACCCCGCGACCATGTGGCGACAGTCTAGTCACCTGTAGTCACCGCAGAAAATGCCTAAGTGGGACAGGGGTTTTACAGTGCTAAATTACATGTGCCTATCACATGCTGCAAAAATGATCAGATCTAATTACTGCAATGTCATTTATGGCAATATACAATGCTGCTTTCATGACCCTGGGGTACAGAGAAATAGATTATTGTACAAATCTTGAGCCAACATTATCTTTCTATGTGAAAAGAACAAGAATGAAAGCAAAATTGCTTTAAGCTGTACCCAAAAATATTATTTCTAATACTTTACAAAAAGATGTCAGTGTTTTAATATTATTTCCCCAATTCTTGGCATGACGTCAGGGGAGGAATTACAATTCATTGTCATTTTCTATCTTTTGTTCAGTGTCCACAATTGGTTGTACTAACTATTCTGGTTGTACTGGGAGCAGGAAGCCTATATACACTGTATTAAACACTGTCAATATGTACTAGTCCTTACATTATAAATTCTGTAAAATATTCATTCTGAGCCTGTATAATAATAGATAATATGGGTGGTACTGTGGCACAGCGGTAGAGTTGCTGCCTTACAGCACCAGAGACCCGGGTTCAATCCTGAACACAGGTGCTGTCTGTACAAAGTTTGTACGTTCTCCCTGTGATCGCGTGGATTTTCTCCAGGTACTCCGGTTTCCTTCTGCACTCCAAAGACGTACAGGTTGTTGGTTAAATGGCTCGCTTAAAAATTGTAAATTGTCCTTTGTGTGTAGGATAGTACTATTGTATGGGGATCACTGGTTGGCGCGGATTTGATGGGCCATCGGGCCTCAGTTTCAATTTTAGTTTATTGTCATGGGAAATTTATAGTACAATGAAAAGCTTTTGGTGGCTGGCCTTGTCGAGGAAGCATGAGGTATAAATGGTCAATAAATGTCCTGTTTCCACACTATATCTCTAAACTAAACTCTCATAATGCTGTGATTTTCAACTCAAAATGTTTGCTGCAATACAAAATTCGTTTTTTTGTTTTATTAAATTTAATTTTTTTGTGTTTTCTCATGCTTGCTCATATTTTCAATCGTGCTAAAAAAGCATTTTCCTGAATGTTAGTATTCAATTTTTGGATTAAATATCACATGATTATATACAACGATTTGTAATTTGACAGAATTAGAGGGTGAAAATGGCCATTCCAATTATTAAATCCTGGTTTGGAATCTATTTATATTGATAGACAGGTGAAGTCAGCATAAAATGCAAATTCAAGTTAATTAAACATTATTAAAGGAGAAAAATAAAATTACCAACTTAATGGAAATTGATATGATTAACTGCAGTCATATAGTTTTATTAAACAATATTTATTTTATTGACAAAGACAATAATAATGACAAAATAGTTCAGAGAAAAGATGTATTGTAATATTGTATAAGTTTGCTAGCAGTATCAGAATATCTGGGACTGTTGAGAATAAAGATTATACTGTAATGTAAGAATTTAACTGCTGTTATTCTTAATTCAAACCGATCACCTAAAGTAAGATGAATTTACTTCACCTGTATGAATAATTAAGCTATTTAATGAAGACGAATGAAGAGATTTTCTAACAACTAAACTGACATTGTTTTAATCAGAGTGCAAATTCAATTGTTTAAACCAGCTGTTTAAATTTACATAAAATAGTAGCAATAAAATTCTATTTATTCTATGGAATCCAGAAATAATTAGTCTGCTATTTTTACAAATATATTTGTACGATTGTTCTTTCATGAAATACAACAACATTTATAATTTTGGAACACAAGAAATGGTAAAATTATGAGGAAGAAGCTAACTGCTGTATAAACTCAGCAGGTCAGGCAGCATCTATAGGGGGAAATGGATAGATGGCATTCAGGTCTGGACACTTCTTCAGACCACGGTAATACATTTCTTGATATCTGTACTTCTGAAAATACTGCAAATCACGTTATTTCACCTACTCCCTCTCTAAACCATCATCCCATTCACTACAGTTGTTTTAAAGCATGTCAACTTAATAGGAAGGAAGTTCTAAAGCCAGACGGTAGAGAAAGAGAAATAACATCCCAGTCCACTGTTCATTATTTATCTTTCACTGTGGGCATTCAAATAGGATTTCAGCTTCTGTCAATCTATCATCAAATACAAACATTGCAGGAGATAATCAGCAGGTCAGACAGCATCCTGCAGAGAGAAAAACTGAGTTAATGTTACAGGTCCATGACCTTTCTGACGAATAGATGGAAAGTTCCAAGAGACGCTGTCACCTCGACACTCTGTTTCCATATCCTCAGATGTTGGTTGACGTGCTGAATATCTCCAACATTTTCTGTTTTAATGTTGGATTTCTGCCAACTGCTAGTAAACAGTATTAACATGGATTAGTTTTTGGTGGTTGGCATGGACATGGTGGGCTAAAGGACATGCTTCTGTGTTGCATTACTCCATGATTACTGTTATTACACCTCTACCTAGGTATAGTTCATTCTATAGCTATGTGTATGTATCACACTTACCGACAGCTGGGACTCCTACATTCCAGTAAGGACATTCTAAGCTTCCTTCTTGTGACCGGCCAAAGATTGCAGAGTAGATAGCTATCACCATACTCCGTTTGCAGTTCAGGCGTAGTTTGTCATCTTCACAAGCCACTTTACTCTTGTATTCATCTGTAATTAGAGGAAACAACATTTTCAACCAAACAAATCATGGGGTTTTTTTAATACATTTTCTGGAAACAAAGAATTTTAACATTTTAACTGGACCATTCTCAAACGATAGTCAACTATGCTTAATGGTCATTTCTAGATTTTTGAAATGATTTCTCTCAATAAATTACTTTATTTTCATTGGTGTATTTTAAAACAAAGTACTATATAGTCGGTCAAGATTACAAGAAAAGAGAAATTGACCCTGTCTTCCAATCAGTGGAAACGGAATGGCATTTGATGTTGACCTAAAGCAAAATTGTTCAAAAGACTCAGCAGGGTCCAGAATGCCTGTTCTCTTATTTACAGCGTCACTTCGAATTTGATATCATCTATAAAGGATTGTTAAAGTTTAAAGGAAGGATTAAGCAGAATACAGACTGAAACCTACACAGGATTAAAGAGAAAATATAAATGTTATAAAACCACCTTTGAAAGTATATTTTGTTTTAAAGAGTCGACAAAATATCAGATTACCGACAACCATACCAGATTGCTTTTACAATTTGTATACATTATTCTCAAGGAATGGAATTCCACACTCAATAATTTGGCTTTATATCCTAGAGAGGGAGGAATTATGTTTGTTTTAATAAACCATTAAAAACTCCTGGCTGAACAAGGCTTAATAATTTCAAGGTTTTACAGCAAGATTAAGATCATGAGAGGAATAGACAGGGTATATGCACAGTCTTTTATCCAGAGTAGGGAAATCAAGAACCATAGGTTTAAGGTACGGTGGGAGAGATTGAATAGGACCCCGAGGAGAAATTTATTTGCACAAGGGGGAGTAGGTACATAGAATGAACTGTGGAGGAGGTAGTTGAGGTAAGTATTATTACAATATTTAAGAAACATTTGGATAGGTACATGGATAGGACAGATTTAGAGGGATATGGGCCAAACGCAGGTGGGACTAGTGTAGATGGGCATATTGGTAGCCGTTTTGCAAGTTGGACCAAAGGGCCTGTTTCTACACTGAACAACTCTAAGTTTCTAATAGTATGTAAAGGGTTGGCCATAGAATTGCCTCATCTGTTTGTTGGTGCCTAACACACAATATCATAAGTTGCTGATTGTACACAATTTCTGAAATCCGGTCCCTTTATGGGTGCAAATTACAGTTATGCAGAAAAGGAATACATCACATTATATTATGCTTTAAACAATAGAAACAGGCCAAATTTCTCCCAACTTAAATCAGTACTTGTTGTTGCTGTTTCTAGAGAAATGAAGAATCGCTGATGGAAGTTCAGGAATTCCACATTTAACTGGACAAGTATGAATGCCGAAAATTCCTCTGTTTGAAAAAACATTTAATTTCAAAAATCTATTTTGAAAACAAATAGTGAAAAAATACATCTGGGATCTGGAATCTCCTTTCCCAGACAAGCTCTGTAGGACCTACTGGATAAAGAGCTGGAAAGGGGGCACAAGGATTCATGAGGATGTTACCAAAACTAGAGGGTTTGAGTTATAAGGAGAGGCTGGATAGACTGAGATTTTTTAAACCCAGGAGCGTAGGAGGCTGAAGGGTGACCTCCTAGAGGTATACAAGGTGGATAGTGGGTAGATTACAAGTTGTTAATCTTTTTTCTCCGGGGTAGGAGAGATTAAAACTGGACATGGATTTAAGGCGAGGAGGGAAGGATTCCGAGGGGGGCTGGAAGAAAAGAAGAGGCTTCTTCCTGCCCACCCCCACATCAGTCTGAAGAAGGCTCTCAACCCAAAACATCACCTATTCCTTCGCTCCATGGATGCTGCCTTACCCGCTGAGTTTCTCCAGCATTTTTGTCTACCTTTGATTTTTACAGCATCTTTCTTAAACAAAAGGGAAGGATTTTAAATGACTTAAAGCACCACACACGTTCTGCACACGGAGGGTGGTGCATACATGGTACAAGTTGTCAGACAAAACTTTATAAGTGGGTAGAAGTACAATGATTAAAAGACATTTAGACTGGTTAGAAAAGGTTCAGAGAGATATGGGCCAAACATAGCAGATGGGACTCGTTCAGACAGACATCTTGATCGGAATAGATGAGTTGGGCCGAAGGTAGACAAAATGCTGGAGTAACTCAGTGCACAGGCAGTATCTCTGGAGAGAAGGCAAGGGTGACATTTTGGGTCAAGACCCTTCTTCAGTTTGCAGTTCCTTCCTACACAGTTCAGATGAAGGGCCTGTTTTCGGGTGCATACCTCCACGCACTCACCACTGAACACAGTACATTGATGTTATTGTTATTGGACCTCAAGACTTCTCTAGATGGATGGAAACTCGTCTCATGGACCTATCAGTGACAGCCAGTGACTTTGATCATTGAACCAATGTATCCCAATGTCATGTGTGATGGGCACAGATTGTGGAAAGAATAACTGGAGCTGGAGCACTAGTTTTGGATGTCTGCCCCTGTCCATTTTCTAAATAAGACATTCTTCCAAATGTTCTACTTTCCTACAGTTTTGGCCTCAAGAATTACTCCAAGGTGAATCATTTCCCACTGGGCAATCTTGACTTAAACTGCCACAGTCCTAAAGCTTGAGAATTGCTACATACTACCATCTTCCTGTAATCTGGGATTAATGGGAATATTGAGAGCAGCACTCTTCCCCCACTGGATATCAAGGAACAACAGGGAAGTTTACAATGTTGCTTTCTGTTTGGCCCCTTTAAAGTCATGAGAAATTAAGGGGAAAGTTCCTGGTAAGGAATGAAGCTGCCCTCTACTGAGGCATCAATTCCTGGCAGGCACTGCACGACCACCTTCTACAGGGAAGAGCAGCTCACTTGAACTGAAGTTTAAAATCTTCATAAACGGTACAAATGTTTTATGCAACTTTTATTTAAAATAACAAATAAATTGTTACTCCACTGGCTCTTTGCTGGCATTTAAAATACAGCTGGCTTTTGGTGATCAGAAAATTGAATTCTCCACGGAAATCAAAGTATGTGTGTTAAGCTCCAATTCACCTCACCAGAAGACAATATGAAAACTGCCGTACAATAAGTGCCGGTGACTTAAATTGGAAATAAAGTAGGTGCTGGTTTAAAAATTAGTAAGATAACTGGAGCAAGAGAGAATCTCCTGACTCAAAGACGTGATACGAGCCTTTGACTGCAATCACAAAGTTACAATGTAACTTAAACCTTTTTGAACTCGCACTGAAAATCTATCATTTTTATTTGTGTTGCAGGCATACTTGCTTTTGTTTTAGCCTTTGCTTTGGTCGCTTTTTTTGCCAAATACCAAAGCAAACAGTAAGAAGAATGATGGCCTGTTTGTTGTAGATGGATTTTAATGGATTGTGAATGGCAAATATTCAAAAGGTAAAGAAGTGTATGCAGTCTGAAAGGTTTTCCTAGAATAATGCAGTTCTGCTCACCATGGGTCAAAGGTGATGACCTGTGCTTTCCATTCTTAAACTGTATTTACCCACCTGCCTTGCAAAGAGTGTCTTGGTACAAAGGCCTGTCTTGCTGTGCTGCCCTCCCATCAATACATAAAGCTGCCTCACAGGCCATTAGCTTCAGTAATGAAATAGTGCCACAAGCACATTACAAAGGCCACGTGCACCAGCAGCATCAGAATGAAAAGAACTTGTGACAGAGACATGAATGGCTAAATTTAATTGTAGCTTCTCAAAAGATAAAATAAATCACCAACTGAATAGCAAAAAGCCTGAGGATATCCCAAAATGAAAAATGCAATCCAATGATAAGTATGTTTAGATAGGAGATAAACTGAAATAATAAATGCTCTTTATTAATCAAGAAGGCAACACCAATGGAAATGCCATGCCGTGCAGGCAATTGACAAAGGATCTGACATTTTGCTTTGCTGGTCTGAACTGGAAAGATTCCTAATAGTAAACGTTTATTAAAGAAACATAAAGCAAATTACAAATTTACTTTGGAAAACAGCTGGGAGGAAATCTCCTACTAGTTTGATCAACAATTATCCTACCTTAAAGAGATGGGAAAAAAAAAAGCTGAAAATTGCAATCCCGAAACAAAATGAATGCTAGTGAATTTTCAGTCCAGGCCAATTGAGAAAACAAGCATTATTCATTTAGACTAGCATGGTAGTGGGAAACAAATCTAGTCCAACGGATGCCGCTTATTTCAATGACACATTCTGCAACTCAGATACACCAGAATCTGATTCATGTACTTAATTTCTTGAGCGATGAGATGATACAATATATATTTGCTTAGATATGTAATAGTAACTCCTTTACAAATAGTAGGATGTGTTTTATTCATTGCCCTTGGGTATGTCTCAGAGGTTTTGCTTCTGCAAACGGCCTTAACACAGATTGCAACCAAAGAAATGTGACTTCCAACACATTGTATGAGGTGCATATATTCCACAAATTCCCTTGATAGTAGCATTGTTGCATAGTAATAAAGGAAACATTTACCTCCTGAAATTAAGGACTGTGTATCAAACTTCATTATTTTTATTCAAACTTTTGTAAGCAATGCGTACCACAGGAGTCATTCTTCTATTTTGACAATGTACATTTTTTTAACTGGAGTCATCTGACAATTATAAGAAATTAATGTTCTTTGAACAAACAATGACTTGTCAGGAAAGAGTATTTTACAGATATTTCTATAATGCGCAACAATAACGTATTTGTTAACTGGGAAACAAGCATCAAGTCTTCGCTTATCCAAAATGTATCTGATTGACATGGATTATATGACTGACCTTTTGAAGCATTCTAAACATAAGCGCCTATAGTCTGTATAATCACATGAATAGAAAATGGGCTCCTTTTTCCCCCCTAAGGTTTTTAATATCAAATTTACTTCAAATTTGAAGAGTGACAATATTTCATTAAAATGTCTCCCTGGTATCTAAGCTGTCAATTCAGTTCAGAAAGTAGCAGGGACGCACAAGTTAAAACTCATACCATGAACCTGAAAAATACAAGTTATTAATTTATAAAATCATTATAAAATTAATAAAATGGAAGTAATTCATCCATAAAATCATCAGATGCTAACCAATCTAAAAGGACATCTGTGGTATGTGAAATCTTGGGGTACAAGAGTGTCGTGGTTAAGTTACTTGACTAGCATCAAGACCCATTGTTGTGGACCCATTGATTCAGAGACAGGAGTTCAATACAAGCAATTATTTAAGGAAACGTCTTAGAACTGAAGCTATAAAACTACTGGCTAGTTGTAAAAATTCGGGACTATGTAGTAAATGTTCCAATTTCAGTTTGCATGTGCACCAGCCGTTTCCGTCCAATATCATTATGGCTCATGTTTCCTCTTTGTTCACATAACCTGGCCTGCTGGACATGTCCCAGCCATCCATAAGCACACGCAATGAATCTTAATCTGATTTTCTTTCTTTCTTTTAATATCTTTTCATTCGTTTTTTTTCCCAAAAACAAAAACTAAACAAAAAAAAGAATAATGATAAACATAACAATGATATTGATACATAGGGATTGGGATTACATTAATAACAGGTATACCCTAAATATGAGTCCAGTGTCAAAATACACATTGAATATATCCCGGTCTCTATGTAAATATAGTTAAATGTTTAAAAGAAAACATATATTAAAAAAAACAAAAAGAGAAAAAGAAAAAAAAGAAAAAAAAGAGAAAAAAGGAAAAAACAAAACCCCCCCAAAACTAGAGGAATAAAACAGAAACTGGGCTGCAAAGAATTTCAACAATTTAAGTCCCTGTTTGTCGTCAAGTCCGTTCCACCGTATAAAGGTAAAATAATTATTATAACGGTTGGAGAGGGGACAATTTATGTTGTGTGAAAATGTTGAATAAATCTTCCCCAAGTCCTATCAAATTTGACCAAGGGTTCAACAATGTCACTCTTGATTTTTTCTAAATTTAAACATGATATTGTTTCAGAGTACCAATGGAGTATGGTCGGAGGGTTAGAGTCTTTCCATATAAGACTTCTGGCGATTAATGGGCGGAACGGGACAAATTAACATGGGTAGCACAAAATTTGCAGTAATAGGATGAAGTTGTAAATCAATACCTAAAACTACAGAAATAGTATCAAAGATTTATTTCCAGTATTTTTCCAAAAGTGGACAGGACCAAAACATATGAGTCAGTGAAGCCACTTCAGAATTACATCTGTCACAGGTAGGATTTATATGACCATAAAAATGAGCTAACTTACCTTTTGACATATGAACTCTGTGAACCACCTTGAATTGTATCAAAGCGTGTCTTGCACACATTGAGGAAGTATTAACTAATTGAAGAATCCTCTCCTATTTCTCTATAGATAGAGAAATTTGAAGTTCTCTTTCCCAGTCATTCTTAATTTTATCAAATGTATCTATTTGTAATTTCAAAATCAACTCATAAATAGTCGTTATTAAGCCTTTCTGATAAGGGATCAAATGTAAATTTTTTTCCAAGATTTCGGTTTGATGTGGTAATGGAAAAAAGGGTAGAGTAGCCTTCAAAAAATGTCTAATTTGTAAATATCTAAAAAAATGTGAGTTAGGTAAATTATATTTATTAGAGAGTTGTTCAAAAGACATAAAACAACAATCCAAAAACAAATCACGAAAAGCTACTAATCCCTTCCTCTTCCATAACATAAAAGCTTGATCAGTACTAGAAGGTTGGAAGAAAAAATTAGATACGATAGGACTCGATGAGATAAAATCATTCAATCCAAAAAAAGTACAAAATTGAAACCATATTCGGAATGCATGTCTTATTATTGGATTGGTCGTATATTTATTCAATCTCGTAATTGTAAAAGGTAACAAGGTCCATGGAATATAAGCCAATGATAGCTCTTGCATATAATCACGTTCAAGATTTATCCATCCAGGGACCTTGTTATCTTTAACAATTACGAGATTGAATAAATATACGACCAATCCAATAATAAGACATGCATTCCGAAAATGGTTTCAATTTTGTACTTTTTTTGGATTGAATGATTTTATCTCATCGAGTCCTATCGTATCTAATTTTTTCTTCCAACCTTCTAGTACTGATCAAGCTTTTATGTATCTTCTAAATCTTTTGTCCAAAACGTCCAAAACAATAACGAGCATTAACTGCCCAATAGTAGAATGTAAGGTTCGGCAGTGCCAAACCAGCATCTTTTTTTGATTTCTGTAAGTATTTTTTACTTAGTCTGGAATTTTTATTCTGCCATATATACGAAGACATTTTTGTGTCAATAATATCAAAGAAAGATTTAGTAATAAAAATTGGTATCATCTGAAATAAATACAAAAATTTAGGTACGATAAACATTTTAATAGCATTGATTCGGCCGATTAAAGATAAGGACATTGGTGACCATTTAGTAAACTGTTGTTTGATATGGTGAATTAGAGGCGTAAAATTAGCTTTAAATATATCCTTGTGTTTCTTGGTAATCTTAATACCTAAGTAAGTAAAACATTCGGTAGTCAATCTAAATGGAAACTGTCCATAATTCGAAACTAGATTGTTTAATGGAAAAAGCTCACTCTTACTAAGATTTAGTTTATAATCAGAAAAACTACTAAATTGATTAAGTAGTGCTACTATTGTCGGAATATATTTCTCAGGATTAGAAATGAATAATAACAGATGATCTGCATGAAAAGAGATAGCTTATGTGTCTTATTCCCGTGGACAATATCAAAAATATTAGGGGATTCCCTAATAACGGTGGCCAAAGGTTCCAAAGCGATATCAAACAGTAAAGGACTTAAAGGACAGCCCTGTCTATTACTTCAAAAGAGCCTGAAAAAAGGGATCTCTGATTGTTGGTAAGCACAGAAGCCGGAGGTATATGATATATCAGTTTGATCCAAGAAATAAAATTTGGACCAATCTTAAATTTTTCAAGTGTTTTGAATAAGTATTCCCATTCTACTCTAGCAAACGCCTTCTCAGCATCAAGTGAAATGACACATTCTGGAGTTTTATTTGACACTGTACATACGATATTCATTAATCTCCTAACGTTAAAGTATGAGTAACGATTTTTAATAAAACCTGTCTGATCTTCAGAAAGTATTTGCGGTAAAATATTTTCCAATCTCCTAACTAATATTTTGGAAATAATTTTGGAATTACATTTAACAGTGATATAGGTCTATATGATGTTAAAGAAGGAACTGCAGATGCTGGAGAATCGAGGGTTACACAAAAAGCTGGAGAAACTCAGCGGGTGCAGCAGCATCTAAGGAGCGAAGGAGACAGGCGACGTTTCGGGTCGAGACCCTTCTTCTGAAACGTCGCCTATCTCCTTCACTCCTTAGATGCTGCTGCACCCGCTGAGTTTCTCCAGCTTTTTGTGTAACCCTAGGTCTATATGATGTCACTTCAGTAGGGTCTTTTAAAATTCCCTTTTAAATTTGCTACAGAAAAATTTAAATACTTGGGAATCGAAATTACCAGAAAATATAAATCATTATTCAACGCAAATTATATGCTCTTACTTACCAAATTAAATGCCTTGATTAAATTTTGGAAACCAATTCCGATGTCTTTAATAGGCAGAATAAATGCCATAAAAATGATCTTCTTACCATAACTTTTATATATATTTCAATCAATACCAATATACTTACCTAAAAAGTTTTTCAAAAAACTTGATTCTGATATCACAAATTTTATATGGGACTATAAATCCCATAGAATCCAAAGAAGACACTTGAAAGAATTTGGTGGACTAACACTCCCCAATTTTCTGTATTATTATTGGGCAGTAAATGTCAAAAATGTAATTCACCTGTTGGACAATTCTGCCCAACGGGTGGATTGGATAGTAATGGAGAAGGAGAATTGTTCCCCTTTTAATATCGGAGCTATCCTTCGCTCACCGATAAAACTGAATACAATATACAAGAAAAACCCAATTATTCATAGTACTATTAGAATTTGGAAACAAATAAAATTAACTCTCAAATTAAGAAACCTATCGCTTCTCTCTCCCCTATAGTTAATAATCCATCGTTTAAACCATCCATTATTGATAAATCATTTACCCATTGGGAAAGAATAGGAATTAAAATGCTTGGAGACATGTATGAAATGGAAAATGTTTTATCATTCCACCAACTACAACTCAAATACAACCTGAGAAGTAATCAATATTTCAAATATATTCAAATCCGTGATTATGCACAAGTATACCAAACTCTGACTCCAGACCTATTAGATGAAGCTATGAACAGAAAGGCGGACTCAGCTAACTTAATTATCATGCTTGTATAATATCATCCTAAATATAGAAATACCATCATCTGATACAATTAGAAGAGATTGGGAGCAAGAACTATCTATAAAAATCTTGAAAGAGAGTTGGGATAAATACTTGCTATATATGCATAAATGCTCGATCAATGTAAGGTATATCTTAATCCAATTCAAAATTCTACATACATTATATTATTCGAAAATTAAACTAAATAAAATCTTTCCAAATGTTTCCCCTATTTGTGATAAATGTTTATCGAAAGATGCAACTATCGCACATTCCTTTGTTTTTTGCATATAAATCCAAAAATTTTGGAATGAAATTTTTGAAATTTTACAAAATTGTTTTAAATAAACCTGAAACCTAATGCAGAACTGATTATTTTTGGACCAATGGAAGTCGGCTTTGAGCTGACTTCATCCCAAAAGAGTTTCCTTAATTATGGCTTAATAACAGCAAAAAAACATATACTTGTATTTTGGAAAAATGCACACGCACCAACCTTAAAAATGTGGATTTCAAATATGTCCGAAATGTTACACCTTGAAGGCATGACATTTGTCCTAGCAGGCAAATCAGACCAATTCTTAAAGATTAGGTCTCCATTTATCAATTTATTACAAGCATAAGGTACAACATAACTCTGGAAATAAACTGTTTCAGGACCTGGTGAGGGGTGTGTAAAGATACGAAGCAGCTACTTCACTTTTATTTTATTTTATTTATATTTTCAGTGTTTTTTTTCTTCTTTCTTTTACTCTTTCTCGTGCTTTAGGTCTTTATGGGCTCTTTCTTTCCACGTTTTCATGTACTATTATTATCACTATCTTATCTAACTTTCTCTATCTTTCTTTTTCTTCCTTCTGTTACTTTTCTATTATTAAAGTTTAAAACAAGAAGTGGTACATGAAATATATTATGTTATTTTTGGTTTATACTATTGTACATTACTTCTAATTTAAAAAATATATATTTTTTTTAAATTGATAAAACGAGCTGATTTATTTGGAAGCACATGATCAGATGCATATCTGTCCATCGAGGGGTTCAAACAATAGTTAAAATCTCCACCCATTATTAAAAAGTGTTCATTTAAATTAGGAAAGGATGCAATTAACTGTTTAAAAAACTCAGGGTGATCAATATTAGGTGCATAAACATTCACCGTAGCAACTTTTTGGTTATGTAGAACCCCAGTAATCACCAAAAATCTACCATATGGATCAGAAATGGTTTCATAATGAACAAACGGAATTGAGGAGTCAATAAAAATAGAGACTCCTTTCACCTTAGTCTGTGAATTTGAATGAAACAGCTGTCCTCTCCAAAATTTGAAAAATCGTTGATTGTCGTCTTGCCTTACATGAGTTTCCTGAACAAAGATAATCTGAGCATTTAGTCTACAAAGAACTTTTTTTTTAATTCCTCTTAATGGGATGGTTCAAACCATTCACATTCCATGAAAGGAAGTTAATCTTTATCCATATTGTTTGTAAAAATGTGGAATGTAAAGGATTAATTTCTTAAAGCATAATAGTTCATGATACTGGAAGAAGAAAAATCTAGGGTGGAGCCAGAGGTGACGACATTTCAGACATTTTTGTAGTTCAGATTCTGCACAGATGAAAAAAGCTAAGCTAAAAGCAAAAGATCCCCCCCCCCACCCATGCAAAGCCCATAACTGACCAGTAGACAGTCAGTATGCTACCTAATCCATTCCCTACCCCCATTTCTCCTAATGACAGCACCCAATGTAAATAGAAAGCATATTTGCCACTCAATAGCCAAAACAAAATTAATGTTATGGTTAAAAAAGTACATTTTAGCAGTGGAACACGAGAGCTACTTCATATTATTTATTCAAGGTCAAAACATGAAAAACAAGAACTGCGTTCACTTAATTTGTCTAAAGACAGGAGAAGAAAAACAAATTCCTTCAATTTTAAAAATAGAAGAGCTAACAAAAAAAACCTTTAAAATATATATATATATATATATATATATATAAAATACCATTACATTAAATTAAATTAACATTATCTTAGAGAAGGTAAAAGTTGTTTGATACCATCATACTAAAATTCTAAAACTAAAAAACTAATCCAATTAAATTCTTAATCATTGCAAAATGATATATTGTCAAAATAGGAACCGTAGATCTCCAATTATAACTTATTCAGCTATCAATTGCTCCCGGTTCCAACTTCACACTCATAAGGCTCCAGAAAGTTGGAAGCGTCTTGAGGATTGTTAAAAAATCGAATGTTACCATTAAAGAGTCGTATACGCAGTCTAGCTGGATAAAGTAAGGCAGGACGCAACTTTTTCTTAAACAACTCAGACATTACATTATGGAAAGACTTTCTTAATTCCAAAAGCTCGTAACTATAATCAGGAACAAACCGAAACTTGCATCCTTCATATTCAACCACGCCCAATTTTTTTGCTGCCTGGAGAATATTCCCCTTCATCTGCAAGAAGTGAAACCGAACAATCAAATGTCTCGGTTTATCTTGGGGACCAGATTTCTTCCCAATCCTGTGTGCGTTATCCAAAAATGTAAGATTTCCATAGTACTCGATGTTGAAAGTCTCCTTTATCAGTTTAGAACCATATTTTATTACATTATCTCCTTCTTGACCTTCCGGCAAACCAACAACTCGCAAATTCAGTCGACGGCTTCTGATTTCCAGAAACATATTTTTAACCTTGTATTGCTGGAGTGCCCGAGTATTTTCATTCATTCTCCGTTCCAGTTTTTCAATCTTCAAATCTCTCTCCTGGCCCAGGGTTCGCAAGTTATCAATTTGTTCCTTCTGTTCACAAGATTCATCTTGTAACATAATCAGCTTGTCTTGAACTTCCTTCAATTTGCTCGAAATTCCTTTCACCATTTCTTCCAAACTGCAAAATCTTGTTTTCATTTAATTTTTCAGTCCATTGTTCATTTTCGATATTGCTTCTAAGATACTAGTCAGAAGCTGTGCCTTTCCCACACTCCTTCCTTGGAGAGCCTCCTTTCCCTCTTGTCTCCATCCTTTACACAATTAAGGCGTATAAAAGTGTTATCAACACTTTAAGAAAAGTTAGACCGTGCCTTGAAGTCAAGTAATAACAAGTACATTGAAAGAGTGGTAAGTAAAAGTTAAAAGTTAAGGGAGCAAATGAATTTGCAACCTTACAGCATGCCGCCACTAGGAGAGTTCTAGTCTGATTTTAACAGACCCTTAACTCCAAGTTGGGCTATCCCGTCACATCCTGACACGGATATTTCCTTTGTTCAACTTATTCTCTGCCTCCACCTTCACTGCTACCTAAACTAATTTGCTTTCTTTCTTTCTCAGATCTGATGAAGGATTCAGGGTCTGAAACATCAATAGTTTCTTCTTCCACAGATGCTGCCCACCCAGCTGAGTGTTTCCAGTATTTTCGGTATTCATTATTATTTCAAACTCTGCATCCCTAAACACCACAACATCCAATTCAGCCACCATTCCTGTACTTACCAATCTATATTATCATTGGCTCAATGTTAAAATCGTTTGCTAAACCACCCCTGTGCAAGCCTGCCAATAGCTTTGCAATCCATCCTGAATCTATGGGAGGTATCTGTGCATTTGACATTCTGGCTTCTTAATTAACTCCATATTTAATTTCTCCACCTTTGACGGCCATTCTTCCATCTATTTCATAGTGCTGCTGGAGAATCCCAGCTAGAGAGCTCTGCCATTGGAAGCCTATGATGGAGGGAATTGAAAGATCTGGCCTTCCGAATCTGGAAGCTGTGAACTTCTCCAATTGACACTGCCCACGCTGAGATCTGGAACTTTTTAAATGGCTAAATGTTAGCAGTTGTGTCCTGGGATGGCTAGCAATGAACATTTTTTCGGTCAATGGTGCTATTATTATCACATGCATTAAATGCTAACACACAGTGAAACTGTTTTTCTTACAAACAGTTCAGTGGAGTATTTATCATAGCCCTGATAGCAAGTGTACAGGAATATTCCTCTGAGCCTGCATGCAAGAGGTGCCATGTTTTGGCACCATTTTCAAAGTCGGTGCTCTAGTTCTTATGAGCCGTGCCAATATCCCTTTCGCAAGTCCCTTTCGCGGGCCTCCAGCCATTGCCTTCCTTGGACTCGACATCCCTTTCCTCGCCCATCCACCTTTGTTCCCGGGGGCGCCTCCCGCAGCTAACCACTATTGCACTATAAAGTAGTTACTTAAGGTAATTTGCAAGCCTTTAACATGAATGACAATTTGATCCACCTTCTAAAAATATACATGTGCAATCTATATGGATACAACTGATCCGCACCAGTAACTGATCAACACCAGTACTGTCTCGGAATCAATACAAATAATGAAATGGACATTAATTCTCCTTTACCCTAGCTTTTAATATACTAGTTATTTATTTATTGTACAAGTCATGTTATCTGTACTCAGGCTTTTCGTTCATGGTAGTAAATTTCCTTCTGTCACCCTGAATTTATATATTTTCATCGTGGGTCAAATACACTGCATCAGCAACAACTATGGACCAACCTCACACGCTGAGAGCTCAAAAGGTGTGGTTAGAGCTCCTTACGATTTCAATCTACAGCACTGGCCTATCTTTCATCCCATTACGATATTCTGAAGTAGGAACATCTATACTACAATGTCCCCTTGTCCATTCATCCGGCAGACAAATTTTACAAGGTCACAATGACTCAAGAAAATTCTATGTTTCTTGACCTCAGCAGAAAACAGAAATGGGATGAGCAACAGAATCCAGATATGCAAGAAACATTTGACTAATGCAGTGCTTTTTGAAAATAATCAGGATTATTTTAAATAATTTTTAAATGTCTGTTAGCCTAATCATAGTCTTCTCGCTGGGATCAGATAGTCATGGTCTTAAGGAAGTTTGCAATTCTTCAAGAATAGACTTACAGTCAGCAAATTTTCAAATCAATGATTTGCCCCTTTCTCCCTTGGATATCTAGATTCTGCTCTCCATTATAACCCAAGTAAAACTAGCTATATTTGTGTATTTTTAATTTTCTAATATTAAATGTAATAGTCAAGTTGAGGAATATCAATTGTGGAATGCTAAAGTGTAAGGAGAGCAGGCATCTTGTAGTGCATGTCCACAGATTTCTTACGTTAGAAGGCCACTTGAATAAAAGTGTTGGAGAAGTCATACAAAACTTTTATTGGCTAAGGCAATGAATACAATAGCAGAAACGTTACGCTGCAGTTCTGTTAAATAAATATATTTCCTTCCATATGTGACACAGTTATAAATATTTATTCTTAGCAGGTTGACCTTCAGGAAAAAAACACAAGTAAAGGAAATTTCAAAGGAAATTTGAATCTTTGGTTTATTTATATTGCAAGTTAAACATTCAACATCTACACTGCTGTATATTTCTCCAGCATTCAATTTGAAATAAGTGCTATTTCAGCTACTCACTTGGCCGACACTTGTACCATACGACGAGATATTTGCTGGTTCCAGGACAAGGGTCTGTCCCAAATATTCTACTATTGACAAGAAGCTGACAACTCCTCCTGTCCTGGCATTCATCCAACATTTTCTAGAGAAGCAGAAAAAACAAATGTTGTACCAAATCATGCACTTTTGCAATAGGATATTAGCATACATAAAAAATGTGAATTGTTAATTAATATCAGATGCACGCAGAGTTAAATCTCAGGAATTGCATGAAAATATAACATTGCATTTTCCATCTCACTCTAAAACCTGCTTCCTGTCTGAACAATTCTCTCATTTACATTGGATTATAACCTTGCAAAGAGTATTCTGAAAATTAATTCTAAAATGATTTATTGTGCTGGTGTTTAAAACAGAGGATATTGGAGCAGTTATATGGGAATCTGAAACTTGCCAGATGCTTTCATGAGAGATTTAGCTCTTAGGGCTAAAGGAATCAAAGGATATAGGGAAAAAAACAGAAAGGGTACTGATTTTGGATGATCAGCCATGATCATATTGAATGGCGGTGCTGGCTCAAAGGGCCGAATGGCCTACTCCTGTACCTATTTTCTGTTTATGTTTCTAAGCCCTGTAGAATCTGCTGCAGTCTTCTTCAATAGCATAGGAGTTAGAAAGCAGTGAGAAACGGGATAATAAAGCTTACCAGCATTCACTGTCAAAGGTTACCTGTTGACAGTGGATTATAGGGATTGTAACAGAGGTCACCAAGCAGCAATGGAAATTTATGCAGCAAATGTCTGCAATTTTGAGCAAGAAAGTGAATGGGTAAAGGTGTGCATACAACTGATTCTCAAGTGTCTAACTTACCGTCAAATAAATTGTTTCATAACATAAAGATTAAGTGCAAGAGACACAAAGAACCACATTTGCTGGAAAGTTGAGGAAAACATTAAGTGCTGGAGAAAGTCAGCGGGTCAGGACGCAGTCTACAAAAGGGTCCTGATCCAAAACATCACCTATCCATTTCCTTCACAGATGTTGCCTGACTCGCTGAGTTCTTCCAGCACTTTGTGTTTTGATAAACATTAAGATATGTTTATGCTGTGGGTTTAAAAGTCATATTTAGATTTGGTTTATTTGGCAATTTTAGCCTTCACTGGGAATATGGCATAGCACGTAACTCATATTTTATCAGACCCTGCTGACATTCTTCCCACTGAAATTCAAGGAATTAAAATACCATGGAATTTAAAAGTGACAGTGTTGGATGTTTTTTGTCCATTATTATAGCTGTGAAGGTAAAAATTGATTATTTAATCGCTGATACTTACAAGATTGTTATATTTAACTGAATAGGAGTATAAAGAAAAATAGTGAAGTAAAAATGATACTGCACATTTTCCTTTGATTAATAATTGTTTAACAATCAACTCGGAAATAAAGATGGCAGGGGAATACATCATATACGGTATGAAATTCTTCCTCTTTTACTATCCCACATTGTCAGAGTTGAGCTGCTTCCATTCCAGTTTTGCATGGAAGATGTCAGTGTGTAATTGAGGACCTGTTTGAAAAGTTCAATAGAAGTAACACTGAAGCACAAGCAAAGGATCTATAGGCTAGAGGGTTTCTCACTCTCCCTCTAATTCAATGCACATTGAATGCACAGTTTCAATTGTCGGGTTTCATTTAAAAAATTGACAATCGGCTTTTACTGTCTTTCATGAACAATGAAAACTGACTTTGCATCATTGCTTATGGCCTTATCTTCCAAGTGTTTGCCATTACAATTCACCTTAATTTATCACCATTCCGTCAGCTTCTTCAGCCCCAATAATTTCACTTCCCCCAAAAAATATCTTCTGTGTTGTCACTGAATATCCTGCCTTACTGTTGGCCATCTTGCTAGATAAATCTGCCCAAGAATAAAATTGCCCCTGAATGGGGGATTAAGGTTAGAAAGAGTTAATTAGTGTTGGGTCATAGGTTAGAACTGACACAAAGGACTGATCTGAACTGAGGGTTGGGTCTGGATTGGGAGGTTATGTAAAGTTTAGGGCAACTACATTTAACTCAGAGGTGTGTTTGTTTATATTTTTTTAAAAGGATGTTCCAGATCAGTCGCACATTTTGCACTGAATAAAATATAAACTCCCCCTGCCTCTCAATCCAATAAATGTGTAATAGCATCACAAGCTGCTCCCTCTGTGGAGATGAAGCTGCCGTGAGGATTCCTGGTTTCAGTTAGCAGTAATATGTTTAGTTTTAATTTAGTTTAGTTTATTATTGTCACGTGAACTGAGGTACAGTGAAAAGCTTTTGTTTGCGTGATATCCGGCCAAAGAAAAGACTATAACCGAGTACAATCAAGCCATGCTCAGTGTACAGATAAAAGATAAAGCTGACAACATTTAGTGCAAGATAAAGTCCGATAAGGTCCAATTAAAGGTAGTTCAAAGGCAATCTCCAATGAGGTCGATGGGCAGTTAGGACCACACTCTCACTGATGAGAGGACTGCTCAGTTGTCCGATAACAGCTGGGAAGAAACTGTTCCCGAATCTGGAGGTATGGACAATGGAGAGCCTTTCCAGCTCTCTACAATGGACTTGAGTTATTACATTTGTATTAAATTGAATTACATTTTAAGCAGGCCAAGGTGTGCATGTTTGCTAGGACAGAAGGGTACAAAAGTGGTTAGTACAGGGATAGCAATGGCATCTAACCAGGGCGGCACGGTGGCGCAGCGGTAGAGTTGCTGCCTTACAGCGCCGGAGACCCATGTTCGATCCTGACTATGGCTGTTGTCTGTACAGAGTTTGTACATTCTCCCCGTGACCGCGTTGGTTTTCTCCGAGATCTTCGTTTTCCTCCCACACTCCAAAGACGTACAGGTATGCAGGTAAATTGGCTTGGTAAATGTAAAAAAAATATATCCCCAGTGTGTGTAATACTCTGTTAATATGCGGGGATCGCTAGCTGGCGCGGACCTGGTGGGCCGAAGGGCCTGTTTCTGCGCTGTATTTCTAAACTAAACTAAACTCATATGATCAATGGTGCTAAAGCAGTCTCTTTAATTTATAATATCACAATCTTTTCTCAATTAACTTTGGAAAACAAAATACATTTTTTTTAAACCAATCCAGTTTTGTTCAGCAGTGTAATAATTAGTGCTGCTGCCTCACAGCTCCAGAAATGTGGATTCAATCCTCAATTTAGGCAGTGTCCATATGGAGTTTACCGATTCTCCCATTGGTCTCCTCCTGATACTACAGTTTCCTTGAACTTCCCAAAAGTGTACTGGTAGGTGCAGGTTAATTTCTCCTTTCCCCTGACTCTCAGTCTGAAGAAGGGTCTCGACCCAAAACGTCACCTACCCTGTATTCCTTTTCTCCAGAGATGCTGCCTGACCCATTGAGTTACTCCAGGTTTTGTGCCTATCTTCACCTTAAACTTGCATCTGCAGTTCCTTCCTACACTGGTCGGTTAATTGGCTGCTGTACAATCTTAGTATCATCAAAAGAGACAAAGGGAAGTTGATTGTTACGTGAGAGAGAATAAGTTGCAGGGTCACAGGGAAAAAATGAGATAGGGAAATTAAACTAATGGGAACCAGCATGAACCTAATGGGCTGAAGGCCTTTTTTTGAGTTGTAATGCATAACTAATATTAAGGACAAAGGACATTTATTGTCACATACACCAATTGGTGTAGTGAAATTTGTCTTGCCATGCAGCACACAGATAAAGATAAGACACAACATTAAAGAATTTAACAATAAACCTAAAAAACATCCCCCACAATGGTTCCCATTATGAGGGAAGGCACAAAGTCCATTCCCCATCCCCTTGTCCACCCATAGTCGAGCCTTTTGAGGCCTCCACAATCGCCGCTACGGGGGCCGATGTTACAATATTAAGTGCATTTTCTAAAATTCATAAGCACTCATATGTTCATATTTGTTCAGAGGGATAAATTAATCTCACTTTTTTGTGACCTTGCTTGGTATTCTTTAGACTTCATTAAATTGATTGGGAAATAGAGTATAACATTGGGAAAGGTTAGATGGTTTAGAAAGGTTACAAAGAATAGATGGGAAGAATCCAAGTTCAATTTTCAAGACAGGACCATGGAATTTCTAAGGCAATTCAAGATGCACCTGTGTTTATTTTTCAGTTGGATAGGGTAAGTAATAATTTGTCAGTCACAGAAATAAGAGATAGAGATATTTCTACTATTAAATATTAGAAATCAGAATCATCAGCTGATATCTCTAATTTCTGTGTGTGGAAAAATATTATTTACATTTTTTAATCAGAGACAAAGGCACAAAGCCATTACTTTTCTTGATACTAATTCCATTTCTTTAAAAAAGAGCAATGGATTGGGAGAACAGGAAGGTAAAAGAGAGGAGGGCATGAAGGGAAATTAAAAGGTAGGGTTGAAGTGGGTTGAAAGTAAAAGACATTTGTCAGCAGTTCTGCTCCCTTGTGAGAAGCACAAAGACAAGAACAAAATGAATAGGAAGAAAAACTGCAAAAGGAAGACAGAAATAATGGGAGAAGCACAACATAGAGGTAAGAGAGTGGCCATACCCTTTAACATATTGCACGCAATCCCTTGAGATATCAATGACCATTAAATTAGAGCCCTAGAGGATAGCAAACACCTTTCCTGGATGAAATACGTAATATCTGCTCGAATCAGGTAATGTGAGGTATTGTTCACTAAAACAAAGTGATGATTGCTTGGCATTCCTACACTTGATCTACAGTCTGGGCCTGACGGCAAGGATTATCACTGATAGACAAGGCATTAAAGCGATGTGCGATGCCTGCAGCTAGTAACAACCTGGCAGACTAAAATATTATTGTCAATCTCGAGAGCTTTCTTCATATTGTGTCACTTCCTTGTTCAGTGAAACAAAAACAAATAAAACTGCTTTGATTTTAACAGAACCATGCTTGACTGCATAAATACTCGTTAGGAACATAAATCAGAAATGACCAAAGAATGTCCTTATCTCATCGTGTTCAATTTGTGTCAATCAGCACCTTTTACTTCTGCCCCTTTATCATTTGTCTTCAGTATACCGGCTGGCTACAACTGAAAAGGCATTGCTGTTTTTTTAATTGAAGAAATGCTGGATTTTGTCTGCTCAATTCATTACACAAAGGGACCATATTACAATCCATTTATATTTTTTAAATACCAAATTCTGCTCAGCTTTTCCAAAATCCCGCTGCTTTAAATAGATAAGACAATAACATTAATGCCTATTAAAGGTCACTAGTTTTTACAGAGCAGGTGTTCCTGTTTCTGAGATGGAGTGCGATATCTTCAAAAATGACAGCTCAACAGAGCTTCATTACAATCCTTACATTGTGATTTTGTGGCCCATTCCCGAGGTACAGCTCTACCTGTGTAAGTAGGGCAGAAAAAATACCTACTTATCCTTGCCATAGGTTGGAGACCTGATCTCAAATTCCCAAAGATCGTGCCAAATGCTGACAACGAGTTGCTGGCACTTCTCAATGCACATTAGTAACACTCATCCTAATCAACATTCAGAAACTACTCTGCCCGAGGTCACTAGCCCCAATGACAATTTGGGAATCTTCAACTTCAAAAGGGGACATTGTTCCTCCGGACAAGGTAATCTAGCCCCTCCAGGATCAATTACCTTGGTTTAAGGCCTTTTGAAAGACTTCAAAGGCACACATTACAGGTATTGCCGCAGAAATCTTTTGAGAGTGCAATGACTGGTCTCCAGGAGCAGCTGAAGAACTTAACCAGACTGACTGCAAAAAGCATCAATAAATATCTCCACACCTGAATTTCAAATAAATATGGAAGCATCTTGATATAATTGTTTTTTATCCTTCCCTCCTCTTCATCAGGCAGCCCCTTGGAGGGCGTCTTGCTTTTACTCCCGTTGTGTTGGTTCTGAGGTATGCAAATGAGCCCAAAGTAAAACCCACTGTTGTGGCCGAAGGGGTCTGACAGGGCAAGCAGGTGGGTCATTTATGAGGTTTTGCAGTCCTTCCACTGCTTATAGAGCCTCTGTATGCTCCAAATGCAAACAAAAACGTTTCTGAGGCTTGTGGCATTTCTTCCGGAGGCTTTGAGCACATCTTTGAATCTTTTCTCCATCCACAATAGAGATCTAAAGAGAGTGTTTGAGTTGGTGGACAGATGCAGAGCATTGAAACAATGAGAGCTCTCCTACATATCCAACTGCATGTAACTAGGGCCTTGGCCGGTAAAGGACACTGACATCAGTTGACTTATCTGTCCACTGAATTTGCAGAAATAACTTTGAATGCATTGTTCATAAGTGATAAGAGCAGAATTGGGCCATTCGGACCATCAAGTCTACTCTGCCATTCAATCATGGCTGATCTAAATCTCCCCCTCAATCCCAATCTCCTACCTTTTTACCATAACCCCTGAAACCCCTGTACTAATCAAGTTCCATAACCTGGCTGCCTGCTGCAGGTAATATAAGTTTTCGAAAATATACAAGACCATCCTGCCCAGAGATATGAATGTCATGCTCTTCCTTTGGTAATCTTTGGATAATTTTCAAAAGTGTCTTTTTTTTCCAACTTCGTGGCACAATTATTTTACTAAGTAAACTTTGATCATTAATATCTGGCAGTCTAAATAACTGAATCCTTACCACAAGATAATGAAGCACTCAAGCAAAGCACTCTAATAAAGCAAAATAGGAGGAAGTAGCTTAAGTTTTATATCTGTGGAGTGAAGTTGTGCTTTAAGGTTTTCTTGTCAGAACTGGCCTGCGTCTAACAACTATGGGAGGTAGCCCTCTCAAGTTGCATTCCCTCAGGATCTTCATTTGTCCCAGATTCAAAGTGCTAAGCTTCTTCCTAATTTTCTTTCCCTGACATGTTTTATCAGTTGATGAATGTAAGCCCTGGGCTCAATACTAATAAGCTTTTCCATAACAGCTATAATCTCATTGCCTCTAGTAAAGCACTAATCACATTTGTTTTTACTCTATACCCAGCTCTTTTACTGTAAAGCATTTGCATTAAAGTAATACATATTCCTATGAATACCTTACTGCTAAAGGCCAACACTAACAATGAATATACCTGAGTATAAATTGAAAATTCCACAACTTAAGAATAAAATATTTTGTGGAAGTACTCCCTAATTCCTATTAAAAAACAAATAATTTTAAGGACAATATATCATTTGCAAACTATTGTTTCTTATTTACAAATATATATGGTATTTACTGCATTACATGTCCTGGAAATCTGAGCTTTAAATGGCTAAGTATTAGGTTAAACGTTTGTGTGTCATTTAAAATGTATTTTTATAAAGTAACACATTTTCACTTGTAAATACTAGATTTGATAAACATTTTCCATATTTGTAATCTCATTAGTAATGAAAGGCGAGTGTTTTATGCAGAGATGTCAATGACAAAAGCAAATAGTTCCATAGATATTCAGAACTTAGAACACAGCAATAAAACATCCAGAATTATATAAGAGCACCATGAACATTGTCTACAACGTTATCAGACATGGAGCATAAACAGATGGTTTTGGTTTGCATTTCAAGCTGGTATATGTCAATGGTAACCTTTTCTAGTTTGCTTTCACAAAATCATCAATAACATAAATTTTTTAAATGTTTCAAATTAATTATTACCAAAACACATAGTCTGGATATTATTGCCTTGGCTGTCAGTCTATCCTTAAAGACAAACTAATTATGATATAGAATTTATTACACAAACATTGTTTGTAGGTTGCGCAAGAACTGTGTTAATTGAATATTTACACAAATTTGGTTCTTGTAAGTTTGAAAATGATTTGCCTAATATGTGTTTTAATAAATATATTGAAACAATAAATCACATGACATATTAAGTTCTAATATATTTGTTATCCTTTATTGGTATATAATCTTCTTTAATAATCCTACTTAAAATAACTTGTGGCTTCCAGAACACATTTCACATGAAATATTAACTTAATATGATTGTTTTATATTGTAATCTTCCCAATTAATTTGACTAGCTGGGAAAACTCAGCAGGTCAGGCAGCATTGATGCAGTAAAATGGACAGACAGCATTTCAGGTCAGGACCCTTCTTCAATCTGATCCGTTTCCTTAGACAGATGCTACCTGACCCATGAAGTTCCTCCAACACTTTGTTTTTTACTCTGCAGTCTCTCTGTTTTTTCACGAATTGCATGATTACAAGATATTATTTTTCCCTCCATATTTCCCCTACTTCAAAACGATATTCATTGCTTTAACACAATCATTAGGTAAAAAATGTCACTTTATTCCTAAGCAGTTTTAGCTGATTTAAAAAAAATGTTATTACTTTTTCTGATCCTCACATCTTTCATTTATAATTTGCTATGTACCATCCTTAACCTTCATTATATATTAATGTGAGTATAAATATCAGGAAGTCATGTTGCAGCATTATAGGACTTTGGAGTATCGTGTGCTGAAAACTTCCTGGATTAGAGGGTAATAAGGAGAGGTTGGACAAACTTGTTTTTTCTGACATGTCAGAGTCTGAGGGGAGACCTGATAGGGGTATATAACATAGATAACAGAGCGGCATAGATGGGGTAGACAATCACCTGGTGGAAATGATAAGGACTAGAGGTTTAAGGTAAGAAGGGCAAACTTTAAAGGCGATGTTGCGGGGAAGGTTTTATTTTCTCCGCACAGCGAGTGCCTGGAATACACTGCCAAGGGTGGTGGTTGAGATAGACTTGATAGTGGTATTTAAGAGGCTTTTAGATAGGCACGTGGATATACTGGGGATGGAAGGATATCGAAATCTACTGGCAGGCAACATTTGTTTAACTTGGCATCATGTTCGGCAAAGACATTGTGCAGTACTCCATATTGTGAGTGCTCCATATTGCGAGTTCCAAATTGTAGCTTCTTTGGCTGGGGTGAAACTGTCACCCCAAAAGTGTTTTAATGATGCCTTATGGTCCTGTTGCCCTTTTTCTATCATGTTATCATCTTACATGGAGCACCACAGTGACTGGTTAGCATGCAACAAATGCTTTTCACTGTACCTCGGTACACGTGACAATAAATTACTCAACACAGCGTACTTTGACCTTTTACTTCAGCAGATGCCAGGGTGAAGATTATGTCAACCTTGAAATCCAACAGACCAACTGTCCCCACTTACTCACATTTTGTTAGTTAGATATTTCACTTCAGCAACTAGATTCTTCTCAATTGGCTTCTCAGCATGGTTTGAATAACATCAATTTGGCACATATCTAAGCTTTGCTTGGATGAAGCACAATATAATTTTGTTTAAACATGGCGTGCACGTGAGATAAGAAATAATATATCACTTAAAATGTAGATAAAGCAGGCTAACAGGCAAGGGGTTATTGGGGTATGGTAATTACATGGACAGGCAACCTTCAACACAATAAAAATGAATGTTAATCTATATTTTTGTGTCATTTCTGGGGTGACCATCAGTATTTCCATAAAAGGACACCTGGTTTGGTCTTTCAGTATTGCCTTTGTTGGGTAGATATCGGCACCTTGTACTTAGACCTTTTATTGTAGTCATGGTCCTGTGTACATTGCAACCTCTTCCAAGGAACTAAAAAGTTAAAAGATGATTTAAGAAAAAAAGAACAAAATCTGTTTATCATTTTCGGAGCAAAAAGTCCTATTTCAGAATTAAAGCCTGAAGTTTACCTGCAGGGATGTGACAGCTGAACAGGACAAATCTTCCATTTCAATGTCTTTAAAACTCTGTCCGTAACGTGATGGGCACATCTGGTGACTGGGTGCCTTCCTTCCGTAAAATGAAGACTGGATACTGATGGTGGTTCTGTGGGGACACCGCAGCGAGATATATCCTCCATCACAGGCATGTTCCGTGTAATTCTTCAAAACCCTGGACATATATCCTGTCAAAACAAGACCATGACATAAAACTCTAAAAAGGCAAGATTAATAGGTTCAGCCGAAAGGCAACACAATGTTCCTCAGCAATTCCTTATTCAACTCCATGATCACCTCAACATACCTTGCTATTTGATGAAACCTTTGTGCACCATCACAGAAGCATCCTGCACACTTGCCAACTCTTCATATTGCCTTGGCTCATACCCGCTCCTTGAACTTTTAGTTTAGAATATTGTTTTAAATTTCAGGAAGCAGGTAATAATTCACTGGAGTGACTAATCAGAGATTGGATGACTATTTCAATTGACATATTTTATTTTGTCCACAGCATGACTGCAAGCTAATGTTTGTTTGCTTTTAGTCAAAAGTCAAAGTCAAAGTCAAAAGAGTTTGTCATGTGTCCCTGACAGGACAATGAAAATCTTTCTTTGCATAGCACAACAGGACATAGAAGGCATTGACTACAATTCTATACATAAATACACCCATGACTTAATAAATTAATAAAGTGCAAATAACAGATGGAGGGATATTAATGATTAGAGTTCCGAGCCAGGTTTAATAGCCTGATGGCTGTGGGGAAGTAGCTATTCTTAAACCGGGTTGTTGCAGTCTTCAGGCTCCTGTACCTTCTACCCGAAGGTAGCAGGGAGATGAGTGTGTGGCTAGGGTGGTGTGGGTCCTTGATGATGCTGCCAGCCTTTTTGAGGCAGCGGCTGTGATAAATCCCCTCGATGGAAGGAAGGTCAGAGCCGATGATGGCCTGGGCAGTGTTTACTACTTTTTGGAGTCTTTTCCTCTCCAGGGCGCTCAAGTTGCCGAACCAAGCCACGATGCAACCAGTCAGCAAGCTCTCTACTGTACACCTGTAGAAGTTAGAGAGAGTCCTCCTTGACAGACCAACTCTCCGTAATCTTCTCAGGAAGTAGAGGCGCTGATGAGCTTTCTTAATAATTGCATCTGTGTTCTCGGACCAGGAAAGATCTTCACAGATGTGCACGCCCAGGAATTTGACCCTTTCAACCATCGACCCGTTGATATAAACAGGACTGTGGGTCCCCATCCTACTCCTTCCAAAGTCCACAATCAGTTCCTTGGTTTTGCTGGTGTTGAGGGCCAGGTTGTTGTGCTGGCACCATATGGACAGTCGCTCGATCTCTCTTCTATACTCAGACTCATCCCCATCAGTGATACGTCCCACAACAGTGGTGTCGTCAGCGAACTTGATGATGGAGTTTGCGCTATGACCGGCTACGCAGTCATGAGTATAGAGTGAGTACAGCAGGGGACTGAGCACGCAGCCCTGAGGTGCTCCCGTGCTGATTGTTATCGAGTCTGACACATTTCCACCAATACGAACAGACTGTGGTCTGTGGGTGAGGAAGTCGAGGATCCAATTGCAGAGGGATGCGCAAAGACCCAGTTCTGCGAGTTTGGTAACCAGCTTGGAGGGGATGATTGTGTTAAATGCCGAGCTGTAGTCAATAAATAGCAGCCTGACATATGAGTTTTTGTTGTCCAAGTGGTCCAGAGCGGAGTGGAGGGCCAGCGAGATCGCATCCACCGTTGATCTGTTGTGGCGGTAAGCGAACTGCAGTGGGTCTAGGTTTTTGTCGAGGTAGGAGTTGATTTGCGCCATGATCAACCTCTCGAAGCACTTCATCACCACAGGCGTTAGTGGCACAGGTCGATAGTCATTGAGGCACGTCCCCTTGCTCTTCTTGGGCACCGGTATTATTGATGCCCTTTTGAAGCAGGTGGGAACCTCAGACCTCAGAAGTGACAGGTTGAAAATGTCCGTAAAAACTCCAGCCAGTTGGTCCGCACAGGTTTTTAGGGCACGACCAGGTATACCATCAGGTCCAGACGCTTTTTAGTTGTTTTACAACTCTCTATTCTGCTCCCTCATCTCCTGTATTGTTTGAATGAAACTTAACAGGGGTTTGCAGTACAGCAGCTTTTCATTGGGTATTTTTCCATCTTCTCATTTTAACATTGGCTTAGGGACTCAAACGCAGACATCCAAACTTACTCACTAATAGTTGCTGGCAAACATCCATTTTGCTCCACCGCTGGAGTTCCCCTGAAGTCCAACAGTGGAGCTTCATCTTCTGAGATTCCCCGGAATTTATACAGGGGAAACCAGATTTCAGATCTTGTGGAAAGAGAAACAGAATTAATGCTTCAGGTCGAAGACCTTTTAATCACTGATTTCTTTTGTTAATTTCAGATTTTCAGCAGTTCCAGATTTGATTTTCCAATCAAGTGTATCAGGATTTGCAACCCACAATGACTTTAAGAAGAGTTACCTGCTCCTCAAGACCTTAGGATGCCTGGAAGCCAGCTAGATAGACGCTCAAGATTGATGTTAAAACCAGGCCAGGCAGTGCAAGCAACAGTTAACATCTCAAGTCAATGACCTCTGTTGGAAGGTCATCCATCTAAAATGTAAACTCTGTTTTGCTCTCCACATATGCTGCATGTCATGCTGAGCATTTCCAGCATAAGTTTAGTTTAGTTTAGAAATACAGCGCAGAAACAAGCCCATTCGGCCCACGCCGACCAGCGATCCCCACACGTTAACACTATCCTATACCCACTAGGGGCACTTTTTACATTTACCAAGCCAATTAACCTACAAACCTGTACGTCTTTGGAGCGTGGGAGGAAACCTCTCAGAGAAAACACACGCAAGTTACGGGGAGAACGTACAAACTCCGTACAGACAGCACCCGTTGTAATACTCCGGTGCTGTATTCACTGTAAGGCAGCAATTCTACAGCTGCGCCATCGTGCAGTGTTCTCTACTCTTATTTCAGATTTCTGACAGGCTTTTTTCTTTCCCTCCATATCTGAACCAGTTAAGTTACAGTATGGGATACCTCGGGAGGTAGGTCCATGATAAGAAAATTCACACCCGCTGAGCTGTGACGTTACAGTGATAGATATGTATACTCTTTGTTAACTTCTTTGGAATAATGATCCTAATTTATATTTTACTACCAGATATTTGAATAAATTATTTAATAAAGAACAGCACATCTTCTGTGATATGTCAGGAAGGAACAAAATTCGACAAACTGTATTTGAAATTTTTTGTTTAGGTTTTGTCATGAGTCAAGAGAGTTTATTGTCATGTGTTCCAGATAGGACAATTAAATTCTTGCTTGCTGCAGCACAACAGAATGTTGTAAGCAAAAATACAGAACAGATCAGTTCAATATACACATAAATAAGCAGATAAATTGCTGTTCGAGTTCAGAGTCTGTTTGTTGATGAGTTTAATAGCCCGATGGCTGTGCAGAAGAAGCTGTTCCTGAACCTGGATGTAAAAGATTCAGGCTCCTGTACCTTCTGCCCAATGGTAGCGGAGAGATTAGTGCGTGGCCTGAATGGTGTGGATCCTTGATGATGTTGGCTGCCTTTTTGAGGCAGGGACTGCAATAGATCGCTTCGATGGTGGGGAGGTCAGAGCCGATGATGGACTGGGCAGTGGTTACAACTTTCTGCATCCTTTTCCGCTCCTGGACCCTCAGGTTGCCGAACCAAGCAACGATGCAATCAGTTAGCATGCTCTCTACTGTGCCAGTAGAGGAAACAGGCCAATAAAGATGGTGCCTGCCTGCGGTGACACTTTGCCAGCAGCCCAACAGAAGAGGATTATTTACAGCTACAATTAACTGTCATTAAGAACTTATGCATTTTTACAATCCCAAAGGACTGGTAGACCTATTCCAGTGATTAAGAGATTTTCAACATTGGAATAAATAAGATTTCATAAATGTAAACCCTGATAATGGCACAGTGTTGTCTTCTTTTTAAAATAATACAACTTAAAATTCCAATTTATGCTGCTACATGATCAGTGTTTAGTAAAAACAAAGGTATTTGGTGATTTATGAAATGGAAGTAATAATATAAGATGGCATCCAGAATCAAATTGGTCTAAGATCACCATTTATTTTCTTTTTGTACTCTCATGTGTGCAGTGGCCAAGGTCTCTTCCCTGGGAATGACCAAGAGATGTGGCATTTGTCTGTCTGCCTGTCTCTCTCTCTATTGACTGCCGTAAGCATAAGCACTTTAGATAAGGATGGCATCTGCTTGGTATGATGCCTCCTATATCAATGACACTGCCCATGCTCACTAAACGTTCACCTATGAAGTAATGCAAGGATGCCAGAGCAACTATAATCATGCCACAGGATGAGTTACTGCCCTCAAAATGGGAAGACAATCTTTTTAAAGAAAGTTAGCATACAAAGTCAAACTAGTCACCGTTAAATTTTCTATTGTGTGTAACAACAATGGCAGTGGCATAGTATCGTTTAACAGTAAAACATCCCAAGAGGAAGGAGGGTATCAAACTAAATACGACAATCACAAATCAGACAATCAAAAATGTGCTCAGAGGAAGGTTTTAAAGTGTGTGACAAAGGAGAAGGGTCCAGGAATTCTTTAACTTAGGGCCCAAACAGCTGAGGAAAACAGCCACCAACAAACAAAAGGTCGGAACTGGGATGTGGCGATATACAAAGAGAGAATGAAATTGCAGAAACATGCAGGGGTAAAACCATGCTGAGATTTAAAAACGAGTGAGTGAAGTGAAGAAGGAAACATCACTACACTGGGAACCAGCACTCATAAGAATGACAGATAATTGAGTAGAAGTTAGGATATGAGCAGTACAGTTTTGGATTATCTTTATTACAAAGGATAGAAGGTGGTCAGTCAGCCAGCAACATACTGGAATTATAAGATCTTGAAGTACCAAAGGCATTAAAGAGGGTTTCAACATCATTTGAATAGAGTCAAGGGTAAACAACGTTATGGCATTGGTAGGCTTTTCATTTATATCTCCTTGATGTCTGGATGAATGTCAACAATTAAGCACAAATCTGCAGGATAAATTGGTGTCGAGGGGAATTAAGAAAATAGTTTTGTTTCATCCATGAAGTGTTGTGAGCTTGGAAATGTGCACCACGATGAGTCCTTGACGTGTGAACTGTACTTTCAACTGGACTGAACATGAGAGGTCAAATGGCTTCCATTCTGAGTCCTAAACTTGTATGCTTTTACAGGTTAATTTAAGAATGAATGTGACAGCAAGGTTGAGAATCATTCTGGTTCATCCTCAGTCATTAAGCAGGAAGAGGAAGAGGAAGGGATTTGGGACAAACAAACAGAGTTTCACAGAATCATTCAATGTGGAAACAGGCTCTTTGACCCACCACGTGACACTGACCAAAGACAATTGTAGGTGTAACTCAATAAAGCTTAAATGCTTTCTTCAAGTGATTAATTTTTTATTTCCATTATTCTAAAGAACACTTTAATTTAATCAGTTATTCCTTTATTTGCTGATTGAAAGTAACCTTACTTTACCGTTAGTTCACAAAAGGCTGGAGAAACTCAGTGGGTGCAGCAGCATCTAAGGAGTGAAGGAGATAGGCGACGTTTTGGGCCGAAACCCTTCTTCAGACTCGGTTATGGTGCTCAAGATGGTGGCCTGGTGCTAGTCAGTGGGGTCATGGTCCAGGGGTAAGTAGGAGGAGGTGTCCGAGAGTTGGCGCTTGGCCTCAGCTTTGTAGAGATCGTCGCGCCAGACTACCACGGCACCTCCCTTGTCGGCGGGTTTGATAACCCAGTCCGGGTTGTTATGGAGTGAGTCGATGGCAGTACGTTCAGGGGGGGGGAGAGATTGGAGTGAGACAGGGGAGTGGAGAAGTCGAGGTCCCGACGGCAGTTCTGTATAAAGAGTTCTAAAGCCGGAGGGCCACGGGGGGGGGGGGGGGTCCACGAGGAGGAGGTTCGTGGGAGACAGGAAAAAGGATCAGTGGGGGGCGAGGACTTGTTCCCGTGGAAGAACGCTGTGAGGCGGAGGTGACGGTAGAAGAGCTCCAAGTCGTGGTAGGCGCGGAACTCATTGAGGTGGGGACGGAGGGGGACAAAGAGGGGGAGGTCCGGAGAGGGGGAGGTCCGGGGGGATGGTGAACACACAGCAAGGATGAGGGTTGTGGCTGGAGGAAGGCAGGTGAGTGGACTGAGGACGGAGCGTTGTGTGGTGGGGGGGTGGAGGGTGGTCAGGGGGTGGGGGGGTTTGGGGGCTGTGGTGTGGGTGGGGAAGAGCAGGGGTTACATGGTAGGGGGGGATGGGAAAGACCCAGTGGAATAGCCACTGAGGTCACCGGGGCTGGGTAGACGGGCACTAGGACCCAGTGCCATTAAAAACGGAGTGGTGGGAGGAGTGAGCAATGTGGAGGCTTCAGGCCGCTGCAGAGCCAGTCTGCAGGTGAGGCGACGGCTGCGGGCTGCTGGAGGGGGGTGGAGCGTCGTGGGTCAGCGGGCCCGAAGGTAGGAGTCCGCGGGCTGTGGAGTCAGGGTCGGCGGGCGATGCTTGGGAGGTCCCGGTGGGCGGGTGGGCGGTGGTGCGGCAAGGTTCAGCCCGCCCGGTGAGGCGGCGAGAAGAGTGGGGTGCGGTGCGGCGGCCATGTTCGGGGAGCTCTGGTCCGGCGGTGATGCTCTGTAGTCCCGGTCCTGCGGCGATGTAAGATGAGGCAGGTGCGGCTGTGATCTTCGGCGGGCCCAGTACAACGGCGATGCTGGATGTGCCCGGTGCGGCGATTAGGTTAGGTGGTCCCGGGGGGCGGCGATGTTCGGCGGTCGCGTTGTGCTGGTGATGGGCGGTGGAATTGGGGTGGGGGAGATAAACAGAGTTACCGGGCAGGCAGCGGGGCTGGGCGTTATCGGTAGGCAGGTGGAGGTCAGTGGCCGCATCGACGTGGAGGTCGGTGAAGGCGGCGTCCTGGTGAGTCCTGGAAGCGCTCCTTGTGGCCAATATGGCGTCGGGGGACTTAGGCTGGCGGCTCGGGCCAGAGTGGGGACCTGGGGACTGCAGGCGGTCGAGTCGGGGATTGTCGGTGGCTGGAACGGGCTGGAGGCGGGCTAATTTCAGGTCCTTGGTGGAGGTAAGCTGGGACAGGAATTGTTGATTGAAGTGGTGGATCTTCCAGAGGATGTAGTGAAGTTGGGGTCCGTTGCAGGTCTGGGTGAGTGAGGCCCGAAGATTCGGAAGAGTCAATGCGAGGTCCTGCTGGTGCCGGCTCATTGCAACCAGGGTGGATCTTAATGCCCGGTTGGAGAATTGTACAGTGTGGCGGCGGATAGCCAGTCGGTACCGATAGTCCGGCTGGGGTCCAAACTGGGAGGCAGGGAATTGTAGCTGGAATCCATGAGGTATGAGATGGAGGCGCAGGCAAGCCCCGAGGAAGCAGATGTGGCTGTGGTATCGAGTCTGGGTGAGGATGCGGTCGTAGAGTTGGAGGGAAGGGGGTATCACAGAGGGGGAGCAGTTAGAGAGGAGGTTGTGAAACTGTCTTCGTAGGGAGGAGAACTTCTTCAAAGTAGGCATACCTTGAGGAGATATCGCAGTGGAATAGACAAAGTGTTAAAGAAGGAACTGCAGATGCTGGAGAATCGAGGGTACACAAAAGGCTGGCTCAGCGGGTGCAGCAGCATCTAAGGAGCGAAGGAGATAGGCGACGTTTCGGGCCAAAACCCTTCTTCAGACATTTTACTGTTATCTTAGTTATTAGAATTCAATTTCAAGAGCTCAGTTTGACAAATTAATAAAAGTCAGTTTAAGTTGCTTTCATTTAAAATTATACAGTGTATCAAGTGTGCACAGCTGAATCTAACCATAGAAACTAACTAGAAATCCTGCCAGTAAAAAATAAACTGTCTGAATGGCTTCAGGGAGCAACTGAGAAATCGGACCAGCATCATTAGGAATATAACAAATGTGCAATTTTGCAGTGTGGACAGACAACGGGTAGTTTAAGTCAACATGTGAATAGTCAAGTTTACTTTTAAATCCTATGCACATGATACAAGCTTTCCAGTAATAAGTATAATATAAACCAAGATCTACAGATACAGAAAAATCAATAATCTACTTTTTGTTTTTACATTCATTCTTGGGATCAGGGGTTCATTAACGTGCCAGCATTTAAGGCCAAAACCCAACCACCCTTGAGAAGGTAGTGGTGAGCCACATCTTGAACCACTACAGTCCTTCCACTGGACGGACAACTCAGGTACTTGGAGATGGAGTTTCAGAATTTAGAATTTTCAACAACGATGAAGGAATGACGGAGCGGTTTCAAGTACACGGTGCAACTCTGAGGAAACATTTAATTGGTGGTGCACTCAAGTGCCTGCAACCTTCACCCATGTCCTTCATGCTTGTAAAAAATTTGGATTTGAGGTGATAGTGTGCTGTCAGATAGTGTCCTTTCCTGCAACAACTGCATGATGTGTTCTAAATTTCTGGCATTTTGCTGTTTTAATTCCACAGTCTGTATGTGTTCATGGTATGAACATGATTACATTCAAATGGAAAACTGCAATGCAGGCAACATTTTTGTGAAATGCAGGGACAATTTATGTAGTTCATTGACACTGAAAAAAACAAACCATGACATGAAAAATCGATCCACGCCAAATCTAGATGCTGTTGAAAGACAAGATCAGCTCAGTTCTTCTAGCAGATAAGCCTCTAACAGAACTACTGCTGAACCAGCTGGCGGAGGCAGAACCATTTCTATTGCAGAGTTCCAGACCCAGAACATCTGCCTTCGCTGGTGGACTCCCCACCAATTCCACTGCCACAGCCTTTACAACTGCAGATTTCATAGTTCTCAGCCAAGCAAGTCTTTTAAAAAGGGGATTAAGTCATTTAAGTAATTTAAAAAGGGGTTTGAGCAACTAGATCTCCTCAACTTGGTCAAAAAGACCCACTTCAAAATTTAATCGCTCCTCTACTCACTCCGACCTGCACGAGATAACCACTGATGAGTTGTGCAGTAATCAACCAGAACCAGAAGTCTGCCCACTGAACATCCTTGCACTTGCATACTACTCTCTTTAAAATTGAAGGGAGAATTCTGCTGCTGGAAGAAATGAACACTTTTTAATTGACTTAAATACATACCTTTTTTTCTCCTTTTTAAATAGGTCCCTAATAATAAACATTTACTAACTAAGCTAATTATATGAATGCAGTCTGTGGATAGGGCCTTTGTAATTGTCCAGAGTCTTTCCATGAGAGGTCATAAGTTCATGTAATAGGAACAGAATTAGGCCATTCGGCCCATCATGTCAACTCCGCCATTCAATCATGTCTGATCTATCTCTCTTCCTAACCCCATTCTCCTGCCTTCTCCCCATATGCCCTGACATCCATACTAATTTATCTATCTCTACCTTAAAAATATCCTTTGACTTGGCCTCCACAGCCTTCTGTGGCAATTAATTCCACAGATTCACCACCCTCTGACTAAAGAAATTCCATCTCCTTCCTAAAGGAACATCTTTTAATTCCGAGGCTTTGACTTGTAGTCCGAGTCTCCCACATCCACTCTATCCGAAACTTTCACTATTCGGTAAGTTTCAATGAGGTACCCCCGCATCCTTCTAAACTCCAACGAGTATAGGTCCAGTGTTGTTAAATGCTCATCATAGGTTAACCCTCTCATCCTTTAACTTATGTCCTCAATGCAGCTCCCTGCTTAAGATGAGTGACAGACTGGACTGCATTGGGTTTCACTGAAGTGCTGAGAATGGGGCCCCTGGTGAAAGGCCACACTTGGGACGATGCTGGTTCCATGATATCCAGGTCTGCCCTTAGATGTCCAGGCCTAAAACCAATCATTTTTTCCTCCACTCTCAAACTACAAATTATCTAAAAATTGCTTACAAGCCAGAATCCTTAAGTTCAGTCCCAACTTTTTAGTTAATGTTCTCTTCAATTAACATAACATATAACAATTACAGCACGGAAACAGGCCATCTCAGCCCTTCAACTCCGTGCCGAACATCTTTTTTCCGTTAGTCCCACCTGCCTGCACTCATAGCATTACCCTCCATACCCTTCTCATCCATATGCCTATCCAATTTATTTTTAAATGATACCAACGAACCTGCCGCCACCACTTCCACTGGAAGCTCATTCCACACCGCTACCACTCTCTGAGTAAAGAAGTTCCCCCTCATGTTACCCCTAAACTTCTGTCCCTTAATTCTAAAGTCATGTCCTCTTGTTTGAATCTTCCTTATTCTCAAAGGGAAAAGCTTGTCCATATCAACTCTGTCTATCCCGCTCATCATTTTAAAGACCTCTATCAAGTCCCCCCTTAACCTTCTGCGCTCCAGAGAATAAAGACCTAACTTATTCAACCTATCTCTGTAACTTAGCTGTTGAAACCCAGGCAACATTCTAGTAAATCTCCTCTGTACCCTCTCTATTTTGTTGACATCCTTTCTATAATTGGGCGACCAAAATTGTACACCATACTCCAGATTTGGTCTCACCAATGCCTTGTACAATTTTAACATTACATCCCAGCTTCTATACTCAATGCTCTGATTTATAAAGGCTAGCATACCAAAAGCTTTCTTTACCACCCTATCTATATGAGATTCCACCTACAAGGAACTATGCACGGTTATTCCCAAATCCCTCTGTTCAACTGTATTCTTCAATTCCCTACCATTTACCATGTACGTCCTATTTTGATTTGTCCTGCCAAGGTGTAGCACCTCACATTTATCAGCATTAAACTCCATCTGCCATCTTTCAGCCCATTTTTCCAACTGGCCTAAATCACTCTGTAGACTTTGGAAATCCTCTTCATTATCCACAACGCCCCCTATCTTGGTATCATCTGCATACTTACTAATCCAATTTACCACCCCTTCATCCAGATCATTGATGTACATGACAAACAACAAAGGACCCAACACAGATTCCTGAGGCACCCCACTAGTCACCTGCCTCCAACCCGACAAGCAGCCATCCACCATTACCCTCCGGCTTCTCCCATTCGGCCACTGTTGAATCCATCTTGTTAAAGAAGGAACTGCAGATGCTGGAGAATCGAGGGTCTGAAGAAGGGTCTCGACCCGAAACGTCGCCTATCTCCTTCGCTCCTTAGATGCTGCTGCACCCGCTGAGTTTCTCCAGCTTTTTGTGTAACCGTTGAATCCATCTTGCTATTCCTGCATTTATACCCAACAGTTGAACCTTCTTAACCAACCTTCCATGAGGAACCTTGTCAAAGGCCTTACAGAAGTCCATATAGACAACATCCACTGCTTTACCCTCGTCAATTTCCCTAGTAACGTCTTCAAGAACGTTACTAGGGAATTCAAGAAGATTAGTCAAACATGACCTTCCAGGCATAAATCCATGTTGACTGTCCCTAATTAGACCCTGTTTATCCAGATGATGAATATGCATTTCCTCTCCACCACACTGAAATTTCAGGAGGCCATTTGGCACCTGCAAAACAATAACAAATCTTTCCCCAATTAGGATGAAGAATAAAATGTTGATAACACATCCATGATCTCCTTGTCTCCATGGGGCATTTTGAAGATATCCCTGGGTTACATAAAAAGCTGGAGAAACTCAGCGGGTGCAGCAGCATCTAAGGAGCGAAGGAGATAGGTGATGTTTCGGGTCGAGACCCTTCTTCAGACTGGTCAGGGATCAGGGAAAGGAGAGATATAGACAGTGATGTGGAGAGATAAAGAACAATGAATGAAAGATATGCAAAAAAGTATTGATGATAAAGGAAACAGGCCATTGTAAGCTGTTTGTAGTGTGAAAATGAGAAGCTAGTGCGACTTGGGGGGGGGGGGGGGGGGAGATAGAGAAGGAATGCCAGGGCCCAAGGGCTGAGGGAGAGGTGGGGAGGGGGAGGAGGCAGCCTGGGTTAACAGAATTGAGAAAATTCAATGTTTAAGCCCAGAGGATGCAGACTCCCCAAGTGGAATATGAGGTGCTGTTCCTCCAACTTGCGGTGTTGCTCACTCTGGCCATGGAGGAGGCCCAGGACCGAGAGGTCGGATACAAAATGGGAGGGGGAGTTGAAGTGCTGAGCCACCGGGAGGTCGGGTTGGTTATTGCGGACCGAGCGGAGGTGTTCGGCGAAATGATCGCCCAGCCTCCGCTTGGTCTCACCGATGTAGATCAGCTGGCATCTGGAGCAACGGATGCAGTAGATGAGGTTGGAGGAGGTGCAGGTGAACCTCTGTCGGACTTGGAAGGACTGCTTGGGTCCCTGAAAGGAGTGGATGGGGGAGGTGAAGGGACAAGTGTAGCATCTCTTGCGGTTGCAAGGGAAAGTGCCCAGGGAAGGGGTGGAGCGGGAGGGAAGAGAAGAATTGACAAGGGAGTTGCGGAGGGAGCGGTCTTTGTGGAAGGCAGACAGGGGGGGAGATGGGAAGATGTGGCGAGTGGAGGGGTCACGTTGGAGGTGGCGAAACTGGCGGAGGACTATCTGTTGTATGCGCCGGCTGGTGGGGTGAAAGGTGAGGACCAGGGGGACTCTGCCCTTGTTGTGAGTGGGGGAATGGGGAGAGAGGGCAGTGTTGATATCCCTCATGCTTTAGATGCTTTAGCATTTTCCCTCATATATTTTCATTGAGGAACTCGAGGGACTTGTGTATCAACTATATGTTATTTGGGTAACTGTTGGGGAATCAAGGTGGAGATGCTGGCGCATGGAAATTATAATATCCTGACACTTTTTCCCTTCAATGTTGCCTTGCTCTCCATTTCTCAATCCTTCCTACATTTCCTCTGTAGCGATGACATTCAAAAGCAAGTTTAAATGCAAAACAAAATCACAGAAGTGTATGGCACAGGAGGATGGCATTTGGTTTGTCTTTCTTAGGTAGACTGATATAAAGGAGATATCTGGCTTGATCCCGCTTTGTACTCTCCAGCCTTTACCTTTGCAGATTGCAGAAATGCACATCCTTTATGTTTTAAATGTAATGATGCTCTTTGATCCATCCCCAGGCATTGCTCCTCATCTCATTTCTAATCCACGTTGTCTCAAACAGTGGTAACAAAAAAATAATTTGATTATAAATGAACTGGATTTTCTTCCAGAAAACTGTTCAAAGCTGCAAAGGAATTTCTAATTTTGAGTAGATTTCTGATGCCATCCCCACTATCATCAGCCATCCTGATAACACTTCATATTTCACATAGAAGCAATAACCTTTATCTATTTACATTGTGGAGCTGAGTGATCAGTGAACCAATTACATACAGATCCAAATCCCATTTATTGTGAATTTATTGTGATTTTAGACTATACTAAATGTAAAAAGCAGTAATTTATGTAATCGCACAAGCTTATATCAAATTTTATAAGGCTATACATTTGCTGATGATTTTTCTGCCAGATTCTCTGTAAACTAAAGTGAGAAGGGTAACTGTTATAGAGTCATAGTCATAGAGTAATTCAGTGTGGAAACAGGCCCGTCGGCCCAATGCGCCCACACAGGCCAACAATGTCCCAGCTACCCTTGTCGCACTTGCCTGTGCTTGGTCCATAACCCTCCAAACCTTTCGTATCCATGTACCTGTCTAACTGTTTCTTAAACGATGGGATAGTCCCCACCTCAACTACCTCCTCTGGCAGCTTGTTCCATACACCCACCACCCTTTGTGTGAAAATGTTACCCCTCTGATTCCTGTTAAATCTTTTCCCCTTCGTCCTACGTCCTCTAGTCCTCGATTCCCCTACTCTGGGTAAAATACTCTGTGCATCTACCCGATCTACTACTCTCATGATTTTGCATACTGCTATAAGATCTCCCCTCATCCTCCTGCGCTCCATGGAATATAGACCCAGCCTACTCAACCTCTCCCTGGAGCTCACACCCTCTAGCCTTGGCATCACCCTCATAATTTTTTTCGGAACCATTTCAAGCTTGATAATATCTTTCCTATAACATGGTGCCCAGAACTGAACACAATATTCAAAATGTGGTCTCACCAACGTCTTTTACAACTGCAACATGATCTCAATACTCTGACTGATGAAGGCCAAAGTGCCAAAAGCCTTTTTGACCATCTTATCTACCTGTGACTCGACCTTCATGGAAGCATGCACTTGTACTCCTAGATCCCTCTGCTCTCCAACACAACCCACAGGCCTACCATTTACTGTGTAGGTCCTGTCCTTCTTCGACGTCCCAAATGCAACACCTCACATTTCTCTGTATTAAATTCCATCAACCATTCCTCCGCCCACCTGGCCAATCGATCCAAATCCTGCTGCAATCGTTCGTCTTCACTGTCTACAAAACCACTAACTTTTTTATCATCAGCAAACCTGCTAATCTTGCCCTGTATGTTCTTATCCAAATCATTGATGTAGATGACAAACAGTCATCCAGGCCCAGCACCGAACCCTGTGGCATCCAGTCTGAGAAGCAACCTTCCAACATTACCCTCTGCTTCCTTCCATGGAGCCAATTTGCTATCCATTCAGCTATCTCTCCTTGGATCCCTTCCAGAGCAGCTGACCATGCGGCCCCTTGTCGACGCCTTACTAAGGTACATGCACACAACATCTACAGCTCTGCCTTCATCAACCTTTTTGCTCACTTCAAAAAAATCAATCAAATTTGTGAGACATGACCTCCCACGTACAAAACCATGCTGACTGTCCCTAATCAGCCCTTGCCCAAACGAATGCCTGTATATCCTATCCCTCAGAATACTCTCCAGCAACTTACCAACTACAGATTTTAAGCTCACCGACCTACAGTTCCCAGCATTTTTCCTGCTGCCCTTCTTCAAAAGAGGCACAACATTTGCCACCCTCCAATCCTCTGGCACCTCTCCTATATTTAACAATGACTCATAAATTTCAACCAGGGCTCCAGCAAATTCCTCTCTAGTTTCCCGCAATGTCCTTGGATATATCTGATCAGGTCCAGGAGATTTATCTACCTTCAAACACGACAGTACCTTCAGTACTTCCTCGACGGTAACCCTAACTCTCATGACACTTCCATTGACTGCTCCAATTTCCTCCATACTACTGTTTTTCTCCTCGGTAAATACCGCTTTCATTCCTGAGAGGTCCCACTCTCTCTCTAGTTACCCTTTTCCCCCTAATGTATTTATAAAATCTTTTGGAACTGTCCTTAATGATACCCGCCAGAACTATCTCCTGGCCCCTTTTTTTACCACCAGGGGAATCGCACGATGGCAGCTCCGTTGGCATTCTATTCGTTTTTTCATCTTTTAAAATTTTTTTTAGTGTTTGGTAAAATTTTGTTTTAATGTTCTCTGGTTTGTCTTATGTGGGGGAGGGGGAGGGGGAGGGGTTCGGGGGAAACATTTTTTCAGGTTCTTACCTTGCCAGAGATGCGATTGATTTTCGCATTGCATTCTCCGGGCGCTCTGCTGCCTTCCATCGATGAAGCTTGAGGCCTCCTCGGACTGTCGTGAGCCCCACTGAGGGTTGCAGACTTAACATCGAAGTTGATCCCTTGCCTGGGATCACTCCAATCGCGGCTTGTGGACATACCATCACGAGTTCGCAGTCTAGGGAGAGGCCGAGTCGGGAGCTCCAACGTCGCGGAAGGTTCGACCAGCCCCGACGCGAGGATCGATCGTCCAGCGCGGGGGAGCTGACATCTCCCCCGATGCAGGAGCTGATCACCTTAATGCTGACGGCCAAAAAGCCGCTGGCTACGGGAGTCAAGATCGTCCCGTCAAAGGAGGGCTCGAGGCCCCCGACCGCGGGAGAGCAAAGGGAAGAGACTTGAACTTTATTTCGCCTCCATCACAGTGAGGAATGTGTAGGAGTCACTGCGGTGGATGTTTGTGTTAAAATGTATTTTGGTGATCTGTTGCTTTTTATATGTATGACTGACTTGGCAAATGAAATTCCTCGTATGTTGCAAAACATACTTGGCAAATAAAGTACTATTCTGATTCTTTTTGCCCTTCTGATCTTTTTTAGTTTGCTCCTTAGTTCCCGAAACTCCTCCACTTGATCCCAGCTGCCTATACCTGTCCCATGCATCCTTCTTGTTGTTGATAAATCATATTTTCTCATTTCAGCTACCCACCATTATATACTTTTGACTGGGCAGGAATACCTCTTTGGACTCAACAGATCACTGCTGTTGCTAACCCTACATTGAAGCTGTTATCACTTTTTTTAATCTAATCATATTCTTTTGCTCCCTTCATAGAAGTATTTGTAGTTGTCATTTAATAGAAGATGCTTTTGATAGAAGATGCTTCTCTATAAGTGCCTGCTGCATTCTCCTTGCAGTTATTAGTTGCTGGTTTCTATTTTGAGCCATTGGTTCTCATCTCCTCGCACATATAGAATCTCTCTATTTTAATATGTATTTTTACCCACTGTGCATTTTAATAATCCATGGACGACAGAACTGCTATCAGCAATTCTGGTGCAGTCCGAAACAGACTAAGTATACATTTATTTTCTGGTTCTATCCTTACAAAAGGAACCCAGCATTTTTCACTTTCATTCCCTTTTTTATTTGCATTGCTATTTTTTGTGATTCATGCCCTCCTAAAGTCTTTTGTTCCACCATTCCATCTGGAGATTCTCAAAGAGTAGATGTCTCTGAGTTCTTCCCAGAAAATAGTTCTGCTTCACTTTCGTCAATTATACACAGCAATGTCACTGAAAAATTAGCACCAAATTTAGAGCAATGGGCATCTGCACACAGGGACGTTATGGCAAAATGCACCTCACAGCTTCAACTGCAGTTTATTGATAAGATAATCACACCTCAGACAGAAACTAGCCTATATTCAAACCTAATATCTAACATTGAATGCCATCTGTCTTCTATTGTGGAGGATGAGGAGCTTTCCAGTCAAGCATTTTATTCAGAGGAGAATACCACTTTAAAATTCTGTTTATGGTAATATTATCGCGACTATTCACAAGTTAGAAGCAGTGTTCCAACGGTTAAGCCTGTGAATGCAAGCTCAGACAAATATGGACAGTTTCTGCTGCTGGATGACGTTTATTTCCACACTCCCTGCTTAAACTGAAAACACCCTTTAGCATAATTTCAAATCTGGATCCCTGTGATTTCTGATCTTTCTGCTCAGTTTGAGTTAAAAATAGTCAACAAAAAAAAAATCACATTTGTTAGAATGATAAACATGATTGTAACAACTATACTGCAATGTTTTATGTCAATTCAAATACTCTGATGAAAATTTACCAACTATTCGATAACTAGTGTTAAAATGATTACCCGTAACTAATTAACTTAGATCCAAATCATGCCAAGACTGTGGCTTCAAAGGCTGAAAATGAATTTCCTGCTGGTTCCGTACTGGCTTATTATTGTCACAGATTTAAAAACAAAATAATTGGTGTTTTAATTTTTTTTCAAGTGCAAGGGTTGCAATGAAGTAGATTGGGAGATCAGGAATTCATCCTTAGCCGATGAGGAACAAGCTGTTCTTGAATCTAAAAGGGGGTTGAGGGGTTAGTTTGTGTGATATCGTGTGCTATGTCCACAACTCTGCACTTTCTTACTCTCGGCCAAATAAGTTGCCAAACCAAGCTGTGATGCGTCCCAATAGAATGGTTTCTATATGTAGAAATTAAGAATCATTGGACATCCTTAACTTCCTTCATCCTCTATGGAAGTAGAGGCACCAAGGTCATTTTTTGCCTTAGCATCAATGTGATCGGACCAGGACAAATTGGTGGTGATATTTATGCCTAGGAAGTTGAAACTCTAGACAATCTCCATCCACTTCAGCACCGTTGATGCTTACTACAGTGTACTTTCTACTCCGCTTTCTGAAGTCAATAACTAGTTCCTTCATTTTGTTAATATTGAGGGAGAGGTTGTTGGCTTGATGCCAACATTACTAATCTCGCTAACTATTTCCTGTACTTAGTCTCATCATTGTTAGAGATTTAGCCCAGTACAGTGGTGGCATCTGCAAATGTCCTGGGTGTTTGAGATATTTGGTAAGGAGTTGAGAATGTCACCTTGCAGGGCACCAGAAGGGAAATTAAAGTAGGGAACCGAGTGACTAATTGTTGTGATAAGGCCATTAGGCGTAAACACACATACATCTATATATCCACACACAAATATATATATATATATACACACTATTGCACAAATATATATTATTTCACAATATTATTGTCCATAAACTTTCTTGATTGTTGCAAATTTGACACCATTTGGGACAGAAATCATTGATGGCTTACATGCAGAGTTATTTTCCACACTGGTTGATTCATTGACTGCTTGCCAAGACACTAACAATTAAATGAATTTCTTTCCCCCATGAGTAACACGAGTTTCATTTGTCAACGAGCGACAGCTCAAGTGATAATTTGAAACATCCTCGCAGAATCATATCAGGATATCTCATGGGATGTTTGAACGCCTGATTCTGAAGTCAGGTTAACATTTTGTAATTGTAGCTGCATATTGAAATAAAGAGTGTCTTAGTTCTTTGTCTTTCTGAAACTAAATTTAACAGAAAAGAACAGTGCTCTGGCCAGATACTGTTCCACAATGTCAAACAATTCTCCAAGAAAACAAAGTTCTGCATGAAATTAGATCTTCCATTATTCTGGGAGACGTCAGGACAAACACGCTGTCTTCTTGAATTGTTTTATGAGGATCGTATATTCCAAATGCGACTTTTCTGACCCCATTAATCACATGCAAATTGCATTTGATAAACAATGCACAATTGAGGTCAAGTGAACTGAATCTCATTTGCAAAATACAATGAGCAGTCATTGCTTTTCTTTCTCCCATTTAATGTTTGAAACCAAAGGTAAAATTCTCCCTCAAGGTTTATAAGAAGTTCAATTAAAGATAGTTATTATACTTTGAACAGACATAAACTGCATGGTAGCTTTTGAGTGGGCATTCACTTGAATTAAATTAAAAACAAACAGCCCGAGATCAATTCCAAAAATTGGAAACTACTTTAACTTGGTGCCCGCTAGAGTACAGCACCCACAATGTTTTGTGTTAGTTTTTTTTTTAAATTAGGCATTTCTTAGTACCTTGTTGGTATTCAAAATTCACTGTTTTAGGGTATCACCACTATTCCCAATGAAAGGAAAACTCAATCCTCAAGGCATATTCATCCTTGAATTGTAATTGTGGTACAAATACATCCTTGTATTAGTTAATGATTAATTTAATTAGACTGACAATCATTTCCTCTGTGGTAGTTCCTTGGAGTTGAACCTTGCAGTGTGGTTGTGTGGGTTCTGTGGTGACTGACGAAGTCAATATCGGAACTGCATACTCTTCCACAAATGGGTGGGAAGGTGCTGACATGCAAGTGGTTTGTGAGGTGCTGCACTCTTTCCACTACTTATGCCGGTATTCTGTGTGCCCCCATGCATGCTCTCAAAATTCCCAATTCCATTAAAATGGTTCTTCCTTACATTGAGCTATCATGAGCCAGAAATTACAAGGAATCTACAGCGATACATAGAAAATAGGTGCAGGAGTAGGACATTCGGCCCTTCGTTCCAGCACCGCCATTCAATGTGATCATGGCTGATCATCCATAATCAGTACCCAGTTCCTGCCTTCTCCCCATATCCTTTGATTCCGCTAGCCCTAAGAGCTCTATCTAACTTTCCTTTGAATGCATCCAATGAATCGGCCCCCATTGCCTTCTGAGGCAGAGAATTCCACAAATTCAAAGGTAGACAAAAATGTTGGAGAAACTCAGCAGGTGAGGCAGCATCTATGGAGTGAAGGAATAGGAGACTTTTCAGGTCGAGACCCTTCTTCAGTTTGATGTGGGGGTGGGGGGGTGCGGCAAGAAGAAAGGAAGAGGCATAGAAAGTAGGCTGTGGGAGAGCTGGGAAGGGGAGGGGAAGGGGGGAGAAAGCAAGGACTACCTGAAATTGGAGAAGTCAATGTTCATACTACAGGGGTGTAAACTACCCAAGCGAAATATGAGGTGCTGCTCCTCCATTTTGCGGTGAGACTCACTATGGCCATGGAGGAGGCCCAGGGCAGAAAGGTCGGATTTGGAATGGGGAGTTGAAGTGCTGAGCCACCAGGAGATCAGGTTGGTTAATGCGAACTGAGTGGAGGTGTTGGGCGAAGTGATCGCCAAGCCTGTGGTTAGTTTCACCAATGTAGAGCAGTTGACACTTAGAACAGAGGATTCAATAGATGAGATTGGAGGAGGTGCAGGTGAACCTCTGCCTCACCTGGAAAGACTGCTTGTGTCCTTGGATGGAGGTAAAGCGACAAGTGTAGCATTTCCTGTGGTTGCAAGGGAAAGTACCAGTTGGTTGGCTTGGGTGGGAAGGGACGAGTTGGCCAGGGAGTTACAGAGGGAGCGTTCTCTCTGGAAAGCCAAAAGGGGAGGAGATGGGAAGATGTAACCAGTGGTGGGACTTCTCCAATTTGTCGTTTCCAAATTGACTTCTCCAATTTCAGGTAGTCCTTGCTTTCTCCCTCCTTCCCCTCCCTTTCCCTGCTTTCCCACAGCCTACTGTCTCCGCCTCTTCCTTTCTTCTTCCCGCCCCCCCCTCACCCCTACATCAGTCTGAAGAAAGGTCTCGACCCGAAATGTCATCTATTCCTTCGCTCCATAGATGCTGCCTCACCCGCTGAGCTTCTCCAGCATTTTTGCCTACCTTCGATTTTTCCAGCATCTGCAGTTCTTTCTTAAACATTCCACAAATTCACAACACTCTGGATGAAAAAGATTTCCCCCATCTCAGTTCTAAATGGCTTACCACTTATTCTTAAACTGTAACCCCTTGTCTGGACTCCCCCAACATCAGGAACATATTTACTACATCGAGCAGGTCCAATCCCGCTTTTTACTCAGAGCTCCCGTGGATTTGGAAGCAACAGCAACAAAGAGAAGCAGGAGAAAACACTGATTGGGTCTAGCCCGAATGGGAGGAGAGTTAGAAGTGAGTCAGAGGGTGAAAACAGTTGAAAACTGAGGAATTTGGTTTGTAAATTGGTAAATTAGGCAATTTATCAGTCAATATAAGCAAGGGAGTGGCAATGAGGGAAGTGCCCTCTTTGGCTCGAGAGTCTTTGGAGAGGAGGCTACGCAAATCGCTGGACAGGGAGAGACGAAAGAAGGAGATGTCAAGCAAGCTGATTCAGTGTGATGCTTGCAGTATGTGGGAGGTCAAGGACACTGCTGCTGCCTCTGGCTGCCACAAATGTGAGAAGTGCATACAGATACAGCTCCTGAAGGACAGTGTTGGGGAATTGGAGAAGCAAGTGGATGACCTCCGGTTCATCTGAGAAACTGAGTCGTTCCCTGACAAGCCCTACAGTGAGATTGTTATACCTAAAGTACTGGAAGGGAAAAAGTGGGTGACTGTGAGAAAGGGAGGGAACTTGGAATGCAAAGGTCCACGGGCGCTGTACCTCTTGTGAACAGGTTCACCCACTTAGAAGCTGCCGGGACTGTGGATTGAGTTGAGGAATTGTAAAGACAAGAAGACACTAATTGGTGTTATTTACAGACCCCCAAATAGTAGCCTGGATGTAGGGTGCAAGTTGCAGCAGGAGTTAAAACTGGCATGTAACAAAGGTAATGCCACTGTGGTGATGGGGGATTTCAATATGCAGGTAGACTGGGAAAATCAGGTTGGTTCAGGACCCCAAGAAAGAGAGTTTGTAGAATACCTCCGAGATGGATTCTTAGAGCAGCTTGTAATGGAGCTGACCAGAGAAAAGGCAATTCTGGATTTAGTGTTGTCCAATGAACCAGATATGATAAGAGAACTCGAGGTATAGGAACCGCTTGGAGGTAATGATCATAATATGATTAGTTTTAATCTGCAATTTGAGAAGGAGAACGTTAAATCGGAAGTGGCAATGATGCAGTTGAACAAAGGGGACTAGAAACATAGAACATAGAAAAATAGGTGCAGGAGTAGGCCATTTGGCCCTTCAAGCCTGCACTGCCATTCAATGTGATCATGGCTGATCATCCAACTCAGTATCCCATACCTGCCTTCTCTCCATACCCCCTGATCCCTTGATCACAAGTGCCACATCTAACGCCCTCTTAAATATAGCCAATGAACTACCTTCTGTGGCAGAGAATTCCATAGACTCACCACTCTCTGTGTAAAGAATGTTTTCCTCATCTCGGTCCTAAAGGAATTTCCCCTTATCCTTAGACTGTGACCCCTTGTTCTGGACTCCCCCAACATCGGGATCAATCTTCCAGCGTCTAGCTTGTCCAACCCCTTAAGAATTTTGTAAGTTTCTTTAAGATCCCCCCTCAATCTTCTAAATTCCAGCGAGTACAAACCAAGTCTATCCAGTCTGTCCTCATATGAAAGTCCTGACATCCCAGGAATCAGTCTGGTGAATCTTCTCTGTACCTCCTCTATGGCAAGAATGTCTTTCCTCAGATTTGGAGACCAAAACTGTACGCAATACTCCAGGTGTGGCCTCACCAAAACCCTGTACAACTGCAGTAGAACCTCCCTGCTCCTATACTCAAATCCTTTCGCTATGAATGCTAACATGCCATTAGCTTTCTTCACTGCATGCTGCACCTGCATGCCTACTTTCAATGACTGGTGTACCATGACACCCAGGTCTCGTTGCACCTCCCCTTTTCCTAATCTGCCACCATTCAGATAATAGTCTACCCTCATGTTTTTGCCATCAAAGTGGATAACCTCACATTTATCCACATTATACTGCATCTGCCATGCATCTGCCCATTCACTCAGCCTATCCAAATCACCCTGCAGCCTCCAAGCATCCTCCTCACACCTAACTATACCCCCAAGCTTGGTGTCATCTGCAAATTTGGAGATGTTGCATTGAATTCCCTCGTCCAAATCATTAATATATATTGTAAATAGCTGGGGTCCCAGCACTGAGCCTTGCGGTACCCTATGAAGGCATGAGAGGGGAGTTGGCCAAAGTAGACTGGAAAGGGATCCTTCCAGGAATGACGGTGGAACAGCAATGGCAGGAATTTCTGGTCATAACCCGGAAGTCGCAGGATCATTTCATTCCAAAAAAGAAGAAAGATTCTAAGAGTAGGAGGCAACCGTGGCTGACAAGAGAAGGTAGGGATAGAATAAAACCAAAAGAAAAGATGTATAACACAGCAAAGAGAAGCCGGAGGATTGGGAAACTTTCATAGGACAACAGAAGGAAACAAAACTGGCAATACAGGCTGAAAAGATGAAGTATGAGGGGAAGCTGGCCAGGAATATAAAGAAGGACAGTAAAACCTTATTTAGATGTGTTAAGGGAAAAAGAGTAGCAAAGTCAAATGTAGGTCCCTTGAAGGCAGACATGGGTGAAATAATTATGGGCAGCAAGGAAATGGCAGAAGAGTTGAATAGGTACTTCGGATCCGTCTTCACTAAGGAGAACACAAACAATCTCCCAGATGTACTGAGGACAGAGCATCTAAGGGGGTAGAGGAACTGAAAGAAATTTTCATTAGGAGAGAAATAGTATTGGGTAGGCTAATGGGACTGAAGGATGATAAATTCCCTGGGCCTGATGGTCTGCATCCCAGGGTCCTCAGGGAGGTGGCTCTAGAAATAGTGGGCGCATTGGTGATCATTTTCCAATGTTCAATAGATTCAGGATCAGTTCCTGTGGATTGGAGGATAGCTAATGTTATCCCACTTTTCAAGAAAGGAGCGAGAGAGAAAACGAGGAATTACAGACCAGTTAGCATGACTGGTGGTGGGAAAGATGCTGGAGTTATTTATTAAAGCGGTAATAATGGAGCATTTGGATAGCAGTAAAAGGATTAGTCCAAGTCAACATGGATTTATGAAAGGGAAATCATGCTTGACTAATCTTCTGGAATTTTTTGAGGATGTGACAAGTAAAATGGATGAAGGGGTGCCAGTGGATGTAGTGCATCTAGACTTTCAAAAAAGCCTTGATAAGGTCTCGCACGGGAGACTAGTGGCTAAAATTAGAGCACATTGTATTGGGGGTAGGGTGTTGACATGAATAGAAAATTGGTTGGCAGACGGGAACCAAAGAGTAGGAGTGAACGGGTCCTTTTCAGAATGGCAGGCAGTGGCGAGTGGAGTGCCGCAAGGCTCAGTGTTGGGGCTGCAACTGTTTACTATATATATATATATATATATGTATTAATGATTTGGAAGAGGGAATTAGGAGCAACACTAGCAAGTTTGCAGATGACACAAAGCTGGGTGGCAGTGTGAACTGTGAAGAGGATGTTAGGAGGTTGCAGGAGGACCTGGACTGGTTGAGTGAGTGGGCAGATGCAGTATAATATAGATAAATGGGAGGTTATCCACTTTGGCGGCAAAAACAAGGGGGCAGATTATTATCTCAATGGGGTTAGGTTAGGTAAGGGGGAGGTACAGCGAGACCTCGGTGTCCTTGTACACCAGTCACTGAAAGTTGGCGTGCAGGTACAGCAGGCAGTGAAGAAAGCTAATGGAATGTTGTCCTTCATAACAAGAGGATTTCAGTACAGGTGTAAAGAGGTTCTTCTGCAGTTGTATAGGGCTCTGGTGAGACCACATCTGGAGTATTGTGTACAGTTTTGGTCTCCTAATTTGAGGAAGGACATCCTTGTGATTGAGGCAGTGCAGCGTAGGTTCACGAGATTGATCCGTGGGATGGCAGGACTGTCATATGAGGAAAGATTGAAAAGACTTGGCTAGTATTCACTTTAGTTTAGAAGGATGAGGGGGATCTTATAGAAACATATAAAATTATAAAAGGACTGGACAAGCTAGATGCAGGAAAAATGTTCCCTTTGTTGGGTGAGTCGAGAACCAGGGGCCAGAGTCTTAGAATAAAGCGGAGGTCATTTAAGACTGAGCTGAGGGAAAACACTTTTTTACCCAGAGAGTTGTGAATTTATGGAATTCCCTGCCACAAAGGGCAGTGGAGGCCAAATCACTAGATGGATTTAAGAGAGAGTTGGATAGAGCTCTAGGGGCTAGTGGAGTCGAGGGTTATGGGGAGAAGGCAGGCACGGGTTATTGATAGCAGATGATCAGCCATGATCATATTGAATGGCGGTGCTGGCTCGAAGGGCCGAATGGCCGCCTCCTACACCTATTTTCTATGTTTCTAATCCCATAATAATTTTAGATGTTTCGATAAGATCCCCTCTCATCCTTCTAAATTCCACTGAATACGAGCCCAGTCGATCCATTCTTTCAACACATGACAGTCCCGCCATCCAGGGAATTAACCTCGTGTACCTTCGCTGCACTCCCTCAATAGCAAAAATATCCTTCCTCAAATTAGGAGACCGAAATTGCGCACAATACTCCAGGTGTGGTCCCACCAGGCCCTGTACAACTGAAGAAGGACCTCTTTGCTCCTATACTCAAATCCTCTCATTATTAAGACCAACATGCCATTAGCTTTCTTCACTGCCTGCTATACCTGCATGCTTACTTCATCCATTTTACTTGTCACATCCTCAAAAAATTCCTGAAGATTAGTCATGCAAGATTTCCCCTTCGTAAATCCATGCTAACTTGGACTGATCCTGTTATTGCTATCTAAATGCGTCGCTATTACATCTTTAATAATTTACTCCAGCATCTTCCCCACCACTAATGTCAGGATAACTGATCTATAATTCCCTGCTTTCTCTCTCATTCCTTCCTTTAAAAGTGCCATAACATTAGCTACCCTCCAATCCACAGGAACTGATCCAGAATCTATAGAACATTGGAAAATGATCATCAATGCGTCCACAATTTCTAGAGCCACCTCCTTGAGTACCCTGGGATGCAGACCATCAGGCCCTGGGGATTAATTAGCCTTTAGTCCCACCAGTCTACCCAACACCATTTCGTGACTAATGTGAATTTCTTTCAGTTCCTCTGTCACCCTAGATTCTCTGTCCCCCTAGATTCTCTGTCCCCTAGTACACCTGGGAGATCGTGTCTTCCTTAGTGAAGACAGAACCGAAGTACCCGGTCAACTTGTGTGCCATTCTCCATAATAAATTCACCTGTTTTTGTCTTCAAGGGACCCACACTTGTCTTAACTAATCTTTTCCTTTTCACATACTTCCAAGAAGCTTTTACTATCCTTCTTTATATTCTTGGATAATTTACCTTTGTACCTCATCTTTTCTCCCCATATAGCCTTTTTAGTTATCTTCTGTTGTTATTTAAAAGAGTCCCAATCCTCTGGTGTCCCGCTTCCCTTTAATTTTATCCTGTCCTTGACAGCCCTCATCAGCCACGGTTGCCTCTTACTCCCCTTAGAATCTTTCCTCCTCTTTGGAATGAAATGATCCTGTATCTTCGGTTTTACCATCGTAGCATTACCTTTGTTACATGCCAATTATAACTCCTGATGCAACTTGCACCCAATAGCCAGGCTACTGTTTGGGGGCCTGTAGGTATCCCCCATTACGGTCCTTTTGCCCTTACAATTTCTCAGTTCTATCCATAATGACTCTACATCTTCTGATTCCCTGTCACCCCTCGCAAAGGACTGAATTTCATTCCTTACCAACAGAGGTACCCCACCCCCTCTGCCCACCTGTCTTTTCGAGAGGACATAATCTTGAAGATTCAGTACCCAGCTCCGATCCTCTTGCAGCCATGTCTCTGTAATTCCCACAACATCATAACTACCAATCTCTGACTGAGCCCCAAGCTCATCCACTTTATTTATTATACTTCGCGCATTCATATATAACACCTTTAATTTGGTATTCACCTCCCCTCTCACACCGGTCCCTATTTCACCTGACCTTACTCTTATCCCTTCTTGAACTTTCCGTCCCATTAATTCGGGTCCCATTAATTAATTCAGTCCCATTAATTAATGTTACAATTCTTCAAAGGAGACCAAGTATATCTTTGAACTATTTTCCCCTGTTAACCTGGTAACATCTTTCCAGGACGGAACTAACAATGTCTATTTCAGGGTAGACACAAACTGCTGGAGTAAATCAGCGGGACAGGCAGCATCTCTAGAGAGAAGGAATGGACGACGTTTCAGGGTGAGACCCTTCTTCAGACTGATGTCAGGGGAGGGGGCGGGACAAAGATAGAATGTAGGCGGAGACAGTAAGACACGTGGAAGAACTGGGAAGGGGATGCAGAGAGAAAGCAAGGGCTGAAGTTGGAGAAATCAATGTTCATACCGCTGGAGTGTTAACTACCCAAGCGAAATACGAGGTGCTGTTCTTCCAATTTGCGCTGGGCCGCACTCTGACAATGGACGAGGCCCAGGACAGAAATGTCAGATTGGGAATGGGAGGGGGAGTTGAAGTGTTGTGCCACCGGGAGATCAGGTAGGTTAAGATGGACTGAGCGGAGGTGTTCAGTGAAACAATCGCCGAGCCTGCACTTGGTCTCGCCAATGTAGAGAAGTTGACACCTGGAACAGCGGATACAGTAGATGAGGTCGGAAGAGATGCAAGTGAACCTGTGCCGCACCTGGAAAGACGGTTTGGGTCCTTGGATGAAGTCGAGGGGGAAGGTAAAGGGACAGGTGTTGCATCTCCTGCGGTTGCAGGGGAAAGTACCAGGGGAGGTTTGGGTGGGAAGGGACGAGTTGACCAGGGAGTTGTGGAGGGAACGGTTTCTGCGGAAAGAAGTGGAGATGGGAATATGTGGCCAGTAGTGGGATCCCGTTGGAGGTGGCAAAAATATTGGAGGATTATATGATGTATGCGATGGCTGATGGGGTGGAAGGTGAGGACAAGGGGGACTGTCCAAGTTATGAATGGGGGGAGGGGGAGTAAGAGCTGAGCTGCAGGATATCGACGAGACCTTAGTGAGAGCCTCATCTATAATGGAAGAGGGGAACCCCCGTTTCCTAAAGAATGAGGACTATTTTGAGCTCCAGTGAAAGGAATGCAAACAATGTGGCCTGCTTAACTGGTTGTAACTGAGGCCATTAGCTGAGGATATTAGCCACAAAGTGGAGGTTGTTCACTTAATCATGCAGTGGATTGTGGTGTTGATGGTATCTTTGCACTATCTTGCTGCCTGCTGAGATGGTTTGGTTATCAGTAGCAAATACAGGGATGGGAATCACTCTCCCCTGGTGGTCAGGCTCTCCATTATAACAGCTGGGAAATCTCCAGAGGTTAGGATTCTAACATTGAACTCCATAACTTGTAACATTGGAGAACAGCAGGATATACAAGAGTTCAGTGCTACCACATGCTTATAGGAGATTCACAACCTCCTGATGGTTATGAAGGAAACAGCTGATGACATCTGGGCAAATAGCTTATTAACTTAATCTAGATGTTGTGCACAAGCACAGTGTGGTACTGGTACAATAAAAACCTTGTTTGCAACAGCATCACAGGGACATAGACTCAGTCAACACACAAAAACACAAGTTCCTCAAGAAAGTGAAAAGACTGCAAAATACAATTTGAAACCAGTCCACGGTCGTGCAATAAGTGGCCCACAGTGTTTCCTTGCTGAGGTCGAATTAGTGTTGTGCAGGCTGCTTCAAGAACTTGATAGTTGTAGAAAGTAGTTCTTCCTGAACTTGGTAGTAGGGGACTTCAGGCTTCATTACCTCCTGTCAGATAGCAGCAGGAAGGCAGCATCGCTTGGAGAGTGGGGAGTCTTGAAATAACATGTTACCTTCTTGAGGCAGAGACTCATGTAGATGCTTTTGATGCTGTGGAGAGCTGTGCCCGTGATGGACCAGAATGAGTCCAGCATTCCCTGCAGCCTCTTGCATTCTTGTGCATTGGAATTACCATACAAGGCCATGATACAACCAGCACATATACGTAGAGAAGTGTTAGAATATTCAGGAACATCCCAAATCCCTCTAAACTTCTGAGAAAGTAGAGGTTCAGGCAAGCCTTCATCATGATTACACCTGTGTGCTTGGCCCAGGTCAGGTCATCCAAGATGTTAACATCCAGAAATCTGAAAGCGCTAACTTTCTTCCACAAATGTAAACTGGCACGTGTTCTCTTGACTTCCCCTTTTTGAAGTAAATAATCAGTTCTTTGGCTTTGTTGACTTTGTTTATGAGAAATCATATAAATTAAAGACTGTGACTGGTGGTGTGCCTCAGGGTTTGGTGCTGGCCCCATTGCTATTTGTCATCTACAGTGCCCTCCATAATGTTTGGGACAAAGACCCATAATTTATTTATTTGCCTCTATACTCCACAATTTGAGATTTGTAATAGAAAAGAAATCACATATGGTTAAAGTGCACATTTTCTGATTTTAATAAAGGCCATTTTTATACATTTTGGTTTCATTATGTAGAAATTACAGCAGTCTTTATGCTCAATTGGGTTCAGATCGGGTGATTGAATCTGCCATTCAAGAATTGACCATTTTTTAACTTGGAAAAACTCCTTTGTTGCTTTAGCAACAATGTTTGGGATCATTGTCTTGCTGTAGAATTAACCGCCGGCCAATTAGTTTTGAGGCATTTGTTTGAACTTGAGCAGATAGGATGTGTCTATACACTTCAGAATTCATTATGCTACTACCATCAGTAGTTGTATCATCAATGAAGAAAAGTGAGCCAGTACATTCAGCAGCCATACATGCCCAGGCCATAAGACCTCCACCACCACGTTTCACAGATGAGGTGGTGTGCTTTGGATCTTGGGCAGTTCCTTCTCTCCTCCATATGTTGCTCTTGCCATCACTCTGATATAAGTTAATCTTCATCTCATCTGTCCCCAAGACCTTTTTACAGAACTGCGGTTGCTCTTTTAAGTACTTCTTGGCAAACTGTAACCTGGCCACCATATTTTACCGGCTAACCAGTGGTTTGCATTGTGCAGTGAAGCCTCTGTATTTCTGTTTATGAAGTCTTCTGCGGACAGTGGTCATTGACAAATCCACGACTGACTACTGAAGAGTGTTTCTGATCTGTCGGACAGGTGTTGGGGGGATTTTTCTTTATTATAGAGAGAATTCTTCTGTCATCAGCTGTGGAGGTCTTCCTTGGCCTGCCAGTCCCATTGCGAATAGTAAACTCACCATTTTGCATTTTGTAGCGTTTGTCAGGCTTTTAGTGGCACATTGATAGGTAGAGAATTGGATTATGTGCAGGACGATGAGAAGCTCCCAGAGCTTGCATGCAAGGCAGAAGCTCCAAGAGCACCGCAGTGGCCGAACGCAAGACCTGGCTGACCGCGGCCTACAGGGCGAAGCCGCCGAGCTGGCCTCTGCTTGGAGAACATGGCAGACCACAGCCTGGAAGGGGGAGCTCACCGAGCTGACTCGCGCTCAAATCCCGAAGACCAAAGACAGTAAGGATGGAGCCAACGGCAATCATGGACTCGACAGACGAGAAGCAAGGCTGGTAGGAGGAGACTTCTTTAGTCAAAGGGTGGTGAATCTGTGGTCACAGACTCGGTGGGCTGAAGGGCCAGTTTCCACGCTGTACCTTTAAACTAAACAGTTTGTCTTAGGATCGTGTATAGCACAGGTATGGCATCCCCACTCACAATTTTCTAAATTTCAAATCTATCCCTTTGTATAACATTGGAGCAAATTTTAAAAATCGTCAGATGTTGAAATCTAATGAAGGGTCATGGACCTGAAGCATTGATTCTGCTCCTCTCTGTTGAAGCTGCCTGACAACCCTGCACTAGATCGGACAACACTATGCCATTCTTCAAGAATCTTTGCCTCATTCCAGGCAAGCCTGCCGATGGCCAAATCTCATCAATTCCTTTCAAAAAGTAAAGAATACTGCTGAAGTCTGGGTATAACAGCATAATTACAACAGAAATGCCCTACATAGAATCTTTTCACCACATGAAAGGCCCTGAATGGTTCTGGCAATGCATTTGTCTTTAATTTGCAATCCCTCTCCACAGTGTAAAGCACTTAAATGGCCAGCTGAACGCAGAAAAATAAACAGAATATACATCATAATATAAAATAGATAAAAATCCTGAAATGCGACAAAGCAATTACAATTAAAACACAAAGTACTTGTGCTTTGTGTTTTAATTGTAAAATAGAGAAGTCCTTCAATGCAACAAAACAAAAATTAACTGGGAAATGAATTATTTATCATCCAAGCAAATTATTTGGTCTAATTCTTTTTTAATGTACAACGCATTGAAATTATCTATCAATTTTGAAAAGCAGTTTTTATTACATTGTGCTATTTTATGAGACTGATGGAACTGTTCAAGGCACAATTTCTTTACTCTCCAGCATGTACAAAGATTTCTTAAGAGATGCTTTTTTCCTATTCCCTTTGAGACGCCATGAACCTGTGGGGCTTTGAATTTTTTCTTCAACCCCCAGTGGTCATTTTAGAAGGCCATTCAAAAAACGAAGGGATTTAAAACTAATTAACCTAGCCAAACTCACTGAACCTTGAGGAGGAAGTCTGTGTGTTGTGGGGTAGTAACACCATTGTGCTTTGTTGGAAGTCAATAAATGGGATGGCATTGAAAAATGATGCCGTAAAGCATTCGGTTATTTCAGTACGGCAATTGAGAAATTGGAAGCTTTTAAATGTTTTAGATTTAAGTATAATCATGACAGAACCAAAAGTTGTGACCCAACTCATCATCTTAAAATAATAGGTAGACCTATTATTGTCTACCTTCTTAAAATAATAGCTGTTTTTAACAAATCGGTCAGCTTCTTGGCACATTTAAATAAAAGATGCAACTGCTTAGTAAAATGAACTTCAACTTTTCACTAAAACTATGAACATATTCTTTGATGTCTTTAGAGAGCTAAAAATTAAACACAGGAATTAGTTAATGGGGGGCATTTATTCTTTAATAATTTCCATTGCTGTATTGAAGGTGGCTAGTTTTCTGCATGACAGCAAACTGGATTGCACAACAAGTTAATGGTGCACTTACACATGTGATATCTGGATACTAATCCATCACTAAATCCAATCCAAGGAAACGTATTGAGAGGGTCATTATTAACAAAACACACTGTTAGATTTGGCCTTTAGTTACAACTACCATGCTATCTTCTTGTGATGTATTTGGCACAATACATATACAGGAATTTATTTTAGAAAATATATCATGACTGTTTTAAATTATAAAAGAAGCCCTATTCTCACGAGGAATATTTAAGGTTAGTCAGAGCCGGCCAGAGGTTTGTTTTACATTCAGTCCTCTAAACATGTTTGCAGAATTTAGTCACATTCACACCACCACAAAATCAAATTTAACTTGAATAAATGAAACCTACCAAAAGGTTTCTTCCATTCCTCAATGATATGTTTGAAATACACTATTGTATAATTCCACTGAGCTGAAATACCTTTGAAACTCATAACAAGAGTTTCTACTAGTTAATCCATTTGATACAAGTTAATAATTCCTCTGTTAAAATAATGACAAACAATTCAGATCTTTCTGTTACTAAGAAACTCTGTGCAACTTCAACCCAATGTGTGTGGAGGCAAATGGTAAGTGATAGATCTGAATATTTCTCTTCCCCAGTGCAGTGTCTATGGTGAGTTCCTTTCACAGTCTAATGGAATCATTAGCCAGAGGTACTATTTAGACAGGATTCTCAAGCCTGTTTGTTGCCTTCATAAATTGTCAACACAAAAAGGTTAGTAACCTGGGTTTCTTTTACATAGGAGCTTTGCTTTCTCTTACTGCCCTTTAATCTCCAGGTTCACAACTATGGAATCCAGTAGAAGCTGACTCCAGCATATTTCAAATACGTTCAGGTGATGGTCAGGAGTTACCTGACCATTCACACAATCTGTCAATGTTAGTTGCAGATCACTCACCATTCCAATAGAGCAAGCCACAAAAGAAACACGAGTGGACAACGATAGAATCCTCACCATACAACATGCTTATATTGTTATTCTACAGATTCCCAGAATTATATTTTTGTAGGATAATTCTCTTTAGCAGTAAAAAATCAGACAATAGAAGGTAACTGCAAGGAAAAGAGTTTACATTTGTGAAATGACATGACCACAATAGATTAACAACAAAGGGAGTCATAAAATGTGTAAAATAATCTGGAAAAAGATTTAAACAAGCTTGGCATGGTTTTCAAGATAGATGCACAGCGCTAATATAAAACATGCATGTCCAGGAAGGCACTGCACCAGCAAGACAGCAAGCTTTACTTTTGGTGCCCTGGGGCCAGAGGCATACTTTGGGATTCTAAATCATGGCTACTGGTACATTTCCCTCACAAAATGAAACTAGATGTTCAACTACATACCCAGCTGGTTTTGTGATTGATGGTGGAGGGGTGAGGAAAATCCTGTGATTGTCAGAATCCATTTTAACCACCAAATCTTAAACAACTCACAAGGTTGTACATATTTAAAAGAGCAGATGAAATTCTTCTTTGAGACAAATGATACACCAGATATTTCACCCTCCTTATTATGGGAAACTTTTAAGGCATTTATTAGAGGAACTATAATCTCATATCAAGCTTTCCAAAATAAAAATAATAATACTGAACAATTACAGTTAGAACAAGAAATTAGACAATTAGATTTAGAAAATGCCAAAGAACCAACTATAGATAAACACAATAAGATAATACTAAAATATAAATTAAATAAAATTTTATCGGCCAGACTAATAAGATTATTTCAAATTACAAAACAAGAACATTTTGAATTTGGTGATAAACCACATAAACTCTTAGCACGCCAACTGAAAAACGGGAAACAGAAAATACAATTACTAAAATTAAATCAAAGGGGAACTACTAACACTACCTAAAGATATTAATAAAAGATTTGCTCAATATTATCAAAATTTATATACATCGAAAACCTCTGCAAATAATACTCAAATTACAAATTTCTTAGACAATTGTAATCTTCCAAAATTAAATATGGTGGAACAAGAGGGATTAGGAGCTCAGATTACACTTCAGGAAATAGAAGAAACAATAAATTTGTTGAAGAATGGCAAAATGCCAGGACCAGACGGCTTTAGTAATGAATTCTATAAAAGATTCCACGAGATAATTTCTCCACGCTTGCAAGATTTATATATATACGCTTTTAAAGAAAATAAACTACCAGAAAAACTGAGTCAACTATTACACTTATAACAAAAAAGGATAAAGATCTAGAAGACCCAGGCTCATATAGAGCTATTGCACTCCTAAATACAGATCAAAAAATATTAGCAAAGACACTAGTGAGAAGATTGAGTAAATATGTTAGCAAACTAATAAACACGGACCAAACTGGGTTTATACCAAAGAGATACTCATTTAACAATTTGAGACGGCTGTCTAATATAATGTACTCACATAATACTGAAGAAGACCTAGCAATTATTTCATTGGATGCAGAAAAAGCTTTCGATCAAGTAGAATGGCAATATTTATTCAAAGTATTGCAAAAATTTAACATGGGAGATAACTTTATCTCATGGATAAAATTATTATATGATAAGCTGACGGCTAGTATACTGACTAATAATATATTATCCCCGAAATTCCAATTGGCAAGTGGCAATAGTCAGGGGTGCGATCTAGTGATAGAGCCTTTAGCAGAAAGTATAAGAAGTCATCAGAATATTCATGGATATAATACCAAACACTCAAAAAATAAAATTTCATTATATGCAGACGACACATTATTATATATTACAAATTCGCAAATTAGCATACCAAATATACTAAATTTAATAGAGGAATTTGGTTCTTTTTCAGGATATAGAATAAACTGGAACAAAAGCAAAATTATGACGATAAAACCTCAAGAGCTGACACATCTGTTGAAATTCCCCTTTCGAATTGCAACGGAAAAATTTAAGTATTTGGGCATCCAAATTACTAGGAAATATAAATCATTACTCAACGCAAACTATATGCCTTTAATAACTAAATTAAATGGGTTGATTAAATTTTGGAAAACACCGCCGATGTCCTTAACAGGCAGAATAAACGCGATAAAATTGATCTTCTTACCACAAATATTGTACCTATTTCAATCAATACCATTATACTTACCTAAAAAATTATTTAAAAAATTAGATTCTGATATTATAAACTTCATATGGGTTTATAAATCACATAGAATTAAGAAAAAACACTTGTGTAAATCTAAAGAATCAGGGGGACTGACACTCCCTAACTTATTGTATTACTATTGGGCAGTGAATATTAAAAAAATAATCTATTGGTTGGACAGTTCTGCCCAACAGTTAGTTTGGATAAGGATGGAGAAAGAGGATTGTTCCCCTTATAATATAGGAGCGATCCTTCTTTCCCTGATGAAACTGAACAATATACATGAAGAATCCAATCATTCACAGTATAATACGAATTTGGAATCAAATAAAATTAACTTTAAAATTAAGAAAACTATCGCTTCTTTCACCAATAGCTAATAATCCCTCATTCAAACCATCCATTATTGATAAAACGTTTATCCATTGGGAAAGATTAGGAATTAAAACAATGGGAGATATGTATGAAATGGGAAAACTTTTATCATTCCAACAATTACAACTAGAATATAATTTGAAAAGTAATCAATATTTCAAATATCTTCAAATTCAAGATTATCTGAAGAAATATATACAAGGATATCAAACTCTAACCCCAGATTTATTGGAGGAAGGAATTAATAGAAAGGCAGAATCAAGCAATTTAATATCTTACTTATATAATATAATTTTAAATATAGAAACACCAACGACAGAGGCAATTAGAAGGGACCGGGAAGAAGAGTTATTGATAAAAATTACTAATGATAGATGGGAAAAAAAATTATATGTAAATAAATGTTCAATTAATGTAAGACATAACCTAATTCAATTTAAAATTTTACATAGATTATATTATTCTAAAACTAGACTGAATAAAATATTCTCAAATGTTTCTCCCATTTGTGACAAATGTCACTCAAAATGCCACTATAGCACATTCCTTTGTCTCTTGTATAAACCTGTATAAATTTTGGAATGAAATTTTTGGAATTTTTACAAAACTATTTAACACAAAATTGAACCCCTATACAGAACTGATTATCTTTGGATCAATGGAAGAGGGAAGTAAACTAACTATATTCCAAGAAGCTTTTCTTAATTATGGTCTAATAACAGCAAAAAAACTTATACTCAAATTTTGGAAAAACACAACCACGCCAATATTCAAAATGTCAAACATGTCTGAAACGCTACATCTTGAAGAAATGAGATTTCTCCTACTAGGCAAAGTAGACCAATTCTTAAAGACTTGGTCTCCTTTTATCAACTTTTTACAAGCATATGGTGCAACATAACATAACCTTAGAAATTAAATGGGTTAAAACCGGGTGACGGATGGGAAAAAATACGAAATAGGTAGATCTCTCCTAATCTCTCTTTTCTTTACTTTCTCCTTCTATTTCAATCTTTTTAGCTTCTCTTCTATGTCCTTTATTTCTTTTGCTATCTGTTTCTACTCGCTTGTCTATCTATTCCGACACTCTTTATTTCTTTTTTCTCTCACCGTTCTTTTATTATTAAATCAAAAATACGAAGTTGTACAAGAATGGAAATATGTATGTATGTACTAGGTACTCAAGTACCACACTATTGTACTTACTTCTAACAAAAATTTAAAAAAAGAAAAGAGAAAAAAAATCCAGCATGTCAGCGGGTGCGTTGAGGTTGGAAAGTTTAGCTGTAAGAAGGTAGACTACCTGCAGTGTTGGTGGGGGTGGGGGGGGGGGGGGGGGGGGGGTTGAGGAGGAGCATTCAGGAACCAAACATTGATGTGGGAGGAGAGGCAAATTGAACCTGAAAGTCAGCATCAATATGTTTGAGAGGCAGATTCAGAACGGAGGGTGGTGGGATTGCCTGATGGAATTGGGCACATTGTTCACTAAGCCAGAGGTCTCCTTGCTTGGCACTATGGCTTAAAATCATGTTGTGCTGATAATGCCCGATGATGGCCACTCCTCCAATAGTTGGTTTGCTCAAAAAATTCAGTTATTTTGCATAGTCCTGTTATTGAAATTAGACGAGTTGCCAAGGTTACTCATAAAAAGAGTCCAGTCAATTACTCAATTGGTGCAATTCACCCCAAAAATGGCCCCTAAAGTGATTAACTGTTTTAAATCCATTTTCAATTACATTGTGTAAAAACGTGCAGAGTAGTCAAATATCTATAGAGTGAAAAGTGCAAGAATTTTTAAAGTTCAGCTGCCTTTAAATCCTGAGTGGAAAAAGTAGGACTGTTAGTTGCAATCAATTGCAAGCATTCCCACATCATGTTATGAAGAAGGCTACGGGTGAAGCAGCTGAAGTTGGTTGGACCTTGGACACTATGCTGAGGAATCCTGCTGCATAGCTGCCCCATGCTTACATAAATGGACTGCAACAACCACAAGAATCTTCCTTTGTAAAAGGTTTGACTTTGGCCGGTGGAATGTTTACATTTTTTCTTCCTCACATTTCTACATGGCACACTCAAAAAAATCTCACCTTGATGTCAAACCATCATCTCACTTCATCTATTTTCCCCTATGTTTCACTCAAGCCTACAATGAGGTCTATGACCAATTGTTTCTGGCAAAGCCCACAGCATTAGTGAACAATCTGTTGATGCACAATTGGCGTTCAATTGTGCAGTTAATGACATCCTCCATAACTTTGCGGACAATTGAGAATAAACAGTCAAAGTAGGAAAGGTATAAATATACTTACGCAAAGGATGTCTACGACAGAACTCTAAGATGATTTGATGTGATGCTGATAGATGCTATGTGATTTGTATATCTTGTTTGTATGTGTACTTTGTCTTGTTAAAAAATGTTGAGTGCAAAAAAAAAAAGGAGCAGGAGTGGGCCATTCAGCCATTCAAGCTTGCTCTGCTATTCAATGCAATTGCTGCTGATTGTCCATCTCAGTACCAATACTCCACTCTTTCCCGAAACTCCTTGATACTTTTTGCACCTATAAATGGAGTTGTCCCTTCTTAATTATATTCAGTGAATTGACATCCATGGTAGGGAACTCCACAGGTTTACAATTTTCCAATGGATGAACTTTCTCTTCATCTCAGTCCAAAATGATTTGTCCATTCTCCGAGTATGTGGCCTTTTATTCTAGACACCCCAGTCAGGGTCATTGGCTCTATTAGAATCTGGGAGGTAGTTCTCAAGAAACTGCAACAGGAATGGACCTTTAAATATTATTTGAATGAATAAGTTTACCATTAAGATTGTGGCTGATCATAATTTTTTTTACCTCAAATTCACTTCCCTGTCTAATAGTGTATGTACCAGAGCAATTTTCCACTTTTTAGCTTTACTGGAAGAGGTTAATAAGAGGCACAACCAATTCTGGCACATAAATCCTTTGCGTTAAAGCTGAGATGTTATTTGAATTTCATAATCTATCAGACCCTGTAACATTTGCTGTGCATAATGTGTTAAATCACATATTGATTTCAAATACATTGCTTGAAGTTGGATTTCTGATGATGCAAGTGTTAAGAGAAGAATGATTATCCACTCAACATTTCCAATCATAAACAATTCCGCTATACAATTTGTATATATAACAGAATGCACACATGTTAGGTAAGGCGTGATGAACGCAATTATACAAAAATAGTGATGAGTTTAGGTTTATTGCCAAGCAAATGCTAAATATCTCAGAAATACACTGATGGAACCAATGAATGTTGTTAAGTGCAGAACATCAATAACCTCCTGCAAAAGCAGCTCTATGGTATCACCATTGACTAATCTGATTGAACCACGAGGTTGTCAGTCAAAATGACATAGTACCCATGTAATATCACACCTCATTAAAATACAAGTTAAATAGAAAACTTCCTGTTATGGGATCACATTTGTCACAAAGGAAGGTGGCCATGGAAGCCTCAGGACATGACCGCAGGAGTTCCTTTGGGAATCGTCTTTTATGTAACTATCTTCAGCTGTTTCACAAATGACATTCCTTCTGTTACAATGTGAAATGTGCAACTGTCTGCTGATGACTCTGCAGTGTTCATCCATTCACAAATCCCACAATAATGAAGTTGCATTTGTCAGCTTACAATAGAAAACGCAAGAAGCATTTGTCATGTCAGGCAACATCTGCAGAGGAAAATGAAAGGTTAATATTTCAGGTCAATGACAAAATGGTATCCACATGAAATATTACCCTATCCTCTTTCAACATTAACAGATTGGCCTGTTAAATATTTGAAGCAGTTTCCGACTTTATTTCAGATTTGACTCAGTTGTTGTATTTTGGCGTCGCCTACAGGCCAAAGGACCGACTGCCGCTCAACAGAAACGTCCAATAACGGACATGACGTTGCTGGGGGGCGGGCTTGTCAGCGATTGGTCCAGACCCCCGCGTCCATCACATCACTGTGAAGGCATGAATATTGTCCCACCGGCCGGGCCACTGTGTGACAGCGGTCTCACCGGTTGGGTCACTGTGTGACAGCGGTCTCACCGGCTCTGCCACTGTGTGGAGGCAGTCTGGCTGGCTGGCTCACTGTGTGACAGCAGCCTGACTGGCTGGGTCACTGTGTGACAGCAGTATCACTGGCTGGCTCACTGTGTGACAGCAGCCTCTCCGGCTGGGTCACTGTGTGGCAGCAGCCTCACCGGCTGGGTCACTGTGTGGCAGCAGCCTCACCGGGCAGCATCTCTGGAGAGAAGGAATGGGTGGTGTTTCGGGTCGAGACCTTTCAGACGCACTCTGAAGAATGGTCTCGGCATGAAACGTCACCCATTCCTTCTCTCCAGAGATGCTGCCTGTTGTGTGCATGGGAGCTTGGGTGCATCCCGCAGGCACCGAGACGGTAATAAATAAAACGTCTGTCCCCGCAGCCGGGGTGAATCATTCGGTGTGAGTGTCGGGGTCCGGGGGTCGGAGGGGGGGGGGGAGAAATCAAAGCCAAGTCAAAGTCAAAAGAGTTTATTGTCATGTGTCCCTGACAGGACAATGAAAATCTTTCTTTGCATAGCACAACAGAACATAGAAGGCATTGACTACAATTCTATACATAAATACACCCATGACTTAATAAATTAATAAAGTGCAAATAACAGATGGAGGGATATTAGTGTTCAGAGTTTCGAGCCAGGTTTAATAGCCTGGTGGCTGTGGGGAAGTAGCTATTCCTAAACCGGGTTGTTGCAGTCTTCAGGCTCCTGTACCTTCTACCCGAAGGTAGCAGGGAGATGAGTGTGTGGCTAGGGTGGTGTGGGTCCTTGATGATGCTGCCAGCCTTTTTGAGGCAGCGACTGTGATAAATCCCCTCGATGGAAGGAAGGTCAGAGCGGATGATGGACTGAGCAGTGTTTACCACTTTTTGGAGTCTTTTCCTCTCCAGGGCGCTCAAGTTGCCGAACCAAGCCACGATGCAACCAGTCAGCAAGCTCTCTACTGTACACCTGTAGAAGTTAGAGAGAGTCCTCCTTGACAGACCAACTCTCCATAATCTTCTCAGGAAGTAGAGGCGCTGATGAGCTTTCTTAATAATTGCATCTGTGTTCTCGGACCAGGAAAGATCTTCACAGATGTGCACGCCCAGGAATTTGAAGCTCTTGACCCTTTCAACCATCGACCCGTTGATATAAACAGGACTGTGGGTCCCCATCCTACTCCTTCCAAAGTCCACAATCAGTTCCTTGGTTTTGCTGGTGTTGAGGGCCAGGTTGTTGTGCTGGCTCCATATGGACAGTCGCTCGATCTCTCTTCTATACTCGGACTCATCCCCATCAGTGATACGTCGCACAACAGTGGTGTCGTCAGCGAACTTGATGATGGAGTTCGCGTTATGACCGGCTACGCAGTCATGAGTATAGAGTGAGTACTGCAGAGGGCTGAGCACGCAGCCTGAGGTGCTCCCGTGCTGATTGTTATCGAGTCTGACACATTTCCACCAATATGGACAGACTGTGGTCTGCGGATGAGGAAGTCGAGGATCCAATTGCAGAGGGATGCGCAAAGACCCAGTTCTGCGAGTTTGGTAACCAGCTTGGAGGGGAAGATTGTGTTAAATGCCGAGCTGTAGTCAATAAATAGCAGCCTGACATATGAGTTTTTGTTGTCCAAGTGGTCCAGAGCGGAGTGGAGGGCCAGCGAGATCGCGTCCACCGTTGATCTGTTGTGGCGGTAAGCGAACTGCAGTGGGTCTAGGTTTTTGTCGAGGTAGGAGTTGATTTGCGCCATGATCAACCTCTCGAAGCACTTCATCACCACAGGCGTTAGTGCCACAGGTCGATAGTCATTGAGGCACGTCACCTTGCTCTTCTTGGGCACCGGTATTATTGATGCCCTTTTGAAGCAGGTGGGAACCTCAGACATCAGAAGTGACAGGTTGAAAATGTCCGTAAAAACTCCAGCCAGTTGGTCCGCACAGGTTTTTAGGACACGACCAGGTATGCCATCAGGTCCAGACGCTTTTCGAGGGTTCACCCCTCTGAAGGATTTCCTGACGTCGGCCTCTGTGACTGAAATACCATCACAGCAAATAGGGGCTCGGGAAGGCACATCGGCGTTCTCCCTATCAAAGCGTGCGTAAAATGCATTGAGCTCATCAGGGAGTGATGTATTGCCGACATCCGAGCTGCCTCCTGGTTTCGCCTTGTAAGAGATGATTGCATTCAGTCCCCGCCACAGCTGCCGAACATCTGTCTCATCCTCCAGCTTGGAGCAGAACTCCCTTTTGGCCTTTTTGATGGCCTTACCAAGGTCGTATCTGGACTTCTTATAGACCACTGTGTCATCAGACATGAATGCCCGGTGTCTGGTCTTCAGAAGAGTGCGGATCTCATGGTTCATCCAAGGTTTCTGATTGGGAAACACTCGGAAGGTTTTTGTAGGGATGCAGTCCTCCACACATTTCTTTATGAAGTCTGTAACGACTGCGGCGTATTCATTCAAGTCCGTTGCCGAGGCCTTGAACATAGCCCAGTCTACAGACTCCAAACAGTCTTGTAGTTGTTCTTCTGCCCCCGCCGACCAGCTGGTGTGGAGGTTGCGATGCGGTCAGTGACTGAGGGACACTCCCGTGGGTGGGGACGGAGGAGAGAAGGGTGGGAACTGATCCCTCCCCTCACATCCATCTTGTACTGATCCCCCCCATTCAAGGAGAGGGGGAAACTGTCTGAAGAAGGGTCTCGACCCAAAACGTTGCTTATTTCCTTCGCTCCATAACTGCCTCACCCACCGAGTTTCACCAGCATTTTTGTCTACCCTCATTCACCATGTATTGATCCCCCCATTCATCCTGTACTGATTCTCCCCCTCCCATCCATCCCGTACTGATACCCCCCATTCAACACCACTGACATCCCCCATGCTCTCCCCTCACAATTTTACATACTCCAACCAACACGTACTAATTCACCTGCCTCAATCCATCCATTCCGCACCGATTGTTTTCTCAACCCCCCCCCCCCCCACCATCTATCCACCCCGCACTGATTCACACACTCCCCCCACCCTGACCCTATTGTGATGGAAATGTCTTCAGAGCGAACATTGACTATGTTTGATAACGGAATGCAATCAAATGTGTTTTAATTCCCAATGTTATTATTTGTTTTAGTCCATAAAGATGGATTAATTAAATTGTGAACACGTGAAACATTAAAACTGCAGTGTTCGATTGTCACTGCTACCGTTGACACGTTATTACAGAATTCATTTTAACGGCAAATCAATGCTCTTAATATGGAGTATCAGTACTGCAGTTATTTAATGAGCAACATTCACAACTATATGTTGGATTTATCCAGGTTTTATTTCTACAGTCGGTCATATACATCACAAATTCGGTCAGGAGATATTTCAGTTGAAATTTAAAGTTAATTCTGCAGTGGGAATGATGGAAACAGCGTTTATCAATATTTTTTTTTTTTAATCTGGTGCATACAGTCTGGGTATCTTCATTGCTGTTCACAACACGTATATCTAATCTGAATGTTCGGTAACGTGGCGTTTTGACACCTTTACACATATTACCAAAAGAACATTTGCTGCAGTTATGTCCTTTGGCCATCTCTTGTCAGTTAGTGTAATGTTTAACATGTCAGATGGGTATAGTCGGGTTTAACAGCTATTATCATAAAATGCCTTTTGAAATTTCCATGCAACCTGTACATTTTGTATATGGATAAATTATGTGGGAAGCAAGAGTGTTTCTGTGCCAATAGCAATAACGACCCATGCTATGGCCATGTCATGGTAATTTTCGGTCCTTCCCATTTAGTGTGCATGGTTAAGCATATTTGTTACCATGGTCCAGGATTTATTGACGCTGAATAATCCAACCACATTTTTGTTTGGAAATGGAAAGAACAAATAGAAATTGCATTAATTGCAATGTGTAAAAAGAGTTGAGATACTGTATTATAATTTTGCTGCATGTCATTGTGGTATATATCATGTCTTGATTGATGAATATGTTTAGTCTGTGACCTTATTTGAAGCAGAAATAATATGTGAATGCTTCATTGAGCATAATTCCGACTGGTAACTACGCACTTCGTCCGAGCACATTATCGCACGCGTCATGCAAACCGTTTTAAATGACCACCTAAACTGTCATATGTCCACCTAAAAAGCTGCCTAGGTTGCACGACTGGCAACAGGGAAAAAAAGTTAAGTGAGAGCCCTATATAACCACGATTGCTTCAAACTCAACCTCCCCTCCCTGAAGCACCATATGCCACCGTTCATCATGAAATATTTAATCAGTGAATACTTGGTGATTCTAAGAAATGCAACAGGCTGCATTGTGTTCATACTGAAGGAACCAGTGACACAAATTTTCCATTAAACATGCAGAAACATCTCAGGTGGTTTATTTTGCGATAATCAAAATGAAACTATGGGATCCAGCAAGTAAAGGATTTAAATGCATCAAGGCTAATCTAGGTGTTCCTTCTTAGCAATTCTGTCTGAAAATTAGTCATCTGACAGCTGAGATGCAGTTGGATTTTTACGTCTAATTTTCCCTGCTAGATGTTCTGAACTTTCACTTTCCTGTCTGATAATGGTAACATTAGGAGTGATATCTCACTTTAACCCACTAAAATAACCGTGTGTCATGGTTCATCTGCTTCCTTTGTCTATTCGATGTATGACTGATGGACCTGACATCGAGCTGCTGTTCATCACCGCCCAGAATTGCTTTCACTACTTCTCTGTATCCATTAGTACTCCTCATGGAACTCAAGCATCAATGAAAACTTGCCCTTGGCTACTTTGACCTGTGTATACTTAATCCTCATAAAATGAAGCCAAGAGAAAAAAGCTTTTCAACGGACATGACCTATTGGCAAACTATTTACATTATAACGTTGGCTGTAACAAAGGCAATTGCTTCTATTTAATTGAGAAATTCAAATTCAGAGGCATTGTCAATCCCACCAAGGCATTAAAGGGTCAACAAGCAGAATAAAATAAAACGCTGTATTACCAGTATGACATGCCAATACGAAGAACGACCCAAATTTCAATAGTTTTGACATATTAAGTACAGCGTACAGATATAAAATATATGATTTTATATAAAAATAGAGTGAATAGGAATGCTTGCTTCTTTCCTGAAAATTTTATTTTATGACTTGATTATTTTGCCAGGTACTTTCCAAGCCAATGTTATCCTATTTATTTCTTCAGCTGTGAAGCAGTTTGTATATCCTATTACATATAGAGCACCATAAACAGCAGGCTGGATTTTTTTTTAAGTGGGTTATTGCAGATAGGAAAATTCTGAAAAATTCCATTGGGGCCAGTAAGTGGTAGAATTGCAAAATTAGGTCAAGTTGGTTACCTTTTTAAATTAAAGTTAGTGATTCTCATTCCAACAGTAGGCACACCAGGTCAATATGGGAGTGGACCCGAGGTTAGTACGAAGCTAAAATAAGACAAAAGAGTAATAATGTAAGAATGGGCAAATGTCCAGGACCAAAGTGGTTGTACAACCAGATTTGGAGATTGGAGGAAATGCAATAAGTGCAGAAAACAAAGAGACAGATTCTTAGCATTTCTGCAGTGATTTGCTTAGCTTTTCATAGGAAAGCCCTGTACTAATTTCCCTTGCTAATTATTTTTGGAATAAACCAAGTTCTGGATGCTTTATGTTCTTTTTACCATGTCTTGGGCAATGGCTTCCAATGTTTAAAATAATGCATACTTATTTCAATCACAGGTTAACCCTTTGTACTCCAGTTTTCTCTAAATGTCAACAGGCTGGATGGTGAACTTCCAGATGGCAATGGGTGTCTGTGCTCATCCAATCCACCACAATGGAGACCCATTCAGTTCCTGAAGAACACCAGATTTCATGGCTTAATTTATAATAATTTTAAAAAGTGATGATAAATACAAAATAATGTAGTTCGTGAGATGCAGCAGAGGAATTTTATTCACTTTCAGGATCTGGACATTGCTGACAAGGTCAGCATTTATTGGCCCTACCAATCTGCAAGAAGCTGCCTTCTTGAACCACTTCTGGCAAAGTGCTAGTTGAAGTGCGAATTCTAGGAATTTGACCCAGATATGAAGACTAACCAACGATACATTTCCCATAGGATGGTGTGCCTCTCAGATAGGAAACTCTATATGATGGTGTTCCCATGCACTTGCTGCCCTTGTTGTTCTTTGTGCAAGAGGTTGTAAGTTCAGAAGATTCTATCACAGTTGAGAAATGTTCATGTTTGTTTTTGGCAGCACACGCTGCAGCCACTGTGCACCAGTGGTGGAGAGGATGAATGCTGCCATCTGCATCATCTTGGCTGGTATTGAGCTCCTTGAAAACTGTTGGCTCTGCACTCATGGAGATGTAGAGAGTTTAGTTTGGAAAAACAATGTGGAAACAAGCCTTTAAGTCAACTGTGTCCGTGCCGACCAGTGATCACCCGTACACTATTTCTATCCTACACATTAGGGACAATTTACCAAAGCCAATTAACCTACAAACATGCAAATCTTTAAGGGCCTGTCCCACTTTCACAACCTCTGCTGAGTTTGCCCTTGACTCATACTCGCAGCATGGTCTTCACAAGGTTGCAGGTAGGTCGTAGCAGGTTGTGATGCTAGTCGTAGGTACTCGTGGCATCAAGTAGGTCAGGGCATTTTTTCAACATGATGGAAAATGTCCTTGAGTAAAAAAGGTTGTGAATTAGGTCGTGAAAGCGGGACAGGCCCTTAAGAGTGTGGGAGAAAACTAGAGCACGTGGAGAAAACCGAGAGTGTCGTTCCCCCCCCCCATGCCGGATCCCCATTGTTCTTTACGGCGGTCCCCCCACACCGGATCCCCATTGTCTTCCCCTCCCCCCTCACACTCATCAACCGCGAGGTCCCACAGCCATCAAGGCCCACGTTGCCACAGAGGCTCCCGTTGCCACCATCGAGACTCCTGCTACTGCCGCCGAGGCTCCTACACCGTCACCGCTGAGGCTCCTTTGGCCCAGACAGGCCTCGCCGCCCGGCTTCACTGCAGTCCTGTGAGTGGCCTGTGGGGCGAGTCGGGCCTACCGGGGCGTTCTGGTGTTCAATTCTCATTTTGGTTGTCGGCAGCGCAGTTGTTCGGCAGGTGGATTGGGTCCGCACGGCTCCCTCGGACACTACCGCTGCATGGGTGGCTCCCCGGGACACTTGACCTGCTCATGTGGCTGGTCCAGTCGAATTTCTGGTCAATGATAATCCTGGTTACATATGGTTCATTTGGAAGTATCCCTGCCTCCGAGTCAGAATGTTCCTGTTCAAATTCAGAGACTTGAGCACCAAACCACTTGGATGATTCATTATACAATAATTGAATGGTACAGTATTGAAAAGGCTGTCCTTCACAGGAGATGTTAAACAGAGATTGTGGTCTGCACCCTCAGATGGACATTGGTTATCCCATACCACAAATTAAAGTTATCCCAGTATCCTTATCAACATTTATCTCATCAAATCGTCATTACGTTAAAATATATCACTTTCTGGCAATTACTTTAAGGCTGTGTATAGCAGAAGAGGGCCTCCTCATGTGCAACTCGCCTTCCACATTTTCTACACTGTGGGCACATTTCAAAAAGTATTCATTTGACTGAAAATTGCATCAGAGGCTGGCTGAGATCAAGTACATCATAAACAAAAACAACTTTTTCTTTGCCTTGCATTCCTCTGGCATGCAATTCCAAAGCCTTGGTACTCGTGTTTAGAAGTTAGTTTATTGCGATAATAGGTTTTCCATAAATTATTGGTCAGTGCTAGATAACGAGACCTCTCTCCTTCCAATGCAGCGGAGTTAAGCCCCTATGCACACACATTAATATTTTTGTCTTGAATATTGAAACAGGCGGACAATTTACCTCCAGGTAGAAGAAATTATGACGAAATGGGATGAGGACATTTTTTTTTCCATCCAGACAATAGACAATAGGTGGAGTAGGCCATTCAATGTGATTATGGCTGATCATCCATAATCTGTACCCTGTTCCTGCCTTCTCTCAATATCCCCTGACTCGGCTATCTTAAAGAGCTCTATCTAGCTTTGACCTCCCCACCATCAAAGGGATTTATCGTAGTCTCTGCCTCAAAAAGGCAGCCAAAATCATCAAGGACCCACACCTTCCTGGCCACACACTCATCTCACCATTGCCATGAGGAAGAAGGTACAGGAGCCTGAAAACCAGAATGTCCAGGTTCAGGAACAGCTTCTTCCCTACAGCCATCAGGCTATTGAACACAACAACTAAGCTCTGAACTGCAAAAGACTATATTATAATTGCACTATATTTGTTATTTATTAAACTTTTTCTATTTTTCTCTACCCCCGTTATGAACTATGTTTGCATATTCACATATTCTGTTGTGCTGCATCAAGTAAGAAGATTATTGTCCCATCCGGAACATATGACAATAAAACACTCTTGACTCGAGTCTCTTGACCTAACTCTCTCTAGAAAGTATCCAGAGAATCAGCCTCCACCGCTCTCTGATGCAGAGCATTCCACAGACTCACAACACTGTGTGAAAAAGTTTCTCCTCATCTCTGTTCTAAATGGCTTACCCCTTATTCTTAAACTGTGGCCCTGGTTCTGGACTCCCCCAACATCGGGAACATGTTTCCTGCCTCTAGCGTAACCAAACCCTTAGTAATCTTATATGTTTCAATAAGATCTTTTATCCTTCTAAATTCCAGCATATACAAGCCCAGTTCTATCAACATATGACAGTCCCACCATCCCAGGAATTAACCTGGTGAACCTACGCTGCACTGCTTCAATAGCAAGAAAGAGTTGTGAATCTGTGGAATTCTCGTATGCAATGCATCTTCAATGCATTTCGTTGTCTCTGTACTGTACACTGACAATGACAATTAAAATTGAATCTGAATCTGAATCTGAATCTCTGCCACAGAAGGCAGTGGAGGCCAATTCACTGGATATATTCAAGAGTGAGTTAGATATAGCTCTTAGGGCTAATGGAATCAAGGGATATGGGGAGAAAGCTGGATCAGGGTACTGATTTTGTATGATCATATTGAATGGTGGTGCTGACTCAAAGGGCTGAATGGCCTAGTCCTGCACCTATTTTCTATGTTTCTATGAAATTTGTCACTGATTGAATGAGGGGATTATAAACACAAACCTGAGAGAAATTCACTTTTCCGCCCGTTCAGCATAGAGTATTGAACTGCCATGCACCTGGACTAAATACTGCCATGTTCATCATTAGTAAATATTCAATATTTTTTTCTAAAAGAGCAATTCCACCCAAGAAGTAAATGAATTACAGTCAATTTTAAAGTTGAGAATGAATTTCATTCAGGGACAGAAACAATTTATTTTAAGAAGTCTTTCATGCATGGTAGAGTGATTTTACAATACTGTGACATGTACTTGCAGGACACACAAGTTATTGTTCATGGCTCACTGCACATTTATATTACAAGGTTCCAATATCTCTTTCTCTTATCTGATGCAAGATGCATTCCAGGGGGTTCTGTACTTAAGTTACATTGCACAACATCACATTTAACCTATGCTAGCCTCACTGAGACGATTGACACAAATTTTTAAATTGCTATATTCTAGTTTCATAGTTTAAAAAAAATGTTGCATTAACACGACATGCCATCAATGAAGGATCTTAAGATAGACAATGAAGGATCTTACTTGTCTTCTATAATGATAAATGCCATCAGAATTCCTTTGGTGAATGCTTTGAAATATAAATCGGTTGGCCAGTAAGAATAATGAATTATGAGAAATAGTTAAATATAATTATCCTCCATAGCCTATGTTTAAAATATATTACACTTTTCCCTGTGTATGGTTTATAAAGGGGATTTGTTTGCGTCCGGATACTAAACAACATTGAGATAGTTTAGGGGGCAAAAGGGAGTTTCAACTGGAGTTTCAAATTCAAGTAATGCTGAATGGAATATGACATGAAATAACAGGAGAAAACAGGAATGAGTATTTAAATTAGTAAAACCCTGAGTGAGAAGCCATCAGAATATTTGTTTAAAGCATATTCTCCAGAAGCAAAAACTCCACTTGTCCAAAATATTTATTACCATATGGATATCTGGCAGTGGGGCTGTGAGTCACACCAGAGAGCCTTGCTGTGTGCAAATCAACTATGTTTTCTAGTTTGCAATGGTGACTAGATTTCAAAAAATATTTCATTAACAACTGAGCTAAGTGATAATGTGGAAATGAAGTCCCATTTCATGCATTAAATGCACAATGCATTTTGAACAACTGGAACAGAATTTCAAAATCCGAACTCAATGTACATACGCTTTAATATCTTGCATTAATTGTAAAGAACAGAGGTTCCATTTTTTTGTGCATTTGTACAGCTGTGGGCCTACAAAGCTACAAAATGACCAGAGCACACTTGGATTAACCCAATTTCTTTGCTAACATGGATGCAATGGGTTGAATGGCTCCTTTCAGTGTTCCATACATTTCTAAACCAAATTAAATTAAAGCCTGATGATAATATTTTTCTTCTGCTTCCTGTCCAGTGAACTGCAGATATTCCGTGAGAACCATTTAACAATGTTAAAGAAGAATCTCATTGCATAATATCAAGGGCATCCATAAACAATAAAAAAAACCCTGATGGATTTGATAGAGAAAAGAACTAGAGATAGGGCCTTGTTCTCAGTCAGAGTTAGTCAGAAGAGTTTTGTGTTGGGAGTGGACCCCAAAGTCTCACCCCTGAACTGGTGCATGATACCAATGTATTTAGCTCTATACATGGGTGACAGGCTCCACTCAGCAAAATCTAGGCCATTATCTTAAAGTTAGAGGTAGGCCACTAAGAAGTGAAATCAGAGAGGCCAGCTTTCTTCCTCAAATATGTGAACGGACCTTCAATTCAACATTGTGTTGGAAGGAACTACAGATGCTGGTTTACACCAAAGATAGACAAAATGCTGGAGTAAACAGCGGGACAGGCAGCATCTCTGGAGAGAAGGAATGAATGATGTTGCAGGTCAAGACAGAAGAAGCCTCGACCCGAAATGTCACCCACTCCTTCTCTCATGAGATGCTGCCTGTCCGGCTGAGTTACTCCAGCATTTTGTGTCTATCTTCAATTCAACATTTGAAGTTAAAGATTGCTAGAATTGTTGTAGATCAAAAAGTGTCAATGAACAAATCAGGTAAACGGACCCAAGAGACCATGATGTAACTGAATGCTGGAACAAACTTTACATTCTGAATGATCTATTCTATTCTTGAAAAGGATATACAGAATTGTAGAAAAGCCAATCCATCTCCTAGTTCTTTGGGTTGTGAGTTCCATTCATCTCCTCTTAGTATTGCTGAAAGACCAGCAGTAAACATCAAGTAAATAATTACTAAGTTACGATCCATGATCATTACCATTTCCAGGTTATTATTCAGCAATTTAACTAAAGGCAGGAGTAAGCTGATGGTTCTGTAAATGAGCTTAAATAGCGGGGTGAGTTAGCATTTTGTTCTCGGTGAAAGTCACAGAAGCAATGAAGCTATAAATCAGCTGATAGGCTAATTGTGAAAGATGTGCAGCCATCAGTAGGAATAACCATTGTGTATTTTCACGTGTGAAAGCTTTGTATTACAAAGACTATTCAATCCCCACAAACATCAGGCCAAATTAAGCCAGTTACAGCCTTTAAGTTTTGCGACGTTCAATCACTGCCACCGAAGTAGAATGTGGACTTGGGTGAACCCTTTGCATGTGCAAAATGAGTAGAATAACTGAGGGACTTCACGAGGAGTCCAGAAGACAGACTTAGTGTATGATTGGTCTCAAGCATTGGAGGTAATAGTTAAGTTCAGTTATTTATTTAAATATATTTATTTCTTAGTCTGTTTTTAAATATTTTACCATTTAAAGCAATTTTAAGATTTAATTGCCTGGATTCCAGATAAATTTGAAATCTTTTAAAATCATTGACCAGTTGGACAAAAGCAAGACTTTGCTCTCCACCTTGTCTCCAGTCAAGAATTTCAACGGTTTTCATGGGGTTGGAGGGCAGGATCTCAGTAGGTCATTATTTATCGCAAAGACCTCACAGGGCCTTGCCAAAGGCTCTCGGGTGTGGAGGTTATCTTGATCAGCCCTCTGCATCCAAGCAAAGTAAATTCCTAGCTAAGTCCAAGTTGATTGAGCCTGCTAAATATGAAAGCTGTAAATTCCCACGATCCATATACAGTTGTATGAATGCTCAAGATCAGAGCAATTAATGGAGTAATGTATATTATATTTTGTACAGCCGGGGGCAGCTATATTATACGCAAAAGTATAAAAAGGTGTAAAAAAAAAACTCCAGGGATGAATGTTCACATATTTAGAAAAACTCAAAAGGGTAACCAGGTTAAGAGGAACCATTTGCTAGCTTGCGAATACAGGGATTAGGTACAGGGTGCAAAAGACTACAAATGGACAGGTGCCTCCACTTTTCAAGTGGGAGTCAAGAAGCCCACTTTAGAAAACAATAATTCCTTCCCTCTATCTATCCTCTTGAGGAGGTGACATGTGAAATGCAGAGGAGGCAATATAAATCAATTGAGAATCAATGAATTGAATCATCATTTCAGATGACTGCTTCAGATCCCAGACTCCAGTAATAGTTCTCAACTCCAGAATACTGAACCTCAGCTGCCATGCAGAACAGATGTGCTCTTTAAAAAGGAGGGTTAATAATACACAGCAAAGTTTCCAAGAAGCATTGCCACATACCATGCAGCAACCGCTTGGAGGATAATCCGATTGTCTACAAATTGAGATATTAAAAAAATGCTGCACAGAAAAACCTGAATTAGGAGGAAAAAAAAACTAAAGGTAGGCATCTCAAGAATGAAAGAGGATTTCATTTGTGTCAAAATTGAAACGTGTACAAAATCTAAGAATGAAGCTGGCTGACCAAGAATTGGACGTCTGTATTCAATGCCACTATGTTTTATGCAGATTACACCATGAACATAGTGTCCAGTTCTAGGAGCTAAAATCAGTAGATTACAGATGTATCTGATGATCTATTCCAGAACTCATACATACAGAAGCAAACACAAAAGATTCTAACTCAGAAACCCAACATTGTTTAGATCAAAAATAGTTTACTTGCAATGTCCAATGCAAGTGAAATATATAATAGCATTGACCTATCAGCAGTCTGACCAACCTTCAAGATCTTACTTCTATTAGTTTGGCCTTTCCATCATGTCACAATGAAACCTCTTCAGTTAGTGACAAAGCTTCAAGAGATAAAACTGTGTTACCTGTAAATAAACTTATTCCCACAAGTGCACTGAAGTAAATCTAAAACATCCCTTAAATTTTAATTTCAAATCCCCAAAACATTCCTCAATTTCAGCACAAATCTCCAACAGTGTAATTCTCTGAAATATTCCACAGAACCAGTATAAATCTCCAAAATGATCTTCACTGAGTGATGTAAATCTGCAAAAGAGATGTGTAACAGATTAAATTCCTGAAACCGTAACTATATCAACCCCAGAGATTCTTCACGGTAGAATTCCAGAATTCTACTTTCTTTGAGATATCCCTGAAGTTCCAAAACAAACCTGTGAATCATAATAATTGAATAATTATTTATTCGTAATAATTGAATAAATCACATACCTCGAAGACTGCTCAAATTTCTGTCTCAACAGACTCCAAATAGAAAATTGGGCTATTGGCAATCATTGCAATTTTTCCATGCAGCATGGTTTAAAACAAAACCTTACATGCAATTAGCAAACTCCCGAAAATCAACATCAGAGTTCTGGTGTCAGAGTGTTATCACATGCAGTATTGACTAGTATTAAAACTGTACACCCGTCCCTTCCAGTTCATTTATCCTGTCACAAATATTTCACTTCAAGAACAGTTACACAACCTCTGCACATCCACATTTTGTTCAGCAAATTATTATTTATTTAAGAGTGAATTCTCTTCAGAATCAGAGGGCTAATCTATGTGTGGAGCTTGGCGACGAATGAAGATACCCGTGAACCTCATGTACATTTTTCAAAGGAGGCCAAGGGGGTGACCTGATAAAGGAATTTTTAAAAATGAGGCATGGATAGGGTAGATGGTCATGGTGGGGTTATCAAAAACAAGAGCACACAGGTTTAAGGTGAGAGGAAAGAATTTTAAAGGGGATTTGACGGTCATAGAGTTATACAGCATAGAAACAGGCTCTTCGGCCAAACTTGTCCATGCTGGCTAGGATGCCCCATCTACACTAATCTCGCCCATCCGCATTTGGCCCATATCCAAACACCTTTTGTGTACCTGTCCAACTCTCTTTTTAATGTTGCTATAGTATTTGCCTCAACAATTGCCTCTGGCAGCTCATGCTACAGGGGAAAACATTTTTTACACAGAAAGTCTTTGATATCTGGAACCCACTATGTGAGGAGATGGTGGAGTCAGATCCAATCATTATGTTTAAAAGACATTTGGTCAGATATCAAAATAGACATCGGATGCTATGGACCTTATGCAGACAAATGATGGGGAGTATGGATGGGCAAATGGAACGACATGGGCATGGTGGACTGGAAGACCCCGGTCTGTATTGCGGAACTCTCTGACTTTACTACATGGATGTTGGTCCAGAGTACTGATGAACAACGTTCTCTAATGTATTAATGCTACTTGTCAGCCAATATAATGTTATAGATCAAACAAAAGCAGTAGCACCTAGATTTTTCTTTTATTCACTCAGAAGAAATGGCCAATCTCTATTCACAATCCCCTTCATGAATGAATAATGGAGGGAAGAAGAAATAGAAATGACAAATTACAGATGCTGAAAATGTGGAGAATTAATTTGGGACCAAATGACTGCAACATGCCTGGATGAAGAGGTGTTGTTTTTGAAACGCCAGCCACGGCAGCGCCTTCCAGGCACTCACCATCCTCTGTAGAAAAAAGTTGTCCCACACATTTCCTTTAAATTTGCCACTCTCACTTTAAAGCTATGTCTTCTGGTATTTTGATTTGTCCATCCTGAAAAAAGGTTCAGACTCTCTACTCCATCTATGCCTCTTATAGGTTTATATATATCAGATCTCCCCACAACCCCCAGCATTCCAGAGAAAACAATCCAAATCTGTATAATCTCTCCTTATAGTTTACCATCATTCTGGTAAACCTCCTCCAGACCCTTTCCAAAGCCTCCACATTCTGCCCATAATGGGGTAATCAGAAATGTACGCAATATTCCAAATACTGCCTATCCAAAGTCCAATAAAACTGCATCATGACTTCATGACTCTTATACTCAATGCCCCGATCTATGAAAGCAAGCATACCACATATAAGATAGACAGAAAGTGCTGGAATAACTCAGCATGTCAGGCAGCATCTCTGGAGAAAAAGAACGAGTGAAGTTTCAGGTCTGAGCATAAGGCCTCAGATTGAGCATAATGCCTTCTTTATAATTCTAGCTACGGTCAGGGAGTTATGGACTTAGACCCCAAGATCTCTCTGTACATCAATACTATTAAGGGTCTTGCAATTAATTCTATATTTTCATCTTACATTTAACCTCACAAAGTGCAATACCTCACGCTTGCCCATTTCAATAGCTGATCTATCTCCCACAATCTACACAAACAGCCTTTCTCACCGTCTTGGATTTGTGTGATGAGGCACTGTGTGGTGGCAGAGAATCGTCAAGAGTGTTTTATTGTCATATGTCCTAGATAAAACAGGGAGAAGGGGAGGGGGAGGGAGAAAATGGTGGTAGTTGCAAGTTGTCGCCCCTGAACTGCTTGGAACTTCTACGCTTCCTGCATGATGGTTACATAACTCATAGGGGAGCTGGCTTTCAGAATGGTCTAGTGGGAGAGGCCGTGGAGGCAATTATATGGGAGAGCAGGGTAGGCCACAAATTTTCTATACTGCTTCCTATTCTGACACAGAAAGCTTTGCCAGCAATCATGAATAATTCTGTCATATTTCCAAAATTTGTCGACTAGCTTTCAACTGTCAAGAAAGTGATGATCATTTCGCCATTTGTCCTCCAGTCCAAATGATCTCAGGATCTCACAAAAATGGCACTATATAGTTGAAATACTGCACAGTGGATGCTACTAATCTTGTACAAAGGCATCTGTTATAAATACCACCCTCTATCTTCCTATTACCAACTCCATCCTGCATCCATTTCCTTCCTAGCAAACAAAATTATAATCAACATCAAAACTACAAAATTCTTGAAAACAAAAAGTATACACAGAATATTTATTTTTTACGAAGATTTTTTTAAAAATAAAGCCAGGAATGGAATATAAAAGCTTTAAAAGATAAAAGTGTAAAAATAGCTGAAAAGTATGAATAAAACATTTAGAAAACATTTCAATTTTCTCATGGTAAAAATACAAACTTAAAAATATATCTTCCTATTCATTAGTCTTTGCTGAACAGCTATTCTAAATGCTTGTTCATAAACATTGTAAAACGTTTCTCCTCATTCTTTAAAGAAACCACATGGATTAATATCCTGCACTCTTGCAATAAAATTTAACATTTTACAACTGGAAACGGCAACAAACTAATCAATGGGTTCAGTCTCACTCAAAAAAAACGTGTTAGTTAAGATTTAGAAACGAAACATGAGGTTTATCTTCGTGTGACTGAACAGTTTTACTTTAATACCAAAGAAAACTAAGAGGATTAGAAAGCTGCTGATTAAGCCGGCTTTTCAGATCTCATTTAGATTTCAGTTTAATCCACTCTCAAACAAGACAACATTCCCCCAAATAACCCCAAATCTCTCTAAGAAGTAACAAAAAAAAATGCTGAGAAAAGGCAATCATTGAACCTGCCTAATGTGTCTGTCTCAGAACTCGGAGTGGGATCCAACTTGGATCTATCCGTCATCTCCTCGTCACAGCGTGGACAGGATGGTGCTTAGAACCCATGACTTTGTTGATTCTTTTAGAAGAACAGACTGTAAATAGCTCATATGTCAGTGTATTATGTTTGAAAGTTTTACTTTCCTTGTTAAATCATAGAATCATAGAAAATAGGTGCAGGAGTTGGCCATTCGGCCCTTCGAGCCTGCACCACCATTCAATACGATCATGGCTCATCATCCAACTCAGTATCCTGTACCTGCCTTCTCTCCATATCCCCTGATCCCTTTAGCCACAAGGGCCACATCTAGCTCCCTCTTAAATATAGCCAATGAACTGGCCTCAACTACCTTCTGTGGCAGAGAATTCCAGAGACTCACCACTTTCTGTGTGAAAAAAGATCTTCTCATCTCGGTCCTAAAAGACTTCCCCCTCATCCTTAAACTGTGACCCCTTGTTCTGGAGTTCCCCAACATCGGGAACAATCTTCCTGCATCTAGCCTGTCCAACCCCTTAAGAATTTTGTAAGCCTCTATAAGATCCCCCCCTCAAACTCCTAAATTCCAGCGAGTACAAGCCGAGTCTATCCAGTCTTTCTTCATATGGAAGTCCTGCCATCCCAGGAATCAGTCTGGTGAACCTTCTCTGTACCATCAGTTACTGAAGGTATTAAAAACATATTAAGAATTAATGATACAAGATGTATGCAGTTTACAAAATAAATGATCCCATTTTACTTTTAATTATTGTCTATCTGTGCATTCTTGAAAATAAATTCTGTCCAACACCCATATAGAGTACGAAACAGGCCCTTCAGCCCAACTTGCCCATGTCGACCAAGATGTACCATCTACCACCTCCCCATATACCGTTTGGCCCATTTCCCATTAAACCTTTCCGATTCATGTACCTGGTCAATTTGGGGAACTTACTGTATCAATTTGATCATGATATGTTCTATCCGTGGAAGCTACTTTTTTGCTTGTCTTCCTTTCATTTATTTCATTTCTCTATTTTCCCCCAAGTTGTACGGTTTTCACTTGTCCAAGAGAAGTTTCCACTGGCTTCGTAATTTCACTTTTAAGTTTAGCACAGACAGATCTATAAGAGGAATTCTGATCTCAGGCTCCTTTTAATTCCCTCTTTTCCAGTCCACAGAAAGGTTTTGACAATCAGTGGCAGGACCCGTTCGTCAATGGTCTGAACGACTGTGGTGCATAATAATCCTGTTCTCCACAAAATCACTTTGACGCACCTAGACACTGTATCATACTCATGTCTTTTACTAAAAACTAGGCATACACTGACTGACAATCAATGATAAAAGTAGATTGCCAAAGATCAACAGTAGGATTTTAAAAATGTTCATGTTAAATATCCTGAAAATAGAGTTGGTCTACTTCACTCTTTTACATAATGCCCCTATTTAAAACCAGGATCTTGCACTTCATCTTGATTAGGGCTTCCACACACATTTTCTAATTCTGTTACTTGTTAGCATTTTTCACTTGGCTCTCAACAGCTCATCACACATCACGAGAGCTTCTACCAAACTCTTGGCCAAACAAATCGCCAAATAATTCAAGAGCACACACGTCAGATCACAAATCACTCTTTCATTGACATACTGACAGTTCTGAACCTCAATGAATGTTTTTACTTTGTTTGGCTTCCAGCTGTTCCTTTCTGTCACTCTGCACTGTCAGAGAATTGCCTGCACTCTGCAGCCATCTAACCCAGGCACAACAAAATAGAATAAACATGTTTAAGCTTTTAAATATAAAATTCTAAGAGTTAAACTAAGAAATTGCATTTAATAGCATGCAATATCTATGGAACGAATCCTCCACAAGTATCACTGTAAATGTATTAGTAGTGCTGACATAAAACAGCACTATTCATTTCGGCTAGGGAGTTACATAAACACACGTTAACGCGCAATAAAGGATTTGCCTTTATCTGCTATTGTTTTCATCCTGCTTTACCACACCAGTATTTTTCCAATACTCCAGATGTTTCAAATAGATTTAGTTAAAAGTTTGTTGTACCAATCAGGATTTTTTGTTGTTGTATATGCTTCAGGGATTTTAAACAATCCAGAATATCATTTGTATTAAAGTATTAGTAATATTAACCTGTGTTTTTTTTTCCATATTCCAGTTTTTCCTTAACAAATGGAACGAAGGAGGGAAAATGTGTTTGGATTTCCTCTCCTTATTAATCAGCTATTTAGCTACCCTCGATGGAGGAATTAATTCAACTCAACCAATACTCTCCTCCGCCTAGCAGATCTGGTCCTTACCCTCAACAACATCTATTTTTACTCCTCCCACTTCCTCCAAATCCAAGGCGTAGCTATGGGCCCCAGCTATGCCTGCCTCTTTGCAGGGTACATCGAAAAATCACTGATCCAGGCATACACTGGCCTTATCCCCGAACTCTCCTTCCACTACATTGACGACTGCGTCAGTGATGCCTCCTACACCCATGTAGAACATACGGACTTCATCAACTTCACGATTAATTTCCATCCTGCACTCAAATTCACTTGGACCATCTCCGCCATCGCCCATCCATTTCTGGATCTCACCATCTCCATCGCAGGAGACAGACTATTGACTGACATCTACTACAAACCTACTGACTCCCATAGCTATCTAGACTACACTTCTTCCCACCTGCTTCCTGTAAAGACTCTATCCCCTACTCCCAATTCCTCCACATATTCCCATCTCCACCCCTTTCTGCTTTCCACAGAGACCATTCCCTCCGCAACTCCCTGGTCAACTCGCAGGCAGAGGTTCACTTGCACCTCCTCCAACCTCATCTACTGTATCTGCTGTTCCAGGTGTCAAGTTCTGTACATCGAACTTTCCCTCTCTCTCCATCCCCAGTTCTCCCACCAGTCTTACTGTCTCCGACTACATTCTATCTCAGTTCCGCCCACTCCCCTGACATCAGTCTGAAGAGTCTCAACCTGAAACGTCACCCATTCCTTCTCTCCAGAGATGCTGCCTGTCCCGCTGAGTTACTCCAGCATTTTGTGTCTACCTTCGATTTAAACCAGCATCTGCAGTTCTTTCCTACACAGACCATTTTCATCTCCTTCAAAGACATAAAAATAATGGGCATCACAGTTGGCCATTTTTTATTATGTTTCTTTAAAATGTCCATATTTCTGAAAAAGCTCAGTGGTGGCAGAAGGGAATAAAATCATAGTCCACACAGTGTCTGAATGCTACCTTCAAGTTATGTTGCAGACAAGCATGGTTCCCGTCAGAAGGATCTTCAATGTTGCTACTAATTAGTTTTCTACAAATAGCTATGTGCCCTAATGCTAAAGCCAGCCTTTGACAAGACAGTGCTAATGGTTAAAATAAGCTCTTGTGTTCAGTTGTTATTGTAGCATGGTTCCTTGCTGTGATTTTAAAGCTTACTCTGAAAGACCTGTGAGTAAACCTTTGTTTACCGGGCAAATTACACACATTTAAAATGATCTGACTAAACTGACTTTTCAGTTGACTATTTACCTGTGTGAATTCATCCTTCCGGATCATTAATCCAGACTCAATAATGAAGCAGTTATGCAGCTCAACAATAAAAATTCATGCGTTCAACTACAAAAGTGATGAATCTGCAAAGGGACTATCTCACCCACATTTCTGGGTGACTTTGCACCTATCGGACATTTTCTTCCACATTTTTCAGTAAGATTTTTGCTTTTCTTAGAAATTGCTTGCCACAATAAACTTGAAATGACATAAAACAGTTGTACACATGCAAGATTCATTTGCAGCAAGTTTTTAATCTCACAGGCCTGAAAAATGACGACTTATGGGCCTGTCCCAATTAGGCGATTTTTCAGCGGACTGCCGCCGACTGTCAAGTTGCCGGCAGTCGCCTGAAAAACCAGGAACTGGAGCTGGCGACTGTCAGAGTGGAACGAACAGACAGACGAGACAGACAGCGCTACCCCCACTCGCCCCATCTAAAAAATTCACACTGTGCAAAGCAAGGTGAGACAGACACACACTGCGATGAACAGGAAGGTTGGCACTGTAAAAAGACGGCTAAAGCACAGTGTACGGTAAGTCCTTTAAAAGAGGGGCGGGGGGGGGGGGGTGAAGGAGTGGAGATAACTTTTAAGAAGCCAAAGATTCACGGCTATGAAGCTCGGGAGACATTTAACATTACCGGTCGGTTATCCTTGGTTCTGAAAACTACTGCTTACCTTTTTTTTCCCTCAATGAGCAATGAAATTCACCAGTCAGCACCGGCTACAACCCACAAGAACCTCCGAGAACCTTCAACCTCCTGGCAACCCACTAGGACCCCCTGGCGAACCAGCTACGGCTCGAGGATTCTCGCAACTCTCCATGTTGAAAAATTCACGGCGACCATAAAGAGGTTGCGACTAGTTCCCAGAATGCAGGAACTCCTCACGACCATGAAGGCGACTCCCCGGCACCCACACGCCAACATGTGGTGACTGCATAGTCTCCTGCAGTCGCCTAAGTGGGACAGGCCCATTACACATTCACAAAAGAAAATCGCATTTTACAAACCCTCTTCCTGAAACCAAGCTGACTAAAGCAGCAGCAGTAAAACTGCATTTTTTTGGTCTTCACTAGATGTGACCTGCTTTGCCTGGCATGGTTTCAATCCTAACCTTAGGTATTGTCTGCATGAGTTTTGCATGTTCTTCCTGTGACCATACGAGTTTCCTCCAGGTGCTCTGGCTTCCATCCATACCCCAATGACTCGGGTTGCTAGATTAATTGAATTTGGTAAATTAGCCCTAATCTGTAGGTGAGTGATAGAACTTGGAGAGAGTTGGAGTTGTTAGGAATGTCAGGAGAACAAAAAAATTGTATTAATGTAGGACTAGTGTAAACTGGGTGTTGATCGTTGGCATAGATGCAGTGAATCAAAGGTCATGTTTCCATTCTCCATTTCTGCATGACTAAGTTGAATCAAACTTAAAATATCTCCTCCTTTACCAGTGATGGTCAGTTTCATTAACATGCAGATCTTAATAACATTGGGATCATTCCAATATGCTGCTCATGTACCCGTCACATCTCAGTTTACTGTTCACTGTCAAAAAAGGTCACTCAAATGTCATACTCGGGAGAGAACATACTTCTACTTCTCCATCAGCCAAAAAGAACAAGCAACGAGTGTGTCGGCGGCACAGTGGTGCAGTGGTCGAGTTGCTGCCTTACAGTGCTTACAGTGCCAGAGATCCGGGTTTGATTCAGACTACAGGTGCTTGTCTGTACGGAGTTTGTACGTTCTCCCCGTGACTACATGGGTTTTCTCCAAGAACTTCTATTCCACCCACATTCCAAAGACATACAGGGTTTTACGTTAGTCGGCTTGGTATAAATGTAATATGTTGTCCGCAGTTTGTGTAGGGTAATGTTAATGCGGTTGGTGCGGACTCAGCGGGCCGAAGGGCCTGTTTCCGTGCTGTATCACTGCGTCCTCCAAGCAGTGTTCTTTGCCAGCCTCTCTGTCTCACCTCCAGGAGGATTCTCCAAAACACCGTCCCATCTGTGCAGCATCCACTCATTCACTACCAACAATTCAAAGATTGCATCTGCTGGATCACACTCTACAAGTTTGCCATTCTCCATATGCAAACTTCAAGAACCTGCAATAACAATGATTCTAAAACAATGCAGTTTCAGCAAGGCAGAGGGAAACTGAATGGCCTCTCAGTCAAACTCCCAATTCAAGCCTGTCCGTAATATAACTTTTGCAAATGATAGTATTACTTCCAAAAATACGGCAGCACAATATATGAGCCCTCTTCTCCGTGATAAATAAAAAAAGCATACATTTATGGATATTTAGAAATTACTATTGAAACTATACTTCATGCCGTAATCTGAATATTTAATGACGCCTCACCATTCCACATTTTGAAGAAGGGCTCGACCCGAAACGTCACCTATTCCTTTGCTCCATAGATGCTGCCTCACCTGCTGAGTTTATCCAGCATTTTTATCTACCTTCGATTTTTCCAGCATCTGCAGTTCCTTCTTAAACATTCCAGATTACTGTCACCAAATTTCTGTGTTGGGTTGAATTCCCAACATATTATTTCCAATGCTAAATGGAGAAAACACGAAAGCTGACCAACTACCCCGGATATTGTGACCAACATCTGACAGTTTATATGAGCAACTGCAGAATATGTTATTAGCGACAGAGTGTACAAGTGTTTGCGATCATTTGGAATGTGCTAGTATTTGCAGTAAAGTGTGGAAACTACTAGATAAGCAAACTAGCAGACACATTCTTATAAAAATTAAGCTTATGTTTTACCACTGGCAGCTGGACCATTGCATCTTATTCATTTGACATTACACTTAGGTGTACTCTTAATATATCCTTGAACAGGGCTGAGTTCCATTGAAATTTGAAATGATATGGAAATGCAACAAAGATTTGTACAGTGCATTCAGAATGTGATTTGTACAGTGCATCCAGAAAGTATTCAGACCCCTTCACTTTTTCCACATTTTGTTACGTTACAGCTTTATTTAAAAATTGATTAAATTCATGAATCTACACACAATACCACAGAGTGAAGAAACAAAAACAGATGGCTAGATATTTTTGCAAAGTAATTAATAAGAAAACTGAAATATCACATTTACATAAGTATTCAGACCCTTTCCTCGGTACTTTGTTGAGGCAGCTTTGGCAGCGATTACAGCCTCAAGTTGTCTTGGGTATGATGCTATAAGCTTGGCACACCTGTTTATGGGTAATTTCTCCCATTCTTCCCTGCAGATCCTCTCAAGCTCTGTCAGGTTGTATGGGGAGCGTTGATGCACAGCGATTTTCAGGTCCCGCCAGAGATGTTCGATCGGATTCAAGTCTGGGCTCTGGCTGGGACACTCAAGGACATTCACAGACTTGTCACGAAGCCACTCTTGCGTTGTCTTGGCTGTGTGCTTAGGGTCTTTGTCTTGTTGGAAGGTGAACCTCCCCCCCCAGTCAGAGCTCCTGAATGCTCTGGAGCAGGTTTTCATCAAGGATCTCTCTGCACTTTGCTCCGCTCATCTTTCCCTCGATCCCGACTAGTCTCCCAGTTCCTGCCGCTGAAAAACATCCCCACAGCATGCCACCAGCACGTAGGTATGGTATTGCCCAGGTGATGAGCGGTGCCTGGTTTCCTCCAGACGTGACGCTTGGCATTCAGGCCAAAGAGTTCAATCTTCATTCCATTAGACCAGAGAATCTTGTTTCTCATGCCTTTTGGCAAACTCCAAGTGGGCTGTCATGTGCCTTTTACTGAGGAGTGGCTTCCGTGTGGCCACTCTACCATAAAGACCTGATTGGTGGAGTGCTGCAGATATAGTTGTCCTTCTAGAAGGTTCTCCCAACTCCACAGAGGAACTCTGGAGCTCTGTCAGAGTGACCATCAGGTTCTTGGTCACCTCTCTGACCAAGGCCCTTCTCCCGCATTTGTTCAGTTTGGCCGGGAGGCCAGCTCTATGAAGAGTCCTGGTAGTTCCAAAGTTCTTCCATGACGGAGAATGACGGAGGCCACTGTGCTCTTCGGGACCTGCAATGCTGCAGAAATTGTTTTAGGTCCTTCCCCAGATCTGTGTCTCGACACAATCCTGTCCCGGAGGTCTACGGACAATTCCTTCATCTTCATGGCTTGGTTTGTGCTCTGACATGCACTGTCAACTGTGAGACCTTCTATAGACAGGTGTGTGCCTTTCCTAATCATGTCCAATCAATTTAATTTACCACTGTTGGACTCCAATCAAGTTGTAGAAACATCCCAAGGATAATCAATGGAAACAGGATGAACCTAAGCTCAATTTTGAGTGTCACAGCAAAGGGTCCGAATACTTATGTAAATGTGATATTTCAGTTATTTATTTTTAATTACTTTTTGCAAAAATTTTAATTACTTTTTGCAAAAATTTCTAAATGCCTGTTTTCATTCTGGGATATTGTGTGTAGATCGATAATAAAAAAAAGAATTTAATCCATTTTTAAATGGTTGTAATGTACCAAAACGTAGAAAAAATGAAGGGGTCTGAATACTTTCTGAATGCACTGTAACTTCAAAAAAATGTTTGCAAAACATTCACTCATAAACTGAAACCACCATAAGATTATTCAACTGTATAATCGGAAATCGTGCCAATAGTCATAAGGATAGAAATTGCATTTCTCTCTCTCTTCCTGCCCGACCCAAATAAAGAATTACTGATCAGTTTGGAAAAGCAACATGATAAATATGATTTTTTATTCAGAAATAGAGACTAATATTTCTTCTTCAGTTCAATAAGTGTTTTAAATCAACCATGTACAGGATAGGGGCTGAGTGCTTGTTTTTACACCTGCCAAGCAGCATTTTTTTACTGTTCATAAAGTCCAAGGCAATGTGCACAATAGCGTGCATCTTGCAGAGAAAATGTACGCATTGGCCCTTGTGAAACATGCAAAGCAACTTCAGTATGATAATGGTCAAATGCATCAAAACCTCACATCAGATCAGTACATCTGGGGAATGAGATTCATGAATAGTTCAGATTGATTGAAAGATTGATTGCATTGTAAGACACAGCTTGGAAACAGATGCTTTGATCCACCAAGTCTACTCCAACAATTGATCACCCGTTCACACTAGCTCTATGTTATCCCACGTCTGAACCTACACCCAACACACTTGGGGAATTTTACAGGGGCCAATTAACTTGCGTCTTCAGGATACGGGAAGAAAATCAGAGCACCTAGAGGCAACCCATGCAGTCACAGAGAGAATGAGCAAACTCTACACTGACTGCAGTGAAGGTCAGGATCGAACCTGGGTCTCTGGCGCTGTGAGGCAACAGCTCTACCAGCTGCACTGCCCTCAATGGATAAAATTTAGTTGTGTCAGGTATTATGTTCCTGAGAGATCCTTGCAAAAAAAGGGTGGGTTAGCTGTAGCCACAATGGGCAGAGTAAACCAAGTTGGCATGAGGATTGTTTACACTGACAGTAATAAGGAAATGGCTATAAATAACGAGTGTGGCAACTTGAGATGACTGAAGAATCAGTTGAACCTCAACTGTGACCAATTAACAGCACCAATAATAGAACAAGCTTAAATTCTTCATGGCCTCTAAGGCACCTGACATAACAGTCAATGTGCTCAGTCTCAGACTGCTTTCACAACTTTAAGTTTTCACAGAAATTTCTGTAAACTTATTAGAAATATTTCAATATAACATTTCATAGGTGTGCAATTTAGATTAAGCAGTAAAACACAATCAGCAGAAATATCAAGGGCAACATTATGAAAAGGCTAAAGTGAATTCCTTCAAACCAAAAGTTGATCACTGGAACCCCTTTGCAGATCAGAAGTTGTATATTTTATCTATATGCAAGTAAACCACTCACGTAATGAAAAGCACAAAACTTCACTCAGCTTGAGAAAATTGCACTATAACATAGGTTAACAGTTACAAAGGTCATGGAAGATAGAAATGAGGCACAAAATAGCAATAAAGTAGTATAATCCATAACTTCCACAAAAAATAATTTAAGAAATACAATACCCGATAAACATAATAGAACAAAACCTTTGTCCGTAGTCCAACTAAAGACACTGACCATAGAAGATTGTAGCGGCTGAAGTGTTGAAGAGCCTGGTGGTTGCTTGGGAAAAGCTTGTCTTGAACCTTGTGGCCATGGTTTTGAGGTTTTATACCTTCTTCCCAATGGTATTAGAAAAGTAAGAGTGGGACCAATGTGTTGATGATATTAGCTGTCTTTTTAAGGTAAAGCCTCAGAGAGATGAATTCAATGGTAGGGTGGTCAGTACCCGAGATGCACCAGGCAGTGTCTGACACTTTCTCAAGTACCCTTTGTTCCCGGGCATTAAGTTTTGCCGAACCAGGTTGCGATACAATCAGTCAGTATGCTCTCTACCATACACCTATAGAATTTTGGTAGAATATTCGGTGACATATCGAATCCCCTCAATCTTCTCAATAGAGATGTTGCTGAGATTTCTCTGTGATTACATCAATTTGCCCAGGACAGATTTTCAGAGACATGCACGCCCAGGAACTAGAAGCTGTTGACTCTCTCTATAAACATTTTGTACAATATAATGGAATCAGTTTCTAATAACAGTGCCAATCTAAATTTTCTTCTTTTAAGACGTCACCATCTAAAGATATTTGATGAAGATGTACTTGCTGACTTCACATTTTCTAGAAAGGTACTTTCTGCATTTCATGGTACGTCACGAATGAGATCAAAAAACTAACAGGCACAAATTTAACAAAGAAATTTTCAATGAGAACATTTTCTATATTTTTGTAAGCGTCAACGACACTTTAAAACAAGACTAGCAGAAAAAGATTCATCATCAAAATTCCTCCTTCTGTGGGTAACTCCGTGGGATACCTGCCAGAAAGGAGGCACTGAATGGCTTTGATCATCGCTAAGCAAGCTCCACATTCCTTAACGACAGCTGTCCTCATAGGAAATTTGAATCCAACTGAATTACCACTTTCTCTGGACCCAAGTTATCCAAGCTTGCAGATCAAGAACAAACAAAAATCAGTGCAACAAAACGCACAGAAGAGTGCTATTGTTCTGATTTAGATCAAGACTATTTTTTTCAGAAATGTTTATTTCATACCACTGCAATATAATTATTAATATGCATACGATGTAGCGCAAGGTCATTCAAACTAATACTCTCAACCTGTAAACTTAGAACTCATCCCTATTCCTTCGATATTTGGTTTTGTGTTACTTTAGTCTTCCAAAGTTTTCTGTTTGATCATATGTAGAACATGGAACAGTGCAGCACAAGAACATGCCCTTCAGCCCAATGCAAATTTGAGAAAACACTTTAACTCCCCTCCCATTCCCACATTGATTTTTTTTGTCCTGGGCCTCCTCCATTGTCAGAGTGAGGCCTAGCACAAATTGGAGGAACAGTATCTCATATTTCGCTTGGGCAGCTTACACCCCAACAGTATGAACATTGACTTGTCTAACCAAGTAACCTTGCTTTCCCTCTCTCTTCATCCCTCCCCATTTCCAGTTCTCTGACCAGTCTTACTGTCTCCGACTACATTTACTCTCCGTTTCCTTTGTCGTTACCATCTCCCAACTAACAATGATCTATTCTACATTTTCCTTGATCTCTGTCCCCTTTGTCCTGTTTTCACACTTCCTTATCTATACACTGCCTTATCTATGTACCTCCCACTCTCCTGACATCAGTCTGAAAAAGTGTCTCGACCCGAAATGTCACCCATCTCTCCTGAGATGCTGCCGGTCCCGCTGAGTTACTACAGCGTATGTGTCTATTTTTAGCTCACAATGTCTGTGTCCAACTTGATGCCAAGACCATCACTTATCTACCTGCACATAATCCATATCCCTCCATTCTCTGCATATCCATATGCCCGTCGAAAGTCTCTTAGATACTACCCTTGTACGTGCCTCAACCACTATACCTGGCACCACTCTCAAGTCACTCACAATACTTACACTGTGTAAAAAAAAGCTTGCCCTGCATATCTATTTTAAACATCCCCTACTCTCCCCTCCCTCCCTTCCCTAATCTCCAACACCAGTACTAATCAAGAATCTATCTATCTCTGCCTTAAGAATATACACTGTATTGGCCTCCACAGCCTTCAGTGGCAAAGAATTCCATAGATTCACTACCCTCTGACTAAAGACATTTCTTCTCAGCTCCTTCCTAAGAGAACATCCTTTAATTCTGAGGCTGTGACCTCTAGTCCTAGACTCCCCCACCAGTGGAAAAATCCTCTCCACATCCACTCTATCCAAGCATTACACTATTCTGTATGTTTCAATGATGTGTCCCTTCATTCTTCAAAACTCCAAAACTCCCAGCGAGTACAGACCCAATGCCGACAAACATTCATCATCTTATCGTTAGAATTTAGAAGAATAAGGGGGGGATCTTATAGAAACTTACAAAATTATTAAGGGGTTGGACAGGCTAGATGCAGGAAGATTGTTTCCGATGTTGGGGAGGTCCAGAACAAGGGGTCACAGTTTAAGGATAAGGGGGAATTCCTTTAGGACCGAGATGAGGAAAACATTTTTCACACAGAGAGTGATGAGTCTCTGGAATTCTCTGCCACAGAAGGTAGTTGAGGGCAGTTCATTGGCTATATTTAAGAGGGAGTTAGATGTGGCCCTTGTGGCTAAAGGGATCAGGGGGTATGGAGAGAAGGCAGGTAAAGGATACTGAGTTGAATGATCAGCCATGATCATATTGAATGGCGGTGCAGGCTCGAAGGGCTGAATGACCTACTCCTGCACCTATTTTCTATGTTTCTATCATAGTTCAGCCTACTCATTCCTGGGATCAATTTTGTAAACCTCATCTAGACGCTCTCCAGAGCCACTACACCCTTCCTCAGATATGGTGCCCAGAATTGCTCACAATATGCTCAATTATAAAGAATCCTTTTAATTGACTCCAAAAATAGTAGTGATGGCAGTATAAGTCGGCTAGAACAAAACTACAAAATTTGTATTTTAAAAGATCAAGGTTACCTGTAGGATCAGGGTTAAAAATGTATGTCTTGTTTTTTAAGTAGATGTAGCGTTGTTACAAAACCTACCATCAGCGGCACTCCAGATCTGCCCACTGCCTGTGCGTGCGATTCTAGAGGCTGTGGGCGAGTGGGCAGGATTAAAATGCTGGGTTGTATTGGTTGTCGGAGAGGTATTTGCTCGGACTACAAGTTAATGAAAAAAATTTGTTCTGCCCTTCCGTTCCCATTTTTCTTTTTAAGTTGCTGGTCGATTGCATCACTGGAGTGAAGTTAAACGCGACCCAACGCCTTCAACTTCACAGATCAAAATCAACATCAAGGTCTTCCATATCAAGACAAAACAAAATGTTGTTTATTTAACATCTTACCTTGCTTTTTGGTGTGGTTTCACTTGAATCTGATGATAGGAAATATGTTATTTAGGCCACGATATGGGCTGTGTCTTGCCAGCCGATATCGCGGGGCGTAAATCATGGCAGCGGCCACATTCCGATCTATCACAATCCATTCTCAAGATAATCAAATTTTTTTTTTTTTTGCACAATCTATATTTTGTGTTATTGTCTATCCATGACCAATATTTTCATATGAAATATCCGATTGAAAACTTCCACAGTACATATTTTTTACTTTTTAGTCATGTTTACTATGAAAATATTGATCATTGATAGACAATAACGACTTCCGGTGTCAACATGTTATCTTAACAGGCGCTGCACATAGCTCCACTCCCTAAATTCGCGATTTTTTGCATTAAAACCGGGTCTACAAGTCGGGACCAATTTAAAAAACTTATCGGAGCCTCTGCTCGACTTGCTGATAACTTCATCAGTAACAGCTGTGAATTTAACAGAGGCTTAAAGCACTTTAAATGAAAACTTCTTCCATGGGTATGGGCACTCAGAGGACAGTTACAAAAACTCTCCTGGGGAAGCCAGAAGAAGCCTGCAGATTTATTTTGAAGTGGCTTCCAAAGAAAAGGTGCTTCTCAATATGGCTACAAGACTCAAAGCAGATTTGGCCAAGGACAAAGAGTTTGAAGAATTAAAGCTTTCGGTAAGTGAACTGAAAGATGTAAAGGTGGATGGAAAAAAGATGGAACAGATGATGGGAGTTATGATGGAATAGATAGAAAAGCTAACGTTAAATATGACTTCTTGTAATCAGAATGTTATTGAGTCTGTGAAGGATTCGATTGGCACTATTAATAAACGAATTGACGATGTGAGAGATGAACTATCGGAGAGAATTGATAAGGGTGAAGAAGACACCACAAAGAAGTTCGGCGATGTGCTGGACACTGTATCAACCTGTATGTTAACAATGCATGAGATGGAGGATGAGATGGCAAGAATGGTGGAGGAGATGAAGAAGGTGAGGTCAGAACAAGACCTTGCTACACGACGGATGGCGACTCAGCTGGCTAAAGTTTCAGACAAATGTCTGGACCTCGAGGCTCGTTCGAGACGTTATAACCTAAGATTAGTTGGTGTACCTGAGGGAGCCGAGAGAGATAACACTTGCAAGTTCATTGCGGGATTAATTAAAGAGGCTCTTAGGCTCCCTAAACTACCACAAATTGAAGCAGCACACTGGGTTCCTAGATTAAAACACAAATCTCAGGATGGCTCAGAACATACACGACAGATTATTGTGAAATTCCGGGGCATTGCTGACGTGGAAGAGGTTATGAGGAATATCACACATGGCGTGCCTCTGATGTATGGTGTAATTACTTTTAAAATCTTCAGGGACTACCCTTATGAAATCATGCAAAAGAAAAATCAATTCTCTAAGGCAAAGCAGGCTCTCCAAGGATAAAAGGAGGTCAGATATGGTGTTTACTTCCCAGCTAGAATGCGCATTTCCTACAAATAACAGCAAAAATCGTTCACAAATCCCGAGGAGGCGTACAAATATGCTCTAACCATCGTGGAACAGAAGGACTAGCTTTAAAGGTTGGACATTTTGGATACTCTCTCTCTCTCTCTCTTTACTACTGCACCCAGAATGGTGGCACATTGCCCAAAGAAGGAACTTTGTTTAGACGTCTTATCGGCGGAATGCTAACTCAAGGACATACTCTGTTCCAAGAGAAGCTGGAAAAAGTTAAACAACAAAAGCAGAGCTCATCAACAGACTGGCTTAGCTATTACTGTTATATATGAGATTGAATAACCTAAATGGAATAGCATTAACTTCCTTAACAATATTAACATAGAATATTAACATAGAAACATTGTTAATGAATGCTAATCAAACTGCAGAAATGGGGATTTTCAAATTAACACTTTAATTTAACCTAATAATTCTTAAGTAGATTTATAACCGGGTAGTGACGGAAAGAGGTGAGCTACTGGCTTAGTTCCAGGAGCCAGAAATAGGTTAACCCCTTCAACCAATAGTTGATGATCTCTGAGGTTAAAATATACGCTTAAGGGCCTGTCCTCCATGCGATGAGCGCGATCAAACTAGAAGCGGGGGCCGCGCGAAGGTCGGGTGATCCCCTGTACAGGGCCGTTCCCACCAGCATGCGCCTGCATGCGGCAAGCGCGACCAAACCAGCAGCGAGGGCCGCGCAGAGGTCGGGTGAGTGGCGCAACGTGGCGCAAAGTGAGGCGAACATGGAGCGAAGTCTTAAGGTAAGTTCGCCAGGACAGAGAGGGGGTACACAGAGAGGGGCACAGAGGCACACACACAGAGGGCCACGGAGCCACACACACACAGAGGGTCACGGAGGCACTAACAGATAGGTTCACGGATGCATGATGTCGAGGCGGTGTGTAATGCGTCGAGGCGACTGCGAGCCGACAAGCCGTTGCTGCGCAGAACTTTTGAACATAGTCAGTTTTTCGGAGCCCCGCGCGATGCCGGGGCGAACTCCGCACAATTCCGCATGGCTCTGGCGATCGAAGTGGGACCGGCCCCGCGACGCCAGATGGCTAAAGCGACCACGTTAGGTCGCGCTCATCGCATGGAGTTGCATGCTGATAGGACAGGCCCTTTAACACTCAGTCGACAAACATTATAGTTACATCCGGAAATAGACATATATTCTGTAAATGGGTAAATGATTTTTTTTTTTTTTTTTCAAACTGGTCCCGTTCCAATATGTTATGATTAATTGAGGGAGCGAAGCTATTTGTTTGTTTTATATCAACACGGAAGTCAATAAAATGTTTTTTCCCACCTACAGGTGGGTCACCTGTTACAGTGCCGACAAGCTCGGACACTGTATTCTCACTTGTATTAGTTTTTTTTAAATCATTTTCACATTTAATCACTTGTGTTTTATTTTATTCAAGGACTATCGCAAAGAGAATCTACTAACTGAACATTGTAGGGTAAATGATCCCCCGATATCCAAAGACCTGAGGTACGAATGCACCACAAGAGACATAGGTAATAAATCTATTCAAATTGCAAGACGATGACCAAAATAAACTGAAAGGAATCTCATTTTGTAGTTGGAACGTTAGGGGTGTTAACGAACGCATTAAAAGGGGTAAGATTCTAGCTCAGCTGAAAGCATACAATACTGATATTGCCTTTTTACAAGAGACCCATCTTAAACTTCAAGACCAAGCTAGATTGAGGGCGAACTGGATAGGTCAAACCTTTCACTCGTCATACACGTCGAAATCTAGAGGAACGTCTATTATTATCCACAAAGGCATTCCATTTAAACCCAAAAATACCTTAACAGATAAGGACGGGAGATATTTGATAGTTACCGGGGAGATCCATGCTGCCCCAATTACCTTGGTAAACATATATGCGCCCAACTTTGACAACCCACACTTTTTCAATAAAATCTTGAATATAATTCCAAAATATAACTACCAAAATGTCATAATCAGCGGAGATTGTAACTGTCTTCGACACTTACTTAGATAAATCCAATCAAAAACAAAGAGGTATTACGAAATCCAAAACAAGCGAACTCCTAAGCACATACATAAAAAACACTAACATAACAGATGTCTGGAGGATTGCAAATCTGACCGACAGGGATTACTCGTTTTATTCTATGGTACACAAGACATATTCACGAATAGATTATTTTTTGGTGGATACAAAACTAATACCCCACACTTAAACTAAACCCCACACTACCCCAAAATACCACACAAATATGATCTCAGATCACTCCCCATTAACTTTTTTTCTAAAAATGGAAGGAATGACTAAGAACAAACCATTTTGGAAGTACAATCCACAAAGTTTAAAAGTCCCGCAAGGGAGTACATATTTAAAAGAGCAAATGGACCTTTTCTTCGAAATAGACACGACAGACATATCACCTACATTATTATGGGAATCTTTTAAAGCATTTATTTGAGGCGTGATAATTTCATATCAAGCTTTTCAAAATAAGAAAAATAAGAACGAACAAAGACAATTAGAAGAAGAAATTAGACAACTGGACATAGAAAACGCTAAAGACCCCACTACAGATAAACATAAAAGAATAATAATACTGAAATTCAAATTAAATAAATTATTATCAGAGAAAGTCATAAGATTATTACAAATTACAAGACAGGAACACTTTGAATTTGGGGATAAGCCCCACAAACTTCTGGCATGTCAGTTAAAAAAACGAGAAAAGGATCACACAATTTTAAAGATTAAATCAGACAAAGGGGAAATATTGACTTTGCCGAGTGATATTAATAAAAGATTTGCACAATTTTACGAGAATCTGTATACATCTAAAACGATAATGGACACCAACAAAGTTACAGAGTTCTTGGATAATTGTAACCTTCCTAAATTAGAGTTGCAGGAACAAGAGGAATTGTGAGCACAAATCTCAAATAAGGAAATAGAAGAAACAATAATCTCATTAAAAAATGGAAAAACACCAGGTCCCGACGGATTTAGTAATGAATTCTATAAAGGTTTTTATGACATATTTACCCCCTGCCTACAGAAAATGTATACTTATGCCTTCAAAGAACAAACACTACCTGAAACACTAGCAGAATCCACGATCACACTAATACTTAAGAAAGATAAGGATGTGGAAGAACCTGGATCATACAGAGCTATTGCGTTGTTAAATACAGATAAAAAAATATTAGCAAAAATTCTAGCTAGAAGACTAAGTAAATATGCTAGTAAATTAATACATCCGGATCAAACGGGGTCTATCCCCAAGAGACAATCATTTAATAATTTGAGACGTCTGTTCAATATAATGCATTCACACCAAACTGAAGATCAAAAACTCTCAATCATAGCGTTGGATGCAGAGAGGATGGTCGAATGGGATTATATGCTCAGGTCGAATGGGATTATATGCTCAGGGTATTACAAGAATTTCTACTGGCAGAGAATTTTATTCTATGGATTAAATTACTGTATAATAAGCCAATGGGCGGAATATTAACGAACAATAATTTATCTACGAAATTTCATTTGTCAAGGGGAAATAGACAAGGATGTTCATTATCACCGTTGTTATTTGCCCTCATAATTGAACCCCTAGCGGAAAGAATTAGAACTCATCCGAATATCCATGGATACAAAACAAAATACTCCAATAATAAAATATCACTGTACGTTGACGACGTACTTTTGTACATCACAAAACCTCATATTGCTATACAAAATATTTTAAAATTAATAGAGGACTTCGGATCATTCTCAGGATATAGAATAAATTGGAATAAAAGTGAAATCATGTCAATAAAACCAAAAGACTCTACGCATCTTTTACAGTTTCCTTTCAAAATAGCTACGGAAAAATTTAAATACTTGGGCATCGAAATTACTAGAAGATATCAAGATATGTATGATGAAAATTATAACCCTCTACTTAAGAAACTATGTAACTTGATTAACTTTTGGAAAAAGCTTCCGATGTCCTTAATAGGCCGAATAAATGCCATAAAAATGATTTTTCTAGCACAAATTTTATACGTGTTCCAATCTATCCCAATATATTTACCCAAAAAGTTTTTTAAAAAACTGGACTCAAATATCACAAATTTTGTTTGGGATTATAAATCCCACAGAATACAAAGAGCTCATCTGAATAAACCCAAAGTAGTAGGGGGATTAGCACTCCCCAATTTTATGTATTACTACTGGTCTGTAAATATCAGAAACATGATCCAATTGCTAGATAACTCTCCCCAACAACCAGATTGGACAAGTATGGAGAGAGAGGATTGCTCTCCCTATAATATTGGAGCAATCCTTCTCTCCCCAATATCAATGAATAATATAAATTACAACAATAATCTAATTATATACAGTACAATCAGAATTTGGAAACAAATAAAACACAATCTAAAATTAAGAAACTTATCTCTCTTATCTTCTATCGGTAAAAACCCTCATTTAAACCTTCAACTATAGATAAAGCATTTACACAATGGGAAAGAGCTGGAATTAGAATCTTCGGAGATGTGTATGAATCGGGAAAACTATTATCATTTAAACAAATACAACTAAAATACAATTTGGGAAACAATCAGTATTTTAAATATTTCCAAATCTGTGACTATTTGAAAAAATACGCACAAGATTATCACAATATGCCTCCTGACTTACTGGAAGTAATGAATACAAAGGCAGAATCAGCAAACCTAATATATATATATATATATATATATATATATATATATATATATATATATATATATATATATATATATATATATATATATATATATATATATATATATATATATATATATATATATATATATATAGTTTTCTAAATGCAGAAATACCAACAACAGATGGTATCAGGAGAGACTGGGAAAAATAATTAAGTATAAAAATTCCCAAAGAAAGGTGGGAAGAATAGTTATTAAATGTGCATAAATGCTCAATTAATGTAAGACACACCTTAATACAATTTAAAATCTTACACAGATTATACTATTAAAAAACTAAATTAAGTAAACTTTTTCCCCAACGTCTCTCCTATATGTGATAAATGTCAATGTCAAGAAGCTAATATAGCACACTCATTTGTCTTTTGTACAAAAATTCAAACATTTTGGACTGACATTTTTGAAATCTTCACAAATATATTTAAAATAAAACTGACCCCAGAAGCAGACTGGATAATCTTCGGGATATCAGAAGATTGCCCTGATTTAAACGTGTTTTAAAAGACTCTATTTGAATATGGCTTAATAACTGGAAAAACGCTAAACTTAAAATTCTGGAAAGATTCTCCGGTACCCACAGTCAATATGTGGATTTCATCTATGTTCGAAACACTACACTTGGAAGATATGAGACTCAGACTAGCAGGAAAATCAGACTGTTTCTATAAGACGTGGTCTACATTTATAAATCTATTACAAGGATAAGGTGCAAGAATACCTCAAAAAAGTACCGGTGTCGGGTCTTGGTAAGGGGGGGAAGAAAAATTGTCGAGTTGGTAGGTTCCTTTTGCGAGATGTTTATAACAAAGTAACTGGCTTTTCTTTTTTCTTTCTCTATTTTTCCCTCTTTCTTTTTCTTTCCTCTCCAGGGTCTATCTTTTAATTCCCGTTTCTATCTCTTCAAGGGTTTCCTTTCCCTCTGTCACGCTTTGGCACTTTCACATCTCTTTTTCAACTTTTCTACTTTCTATGCTGCTATTTTTCTCTCTATTCTCTCTTTTCTAACGCCTTAAAATAAAAAAATTAAAATTAAGGGGTACAATGACTGTAACACAATACAAGGGATGTGCACTGATGTAACTTATAGAACCGTTAATAAATAAAGATATAAGAAAAAAAAAATGGATAGACAATAACACAGAATATAGATACTTTAGATGTTCTTATGACAGGGTCGTGCAAAGAATAATGATTTTGATTATCTTGAGAGTGGATGTTTGTGGATTTTGAATAAGTGTCTGTAAAACGACCCTTGCCTGCAGCAGTGTTATAAACCAACAGAATAAAATTTATGGGAATTAAACATTCAATTCCTTCCATTCGCATAGAAATGCATGACAATGGGAGATTTAAAAATCATGTTATATTGTGAATTCTTGTGTGAAGGGGATCAGTTTGTTATTTAGATACTTTGGCTATTTAAAAAACTATTTTTAGCCTTTTCTTAAGAATGGGATAGATGTTTAGATTTAGTAATAGAATTTAGATTAATTTAATTGATTTGATGACACTGATGCAGATTAATTATTTGTTGGGTATTTACTATTAGTTTTAAAGTTACAATAATATTAAAGTTCTGATCTTGAGAATATCCCATTTTTGAATTTTCAAGGCAGTCTGGGTGTTTATTACTATTTCCGTCACAACGGTCAATTTTGTAATTATCTACAAGTTGGTAACTAAGGTAACCTACTAATTATATGCTTTAATTTCAGGTCATCCAAGTAAGATGAATCGTATTCGTTTTCAGAATGCTTCAATCCATAATAACTGAAAATGTTATTCAGTTCTCTTATTTTTTTAAGAAAGTTATGGGCTTTTATGTGCTTTTATGTCCTTGACCACAACTTTTGTGTTAAATTCATGGAAAAGCAATAGGGAACAACATGCTAATTTCCGAGTATGAAAATTAGCAAATAGATTGTTTTAAATTTATTTTTTTTGGAAGCAATTGTACAGAGATAAAACATTCGGCATCTAAAATTATTCAATTACTGTACAGCTTCATTTTTATCCTTATAAACTAAACCATGAAAATGAAAAAAGAATAGAAAAAGAAAACAAGAAAGAAAAAAATAGAAGTTGAAAAGGTAGATCGAAAAAGAACAAAAGTCCCATAAACTACCAAGGTAGTGTGGCAGAAAGATATAGAAATAGCAAAAAAGAAAAAGGTGAAGATATACCTTGCCCCTCATCTGTCCCCCCCCCTCCAGAAATTTCCCCTCCAGAAGTTTTATAATTTTGTACAGGAAACAAAATAATGGGTTATAGTTGCTTCTTGGATGAGACATTTATCACAAATAGGAGAGACATTTGGGAAGATCTTGTTCAATTTAGACTTTGAATAATCAAGTCTATGCAGTATTTTAAATTGTATTAGTGAGTGCCTAACATTAAGATTTTTAACTTTTTAATATTGAAGATATGAGTTAATTAGGTATCAAATTAAAGTTATTTTTATGCTTTATCTGATGGGCTTGATTTTTTTTTAATCTCAAAATTTTGGAACATTCCTAGTAGATGGCCGATTAGATTTTAGATGTATGATTTTGGTTGTATGATTCATCTAATAAAGATTTTGTCAACAAAATAAAAGGATCTGAGCATTTGTAGTCTGTTTGTTCTGGTTGTTTTGGCTTAAGGGGAACGTATGCCTTAAAATCACATTATCAAAGGAAGCAGATCATGATTAGATTGTGCAGTGATTTTCCAAGCAAAACAAATGTAGTCATCTACCCAGAAACCATCCTGGGACATTTGTAGAAAGCACAATTTCAATGTGAACATAGATGACATCTCCTAGGTGTGCCCATTTACAATATTAAGATTTCTGATATCAGTTTGTTGCTGTGAATGAGTGGATAATACCAAGGTTTCCTGTTCATTTTCTCTCTATATTAGAATGCATTATCAACAGCAGTGATATTCATCCAGCGCTATTTAGTTTAAACATTATTCTAATGAAATTGCTCAAAAATAAATGTCTTTCTGAATTTCATCCTAAAAATACTATCAGCGTTTTCCAAGCAAAAATAAAGCTAACTACAACTGAAATCTTCTCCTAACTTTTTTTTAAATATAGCAATTTGTTTTAACATGCTTTTTTCCCCAGTTCCTGGGTCAACAAAAAGCCTCTTAAGAATTTTGAGTGACATGTTTAGTCTTTTCGTCTACATCAAAGTGGACCCAAGAACACTTCTACACAGGCAATGATAATCTGTCTGCAGTGATTCATTGCTCAATTCTCCTTGCCACACACAACACCACACAAACCAAGTCATAGATTGTGGAGGTACAGTTCAGTGAAATGACTTGCATTCTTATCTGAAATAGCTTATGCCAGCAACCCTCATTGTTATTTGTAGCATTGGCCTACATAACCCATTATGTAATTTAGACAAATAATTATTATCTTTCATTCATTTGTTCTACATCTCACTATGTCACCGTATATATCTCTCGTTTCCTTTTCCCCTGACTCTGAAGAAGGGTCTCGACCCAAACGTCACCTATTCCTTTTCTCCAGAGATGCTGCCAGACCTGCTGATTTATTCCAGCTTCTTTGTCTATCTTTGGTTGAAACCAGCATCTGCAGTTCCTTTCTACAAATAATTATTAAATCCATGAATATTTCAAAAAATAATCTTCAAAGGGAGAAATGTAAAACCCAAGGAAAATTCCAAAAGAACAAAAATTACCAAAGCTTCTCAAATCAATTAAAAAACACAGCTGAAGTAGACTACCATGAATAACTATATAGTGTGCTTCAAGCAAATGATATTTGATTCTACTACAACAGAGTGTAACTGTAGTGAGCAATCCAACACGATTTTCTCAAGAGGGTCTAAAAGCAAATTAATGGCAGGTTGAGGGACGCCTCAACTTCCTGCGACTTTGTTTTTCATCCTAATATCAGCAAACAAAAGGGAAATCCAGCCCAACATATATGTAGCTAATAAGCTGTTTAAACTAGCCTATCTCTCCAAAGCACCAATGTCTTACTTTTGAAAATACAATAATTGTGAGGCTAAAATAAGGCAAAAGTTTTTGTGATGGACGTGCAATGGTTTTCAGTTGTTTACGTTGCATTGATCTTTCTTATAGAAAAAAGATTATCAAATGTTGTGTTTTACTTCAGATTTCCAGCATCTTACTATTTTGCTTTTGTTTCATTTGTTCATTAATTATTGCATACTACAGATGGCATTGTGGAAAATAGCAGTACCCAATTTCGTACACTTTGCACAAAATAACATTACAGGTGGCCATCGACACAACAGCATTCCTTTCTGCCTTCATCCTGCTTTCCATAAACTAATCTACCATCAATTGCATAATTTTTGAAATATTCCTCAATTTTGTTTTCAAATGGTATACAGCAATCAAAATAAGAGTTTGTCACTTTAAATATGATACATATCTATAGGAGGACCATCTTCTATAAATGTTATTTCCGTCAGTGTTTTTGACATTCTAAACCTGCTCGAATATGGAGAACTTTCTATGTCTAGCTAGAAATTGCACAAATTTGATTTGTTTGCATTATTTCCATACACAGAATAAAATTGAGGACATGTCATGGAGGCAGAGGGGGAGGGGGAGGGGGAGAGGGCAGATGGGGAGGGGGAGGGGGAGGAGGGGGAGGGGGCAGAAGGGAGCTGGGTGAACGAGTGGGTTGCAAGAAGTGAGCAGGCTGCGAGAAGCGAGCAGGCAACTTCACTCGCAGCTCGTGAACACAACGTGCGGCCATTGGGACATCATCACATCAGCCAAATAGCTAAATTTTTGAACATTGTAATGAATAACTGGAGAAATAATGCATATTTCAGATAAAGCGATTTTTGACTTCACAGGATAAATCTCTACAGGAATATGTAAACATTTTACTGTTAGAGTGTTGTTTTATCAAGCAGTATGATTACTAGATACAGGATGTTTAGGCGCTAAAAAACTCTGAAATAGGCAGGCAAAAAGGCGAAAATTACAAAAATGGCACGAAAAACGCATTTATTGACAAAAAAAGGCATGGCATGTATTTCCACCACCAGAATATGGTTAAAATAACCATATTTTTACATTAAAGGTATTTTACATTAAATGACCGAAGTTGCCTGGTTGCACATAATTACTAGCATTTTTCTTCAAATTATCTGGTGATAAACTGCCGTCTGTCAGACAGAATATGCTTCAGTTGTGGAAAAGTTATTTCTATGTCGGAGAAACTTCATCTGGAAAGATTAAGAGTTGTCCTTCTGGGCAAGTTGGATCAATTCAGAGGGATATGGTCTCCATTTATTGAATATTTAAAGGGTCAAAATGGTTCGGTACGAGAACCTGACTGAAGCCTGAACGAAGAAATAAATGAAGATTTACATATGGATTACCTATCTTTATTACATATTACACATTTACCCATGGATATATCTCCAATGTATAAACTGCTTAATACTTCATTCATCTTTCTGAATCTCTATTTTTATTTTATTTTTCTCTTTTACTTTCTATCTATATTAAAAATGAAAAACTCATAGAAGTACAAATTAAAAATAATTGTTAATATAAATAATATTAAGAATGTATATATGTATATTCTTATCTTGATATGTACTTACTTCTAATAAAAATATTTAACAAATAAAAAAAAGAAAAAGTTATTTCTACCTCAGCTGAGGTCACTGGTGCATACCCGAAACAAGCTACCGACTCTATATTCATGTTGATCTCTTGTGCATTGCAACTACCTTTGAGAACTTTAGCTATGTTTTGTATTTCTTCAAGGTCTCTGTTAGCTTTGGATGAAGGGATTCAAAGTAAAATTAGCAAATTTGCTGATGACACAAATCTGGGTGGCAGTGCGAACTATGAGGAGGATGCTGTGAGAATGTTGGGTGACTTGGACAGGTTGGGGAAGTGGGCAGATGCATGGCAGATGAAGGTTAATGGGGATAAATGTGAGGTTATCCACTTTGGTAGCAAAAACAGGAAGGCTGATTACTATCTAAATGGCGTCAAGTTGGGAAAAGGGGAAGTACAACGGGATCGGGGGGGTCCTTGTACATCAGTCTGTGAAAGTAAGCATGCAGGTACAGCAGGCAGTGAAGAAAGCAAATGGCATGTCGGCCTTTATAACAAGAGGAATCGAATGTAGGAGCAAAGAGGTACTCCTGCAGTTGTACAGAGCCCTAGTGAGACCACACCTGGAGTATTGTGTGCAGTTTTGGTCCACAAATTTGAGGAAGGACATTCTTGCTATTGAGGGAGTGCAGCATAGGTTTACAAGGTTAATTCCCAGGATGGCGGGACTGTCATATGCTGAGAGAATGGAGCAGCTGGGCTTGTATACTCTGGAGTTTAGAAGGATGAGAGGGGGGGATCTCATTGAAACATATAAGGTTGTTAAGGGCTTGGACACGCTAGAGGCAGGAAACAAGTTCCCGATGTTGGGGGAGTCCAGAACCAGGGGCCACAGTTTAAGAATAAGGAGTAAGCCATTTAGAACGGAGACGAGGAAACACTTTTTCTCACAGAGAGTGGTGAGTCTGTGTAATTCTCTGCCTCGGAGGGCGGTGGAGGCAGGTTCTCTGGATGTTTCAAGAGAGAGCGAGATAGCGCTCTTAAAAATAGCGGAGTCAGAGGATATGGGGAGAAGGCAGGAACGGGGTACTGATTGGGGATGATCAGCCATGATCACATTGAATGGCGGTGCTGGCTCGAAGGGCCAATTGGCCAACTCCTGCACCTATTGTCTATAATCACTCTCTCACATTTTCCTTGTATACCTTTACCTACATCGCCAGGAATTGTACGGATATTATCAGTTACTTTGTTGAAAACCTGCATGTTATTCACTAATGTTTCACCACATTTCTCAAGGGAAGTGATAGCTTGTGGGAAGTTTGCAAAATTGGAAGCAATTCCAATTCCAAGAGGGACTTTTGCTGCATGATTTCACTGATGATCCTGACTGCAGCAGATTCTCCTCTTCAAAACAGTTGATGATATCTTTTATCTTTTCAAAATTTGCAGCATAGTAGAGTACAGCAGAGGGCCATGTACCCCACCTAGTCAAAACAGGCTGAGGAGCTGGCGGAATCTCAGGTACCATTTCCTTGAACAGCTGCACATTGAGGAAGCTTTGAGGAAGATTTTCTTGACATTGGAAACTAGGCCATCAACATTTGGAAACAAGCTACGTATGTGCTTGACAACTCTATGAAGTCCTTATGCTAAGCATGTCAAATGCAACATTTTGGGGAATAAAAGTGTAAGAGCACGAGCAGCTTTTTTCATGTACGGAGCTGCATCAGTCACAAACAGAAGAACATTCTCGTGTTTTAGACCATCTGGCCAAAGTACAGCAAGTGAAGATGTAAACAACTGAGCAATAGTTGAGCTGTTTGAATTCTCCAGTACTTCCGATAACTACAACTACTCCTTTGATGGTTGACCTGCCCCAGTCTACCGAAGACCACATTGGCAACATATCTCCCCACAGCATCAGGTGACTTGTCTATTGAGATCCATGTTGCATGCAGCTTTATCTCTAATTTTCTGCACAACAATGTTGAAGTTGCTGTCAACATAATTTTTCCATAATGATGACTCGCTTGGTATATGCTCCTCTGTGTATTTCTCTAAAAAGCCTCTGAGAGATTTGTTTTCCAATTTCCACAGTGGAATTCCAGCATCAATGAATGCCTTGCACAGATCACTCATAAACTCAGATTTGCGACTGGAGCCAGCAGTAAATGTAGTGAGGAGACAAGCTTGGTACTTTGCTTAGGTAGTCTACACCCCAGCAGTATCAACATTGACTTATCTAATTTTAGATAGCCCTTGCCTTCTCCCACCTGCCCCTCACCCTTCCCAGCTCTCCTTCGAGTCCTACTGTGTCTGCCTCTTCCTTTCTTTTTCCTGCCACCCCCACATCAGTCTGAAGAAGGGTCTCCACCCTAAACTTCACCTATTCCTTCCCTCCATAGATGCTGCCTCACCCGCTGAGTTTCTCCAACATTTGTCTACCTTCGAATTTTTTCAACATCTGCAGTTCTTTCTTAAATAGATCTTGGAGAAGGCTGAAATTTTCTTCTAAGTTATGTTAACACGTTAATAATAACATTAATATTAACCTGTTAACATAGAAAAAGTCATTGTAATCGCGGTACAATTAGAGAAAATAGCACAATCTTTTAGCAAAACAGCAAAAAAAGGCTGATTTAGGCACTCGGTCGCGAAAAAGGCATTATCTTGGTGAAATCATCAAAAAAAAGGCATGAAAAGACACATGGCATTTATAGCATAATCCTGGCTAATGATTATACACACACACACCCCCACACACATCCAAGAGTTGTATAAGTATATAGATAAAAATACTTTAAATATGTCAAATTAATGAAAGTAAAGCTTGGAAATAGTATTGAAATCAATCAGGTTACACCCAATCTGAGTGGCAATTCCCCAGAATAATTCTGGAGTAACCCAATAGGTCTCCACCACTGGTGTAAAGCAAAAGATGCATCACAAACTATCACACCAGCCCTGGATTCACAATGTAATTTATTTTGACAACAATTTATTCATATTCAAAATTATTCACATGTAAAGCACTAAGGTAGAAGAGAATGGCAACAAGTTTTCTGTGTGATAGACAAAATGGCACAACTGGTAAAAGCAAAGTTTAGAACATTTAATGAACTACACTAAAGATAAATAAAGTTTTCAGAATAACATTAAGGAACTAACTGGTGATTTAATTATGGTTGAAACAAGTAGCACAGAAATTCACTCTAGACAAGTTTGTTGAGAACAGCCTATGGGTCAGATCTGTCCTGAACTTGGCCCCAGGATCCAAGTAGAGCCAAAGGCCTGGCACCACAAACCAGGTGAGAACCCCCTGGATCAGAAACTTGGAGACCACATCAGACCAAGTCCAATCATCATCATCATCTGCATTCACATCCGTATCCAGCTTCAAGTGACACGCACAAAGTGCTGGAGTAACTCAGCGGGTCAGCCAGCATCTCTGGAGAAAAAGGATGGGTAAAGTTTCGGCTCGGGGCAAGCGTACTGGTGGGCATGTTAAATCACTGCAAACTGGATGCAGCATTGGTGGGCCCAGATCTGGGAAGGTGCAGTGAGCAAGAAGAAAGGCAGCCGGCAATGGAAGTGGTATCAGAGTACTGGGGCCAGTAATGGAAGCAGTGAGGGGAAAGGCTAGAAGGGGATCATGTGACAGGATTGACAAAGGCACAAAAAATGGATCCGTTACGTGATTGTGAAGGTGCTGACAAGCGATTAGGGCCAGCAACAGAAGCAATGAAGGAGGACGTTTAATGGGAGCAGTGAGAAATAGGATCAGTATCTTCACTAAAACTATTCACATGCATGATTAAAATTATGCACGTTTCATACGAGTAGCTGTCCACAATGATTTGGATTGTAAATCTAGGCTTCTTCGCCGAAAACCATGCACTCTGTAAACAAAAACCATTTCCCTCATCAGCAAACACAAGGAAGCTTGGTTGATGAGGGAAATTGAGACTTTGGTCAAGAATAAGAAGGATACATTGGAACGGTATAGGCAGCTGGGATCAAGTGTATCCCTGGAGGAGTTTCGAGAACTAAGGACCAAACTAAAAAAGGAAATCAGAAGGGCAAAAAGGGGCAGTCAGTGTTACGGTCAATGAGGTGCTGAAGGTACTGTCATGTATTGTTCCAAGGGAACAGGTTCAAAGATCTGACCAGTAGAGGTTTGTAGGTTAATTGACTAGATAAATGTAAATATTGTTCCTAGTGGGTGTAGGATAGTGTTAATGTGCGGGGATCACTACGCGGCGCTGACCCGGCGGGCTGAAGTGCCTGTTTCTGTTCTGTATCTCTAAACTAAAACTAAACAGAAATATGCTCATGCGTCTGCTTAATTGCAAATTTGTTTTATTGGCAAGAGAGGACAAAACCATACTTGTCTGGGTATGCGCTGGGTCCAGTTTTACAACAGCACACCCCTCTCTCTCTCTCTCTCTGCCTCCGCCCGCGGCGCTGATCGCAACTCAACCTGTTGGTGAACCCCTCTCGTACATGAACACATCAGATTTATTGACAAGAGAGAGAACAAAAAGAGTAGATGTCTTGGTATGCGCTGGGTCCGTTTTACAGCAGCACACAGTAAACCCCTCTCGTACATGAACTTGAACTAACTTATGGCTTACTGGCGCCTGCCGCGTAAAGTAACACACAGCGCTACAGACTTGCCGCGCAAATCAATACACACAGCGCTACAGACTTGGCGCGTACAGGTAATACGCACATCGCTGCCGGTTTGGCATCCAAAGGTTTAAACAGAGTGCTGTCAGCTTAACATGTGGGAATTTAAACAAACAGCTGCCAGTTGCAACGCTATGGGTTCTAAATATAGCGCTACCGGCTGCAACGCTATGATCTTTAAACATAACGCTATGGCCACAGCGTTACGCGTCACAGACTGTTCGGGAAAATTCTCGTATAACATGTATGAAAGTAGACAAATCTCCAGAGCCTGATCAGATATTTCCGAGGACATTGTGCAAAACTAGCGAGGAAATTGCAGGAGTCCTAGTTGAAATGTACGAGTCGTCTTTAAATACAGGAGAGGTGTCAGAAGACTGGAGGGTGGCAAATGCAGGGAAAATGCTGGGAACTACAGGCCAGTGAGCTTAACATCTGTAGTTGGAAAAATACTAGAGAGTATTCTGAAGGATAGGATATACAGTGCCCTCCATAATGTTTCAGAAAAAGATCCATCATTTATTTATTTGCCTCTGTACTCCACAAATTGAAATTTGTGATAGAACAAAAATCACATGTGGTTAAAATACACATTGTCAGATTTTATTAAAGGTCATTTGTATACATTTTGTTTTCACCATGTAGAAATTACAGCTGTGTTTATACATAGTCCCCCCATTTCAGCGCAGCATAATGTTTGGGACACAGGCCTTCACAGGTGTTTGTAATTGCTCAGGTGTTTTTAAATGCCTCCTTAATGCAGGTATAAGAGAGCTCTCAGCACTTAGTCTTTCCATCACCTTTGGAAAATTGTATTGCTGTTTATCAACATGAGGACCAAGATTAATTGCATGATGAGCTTTTACACTCTAAAGCTATTTTTCTGTAAACATTAAGCTTGATTACAATATCTGTATGCTAAAAATGAAAATTGAACGTTAAAATAGACCCCAAAAAAAATCCTCAAATGTTTCCGTTCATAAAATATAGAAAAGACAATTAATTCAAGATTGTTAAAAGCTGAAATATAGAAAACAAAATGATCCCAGTTTTGATTAAGGCCGAGTTTAGTGAACTCATTTTGAAATATGTTAAGAGTTGGGCATATACTGTACCTTCCAGGCCAAGGCTGGGAAGAAGTCTATGAAAAGGGTTATTGTTTGGCATCATTTTAGAATTGCTCTGGTGAATGAATACGTTTTGGTGGAGATGCAAGTCTAACTGTAACACATCACATAACCTGCTTACATATCCTCCGCATTGCTTGTTGATGATTATAATTACTCACTGTGATACTTACTCAGAACAGAATACAGCATTTTAATAAACTGTAGAAAATCAGGGGCATAATGAGGGCATTGCAATAGCTACCTCAAGCAGAGATGCTGCCTAACCCACTGAGATACTCCAGCATTTGGAGTCTATTTTCAGAGTGAACCAGCATCTGCAGTTCCTTCTTACACACTAGGTTAAACCCTCCCTAGTCACATGAACAAAACTACCCACTAGGATATTGGTCATAGAGTCAGAGTAATACAGTGTGGAAAGAGGCTCTTCTGCTCAACTCGCCCACACCAGCTAACAATTTCCCAGCTATCCTACTAGTCCCACTTGCCTGCGCTTGGTCCATAACCCGTCCTATCCATGTACCTGTCCAACTGTTTCTTAAACGATGGAATATTCCCAGCCTCAACTACCACCTCTGGTAGCTTGTTCCATACACCCACCACCCTCTGTGTAAAAAAGTTACCCCTCGGATTCCTAGTAAATTTTTTCCCATTCACCTTGAACCTGTACTCTGGTCCTCGATTCTCTTACTCTGGGGAAACGACTCTGTGCATCTACCCAATTTATTCCTCTCATGAATTTGTATACCTCTACAAGATCTCCCCTCATCCTCCTACGGTCCATCGAATTGAGACAAAGCCTACTCAACCTCTCCCTATAGCTCACACCCTCTAGTCCTGGCAACATCCTCGTAAATCGTTTGGACACAATATTCTAAATGGGGTCTCACCAACGTCTTATACAACTGCAACATGACCTCCCAACTTCTACACTCAATACTCTGATGAAGGCCAAAGTGCCAAAAGCTTTTTTGACCACCCTATCTACCTGAGACTCAACTTTCATGGAACTATGCACTTGTACTCCTAGGTCCCTCTGCTCTACAACATTACTCGGAGGCCCACCATTTACTGTGTAGGTCTTGCCCTTGTTCGACATCCCAAAATGCAACACCTCACACTTCTCTGCATGAAATTCCATCAACCATTCCTCTGCTCACCTGGCCAATCGATCCAGATCCTGCTGCAATCGTTCACAACCATCTTCACTGTCTGCAAAACCACTAACTTGTATCATCAGCAAACTTGCTAATCTTGCCCTGTAATGTTCTCATCCAAATCATTGATGTAGATGACAAACAGTAACGGGCCCAGCACCGAACCCTGTGGCACACCACTAGTCACAGGCCTCCATTCTGAGAAGCAACCTTCCACCATCACCCTCCGCTTCCTTCCATGGAGCCAATTTGCTATCCATTCAGCTATCTCTCCTTGGATCCCATGCGACCTAACCTTCCGGAGCAGCCTACCATGTGGCACCTTGTCAAACGCCGTACTGAAGTCCATGTACACAACATTACAGCTCTGCCTTCAACCTTTTTGCTCACATCTTCAAAAAAAATAAATCAAATTTGTGAGACACGGCCTCCCACGTACAAAACCATGCTGACTGTCCCTAATCAGCCCTTGCCCATCCAAATGCCTGTATAACCTATCCATCAGAATACTCTCCAGTAGCTTACTAACTACAGATTTTAAGCTCACCGGCCTATAGTTCCCAGCATTTTCCCTGCAGCTCTTTTTGAAAAGACACACAACATTTGCCACCATCCAATCTTCTGACACCTCTCCTATATTTAACTACGACTCATACATTTCCAATCAGGACCCCCGCAATTTCCTCTCTAGTTTCCCGCAATGTCCTCGGATATATCTGATCAGGCCCCGGAGATTTGTCTACCTTCAAACATGACAGTACCTTCAGTACTTCCTCGACAGTCACCCTGACTGCTCTCATGACACTTCCAGTGACCGCTCCAATTTCCTCCATCCTACAGTCTTTCTCCTCAGTAAATACAGAGGTGAAATACTCATTGAGGACCTTGCCCATCTCCTGTGGGTCCACACAGAGGTGATCGCTTTTATTCCTGAGAGGTCCCACTCGCTCTGTCTCTAGTTACCCTTTTCCCCCTAATGTATTTATAAAATCTTTTGGGATTGTCTTTTATTTCCAACTGCCAGAGCTATCTCCTGGGCCCTTTTAGCCCTTCTGATCTCCATTTTTAGTTTGCTTCTTAATTCCCGAAATTCCTCCAAGGATGCACTTGATCCCAGCTGCCCTTACCTGTCCCATGCATTCTTCTTGTTTTTGACTAAAGGGCTTATCCCACCAGCATGCGACCAAACGTGGTGGCTTGAGGCGTACGGCGTTTACGTCATTGCGCAAGGCCACGCGCTAGGCGTACACCATCAAGACGCTGCGTACGGCATCCAGACGCTGCGTACGGCATCCAGACGCTGCGTACGGCATCCAGACGCTGCGTTCGGCGTCAAGACGCTGCGTACGACCTCAATGCGGCTGCGGGCCGACAGGCCGTTGCCGCGCGGGATTTTTGAACAGTGTCAGTTTTTCGGAGCCCCGCCGATGTCGGGATCAGCCCCGCACAACTCCATAAGGCTCTGGCGATCAAAGTGGGACCAGCCCCGCCAGCCTGTACGGCTCAAGCGACCATGTTAGGTTGTGCTCGCCGCATGCAATCGCATGCTGGTGGGACAGGCCCTTAACCTCTCAATTTCCCTCATCAGCCAAGGTTCCTTACATTTCCCTGCTTTGCCTTTCACTCTAACGGGGACGTACACATTCTGAGCTCTCTTCAGTACACTTTAAAATAAAATCCCACTTGGCCGATGCTCCTTTCCCCTCAAATAACCAGCTCCAGTCAACTTGAGTGAGACCTTCTCTCATACCCTAAAAATTGGCCTTACCCCAGTTGAGCATTTTAACACGTGGACCCTTTCTGCCCACACCCCACCTCACGTGCAACTCAGCCCTCTTGGATTGCACAATTAAATACTCTTGTTTCTTGTGGTATATTGATCCAATGTATGATGAGCCTTTGCAGATTCTGACGAGCTCTTAATATCACACCGATGAACCCATAAAATAAAATCTCCCCCAGGCTTTTATCCAAGTTTGAATATAAATAAAAGTTCCCCACACAAAATAAGCACAGATAGTAAAGGAGGTCAATAAATTGACTGGCTTCACTTCAACAAACAGATGCTTATTTGTTTATTGCAGTAATCTGTGTTCGTAATTGCACCATTGTGTGGCTGTTCAGATAAAAATTAGAACCATTAAAAAGGGGATGTAATATTGTGAATAAAATGCGAGTCACAAGTCTTTTGACATCTATCCTGCATTTATCTTACTTCTGTTTAGAGGTTAATACCATTTGAAAAAACATGCATGAAATGGGAATCTGCTAATTCCATGTTTTAGCATTTCAAATGACCCCAGAGTAATGATACATAGTACAAGTACATGTGAGCTTTGACATGATACAGCTCTCAAACGATACGATAATAATAAATAAATGAAAAAAAGTTTTAAGTTACCAAAATAAGTGCATATTCCATTTTTTAAAAAAGGAATAGACCATGCTTTACTTTAGACTTTAGAGATACAGCGCAGAAACAGGCTGTTCGGCCCACCAAGTCTGTGCCAAACAGCGATCACCCGTACGCTAGCAATATCCTACACATAGGAACAATTTACAATTTTTACCAAAGCCAAATAACCTACAAATCTGTACGTCTTTGGAGCATGGGTGGAAACTGGAGCACCCAGAGAATGCCCATACAGGGCATTGGGAGAACATACAATCTCCGTACAGACAGCACCTGCAGTTAGAATCGAACCCACAGTTAGGATCAAACCCACAGTTAGGATCAAACCCACAGTTAGGATCAAACCCACAGTTAGGATCAAACCCACAGTTAGGATCAAACCCACAGTTAGGATCAAACCCGGGTCTCGGCTGAGAAATGATAGGAACTACAATACATTGTTTAACCAAGTGTTAGTGAGGATTGGGGAAATCAGCCCACATCAAAGTGATGTTGATCAGGGCCATATCATGCTGCAAGCAAGATTTTCATTATATCTGTACCTCTCCACCCACATGCATCTGACTGTAAACATGACTTGACAGATGCTGTGACATTTTGATTCAATTGAACATTCTAATCTACTACACTGAAGGTGATGCTTAACATCCTTCTGAGAGAGCAGCAAGAGGGAATTGGGATCTAAATGAAAAGATAAATCACCTACAGTGTCAGAGCAAGGAGGAAGGATAACAGACCTGTCTGGCTATATAGCTATATAGAAAAGTAGATAAGTGAGGTGGGAGGGAGCGGAGGCTTTGGATCTGAAGTACAATTGGAAATGTTAACTAGATTTGCACAGAGCAGACTACATTCAGGCTTCAGACTGAAGTATAAACCTCGATCCTGAAGTGGGACTGAAGTGTGCAAAGGAACTGCAGATGCTGGTTTAAAGCAAAGATAGACACAAAATGCTGGAGTAACTCAGCGGGACAGGCAGCATCTCTGGAGAGAAGGGATGGGTGATGGTTTGGGTTGAATCCCGAAATTAGTCTGAACAAGGGTCTCGACCCAAAACGTCACCCATCCCTTCTCTCCAGAGATGCTGCCTGTCCCGCCGAGTTACCCAGCTTTATGTGTCCATCTGAAGTGTACAATGCCCTTTCACCCCAGCATGCTCGACAAAATTATTAAAAAATCATAATGGCCAATTCAAATTCAACATATTCTCATATACCCAATGATTAATTGATTTATGGAAGTATGAAAATACAATCAACATGATGATAGGAAGCGAGTCTTGGTTTTGTGAAACTTTCCTTGTTTAGGAATACATTTCACCTACTCTCTTCAATTTCACTTAGCAAAATATTTTCTAGGAATGCATTCTTTCATAATGTGAAGAATAATTGTATTTGATTTCAAGGTCTGTTACATTTAAATGAACTAATTTATGTGATGCCAATATGTTTTTGCACAAGTTCTTTTATCTGCATAGATTTCTGTAGCAAAAAATGACTTGGCAAAAATAATATCTGGTTCATATTTATGGCATGTACAATTAAAATATGCATAAATGTAAAATAGTGCTGAAATTCAGTGTATGTAGGAGAAAGTAGAGTATAGTCATTGGGGTGGCACAGCAAGTAACTCTGCTACCTCACAGCTGCAATGGCCCAGGTTCAATCTTAATCCCTGGTGCTGTCTGACTGGATTTCGCATGGTGCGACTGTGTGGGTTTCCTCCAGGTGCTCCTGTTTCTTCCCACATCCCAAATAATTGCAGGTTATAAGTTTAATTAGCATTGCAAAGTGTGCTTTTTTATTCTGGGAGGAGGTGACGAGAACATCGAAAGGATAAAATGGGGATTAGCAAAAATGGGTAACTGATATGGTATGGAATCGGCAGGCCTGTTTCGATGCTGTTTTATTCAATACCAGCTGGAGAGTGAATTGCATGAAGCTCTTTAATCTTCCTGCATTCCACCTGTTTTTCTGCTCTTTATGTTAACATCATAAAAAAGACTATTGCTAATTGAGAGGCAATGCCCAATGCACCCTCAGTTAAATACCATAAACAACATAAATTGGATTAATTCAGCCTGATTAAAAAGTTGCAAATAATCTTACAACCACCATAATCTTCCATTGAGGTCAATTTGGAATCATAACTGTAATTTATTCGATGCTTTCAACCAAACCTGTTCATTTCTGGTGTTTAATCCCCAAATATTTCTCTTATTTTACTTAAACGTATACCTTTATTTCTATCCTGAGTGGCGTCTCCCAAACGCTTTTTTTAAAGTGTTGTGTGTGGTCTAATAATTCTTTGCCCAACCCCCACAGCAGCACCCCACACTAGCCCTGCCCCACTCAGGAGCGCTAGCTCAAACTAGCCTGGGTGATCCTCTGCCTCAAAACTTCAGTCTTATGCATTGTTTACTCAAACACATCAAACTACAGACACTCAGCCAGAAGTCTCCAATCTAAAGCACCTGGTAAATGGGAAGCTGAGATAAAAGTACCGGCAGATACAATGAAAACTACTGTGCAGCACAAGAAGCTGCACTGACATGTGAAAGTATGTAGAACATATTTGGCAGAAACTTAATAAAAGCGTGCGTACGACAGACAGAATGGCCCAAAAGGCAGCATAATTCGGGGAATAGCCGTAGATGACTATCAGCTATTTTAATTCACGCATCATGTTATTTCAAATATCCTCCCTGAAAAGCTGTTGTTTCCAGCATTACTCAACATGCAATTTCCTGCATGTTTGATCTTGAGCAAAGCACAATTCTTTTGTAGATTATCATGAAAAATACAGGATAACAAAAATGTTGTAACAAGCAGAACCATGGGGATAATCAATACAACAAAATGAATTGGCCACTCAAATCAGCAGAAACAAATTTACATTTACACACCACAGGCATTAATAGAAATAAGAAACAACATCGTAATCTCTGTTTGGTAAGATTCACCCACTCTGGGCAAAAGACTCTGTGCAATTACCCAATCTATTCCTCATGATTTTATACACCTATATAAGATCATTCTTCATCCTCCTGCGCTCCAGGGAATAGTCTCGGTCTACTAAACCTCGCCCTATAGCTCAGACCCTCTAGTCCCAGCAACATCCTCGTAAATCTACTCTGTACCCTTTTCAGCTTGACAACATAGACTCCTTCTCAGTCTGAAGGGGCTCAAAACGAAACGTTACCTATTCCTTATCTCCACAGATGTGTCTATCTTCTCAATATCTAGCATGAAAAAGTATACATTATTTGTTCATTCATTCATTTATTCAATGGAAAGGAAATGGGTGTTAAAGGTAATCTACAGATTGGCAGTTAAAGAGCAGTGGAATAAAGGGATACTGGAGAAGACAGTCACTTGACATTAGGACTATTGCAAGCGGGACAATAAACTGACGATTGGATCAAATAGCACATTTCTTTGTGGTAATTGCAACACAATTCCTCAATCTCTAGTGGACCGCCCGAACTTCAATTCCTTTCTCTCAAGCTTCTGTGATGGACGAATCGTCTATAACTCTCCCTCACCACATTCTCTCTCCAAAAATCTGTCTAAAAGAGCACGTAATAGTTGCTGCAGATCTCTGCAGCAAAGGTAAACAAACATCCCATGAGATAGCTAAAGATGGATTTTGTTTAAAGATCAAGAACTCGTGACTGCTGCAATGGCTTCAACAAATATCTTCCTAATTTCCAAATTTACTACCATCCAACTGTCACTGTTTTAAACACAAGAAACAGTGTCAGATTCCCAAATCCTTGTCCTTGTTGGACAAAGTGTATCAATGCTGACTAAATGTCCTGTTAGGAGAGAATTATAGACATTGGGGCCCCATGCCTATAGAAACTGACGGTGTCAAACTCATATTATTTATGTGCATCACGCCGAGTTGGATATAAATCCAGACCTCAGGTAAAATGTTAGCTAATCTCATGCTCCACCTAATCCCTCAGTTTTTAAACTTTTAATTGCATTGGAGTCTCTTGTGGTTAGTTCTATGAAAATTAATGTTCTTCCCACCCACTGAAATGATATACCACTGATAACTAAAAAGTTGTAAAGGATCACGCAAGCTACTTCACAAGTCCCAGCAAGTAATGGGAAAACATCCATCCATCACAATGTCAAACTGCCTCTGCTTCCGCAGGATAAAATTATTGCTCATTGTATTTGCCGTATGAAAATCTCTGATCTGTCATTAGTACTTAAAGTATAGAAAACTATTCCTGGCTTTGGCAAATGGCCAGGCATTAATTTGTGTCAAAGCCTCTCATGGCGTTTGTTAATCATGCCATTACACTCAAGCAAATAATCAAAGATCCATTAAAAACCTGGCAATACTTTAATTCAGCCTTTCCTGAATGCCGATTGAGTGAGCGGTTCCACAAAACAGCTTCATCCTCAGTTCCCTCAAATGTCATGCTACATTTTGACCTTTGAGATTTGTTTATACGTCTAGGAGGCTCTGCTTGTTCGGCTGTGTCTAAACTATTTGTTAGCACCTTTGGAGTATCCAATTTCCCATTCACTGTTTGGTTAAAAATGTAGAAAGCAGATCCTTATGGATTTTTTTTCTTTTTCATCTGACCCAAAAGCAACGACAAGGAAGGTCAGGAAAATTGGTGGTTGGGATGAGGGGGCTGGGTAGAGGATGCAGGTTGGATCGAAGCTGAATCCTTTCATGGTAGTCTGTAAATTAATGATCACTTCACTAGTTACATACAAAAGCCAGTCATCCAGTTGGTCACAGGTCACTAATGAGGCTTTGTTTCTTTGCTTCAACCTAGATTGAATTGAATGGTGATTTTTATTTACCCAACATTGTAGACAAATGGCAAATGTGTTTTTCCTAACAAAATTTTACTATCAAAATGATTATGTAATCATAAGTAATCATGCTGTTTTGTTTGCTACACAAATGAATGTCTGATTTCACTCATCAAACCCCAGGTATGTGGATATTGCAAGGCTAAAGGAAAGAATGCCATTGAAAGAAAAAGTGTTGATTTCAGTGCATGGCAGCCTGTTTTTTTTCAAGCTGTCAATTAAGGTCATTTAAAACAATTCTTTGCCTTTGGAAGATCTCTGCGGCATTCCAGCATGCACAATTAACTCGGTGTTAATTTACCCTGACAAATTCAAATGGAGGACTTGTATTTAAATCTAAGGATACTGTGCAAGTTTATTCTGATGCTAATGAAAAAGACCATCCTCAGTTTGAAACCGATCTATCTCAATCTAGTAGACCTGCCAATAAGAGTGGTAAAAGGCCATATACTTTATTTTGGCCTTTCCATTGCAAACACCATTGCATGCGTTACTAAGTGCTATTTGTGACTGAGCCTTGTACACTTTCACTTTCAAATATCAAGCTCGTGCTCAGGCAGCAGAGATATATTTGCACTGTTCACATATAAAATCAACTTCCGCAAAGCAATTTGTCCTTAATTTCCACGTGAATAATTACCATCCCTAATTTTTGACACATGGTCACCTTAAAATGATCCACAACAAATGCATTTACTGTTCTTAAATAAGATTATGTTTTAAGGATCAAAAAAAAAAATCTGTCTTTTGAATTGGAGAATCAAAACATACCTCAGGGCACACAAAACAAACCTTTGCTTTCATCACATCCTAGGCAACATAATACATGATCTGGCACAATTTGTTGCTGACTGATTTGCCAAAGTAAAACGTATTCCATCCCCAGCACAGACACCACGCCTTGAAGAGAAATAAAAATCCAGCAATCTAAACCCCGGCATTGATGCTAGCTCGTCCTTGCTGCACATTTCTATTCATCACACTGACATCGTGTCAATGCAATCAATTACACGTAGGGTCATCGAGTGTTGTAAACTAGATTAATACAATGTAACAATACCACAATTTAATTTCAATCACTGAAAATGTCAAATCCTTATATTCACCCACATCCTTGCTCATTACATTCTCATCCATTGAATGTATAGAAGAAAGGAGAGTTGAAAAGGTAATGCTCACATGGGACTGGTTGGGCTGAATGGGCAATTTTTGTTTTGTAACTTGTGTGTACCTGTAAATTACTGCTGTGGGTTAATTCTATACTTTGTCCACTCCTCATTAGTATTAATGTTGGAATAAAAGTGGCATCCATTATTTTCCCCTATGTCAAGAAGATAGCTTACAACCCAAATATTCAGAGAAAACACCTAAAGGCATACATCCTATTTTAGGTAGAAACCACCTAAATCCTTGATGAGATAAAGAATGTGTAATTATTTTCTGTAAAAGACACAAAGTGCTGAGGTAACTGACCAGGTCAGGCAGCATCTCAGGAGAACATGTATACGTGACGTTTTAGGTCTGGACTCTTCTTGGAACTTATTGTAGTAGGAGGAGACGCCGGAAGAGAGGTGGAGATGGGACAAAGCCTGGTAAGTGTTTGTTGGATACAGGTGAGGGTTTGATTTTAAATGGAAATATGGTTGGACTAACGTACAGGGAGAAACTGCAGTTAAGACAAATGTGTGGCCTTTGAAGACAGAACCAGGTGCATTTATTATGGGGAACAAGGAAATGGCAGATGAGTTGAACAGGTACTTTGGTTCTGTCTTCACTAAGGAAGACACAAACAATCTCCCAGAAGTACTAGATGGACAGAGTATCCAAGGTGATGGAGGAACTGAAGGAAATTCACATTAGTCAGGAAATGGTGTTGGGTAGACTAATGGGACTGAAGACTGATAAATCCCCAAGGCACAATGGTCTGCATCCCAGGGCACTCAAGGAGGTGGCTCTAGAAATTGTGGATGAAATTTAGAATCATTTTCCAATGTTCTATAGATTCTGGATCAGTTCCTGTGGATTGGAGGATAACTAATATTATCCCACTTTTTTAAGAAAGGAGGGAGAGAAGACAGGGAATTATAGACCAGTTAGCCTGACATGGTGGTGGGGAAGATGCTGGAGTCAATTATTAAGTCAATTATCAGAATCAGAATCACACTTTATTCGCCAAGTGCGTTTTGCAAAATACGAGGAATTTCATTGGCCAGGTCAGTCATACAAATAAAAAGCAACAGATCATTCAAAAACACATTTTAACAAGAACATCCACCACATTGACTCAGACACATTCCTCACTGTGATGGAAGACGAAATAAAGTTCAAATCCTTTCCTTTTGTTCTTCTTCGGTCATGGGTCTCGAGCCCCCGTTGACGGGATGATCTTGGCTCCCATAGCCGGCGGCATTTCGGGCCCTCCACGTCGAGACAATCCATTCCCACATCGGGGGGGGGGAATGTCAGCTCACCGCGTCGAACCTCGCGTCGGGGCTGGTCGGACCTTCCATGACGTTGGAGCTCCCGACTCAGTCACTCCCGAAAACTGCGAGCTCTTGATGGTAAAGTCCGCGGTGGTTATGGTGGGATCGATCCCAGGCAAGGGATCAGCTCCGATGTTAAATTCCGCGCCCCGCGGTGGGGCTCACGACGGTCCGAGGAGGCTTCCAGCTCCATTGATGGTAGGCCGCAGAGCCCGGAGAATGTGATCCATAAAATAATCACATCTCCGGGAAGGTAGGAACTTGAAAAAAAGTTTCCCCCGATCCCCTCCCCCCCATAAAACAAACCGAAGAACATTTAACCAAACTTTTAACACACTAAAAAAATAACAAAAAGAATGGAAAAACAAATAGACTGATGGCAGGGCGGCCATCTCCCCGGCGCCCCTGGTGTACCTGCATTTGGATAGCAGTAACAGGATCGGTCCAAGTCAGCATGGATTTATGAAGGGGAAATGTTGCTTGACTAATCTACTGCAATTTTTTGAGGATGTGACAAGTAAAATGGATAAGGGTGAGCCAGTGGATGCAGTCTATTTGGACTTTCAGAAAGCCTTTGATAAGGTCCCACATGGGAGATTAGTGGGCAAATTAGAGCACATGGTATTGGGGGTAGGGTAGTGACATGGATAGAAAATTGGTTGGCAGACAGTAAACAAAGAGTAGGAATTAAAGGCTCCCTTTCAGAATGGCAGGCAGTGACTAGTGGGGTACCGCAAGGCTCGGTGCTGGGACCGCAGCTATTTACAATATATATTAATGATTTAGATAAAGGAATTGAACGTAACATTTGCAAATTTGCAGATTATACAAAGCTGGGTTGCAGTACGAACTGGGAAGAGGATGCCATGAGGATGCAGGGTGACTTGGATAGGTTGGGTGAGAGGGCAGATGCATGGCAGATGCAGTATAATGTGGATAAATATGAGGTTGTCCACTTTGGTGGCTAGAACAAGGAGGCATATTATTATCTGAATGGTATCTGAAGAGGGAAACATTTTACCATTCCAAGACTTACAGCTTAAATACAATTTGGAAAACAACCAATATTTTAGATACTTACAAACCCGAGATTATCTGAAAAAATACTCACAAGATTATCAAAATGTGAAGTTGGGCATTCTAGAGCAAGGCATGGACAGGTAGAATTGGATCATCTAACGTCATATTTTTATAACCCTATTCTAAATATAGACATACCTTCGACAGTAGGTATAAGAAAAGAATGGGAACAAGAATTGGCTATAGAAATTCCCAAGAACAGATGGGAAGATTATATGTCATATGTACATAAATGTTCGATTAAGGTTAGACATACACTGGTCCAATTTAAAATTGTCCCCAGATTATATTACTCAAAAACAAAACTAAATAAAATATTTCCAAATGTCTCTCCCTTTTGTGATAAGTGCCTAACTAAAGAGGCAACAATAGCACACTCATTTGTTTCCTGTGCAAAACTGTTTGGAAGGAAATGTTTGAAAGCTTTTCAAAAATATTTAAATTAAGACTGGACCCAAACACAGAATTGATTATCTTCAGAGCAAGGGAAGCATGTTCTGAACTAACCATATTTCAAAGATGTTTCCTAAACTATGGTTTGATAACGGCAAAAAAACTTATACTTAAATTCTGGAAAAACGCTCCAATCCCAACGTTTAAAATGTGGATCACAAATATGTTGGAAATATTATATCTTGAGGAAATGAGACTCGTTCTAGCAGGAAAACAAGAACAATTCTTAAGAATATGGTCACCTTGTAATGATTTGTTACAAGTATAATATGGTGCAGCATAACCCTAGTAAGTTATTGTTTTAGAACTAGGTGATGGGTGTGAATCGTTATGGGTTAGGCACATTCCCTTTCTTTTTTGTTTAGCTCTACCTTCTTTGGATTTTTTTACTTATTTCCTTTCCCTTCTTAAGGCCCTCTTCTGTTTGGGGCCTTGTTTTATTTTATTTTTTTCTTTCTTTTTTTGTTTTTCACATTCTCAAGCACGCAGTCTACTTAACCATCATCACTCATCTAACGCCAACCACTGCGGACTACACTTCACCACTAACAAAAAAAGGAAAAAAAAAAAGAAAAAGGTGAAGTGCAATGAGACCTGGATGTCCTTGTACATCAGTCACTGAAAGTAAGCATGCAGGTGCAGCAGGCAGTGAAGAAAGCTAATAGCATGTTGGCCTCCATAACAAGAGGATTTGAGTATAGGAGCAAATAGGTCCTTCTGCAGTTATACAGGGCCCTGGTGAGACCACATCTGGAGTATTGCGTGCAGTTTTGGTCTCCTAATTTGAGGAAGGACATTCTTGCTATTGAGGGAGTGCAACGTAGATTCGCGAGGTTAATTCCCTGGATGGCGGGACTGTCATATGATGAAAGAATGGAATGACTGGGTTTGTATTCACTGGAATTTAGCAGGATGAGAGGGGATCTTATAGAAACATATAAAATTGTTAAGCGATTGGACAAACTAGATGCAGGAAACATGTTCCCGATGTTGGGGGAGTCCAGAACCAGTGGCCACAGTTTAAGAATAAGGGGTAGGCCATTTAGAACTGAGATGAGAAAAAATGAGATGAGGCATTCAAAAGAGATTTAGATAGAGCTCCTAGAGCTAGCGGAATCTAGGGATATGGGGAGAAGGCAGGAATGGGATACTGATTGTGGATGATTAGCCATGATCACATTCAATGGCGGTGCTGGCCCGAAGGACTGAATGGCCTACTCCTGTACCTATTTTCTATGTTTCTATGCTGTTTTAAACCAAAGATAGACACAAAATACTGGAGTAACTCAGCGGGACAGGCAGTATCTCTGGGGAAATGATCAAAATGTCACACATTCCTTCTCTCCAGAGATGCTGCCTGTCCTGCTGAGTTACTCCAGAATTCTGTGCCTATGATTGGACAAACATCAGATGAAAAGACAAAAAGTATGAGATAAATATCTAAATTTGAAGCAAGAGGAAGAAATATAGATATAGAGGGGAGAGGGAAAATTGGTAGTCATCCAGGTGGGATTCAGGGAATATGGGGGGTGGGGTGGGGAGTAAGGGATGTTTGTAGGTTAGTTACCTAATATTGGAGAATTCACTAATCATACTGTTGGGATGTAAACTACCCAATCAGAATATGAGGTTCTCATCCTTCAGTTTGTGTGTGGACTTACTCTGGCAATGAAGGAGGCCTAGGACAGAAAGGGCAGTATGGGAATGGGAAGGAAAGTTAAAGTGGTGAACAACCGGAAGTTCCAGTAGGTCTTGGCGAGTCAAGTGCAAATGTTTGGTGAAACAGCAGCCTCATCGCTGATTGGTCTCACCAATGTAAAGGAGGGCACTTCGGGGGCACCAAATGCAGTAGAGGAAGTTAGAGGAAATGCATGCCAGCCTCAGACTTACCTGGAAGGATTGCTGTGGATCATAGAGTTTAGTCACGGAAGGCCTGCTGGATCTTCCAGTTCTAACCATTTCACCTTCCCTTCCCATACTGACCTTTTCATTTCTGCTTAGGTATATTACGCTTGATTACCTTACAACCCAATGGTATAAACATGGAATGCTTCAATTTTTGGTAACTAACCTCCAATGACTGCCTCCCTTTCTTTTCTATCCTGCTTTTTTTCAATCTCTATTCCTTGTGCCTCAATTGGATGTGCAGCTCTTTTTGCCTCACCTTAACTCACATTTGTCTTTTCATCTCTCGTCTTTGCCCAACCATCTGCCAATAAGCTGCCCCTCACCTGCATCTACCTATCTGGATTATCCCTCCTCCTCCCCAATTATGATCAGTCAGAAGGGTCCAGAACCAAAACATCGCCTATCCATGTTCTCCAGATATGCTGCCTGACCCAGAGTTAATCCAACACTTTCTCTTTTTTTGTATTTTTGTCTGCAGTTCCTTGTGTCGACAAATTATTTCCAAAGCTTGATTCTTCTGACCAATTCACCCAACTGAAGCAGAAGCTCGTGGTTGGCAACAAATGTGCACACACTAAAAAAAAATATATATATATATATATTGAATCCTGATGGCACTGATCAAATTATTCCAATTATAGTATCAAGCTGAGTTTTAAAACAAACAGTTTTAACACCTGAAAAGCTCTAATCCTCTAAAGTGTAGAAGTCAAGACAGTAAAAAGGGCAATACATTCCTACACCACTGAATGATCTGAAAGTTATGTAGAAAGGGCTGATTGGTTTCCCACAGGAGGTGTGTAGATGCATGAGTTCAGAAGTAACATTGGTATCAGAGCAAGAGCAATAACTGAATAAGTTCAAGATGATAGCAAATACATAGGGTGGCACAATGGCGCAGTTGGTAAAGCTGCTGTTGCACAACACCAGAGACCCAGGTTCAATTCTGGCCTCTGATGCTGTCTGAGAGGAGTTTACATTTTTTCTTTGTGACCGCATTGGCTTCTTCGGAGTATTTGGTTTCCGCCTACATCCCAAAGACATGCGGATTTGTAGATTAATTGGCCTCTGTAAATTGTATGTAGGGGGTGGATAAGAAAGTGGGGTAACATAGGGCAAGTGTGAACGGGTGATCGATGGTCAAAGGGCCCGTTTCAATGTTATATCTTTCAATCAAAACAAAACACATCAATCCACATGCATTTCCAGATGTCAACTCTTCATTAAGGATAATATTCTTCCCTTAATATGCCATATCCTCGTTGTTGTGATGTCCTGTGATTCGCATTATTTACACAGATAACACTGCCAGGCAACTCAAATACTCACTTATGATTTGAGCAGCAATAGATTTCTCTCATCCTCATTTGGGGGAAGCAGCTGAGATTTCCATGAAGAAATGACTTCTATATGCAATTCTGTATAACGGGAATACAAGGCTGTGCCAATACATGTGCTGGGACTCTATGTTTTGCACATTTTTAAGATAATCACTTGCTTCAAAAGTCTTCCACCATCTTTGCATTGCAAAGGCATCATTATCTTTACATTTTCATTCCTTAGATTTAATTTCTACGCAAAGGGATCACTCCCCACCCGAGTACTAGACTGGCAGAACACACCTGTGCCCACAAATTAGACTTCAGGCATTTTGGATTGCTATATAAGTGGTGAGAACAGCACTAATGCCACAATATGAAATAACAAACAAAAAAAACATTAAAATTGTACATTCTTGTTTTGGAAACTCATTAAAATGATTTGGATGCCTTTATGAAAAACAAAACATAACATTTGCATTTTGCAGATGCTACCCACTTACTAGATGGGTAGCTGTCAAGTCATTCACGAGCTGACCCAAGGGAAGTAAGTCAACATTTTTATTAAAAGATCCCTCAATGACAGCCATCCCATGGCTGCTGGCTGCACCAAATTCCTGCAAACAGTGGTGGCATACTGAAGGCAGTTAGCACTGCCTTGTTACATGAACATTTCAGAGGATGTTTCTTTCAAAGTAAAACACGATCATGATACTCCAAAACATTTTAAATCATGCCAATTTTCCATCATTTTCATTCCATCATTTTCATTCCATCATTTTGAGTAATATATGAAGAATATGTTGCATTCTTTTAATGCAATTTCTATTCAAACAATTCACGCATGTTGATGACATTGTATCATGCCCAATATATTACAATGTATTGAGCACCACAACATCTATACTATCCTAACCCTCCCCTGGCGTTTAGAGATGTAAAAGCTAGGGCTCTTCCAGCAGGAGATCACTGCCTATCTTCCCTAATTCGCTTGCTTCTCCTTTCCAAAGATTTCTCTTAGATCAGGTTCTATACTTCATGCATTTTACAGGATTTTCATCCCTTCTATTTGTTGTACGCCATCACAGATGGCACGTGAATAACTCAGACCACAGAAACAAACATCTCTTCAATTTAATATAAAATAAAAATTGGAATTATTACATGACAAACAATTTAACTAGATCAGTTCATCATATGACTTTTTTGCCATCTACCTGTATTAGCTCTGTAACCTTCTATACGTTATACATCCCCACTTGACAAGATAATGACGAGCAGTTTTCATAATCTGCTAAAATCACACCAAAGGGCAGGATCAAAGTGTTGACCCAGACACGATGAAGGGATAGCAATGTACCTCCAGATCAGAGTGGTCTGTAATTTGGATAGTGATAGTATTCCCTTGCACCAGTTGTCTTTGTACATGTAGGTGGCAGAAGTCCTGTTAAATAAGCCATGGTAAGTTGTTGTAGTGCATTTGTAGATGGGGCATACGTCAGATATTGTGTACCAGAAGTGAAGAAAGTGAATGTCAAGGATCTGGGATGAGATGCTTGTCAAACAGTCTTTTCCATCCTGAGCAGTTGAAGCTGACCTCATCCAGTTGAATCTAGTACTGTAACACATTATGGACTTCTGCTTTATGGATAGTAGAAAGGTTTTGTGCAGATAGATGAGTCAATTCTCTGAAGATAGACACAAGATGCTGGAGTAACTCAGCGGGAAGGCAGCATCTCTGGATAGAAGGTATGGGTGATGTTTTGGGTTGAGACTCTTATTCAATTCTCTGGCCAGCTCTTGAAACTAAAGTATGGTTTATACAGTTACCAATCAAATATGATCAATAGAAGGCAAATGGAAGGGAATCTGGGAATGGAAATATCCTTGAATAACAAAAAGTAATTAAATACTCACAGTGGAGAAAAAAAACATTATTTGGCACTTAAAGTGGCAAGCAGCATTCATGCCACACATCAGCACATGCCCCAATGCCATCAGGTCTTCTGCACAAAGCTATAAGTGTAATTATCTGAGGACTTGCACATGGAACCAAACAATCACCAGCAAACTTCTCCACTTTTGACCTCATCATAAAGGGAAGGTCAATGATGAAACTGTTAGTTTGGCCAAGAATACTGCCCAAAGAAATTACCATAGCATTGGCCTGGAGCCGAGATGTTTCGCCCCCCCAAAACATAAGCTAGCTAACATCCAATTAGTTGAGAATCTATCTTTAATTTTCCAACTTTACTTCAGTCATATAGCATGGAAACAGGATGTTCGGAAATGATGATAATGGAGAAAAGTATGATCAGGCCCATATATATGTTAAAACAGAGCATTTCAGCTTACCAGTGACGATTGTAAATGATATCTTGGTAATACTTTACTTATATTAGACAATTAGAAAATCATGTAATAGTTACATCACAGAAGAATAACCATTAGGCCCATCAAGTATGTGTCAACTCTTTGTATAGCAACCCTGTCATTCCCAATTCCTTGGTGTTTACCCATAGGCCTGCAAATTACTTTCCCCAGAGTGCCTATCCAATTCCCTTTTGAAAGCCCTAATTGTCTCCCTTCTCACCACCTTTACTGAAAGTGAATTCCCAATCATAATCACAACATAACAATAAACTAAACTAAATATGATTCACATTTACCATTTATTCACTAGAACAATACTAGTTTGTGTACACAATCTTCATTAAACACCATACAGATGGGAGGGGGAAATAACTACAAAAATAACTAGAAAAACAAAACAATGAATGCAAAATTCATCATTAACACTACTCGGGAGGCACATCAGATTCTGGTAGAACTATTTTTTTAATTAGCCCATCGCATTAACATCCAGTCATTTATTTATCTAGTTCAGTATATACTTCGGTTCACAGTCCTATGAAAATCACTTTGTTGACTCATGAGATGTCAGGATCCATTGCCTGAGGCCTTATTTGACACACAGAGCTTGCTGCCTCTCTGGATACATGTTGTGTGCAGAGAATTAGCTTGTCCAAACTTCCACACCCAAAAAAAGCAAATGTAGGTGGTCAGGGGCCGTCAGTGGAAATATGGGAACGGGTCCAATGTTTTTACTTGCCAATTTATTTTCAATATTTTGTGTTCCAATTTCCTGAAATTGTTAGCAGCTTGATATGAAGATGTTCTACAGTGCTAAATGCCATTTGTACCTTTGTGAAAATAACATTGCACAGGTCAAGTCAAGTCACATTTATTTATATAGCACATTTTAAAAAAACAACTCTCGTTGACCAAAGTGCTTTACATTTGTTATAAGAGTAGCATACACAAGCAGGCTATATACATATATACAAATAGCCCTCACTCAGAGGACGGCAGGAAAGGCTTGGGAGAACAGATACGTTTTTAGACGAGACATAAAGGAGTCGATGGAGGGGACAGTTCTAATGGGGAGGGGCATGCTGTTCCATAGTCTAGGAGCTGCGACCGCAAAGGCGCAGTCGCCCCTGAGCTTATGCCTAGACTGCGGGACATTCAGCAACCCCAAGTCTGCCGTACTGAGGGACCTGCAGGTGGTGTAGATGAGAAGACCTTTAATGTAGGTGGGTGCAAGCCTATTGAGGGCTTTGTAGACAAAGAGGAGGGTCTTGAAATTTATTCGGAACCGCACAGGGAGCCAGTGGAGAGAGGCCAGGATCAGGGTGATATGGTCCATTTTTCGGGTGCCCGTCAGGAGTCTCGCTGCGGCGTTTTGGACCAGTTGTAGGCGGGACAGGGAAGATTGGCTGATGCCAGTGTAAAGGGAGTTGCAGTAATCTAGGCGGGAGGAGATGAATGTATGGATGATCTTTTCTAGGTCATCAAACTGGAGGAATTGTTTTATTTTAGCTATCATCCGAAGCTGAAAGCTAGCTTTTACCACGGCATTGACTTGTTTGTCAAACTTCAGTGCCGAGTCAAATATTACGCCAAGATTTTTGACGTGAGGTTTGAGTAGTGGGGTAAGGTTTCCAAGGCTGCATGCTATCATTTTGATTGAGTCCGAGGGGCCGAGAAGGATGACCTCAGATGTGGTGTATCTGGACTTCCAGAAGGCTTTCGACAAGGTCCCACATAAGAGATTAGTATACAAACTTAAAGCATACGGCATTGGGGGTTCAGTATTGATGTGGATAGAGAACTGGCTGGCAAACAGAAAGCAAAGAGTAGGAGTAAACGGGTCCTTTTCACAATGGCAGGCAATGACTAGTGGGGTACCGCAAGGCTCAGTGCTGGGACCCCAGCTATTTACAATATATATTGATGATCTGGATGAGGAAATTGAAGGCAATATCTCCAAGTTTGTGGATGACACTAAGCTGGGGGCAGTGTTAGCTGTGAGGAGGATGCTAGGAGACTGCAAGGTGACTTGGATAGGCTGGGTGAGTGGGCAAATGTTTGGCAGATGCAGTATAATGTGGATAAATGTGAGGTTATCCACTTTGGTGGCAAAAACAGGAAAGCAGACTATTATCTAAATGGTGGCCGATTAGGAAAAGGGGAGATACAGTGAGACCTGGGTGTCATGGTGCAGCAGTCATTGAAAGTAGGCATGCAGGTGCAGCAGGCAGTGAAGAGAGCGAATGGTATGTTAGCTTTCATAGCAAAAGGATTTGAGTATAGGAGCAGGGAGGTTCTACTTCAGTTGTACGGGGTCTTGGTGAGACCACACCTGGAGTACTGCGTACAGTTTTGGTCTCCAAATCTGAGGAAGGACATTATTGCCATAGATGGAGTGCAGAGAAGGTTCACCAGACTGATTCCTGGGATGTCAGGACTGTCTTATAAAGAAAGACTGGATAGACTCGGTTTATACTCTCTAGAATTTAGGAGATTGAGAGGGGATCTTATAGAAACTTACAAAATTCTTAAGGAGTTGGACAGGCTAGATGCAGGAAGATTGTTCCCGATGTTGGGGAAGTCCAGGACAAGGGGCCACAGCTTAAGGATAAGGGGAAATCCTTTAAGACCGAGATGAGAAAGACTTTTTTCACACAGAGAGTGGCGAGTCTCTGGAACTCTCTGCCACAGAGGGTAGTTGAGGCCAGTTCATTGGCTATATTTAAGAGGGCGTTAGATGTGGCCCTTGTGGCTAAGGGGATCAGAGGGTATGGAGAGAAGGCAGGTACGGGATACTGAGTTGGATGATCAGCCGAGATCATATTGAATGGCGTGCAGGCTCGAAGGGCCGAATGGCCTACTCCTGCACATAATTTCTATGTTTCTATGTTTCTCAGACTTACTCTCGTTTAGTTGGAGGAAGTTCTGGGCCATCCAGCACTTTATATCCTCGAGGCAGCACGTAAGGTTAAGCGGATTTGATTGTTTTTTGGGCTTCAGGGGGAGGTACAGTTGTGTATCGTCTGCGTAGCAATGGAAGGAAATGCCCTGCCTTTCAATGACTTGGCCTAAGGGGAGCATATACAGGGAGAAGAGAATGGGGCCAATGATGGAACCTTGTGGAACCCCACAGCAGAGGCTAGCTGGGGAGGAGAAAGAGTTGCCTATGTTACGAGAGAAACTCCTACCTTTGAGGTAGGAGATGAACCAGCTCAGGGCAGTGCCATCAATACAAACCCCGTACCGGAGACGGTCAATTAGGATGGTGTGGTCGACTGTGTCAAATGCTGCGCTGAGGTCAAGAAGGAGCAGGATTGCACAGTCGCCGGAGTCAACTGTGAGCAGCAAGTCATTATGTACCTTCAACAAGGCAGACTCTCTGCTGTGGTGAGCCCTGAAACCTGATTGAAAGGTTTCCAAGATAGTATTTTGGTGAATGCAAGGCATAAGTTGACTTAAGATTACCTTTTCAAGGGCTTTTGAGAGGAAAGGCAGTTTAGAAATGGGTCTGTAGTTGCTTGGCAAGGTGGGGTCGAGGTTAGGTTCTTTCAGGAGTGGCTGGACCACCGCATGCTTGAAGCAGGTAGGTACAGTGCCAGTGGCCAGAGAACTGTTGAAGATGGCGAGGATACCGGCTGTTATGATGACGTCCTTTAGAAGAGCAGAGGGGGCAGTGTCGAGGGGGCAGGTCGTAGGTTTCATGGTGGTGATCAGTTTTACAAGGGAGGGTAAAGGGAGGGAGGGTTACAGGTTGGAAACAGTCTAATTTTGAAGAACAGACCAATGAGACAGCCAGGTCACAGGTGGGAGGTATAAACTTGGATCATAAGTCAGGTTCAGGTTTGGCAGTAAAAGAGGTCAAAGGAGCAACCATATTTTGGTCTGCTGCTACCCAGAGAAAATACAAACTTATTTTTACTTATTTTTTTTAATTCATTTTTAAGTAGATGTTGAAAAATAACAATCAAAAGCAAAATTATTTCCCATCCTGAGTAAGATGGCCTATCTCTTTGATCACTTTGTATCTCTCTGGATAAACTCAAGGTCAACAGGGACATGAATTATTTGCATTTATTAGGCTTTGGGAGGTCTTTCACTTCCCCATTTCTCTTATTAACTGAGACTATCAAGCAAAAACCTTCAAAATATGGCCTTCATATCAAGCTGAGATACTAATTTCAGGTTATTTATTATCTCAGTGAACTGGTTCACAGTAAATTCTGACCTGACAAATAAATCATCACTAATTTTAAGTTTTATAAAGTATTGAGCCATTAGAAAATATAAAAGCATTTAAAGATGCCTATGTTTAAATCAAAGTTTAAAAAAAAATACACGCAAGTACTTTCAAGCCTTACACCAATTACAATACTTGCTGCTTTTGTTGTGTTTTCCTCACAACATAACTCTTCTCTCACTGCCAAAAGTATGAGGCATTTCTTCAATAGTGATGGTGATGGATGGTTAAAAATCAGTTTGTGGGGAGGGTGGGTGTTGGTAGAGGAACATAGTTAATTTGGAAGTCATGACTAGTTATCATTCCTCTAGTTAACTTAATTGAATGATTGCTTGGATTCCTCCAACTTTACAAAGTACAAGGGAATAAAATTAATGAAATCTGCTCTGAAAGCATTGTATGAAAATTACTTTTCCCCTCAAATAAAACATCCCATGAGGTGACTAATAATTTGCAGTCAGTTCGCACCAGATTGTGAATCAGTGGGAAAGGCTCATCTAAACCTATTCACTGTCACTGATTCAAAAATACAGCTGCATCCAGTTAAGAGCCCCCTTTCTACATAGGTTTTCATTCATATCCTTTCTAAGAACAGAACGAGAAGAGAAGGCGAAGGAGAAGGAGGGCTAAGCAAACCCTATTGCATTTAAAGGTGAGGTGGAAGGAGGTGACATTCAATGGAGAGTCAGGAAACCACTCTGTACAGAATAAACAATGACAAAAGCAATCCACTGGGGTCAAGCTCCATATCATCATTATCAGCGCAACTTGGAGATAATTCCTCCATGTCTTCACTAATGACACGTTCTTCAGTACATGAAAACATGACAAAACTGAGCTGGGGTTAAGCAAGGTCAACCTGTCCGATTTGAACCTCGCCCAAACTGGAGCGAGACAAATAGCTGAATAAATACTCAAGCAAATGGGCAAGTTGATAAGCTATACCATTTCCAGGCACTTACTTTTCAGCAGAACCAACCCCGGCCTATAATTATTGCTAACCTTTGAGTGTCACGTTCCCTTAATAGCTTGAAGCAGTTCAGTATTTATTTTAAACCAGCCCCAACAAAAATTATACTTTACAGAGTTGTCATTACAATGTAAAAAGTTATCATTATGAATAAATGTTCAAACTGGGTGGGGAAACACTACTTCAGAACCCAGGTGCTGTTAAATTACTGACATCTACTTGGCTCTTCTGTTGAATGGTGACTACAATACATCCGATACTACCCATCTTCATTGGCAATTTAAGATTCACTTCAGGAACAGCAACGGATGCACTATAGCTGCTATTTGGATATAAACTAATATAAGTAATGGGATATAAAAAGTCAAAAAAGATCCAGTTTACAGTCCAAACTTTGTTCAGCATTTTCCCCATACATCTATTCAAACAGTTATCAAACCTTCTTTCTTACCAAATTAATTTTGTTTCAGTCTGCACAATCACAACTGACTACAATTCGATAAAAACCTAATCTGGTCGATTTAACAATATCCGCCACTGTCACTGTTTTTCCTCCTAAGAGCAGAGCCACTTATACTTTTAGATTACCTACAAAACATAAATACAAATTTCATAGCGGACTAGTGAAAATAATGTACAATGAACAAAGGACTAACCTCAAAATATAGTTTTGTCTGTTACTGAAATACAAGCAGAACTTCAAAGTAGGCAATGACAGCTGACGTAAATGATATTCAGAATGTAACAATACGTTGAATATTTAATTCTAAGGACAGAATCTCCCCAGGAACAAAAAATACAAAGTACATTTTGTATCAGAATGCTGTTTTTAAATTTGTGGTTGTGAGAATCTGATTTCCCTGACAGATCGCTGTTCCTGCAAAAAACAGCCAGCCTTCTATTTTAATTGAAGAATGTCACCTCCCGCGTTTTCTGCATCCCAGAACAGAAATAAGTTGCAGTAACAGCTGCTCTGTTCCATCTCCCTGAGCATGCAGAGTTTCCTGATATAGATAATATGAATGGAATTTGCAAATAAACCTCTTTTCTTCTTGTTTTCAAATTTCATAAACTAAACTATCTTTGTACCAATCTACTGCTGTACTCTTCAGTTGCATTTCTTGTCAATAACCCCAAAAGGTTTGTAGAATTTAATTTGTTTGTGTAACATTTCAGAATTGTTCATGGAATAAAGTTAAATTGCTTTACAATAAACATTGCTCTTAAGTAATTACCGTACAATGAAGAACATTACTGCGATCCAAGAGTCGAAGAACATTTTTTCATTCCAGCAAATTGGTAACATATAAATATCTGTATCACACCTGCCATTTGCACCCGAGCTCAAAACAAAAACAAAAAATCCAGAACAGAATGGATTCAGAAAGTCTAGAGCCAAAATAATAAATAAACTTAAAAAAATTCTTGGGCACTGGAGTGGAAAATGGTGCCCAAGTAGATTGCAAGATATTGATAAATAAATAATTGGAATTAAGGACTTCAGCAAGACAATAACTGGATAGAGGGAATTACATCAGCAATCCCTCTAGGCAGATAATGTATTATAGCGGCTTCTTCACAGTTCCAGACACCCAGGTTCTATCCTGATCAGCAGCATTATCTGTGTGGAGTTTGCAGTCTTCATTTGACTTACATGGGTTTTCTTCAGTTGGTACATTAATTAGCCTCTGTAACCTACCCCTAACATGCAGTTAAGTATAATAGAATTGATGGGAATATAATATTAATGGAGAATAAAAGGTGCAATTAGTGTAAATGGGGATTTCAGCTACGGCTGGTTGTGGTTTTGCCATGCTCACTGTGCACTTGTTCTGAGATTCTGGATGGTGGAGGTCCTCAGAAAAAGAGAAAAATACGCCTGCGGGCTGGATAATTTCGGGTTATGAAGCATGTCTCGCGACAAGGGAAACTATACAAGCTAACATTAGACAATAACATGGCAGACTGAACACTATGTGGAAAAATGTGAAATTATCTACATTAATAGAGAAAATGCTGTTTTTTTTAAATAGCAACTTAAAAACATTGATGTTCAAGGAGATCCAAGTGTCCTTATGCAGGTCTCTAAAAGCTTACATTGTATGGGGAAGCAGGCAATTAGGGAGACACATAACACAATAGCCTTAGCTATAGCACAATAGCAGGAAGGGTTGAGAGCAAGTGTAAAACTGTCTAACTACAATTATATAGAGCATTAGTGAGATCGCAGCACAAATATCCTGTATGATTTTGTTCTTGTTACTTAAAGAAATGCTGTATATACTTAATATCAAGGGAGTACAGCAAAGATTCATTAGACTGGTTCCTGGGATGGGTGGTCTGTCATACAAAGGGACAGTGCACAGCTTAGGCTTTATTCACTAGGAGTTCAGAAGAATGTGAGCTGACTTCATTGAAATGTATAACATTCCAATCTTTACACAGCAGATGACGGAAGGGTCTTTCCCCTAGATAAGGAACCAGAGGACACCACCTCAAGGTAAGGGACAAGCTTTTAGTAGTGAAATTAGGGAAAATCTCTTCACTCGGATGGCGGTAACATTTTGCAATTTTCTACTCCCGAGGCCTGCGGAGACTGTGTAATTAATTGCTTTCAAAGCAGAGATTGATATTAAAGAAATCGCAGGATATGATATTTGAGGCGGAAGATCAGCCATGATGTGTTGACTGATGGAGAAGATTAATGGGGGCAAATTGTCTACTTTTCCTATGGTATGTGATTTGTCTTGCTTCTTTTAATGCTTTTAATGCTGGCGGCCTCGGGGCTGTGGCGGCGTTCCGGCAGCGGACCCAACTTCGGAGCTGTGAGGGTCACAACATCGGAGGCCTGGATCGCCTCAGCGCAGAGGGAGAACAAGGAGGGAAGAGATAAAGACTTTTAACACTTTTGCCTTCCTTCACAGTGAGGAGGTGCCTGGTGAACTCATTGTGGTGGATGTTAAATTTGTGTTTATTGGGTGTTTTTGTTATTTTTATTATATGTATGACTGCAAGGCACGAAATTTCGTTCAGACCGAAAGGTCTGAATGACAATAAAGGATACTTTGACTTTGACTTGACAATTTGGGGAAAGAACAAGTACACTCAATTATGCAGGAACATTGACCAATTAAAACAGCCTTTTAGCATCTACCCAGTCAACCCGCAAAGAACTTTTGATGTTTGTTTAATCAGCTCTTTCTTCTAAATTTCAGAGAATGTAAACCATTTCTACTTAATGGGTGAATTGAGGAGGCATTTCATCAATATGAAACCGAACATAGGAAAGAGAATAGGCTATTCAAACCTTGGAACTGGAACTATTTTGTTACAGGAAAACATTACCTCTTTATTTTCTAGCCCTCCAGATACAAAGTGTGGCCATTGTCTTTTCACCGCTGACCATAATATCCAGGCCATTGACTTCTAACTTCAAAATAAAAAGACAAATTAAAATTAAACTTGTAAAACCCCAGCCTAGTAGACAAATTTGGAAGTCAATATCCCACATCCTTTGAAGTAGCTGGCAAGTTTATGCCTTATCAGGGATCTATAAATTAGTGACAGTAATCAAGTTGGCCATGAAACCAATCATTCATATTTTATAATATTTACTATTTTCAGTTTAATTCTTTCTGGTGTAATCTGCTGAATATACTTGCCCGTTCTTTGTCATGTGATTATAATTACATTCCACCAACCTCAAATGTATTTGACATATCCATGCTCTTATGTTAAATATTCATAGCATACAGGTAATTAAATACAAACATTTAAATTTGCCCAATACACCAATTACAATTTTTTTTAATTGATTCATTAAGTTTAAGGGCTCATAAGCACATCAAAATTAGCAGGAATAGATCAGTCAGCCAAATCCATTAAAAATTTCTACACAAGGCCCATGTTCTTCATTTTCATTCATGTCTAAAAATTGAAGGATCTATCAATCTTACTAATGGAACAGTCTTGTCCATTCTCTGGGCACCTAGATGCAAGATGTCAGATGCAAGTCACGAAACAAACTGCTGGTGGAATTAAGTGGGTCAGGCAGTTTCTGTCAGTCTGAGAATCGACAGTCAAGTGGAGAACCTTCATCTGGACTGAAATAATTAAGGGGAGATAGGCAGTGTAAAAAGGGATTGGGGATGGGGGGGGGGGGGGGGGGGGGGAGATGGGGGTGGTTACTAGAATTGATGGGAATATAATTCCGGGTGAGGAGATGATCATTGGTAAATTGAGTCAGGTGGAGACGGGAAGTGTGCTCCCTCTCTACTCCTTCAGTCCAGATGAAGGTTCTCAACCCAAAATGTTCACTGTCCATGTCTCTCTGCAGATGCTGCCTGATCAACAGAGTTCCCAGGGCAGAACGTTTACTCCGTATTCCAGGATTTGCAGTCTCTTCAGTATCTAGATACAAGGCAAACCACATGAAGAATCACAACTGGCGAGGACTTCATACAAAACGCACTTTAACCTTCAATTTCTGAACAGCATCACCCCCTATTGCACCAAATACTGTAGCTGCTTTCTACTGCAAGTATCATTAAATCTCTGGCCTACTCTGATTCAAATGGATTCCCACTGCCATTGGAAGTAGAAGGCTTTCGTTTACAGCGGGATTCAAATCCACACACCTATGGTTAAAGGATAGTTTCTGCTGATTTCCTGATAATTCATTATCTGGCAACGGCATGCCTTATTTACATTGAACACTGACATCACATTTCCCGTTGGCAACTAACCAAGAAGATGAACAACTTGTTAAAGAAGGAACTGCAGATGCTGGAGAATCGAGGGTTACACAAAAAGCTGGAGAAACTCAGCGGGTGCAGCAGCATCTAAGGAGCGAAGGAGATAGGCGACGTTTCGGGTCGAGACCCTTCTTCATCTCCCCCCCCCCCAAAAAAAATGTATGCCAATTTTAAGACCATGTAAAACCTATCTAATCATCCGAAAAGGAGCTTGTCAAACAAATTGTCTTTATTAGGGTCTGATTAAAGGCAACGGCGATTTGGGCTGTGGACTCGCGCACAACTAAAGTGGTCAGCTCGAATAAACATACAAAACCAATTAGCAGATAGGTGACAATGGATGGTTTACATTGCTCTTAATTTAACAAATGCATTGACCACCGCTGTGCACAACACCCCAAAAGACCCACAAAGGCATGAAAGGGAATTAATAGCAAACCTGACTAATGTCCTGCTGTAATCTTACATCAAAACTTTTTTTTTCGCTGTACGAAATTCACGATCAATTGCCGCGCAGTGGGAGGAGGAGTAGTAGAGGAACTCGACGCCGGGATGTAATTATTATTGATTGAACATGCAAGGCGTTGGAGGAAGTTTGCCCGTTGTGAGGTTAGCGCGTGATTTCGGAGGAGGGAATAATCCTCCTTCGTGCGGTCCTTCGTAACCTTTGGTATAAACGAACAACGCTCATTCCAAACACACGAACGTTTCAAGTTGTTCGCGGCGACCCAACAACGCTTTACCAAGGATTCTAAAAACCCGTTTTGCAATTGCATTACCCGCCATGGATGAGTGGGAGTTAGTTTACCATCGCGTCATAACAGAAAGGGGACTAACCGGGTAACATAAATAAAGAATCTGCATTTTACATTATATATTACACGATCCCAGAAATAACGATACAAGAAAAAATCCTACAAAGTTTGGCATTTACCAACTTTCTCATTCAGAACAAACGCGGCTGAATTGCATTTCAATCTTCCCTTAAGAGTTGGTGCTGATATCAATTAGGGTGTTGTTTAAATAATTGTAGCTTTAACCCCTTTCACTGTTTCTCCGGGTAAATATGTATATCTAGGCAACACAATTGCGAATAACGCAACGCAATCGTGAATAAAATATAATCGGTATAGTTGGATTATGTGCCAATGTGTGATATCCAATATTAAAACTATATATTTACCAGGAACGAGTGTTTTTAAACAACGCATCTTAATGTTTAAAGGGTGGAAGCACTGAATTTTCATTTCGAGTTGCAAGCTTAGCTTTCGGACTCTGTTAAACCGTCTTCTTGTTTAAAAACACACAAAAAATACTCGACTCACATCTTCCATGTAGGTGAAGAGTATATTATTTTGGATTTTTTTCGCAATACATGAAACTCAGATCTCCCTCCTCCCCCATCGATGGGTGTATGGCCAGTCATCACCTACCGGAAAAGTCCGAAGAAGTTTTGGCAAAACTGCTCATCCAAATCAGACCCATCACGCTAACCAAAATCACATCCAAACGTAAGCAACGCCTATCTGGGTGAAACATCCTTGGAACATTTGGGATTTGTTCTCCAAACTTAAGCTCCTTCCCTTCCTCGATTATTCGGTCCGGAAAGTCACATTTCGTTGGCTAATGTTTCATTGTGGTGCCAGCTCGTCCCATTGCTGGAAAACAGATCGCTGTTAGCTGCAGGGAGCGTTTAGGGAAAGTGAAGGACGAGCAGCGCAACTCAGTGACTTAGGGTAAAATTGACAGGCTCCCACCTGAGACAGCGCTTTGCCGCCAGGTCCTAACGTCCCTCCCTTCACACCTATTCCGAACAAACAACTGCATAACCTTACTGCATTCAATTTCTAAATTCTCGACACTGCATTTGGATGATTTAGATGAGCAATTTTACCAATCTATTTCCACACTAAAATGAATTCATTTCGTTTTCAGCTCATTCTTTTACCGCATTTATCATATTTCAATATCTTACAGCGTTAAAACAAAAACAACCGTTTCTCCTTAAAATATTGATCGTTGATTGTATATTTAAAAAAGTTTAGGTTTTATTAAAGGTTCTGATAACTGCGTAACATAAAAACAATCGTGGTACTGTAAAGTGATTTCCAAATGCGCGTCCGGTTACTCATTTATTCATTCGAACATACTTGCGAAAATATATAGATGCCAGTTTACAAACAAGAGACACAAAATGCTGAGTAACTCAGCGGGTCAGGCATCTCCTCCAGGGATGTTGTCTGACCCGATGGGTTACTCCAGCAATTTCTGTTGGTTTTTTTTGCATTATTCTGCTTATCCTGGTAGGTTCGATATAGACATTGCAAATTCAACGTGTGCAGAAAGAATGATATACTCCTTCAGGGAGTAACAGCTTTGCGGTTTATAGTACATGACTTTCAGAGCTGTCGACCCGATTGTGGGAATGATTGGAGAACATACCCAAGCACCAACTAATTACCTATGTGTGATTCTGCCATAAAAAAAACATTTGGACTGCTCCAGTCGGTTGGCCTGAATATTCTCCAACAGTTAACAATCCAATATGCACCATTGGTGGCCCCGAACAAAACCACAAATTATATTCCCTACGATTATAAATGGATAGCAGTATGCCTCATTCTTGGTTTGATTGCTCTGTAATTATATATTGGATCCTCCTCCAGAATCTCTGCTCCATGAGGGATACTGCTTTCCATTTATAATGATTTGTGGTATTGTTCATGGCTACCAATGCTGTTGACTGGGAGCCTCGCTTGGTTTTTACCATACCAACAGCTGCTGCAATAGCTTCTCCAATTGCCAATAGCTTCTCCAAATGTTATCTGCAGCCCCCACCCCCATCTTCCTCTTTTTGAGTCTGGCTCTTGATGACAATCCAAGCTTTTTGCCTGGCTGTTCTGGCATGTGACTGACTGACAATTTTTTTTCTGGCCACACTCCTGTTAAGTGGCTTAATAACCTTACACAAAAGACAACGCAAATTGAAGTTGTGTTACTCTCCTGACCAACCATTTCCCACTCTGTCAAAACCAGAGATATTCCAAAACTCTGCTGTCCACATCCTAACTCACTCCAAGTACCATTCAGCCAATATCTTCATGATTGCTGAGCTACATTGACTTCAATTCATCCATACTTAAGGTTTCTTGTATTAAAGTACTCACTCCGTGTCCATTCCATCCTCCTACATAGAAACTCCATGTTGATTAATTTTATGTATCCACACCATCCTTTATCTCGTCATTAATGACCATGCCTTTAGCCATCTAGCCTTAATGTTCTGCATTTAATGTTCTCACATTTCACACCTTTAATCTCCTCTAAGCAGTCCTTTAAAGATGGAGACACAAGGAAATGTAGATGCTGCAATCTTTGCAAAGTGTTTACTTTAAGTGTTTAACTTTAGTTTAGTTTATTGTCATATGTTCCGAGGTACAGTGAAAAACTTTTGTTGTGTGCTAACCAGTCAGCTGAAAGAATATATAATTACAATCACGCCCTCCACATGATAACGGGAATAACATTTAGTGCCAGATAAAGTATGAGTAAAGATAGTCCGAGGGTCTCCAGTGAAGAAGATAGTAGCTCAGGACTGCTCTCCAGTTGTTGATAGGATAGTTCAGTTGCCTGATAACAGTTGGGAAGTTTCTGAATCTGGAGGTGTGCATTTTCACATTTTTGTACCTCTTGCCTGATGGGAGAGGGGAGAGGGGAGAAGAGGGGGTGAGACTCGTCCTTGATTATGCTGGTGGCCTTGCTGAGGCAGCGTGTTGTAAAATGGAATCAATGGAAGGAAGGTTGATTTGTGTGATGGTCTGGGCTGCAACCACAATTCTCTGCAATTTCTTGCGGTCTTGGATGGAGCTGTTCCCAAACCATGCTACGATGCATCCCAATAAAATGCCTTCTATGGCACATCTGTAGAAGGTGGTGAGAGTTGTTGGGGACATGCCAAAATTGTTGTTGTGCTTTCTATGCCATTGCTTCGATATGGGTGGTCCACGACAAGTTGCTGGAGATAATTATTCCTAGGAATTGAAAGTTTTCAACCATCCCTACTTCAGCACCATCAATACATACTGGAATGTATTCCAGTTCACTTCCTGAAGTCGATCACTGTCTGCTTTGCCTTGCTGAGAGTGAGAGAAAGGTGACACAAAAAGCTAGAGTAACTCAGCGCGTCAGGCACCATCTCTGGAGAAAAGGAACAGGTGACTTTTCGGGTCAAGATCCTTCAGACTGAAAGTCAGTGGAAAGGGAGACGGGAGATATAGAAGGTACATAGGACAAATTAATGTTGTCTTAATACCACCGGAGGAATTCAATGGGTCTGGCAGTATCTGTGGAAAGAATGGCAGGAGATGTTTCGGACCTGGACCCTCCTTCATACTGTAGAACATATGGGAGTGGGGACTACTTAAAACATATTTATTTGACTCAGCTTTTAGTCATGTTCATAAATAATAGGAGCACAATTAGGCCATCCAGCCCATTGAGTTTAGTCCGCTATCCATCATGCCTGATCTACCTTTCCCTCTCACCCCATTCTCCAGCCTTCATAGAAACATAGAAACATAGAAAATAGGTGCAGGAGTAGGCCCTTCGGCCCTTCGAGCCTGCACCGCCATTCAATGTGATCATGGCTGATCATCCAACTCAGTATCCCGCACCTGCCTTCTCTCCATACCCCCTGATCCCTTTAGCCACAAGTGCCACATCTAACGCCCTCTTAAATATAGCCAATGAACTGGCCTCAACTACCTTCTGTGGCAGAGAATTCCAGAGACTCACGACTCTCTGTGTAAAGAATGTTTTCCTCATTTCGGTCCTAAAGGAATTCCCCCTTATCCTTAGACTGTGACCCCTTGTTCTGGACTCCCCCAACATCGGGAACAATCTTCCAGCATCTAGCTTGTCCAGCCCCTTAAGAATTTTGTAAGTTTCTATAAGATCCCCCCTCAATCTTCTAAATTCCAGCGAGTACAAGCCGAGTCTATCCAATCTTTCCTCATATGAAAGTCCTGACATCCCAGGAATCAGTCTGGTGAATCTTCTCTGTACCCCCTCTATGGCAAGGATGTCTTTTCTCAGATTTGGAGGCCAAAACTGTACGCAATACTCCAGGTGTGGCCTCACCAAAACCCTGTACAACTGCAGTAGAACCTCCCTGCTCCTATACTCAAATCCTTTCGCTATGAATGCTAACATACCATTTGTTTTCTTCACTGCCTGCTGCACCTGCATGCCTACTTTCAATGACTGGTGTACCATGACACCCAGGTCTCGTTGCATCTCCCCCTTTCCTAATCTGCCACCATTCAGATAATAGTCTACCCTCATGTTTTTGCCACCAAAGTGGATAACCTCACATTTATCCACATTATACTGCATCTGCCATGCATCTGCCCATTCACTCAGCCTATCCAAATCACCCTGCAGCCTCCAAGCATCCTCCTCACACCTAACTATACTCCCCAGCTTGGTATCATCTGCAAATTTGGAGATGTTGCATTGAATTCCCTCGTCCAAATCATTAATATATATTGTAAATAGCTGGGGTCCCAGCACTGAGCCTTGCGGCACCCCACTAGTAACTGCCTGCCATTCTGAAAAGGACCCGTTTACTCCTACCCTTTGCCTCCTGTCTGCTAGCCAGTTCTCTATCCACATCAATACTGAACCCCCAATACCGTGTGCTTTAAGTTTGTATGCTAATCTCTTATGTGGGACCTTGTCGAAAGCCTTCTGAAAGTCTAGATATAACACATCCACTGGTTCTCCCTTATCCACTCTACTAGTTACATCCTCAACTCTATCAGATTTGTCAGACATGATTTACCTTTCGTAAATCCATGCTGACTTTGTCCAATGATTTCACCACTTTCCAAATGCGCTGCTATCCCATCTTTAATAACTGACTCTAGCAGTTTCCCCACTACTGATGTTAGACTAACTGGTCTGTAATTCCCCGCTTTCTCTCTCCCTCCTTTTTTAAAAAGTGGGGTTACATTAGCTACCCTCCAATCCTCAGGAACTACTCCAGAATCTAAGGAATTTTGAAAAATTATCACTAATGCATCCACTATTTCTGTGGCTACCTCCTTGAGTACTCTGGGATGCAGACTATCTGGCCCTGGGGATTTATCGGCCTTCAATCCGTTCAATTTACCCAACACCACCTCCCGGCTAACCTGGATTTCACTCAGTTCCTCCATCTTATTTGACCCCCGTTCCACTGCTATTTCCGGCAGATTATTTATGTCTTCCTTAGTGAAGACAGAACCAAAGTAGTTATTCAATTGGTCTGCCATGTCCTTGTTCCCCATGATTAATTCACCTATTTCTGACTGCAAGGGACCAACATTTGTTTTAACTAGTCTCTTTCTCTTCACATATCTATAAAAACTTTTGCAGTCAGTTTTTATGTTCCCTGCCAGTTTCCTTTCATAATCTATTTTCCCTTTCCTAATTAAGCCCTTTGTCCTCCTCTGCTGCATTCTGAATTTCTCCCAGTCCTCCGGTAGGCTGCTTTTTCTGGCAAATTTGTATGCCTCATCTTTTGTTTTTATACTATCCCTGATTTCCCTTGTTATCCATGGATGCACCACCTTCCCCGATTTATTCTTTTGCCAAACTGGTATGAACAACTTTTGTACTTCATCCATGCAGTCTTTAAATACCTTCCATTGCACATCCACTGTCAACCCTTTAAGAATCACCTGCCAGTCTATCTTGGCCAATTCACATCTCATACCTTCAAAGTTACCTTTGTTCAAGTTCAGAACCCTTGTTTCTGACTTAATTTTGTCACTCTCCATCCTAATGAAGAACTCAACCATATTATGGTCACTCTTGCCCAAGAGGCCACGCACAACAAGACTGCTAACTAACCCTTCCTCATTACTCAATACCCAGTCTAGAATAGCCTGCTCTCTCGTTGGTTCCTCCACATGTTGGTTGAGAAAACTATCCCGCATACATTCCAGGAAATCCTCTTCCTCAGCACCCCTGCCAATTTGATTCACCCAATCTACATGCAGATTGAAGTCACCCATTATAACCGTGTTACCCTTGTTGCACGCATTTCTAATTTCCTGTTTGATGCCATCCCCAACTCCAATACTACTGTTAGGTGGCCTGTACACAGCTCCCACTAGCGTTTTCTGCCCCTTAGAGTTTCGCAGCTCTACCCATATCGATTCCACATCCTCCACGCTAATGTCCTTCCTTTCTATTGCATTAATCTCCTCTCTCACCAGCAACGCTACCCCACCTCCTTTTCCTTTTCGTCTATCCCTCCTGAATATTGAATATCCCTGGATGTTCAGCTCCCAGCCTTGGTCATCCTGGAGCCATGTCTCCGTGATCCCAACTATAGCATAGTCATTAATCGCTATCTGCAGCTTCAACTCATCCACCTTATTACGAATGCTCCTCGCATTGAGACACAAAGCCTTCAGGCTTGTTTTTACAACACTCTTACTCCTTATACAATTATGTTGACAAGTGGCCCCTTTCACATCGATCCCTATTACACTTGGCCATACTCTCCTATCCCTTTGTGAGCTTTCTTTCCCGTTAATTCTGGGGTCATTAACCATCCCTTTACTCTCTTTCCCTTTAACTCCGTTCTCGATTATCCCATTTGACCTCCCACCCCCCTTATTCAGTTTAAAACCATCCGTGTAGCAGTGGCAAACCTGCCGGCCAGAATGCTGGTCCCCCACCTATTAAGATGCAATCCGTCCCTTTTGTACAGTTCCCCCTTACTCCAAAACAGATCCCAGTGATCTAAGAATCTAAATCCCTGCCCCCTGCACCAGTTCCTCAGCCACACATTCAGGTCCCGTATCTCCCTGTTCCTGCTCTCGCCAGCACGAGGAACTGGAAGCAAACCGGAGATAACAACCCTGGAAGTTCTGCTTTTCAGCATTTTTCCAAGCTCTCTGAAGTCCCGCTGCAAAATATTCATCCCCTTCTTTCCAACATCATTTGTGCCAACATGCACGACCACTTCTGGCTGTTCACCTTCGCCCTTGAGGATTGTCTGCACTCTGTCCGTAACATCCTGGATCCTGGCACCAGGAAGGCAGCACACCATCCTGGAATCCCGTCTGTTGCCGCAAAAACCCCTGTCCGTACCTCTCACAATGGAGTCTCCAACTACAATTCAATTTCAATTCAATTCAATTCAATTCAAGTTTAATGTCATTGCACAAATACAAGTATAGTTACAACGAAATGCAGTTTAGCGTCGTTCTTAGTGATAGCGATATAGAAAAATAAATACAGAGTGCAGTGGTAGCAATATGGAAAATAAATAAATACAGGGTACAGACAAGTCTATCAGCTGGGCTCCGAGTTCAGCAGTCGGATGGTGTAGTTGAAGAAGCTGTTCTTCGTCCTACTGGTGCGGGACTTGAGGCTCCTGTACCGCCTCCCTGATGGGAGGAGGGCAAACAGTCCATGATTAGGGTGTGAGGGGTCCTTGATGATCTTCCCGGCCCGCTTCAGGCACCGTTTTCGGTGGAGGGCATCCAAGACAGGGAGCGGGGCACCGATGATGTACTGGGCGGTTTTCACCACCCGTTGTAGTGCCTTCCTGTCTGCCACGGTGCAACTGCTGTACCATACCGTAAAGCAGGTGGTCAGGATGCTTTCGATGGTGCAGCGGTAGAAGTTCGTCAGGATCTGGGGGGACAGGTGGGCTTTTTTGAGCCTCCTCAGAAAGTAAAGGCGCTGCTGTGCCTTTTTGATTAGCTTTGAGGTGTTGAGGGACCAGGACAGATCCTCCGAGATGTGTACCCCGAGGAATTTGTAGTTGGAGACCCGCTCCACCTCAGTCCCGTTTATATGGATGGGGGTGTGTCTGCCCCCTCTGTTCTTCCGAAAGTCAACAATTATTTCCTTCGTCTTCTGGGAGTTGAGGACGAGGTTATTGTTGGCACACCAGGTAGTCAGGTGCTGGACCTCCTCCCTGTAGGCTGATTCGTCATTATCACTGATCAGTCCTACCAGCGTGGTGTCATCGGCAAATTGTATGATGGCGTTGGAGCCATACTTGGGGATGCAGTCATGCGTGAAGAGGGAGTAGAGGAGAGGGCTGAACACACAGCCCTGTGGCACGCCGGTGTTCAGTGTTATAGTGGAGGAGGTGAGGTTGTTGACCCTAACAGACTGTGGTCTGTTAGTGAGGAAATCCAGTGTCCAATTGCAGAGGGAGGTGGAGATGCCAAGACCGCTGAGTTTGGTGATCAAGCTAGCGGGTATGACAGTGTTAAAGGCAGAGCTGAAGTCAATAAACAGCAGCCTGATGTAGGTGTTGTTGCTGTCCAGGTGGGTCAGGGCAGAGTGTAGGGCCGTCGATATGGCGTCCTCTGTAGACCTGTTTGACCGGTAGGCAAATTGGTGGGAGTCCAGTGTGGGGGGGAGGCTGGCTTTGAGGTGAGCCAGGATCAGCCGTTCAAAGCACTTAGCGATGACAGGGGTGAGTGCCACTGGCCGACAATGGCGTTGCCCGACTTTGGCCTCTTTGGTTTTGGCTCACCAGCCCTTTTTGTTTGGCAAGCCAGTCCGCCGCTCAGTGAGATACCGTCTTCTGTCCCGGCAGCTTCCACGTGGGTGAATCTGTTCACAAGAGGTACAACACCCGGGGACCTTTGCATTCCATGTTTTCCTCCCTTTCTCACCGTCACCCACCTTCTCTCTTCTAGTGCCTTGGGTGTAACAATCTTACTGAAGGACTTGTCGAGCCAATCCTTGCTTGGCTAGGGTCAATTGACTAGAGCCAATCAGTGCTTTCTCCTGCTTCTCTTTGTTGCTGTTGCTTCAAAATCCACGGGAAGACTGAGTACCTTCTCCCCATAACACATGACACCTTTTATTAACCAAGAATCTGTCAATCTCTGCCTTAAATATACAAAATGACTTGGTCATCCGTGGCAATGAATTCCATAATCACATTCACTAACCTCTGACTAAAACAATTCCTCCTCATCTCCTTTCTGAAGGTACGTCCTATTCTGAGGCTATGCCCTCTGGTGCTTTGCTTCTCCCACTTGTGGAACCGTAGTCTCCACATCCATTCTATCCAGGCCTATCACTATTTGGTAAGCTTCAAAGAGATCCACTGTTCTCCTTCTAAACTCCAGAAAATGCCTTCAAACGCTCATCGTACATTAACCGAATCATCCCAGGGATCATTCTTGTCAGCCTCCTCTGGACCCTCTCCAGAGCCATACAGATATGGGGCCCAAATCTGCTCAACTTCATAACTCTCTGAAAGAGGCAACATAAGTAGATAGAGTGTTAATGAAGGTATGTTTGCCTTCATTGGTTGGAGCATTGAGTATATGAGTCAGAATGTCATGATGCAGCATTATAGGAATTTGGTTGGGCCTCATTTGGAGTATTGCAGGCAGTTCTGATCATCCCGTTACAGGAAGGATGTTGAAACTTTGGAAAGGGTGCAAAGGATGTTTACCAAATGGATGGTACACAAAAGGCTGGAGAAACCTAGCGGGTGCAGCAGCATCTAAGGAGCGAAGGAGATAGGCGACGTTTCGGGTCGAGACCCTTTCTCAGACTGGTTAGGGATCAGGAAAACGAGAGACATAGACGGTGATGTGGAGAGATAAAGAACAATGAATGAAAGATATGCAAAAAAGTATCGTTGATGAAGGAAACAGGCCATTGTAAGCTGTTTGTAGTGCGAAAATGAGAAGCTAGTGCGACTTGGGTGGGGGAGAGATAGACAGAGAGGGAATGCCAGGGCCCCGAGGGCTGAGGGAGAGGTGGGAAGGGGAGGAGACAGCCAGGGTTAACAGAATTGAGAAAATTCAATGTTCAAGCCCAGAGGATGCAGACTCCCCAAGCGGAATATGAGGTGCTCTTCCTCCAACTTGCGGTGTTGCTCACTCTGGCCGTGGAGGAGGCCCAGGAACAAGAGGTCGGATATGGAATGGGAGGGGGAGTTGAAGTGCTGAGCCACCGGGAGGTCGGGTTGGTTATTGCGGACCGAGCGGAGGTGTTCGGCGAAACGATCGCCAAGCCTCCGCTTGGTCTCACCGATATAGATCAGCTGGCATCTGGAGCAGCGGATGCAGTAGATGAGGTTGGAGGAGGTGCAGGTGAACCTCTGTCGGACCTGGAAGGACTGCTTGGGTCCCTGAAAGGAGTGGAGGGGGGAGGTGAAGGGACAAGTGTGGCATCTCTTGCAGTTGCAAGGGAAAGTGCCCGGGGAAGGGATGGAGCGGGAGGGAAGGGAAGAATTGACAAGGGAGTTGCGGAGGGAGCGGTCTTTGCGGAAGGCAGACAGGGCGGGAGATGGGAAGATGTGGCGAGTGGAGGGGTCACGTTGGAGGTAGCAAACCTGGCGGATGACTATGTGTTGTATGTGCCGGCTGGTGGGGTGAAAGGTGAGGACCAGGGGGACTCTGCCCTTGTTGCGAGTGGGGGAATGGGGAGAGAGGGCAGTGTTGCGAGGTATGGAGGAGACCCTGGTGCGAGCCTCATCTATAGTGGGGGAGGGGAATCCCCATTCTCTGAAGAATGAGGACATTTGTGATGACCTGCTGTGGAACACCTCATCCTGGGAGCAGATGCGGCGTAGAAGGAGGAATTGGGAATAGGGGATGGAGTCCTTACAGAAAGCAGGGTGGGAGGAAGAGTAGTCCAGGTAGCTGTGGGAGTCAGTTGGTTTGTAGTGGATGTCGGTCAGGAGTGTATCACTTACTATAGAGATGGTGAGGTCAAGGAATGGTAGGGAAATGTCGGAAATGGTCCACGTGTATTTGAGATTTACCCAATGGATGCCTGGATCAGGAGGTATTAGCTACAGGGAGAGGTTGGATAGACAAAAATTGTTTTCTCTGGATTGTCGAAGGTTGCGGGGAGACTTGATAGTTTATAGATCTATATTACTAAAACTCTTCTCTTGTTTGTGTGTATGTATGTGTGTCATCAGGGCACAATCTGGTTAATTCCTATTTTCTTCCAAATGCTAGGCCCACAGCCGTTCCAATTTCACACACTCTACTCACTGTTTTCCCCATGGAAGTGATATACCTCTTCCCGTCGCATTTCCACCTATATTCTCGAAGTTATTGATCCTTCAAATTTTAAAAACAGCCCAAACTCACTGACATTCGGCAAAAAAAACCAGAGTGGCAGTTCTCCCCTTCTCAGTTCTCCCACAAGTCCTACAGTCTCCGCCTACTTCCTTCCTTTTTCCCGCCCCCCCCCCCCGACATCAGTCTGAGGAAGAGCCTCGACCCGAAACGTCGCCTATGCCTTCCCTCCATAGATGCTGCCTCACCTGCTGAGTTTCACCAGCATTTTCGTCTGCCTGCAATTGTTCCTGCATCTGCAGTTCTTTCTTAAACAAAAAATTCAGATGATTTAATATATACAATTTCACATATCATTGCTAAAGAGTTGATTACAGCAAATGTGTTGAAGTGTGACTGTGACAGAGTATAGTAAGACTATAACAGTTAAAAGGATAGTCCTTCAAAGAATCAAGCACACTCTTTCAAATCCTTTGTGATAACAGTCCTGAGAAAAACTAAATCTCTAAATTTGCTAAATTGCTAGGGCGCTTGCCCCTAAGTCACATGCTGTAGATTTAAACACATTTTAAAAGTAAAGAAATATTCAAAGCTGATCATTTAATATAGTATTGAAAACGTGGATGCAAAAGTTTCCCTAATACCTTTTGAGCAAGGGTTGTTCAATACTGATCAAAAAATCATTATTCATTTCCAGTTATGATACAATGTTGTGCTCCCCTTGATTGCCACAATTAAATACATAACAGAACATAGAAACATAGAAAATAGGTGCAGGAGTAGGCCATTCGGCCCTTCGAGCCTGCACCGCCATTCAATATGATCATGGCTGATCATCCAACTCAGTATCCTGTACCTGCCTTCTCTCCATAACCCCTGATCCCTTTAGCCACAAGTGCCACATCTTACTCCCTCTTTAATATAGCGGGGTCATCAGGTGGGCACCCTTCTTCTTTGACGTTTCATTAACAAGCCCACATCTCCAGAAGGCACAACGGTGATACCCGGTGTCCCAGTTACACCCCCCTCAATTCCATACCCTACTGTCTTCATCTTGCAGCCCAATTGTTGTCTCTCATTTGGATCCAGATCCAATTGCTGCTTTTTTTCTGCAGAATTTGATAATGATTTGATTACTTGTTGGAGGGAGCGACCCCTCACCCCCATTTTCTTTAATAGCCTGGTCATAGATGTAGCAACAAATCCCCTGCATCCCACTTCGACAGGGAAAATCTTGGTCTTCCAGCCATTCTGGGAAGCTTCAGTTGCCAGTTCAGAGTACTTGGTCTTTTTCCTCTCAAGTGTTTCTGCACTTACTGGGTTTAATCTTCATCCTTGCCCATGTGATGTTTTGATGAAGGGGATAGGTGTTGTTAGTGTTGTTATATCGTCCATATATGCTCGTATCGGTGGCAATCGCTGACTACACTGTAGCCGTTTTCCTCGCACAACGTATTGGTACAATACGAACAACCTAATCCTGAATGTCGAAAAAACAAATGAGGTCATCGTCGACTTCAGGAAAAACCGGCACAGTCCCACACCACTTCACATCAATGACAGCGATGTGGAGGTGGTCAGTAGCACTAAGTTCCTGGGGGTGCAGATCACTAACAGTCTGACCTGGTCAAATAACATCTCATCAACAGTTAAGAGAGCGCAGCAGCGGTTGAACTTTCTGCACCGGATGAGAAGAGCTCACCTCCCCCATCCCATCCTCACCACTTTCTACAGGGGCACCGTAGAGAGTATTTTGACCAGCTGTATCTCTGTCTGGTTTGGGGACTGTAAAGCCTCTGACTGGAAGTCCGTGCAGAGAGTGGTGAGGACAGCGGAAAACATCATCGGGACTTCTCTCCCCTCAATCGGGGATATTGCGACCAAACGTTGCGTGTGTAAGGCCAGCAGTATTATAAAAGACCCCACACATCTCCATCACGGACTGTTCACTCTGCTGCCCTTGGGCAAAAGATATCATAGCATAAAGAGCAGAACATCAAGGTTCTGCGACAGTTTCTTCCCACGAGCCATCAGACTCCTGAATGCCATGTATGGGCTGCCACCATTGTCTATTTATCCTTTTATCCTTTTTATCTATTTTATCCATGTTTATCCTTCTATTAATTATCGTGTTGCACAGGGAGCCAAATGCAACGGAATTTCGTTTGGAGTTGCATATATCGATGTATTTCTTTCTTTTTTTTTGAATATATTTTTATTAGAGGCCATACATATAACAAATAATATAGCATTTTTTTTCAAATATAGTTGATACATCTTTCCAAAATTATATAAATGTTAACAAAATATATATATTGGCCTCACTTTTTTTTATAGAGTGAAAAAAGTATAAAGAAAGAATAGTGAATAATTATAAGAGTATGATTATAGTTGATTAATATAAAGAAGAGAGAGAAGAAAAAAAAAATAAAATAAAATAAAATAAACAAAAACAAAAAGCAAAAAAATAAAAAATAAAAATAAAAATACTTGTGGAAAAGAAAACGGTATACAACTTATCAATGAGTGGAACAATTTCTAATTATAATATATAGAGACAAGTATATATATATCGATGTATTTCTAAATGACAATAAAGTTTGTTTGACTTGACTTTGACAACCCATTTTGATGCTCTGATAATAAGCTCCATTGCCATAGTGAAGGTCAAAGGGGAGATGGTGCACCCCGCCATGATGCCTACTTCCAGTGGTTGCCACGTTGTGGTAAAGTCTGATGTTGTGAGACAAAATTGCAGACCCTGGAAGTAGTTTTTTTACCAGATTTGTTATTATTGCAGGCACCTGAAAGAATTCAAAAGCAGTCCACAGTAGCGAATGAGGAACTGATCCATAGGAGTTGGCCAGATCGAGGAACAAGACATGCAGATTCTTTCGTTCTTTCTTAGCAGTCTGGATTTGATGCCATATGATGCTGGTACGTTCAAGGCATCCCGAGAAGCCTGCTATGCCAGCCTTTTGGATTGACGTATCAATTAAATGGTTTTGTTTCAGATACTTTGTAAGTCTTTTCGCCAGCACACTGAAAAAGATCTTGCCCTCTATGTTAAGAAGGTTCATTTGGCGAAACTGCTCGATGGTGGAAGAATTGTTTTCTTTTGGGATCAGGACTCCCCCCGCTCTTCGCCAGGCTTTGGGGATGACTTCTTTTTCCCACGCAACCGTCATGTTCCTCCTGAGGAATTTCAGAGTATCTGGGGCATTCTTGTGGACACAATACGGAACACCATTAGGGCCTGGTGCAGAGGCCGTTCTTGCCTTCCTAACTACTTCTTTTACCTCACTCAGCTTGGGAGGGCTGATGTCAAATTGATGTTGTGGGGGTGAGATTGGTGGGATGTCAGCGGGGACAAAAATCGGTTCATCTTTTAACTCATCAGTGTGGATTGTTCTGATGTGTCCTTCAACCTCCTTTTTGGATGCTTTCAGGGATCTGCTTTTTTCTTTTGTGAAAATGCCTGTCACAAACTTAAAGGGATCTTTGTAGGTCTGTTCTTGATTTTTCTTTCTTTTTGCATTGTTTCCTTAAATTCTCCGCTCTGCGCAGCTTCGAGAGCCTCTGGTTTAAGTCCTTTTGAAGGAGATTGATGCCCTCCCTTTCTTCTGCTGTTGCTTTTTTCCACACCTTCCTCAGGCTTCATATTTCTTTAACAAGTCATTGGATTTCCTGGAGACGACGGGACTTGGGGGAGGGGGGGAGGCCTATCTTTCCTGCTGAGTTGTTCCTTCTCACCAATTTCTCCTTTCCATAGCTGTAGACTAGATCACCCATCTTCTCCAACTTCTTTTCTGCTGATCCCTTGATTCCACTTAAGATTAAGCTCACATCTGCATTGATGATTTCCCACTCCTTGCTGTTAGACTTTGGCCATTTCACCAATGGCTTACGTCCTTGCATGTTCTCCACTTTATGATGTGCCTGGTTTTGTCTTGGATTGTTGCCTGAAACTTCTGCCACATCCCGTAGGGTGCTGATGCTCTGCGGACTGTGGATTTCTTCCTGCCGCTGAGTTTCAACCGACTGATTTGACCTTCCTCTTGATCCCTCCTGGGTTGGGGATTTTCAAGCATTTCTTCCATCCCTGATGAATTTTGAGACCACGAGTTGATGTTACTTTAATCCAGCCACACCTACAGGTCTGAAGAACATGTCCAGCTGCTCGTTTTTCAATAGTTTAATCATTACACTACACGAGTATGTTAAATAAATGTCAAGGCAATAGAAGGCATTTTGTAAAGTTTATTTGATCTTTAACTGATTGCTGTTGCTAATTTAGCCAAATTCACCAATGCAAAATCACTTGTGGCAGCATAATCAATGTGATTTGTGCAAAAAATGCATAATTCATAAGATATCCTTCATAATTTATGGAAATTAAGATGTTGTTACATATGACTTGTCACAATTAAACATTTAAATGATTCCTTACCAAATATTACAGAAGCATTCCTGAACACATATCAGAGAAAAGTGCTGCCTGTTTTACAAATGCTTTGGCAGGAGTGCACGTATTTAGAGCATTATTCATGTTACATATAGGTCAAGAGTCCAAAGAAGTATTCAGGAAAAAATAGGGCATGAGATATAGACAGCAGGTATGGCTTAACAGGGTAAGTTAACCATATCTTATTATATTCATTTGTAGGATGTAGGTACTAGGAGCCCTCATCTGCCCTTAAGACGTTGGTACCAATTCATTTTCTTGAATACCTGCAGTGCTTCTGGTGAAGTTATGCCCCTGTCCCACTTAGGAAACCTGAACGGAAACCACTGGAGACTTTGTGCCCACCCAAGGTTTCCGTGCGGTTCCCGGAAGTTTTTGTCAGTCTCCCTAATGGTCGAAAGTGGTTTCCGTTTTAAAAATCAGTAATCAGTAATTTAGACGAAGCCGATTGCGATGCTAGTTGAAGGTGGTTGCCGGAGGACAAAAACCTCCGGGAACCGCATGGAAACCTTGGGTGGGGCGCAAAGTCTTCAGAGGTTTCCCAAGTGGGACAGGGGCATTACTCTCAAGAGTGTTGGATAGGGAGTTCCACGATTCAGGCTCAACTCACGTTGCAGAGGTCCCTACAGCCTGTCTGTCTTTTTTTAATTTTTTGTCTAGTTAAACGTAGTTGTTCGTGTTTTTTTAATACTGTTTTTAACTGTGTATATGTGGGGGGCGGGGGAACGTTTAAAATCTCTTCCCTGCATGGGAGACCCGACCTTTTTCCTGTCGGGTCTCAGTTGTCGTTGGGGCCTAGCACCATGGAGCGGCCTTGAACCGGAACGACCTGGGGGCTCCAGTCGCAGAGCTGCAGACTACTTACCATCATGGGGCTGGCCAGCCTCGGAGGGTGGGGAACGGTGGTGGCTTGCTGCTGTGGCCCGACTCCGGAGCTCGGAGGCTCCAGCTTCAGCCGCAGGTCTGGTGGACTGTGACATCGGGAGCTCGTGGGTCCGGGTGGGAGACAGCTTTTCGGAGCTCCCGCAATGCTACTTCTCCAGCCCATGTCGCGGGGTTGGAATGACCTGCTGCGGGGTCGTACATCGCCCAGCACGGCTTTAATGGCCGCGGGTCATTTCAGCGCCCGCCGGGGGCTCCAACTTTGTGACATTTAGACCTAGAGATATTTGACATTTAGGCCGTGGGACCATCGCCCGTTTGGGGCTTCAACATCGGGAGAAAAATGGTGCAGGAGAGAGATAAGACTTTGCCTTCCATCACAGCGTGGAGGAGATTCACTGTGATGGATGTTTGTGTGAATTGAATTGTTTGTGTGTCTTGTAGGAATTGTTTTGTTTGCATGGCTGTAGAAACGGAGTTTCGTTTGAGCCTCACTCAGGTTCAAATGACATGGAATAAATATTGAATTGAATATTGAATATTGAAGGATGGTGTGTTGTCTCGCTGGTGCCAAGATCCACAACGTCATGGACCGATTGCAGAGCATCCTCAAGGATGAAGGTGAGCAGCCGGAAATGGTAGTGCATGTCGGCACAAATGACGTCAGGAAGCAGAGCAAAGAGATTCTGCAGCGTGACTTTATAGAGCTCGGAAGAAGGCTCAAAAGCAGGACTTCCAGGGTGGTTATCTCTGGTTTGCTTCCTGTTCCTCGTGCTGGTGAGGGCAGGAACAGGGAGGTAGGGGATCTGAAAATGTGGCTGCGGAGCTGGTGCAGCGCGCAGGGATTTAGATTCTTAGACGACTGGGATCCGTTTTGGGGCAAGGGTGAATTGTACAAAAGGGACGGGTTGCACTTAACAGGCGGGGGCATTCTGGCCGGCAGGTTTGCAATTGCTACACGGTGGATTTAAACTAAATAGTGGGGGGGAGGAGCCAAATTGGAAACACAAGGATGGAGTTAAAGGGAAAGAGAGTATAGGAAAAGTTAAGAAATAAACCAGAATTAACGGGGCAGAAAGCTCATGAAGGGATAGGAGAGTATGGCCAAGTGAAATAGGAATCGATGTGAAAGGTGAGGTGAGTAATGGATTAAAAGTATTATATATGAATGCACAAAGTATAAAAGGTAAAGTGGATGAGCTTGAGGCTCAGTTAGAGATTGGTAGATATGACATTGTTGGGATTACTGAGACATGGCTGCAGGAGGATCGGGAGTGGGAACTGAATATTCAGGGTTATACATCCTCTAGAAAAGACAGGCAGGTAGGCAGAGGAGGTGGGGTAGCTCTGTTGGTGAGGGATGAAATTCAGTCCATTGTGAAGGGGCTAACGATGTAGAGTCGCTGTGGATAGAATTGAGGAATTGTAAAGGTAAGAAGACACTAATGGGAGTTATCTACAGGTTCGCAGACAGTAGCTTGAATATAGGGTGCACGTTGCCGCAGGAGTTAAAATTGGCATGTTACAAAGGTAATGCCATTGTGGTTATGGGAGATTTCAATATGCAGGTAGACTGGAATAATCAGGTTGGTTCTGGACCCCAAGAGAGGGAGTTTGTAGAATGCCTCCGAGATGGATTCTTACTGGAGCCTCCCAGAGAGAAGGCAATTCTGGATTTAATAAGGGAACTCAAGGTAAAGGAATCACTAGGAGGTAGTGACCATAATATGATACGTTTTAATCTGCAATTTGAGAGGAAGAAGGTTAAATCAGAAGTGTTAGTGTTGCAGTTGAACAAAGGGAACAACAAAGGCATGAGACAGGAGCTGGCCAAGGTCGGCTGGAAAAGGATCCAAGCAGGAATGACGGTGGAACATCAATGGCAGGAATTTCTGGGCATAATCCAGAAGGTGCAGGATAATTTCATTTGTCCCTTAATTCTCAAATCATGTCCTCTTGTTTGAATCTTCCCTACTCTCAATGGAAAAAGCTTATCCACGTCAACTCTGTCTATCCCTCTCATAATTTTAAAGACCTCTTTCAAGTCCCCGCTTAACCTTCTGCGCTCCAAAGAATAAAGACCTATCTTGTTCAACCTTTCCCTGTAACTTCGGTGCTGAAACCCACACAACATTCTAGTAAATCTCCTGTGTGCTCTCTCTATTTTGTTGACATCTTTCCTATAATTTGGCGACCAAAATTGTACACCATACAGGCAGCATCACTGGATAATTTGATAAATCATTTGCAATGCTGCAGAAGTATTGCCACAGATAAAGAAAAAGGGATGTTTGCTGTAATGGTAACTTAATTAGCTTGGGCTGTATAAAGTACTTAACCAGTTATGGTGAACCCAAACTTAGTTTGTTAACAGAATATGCATCCAACCCAATCCTGGTGTTGAAAGGAGGATCACATTGGGCTTGGGCTACCCAACAAAGCTCAAATTCCCTGATACAAACGTGACGCGTGGGTTTTCGCCAAGATCTTCGGTTTCGTCCTACACTCCAACAACGTACAGGTTTGTAGGTTAATTGGTTACTTGGTAGAAGTGAAAATTGGCTCTAGTGTGTGTAGAATAGTGTAAGTGCACGGGGATCGCTGGTCGGTGTGGACTCACTGGGCCGAAGGGCCTGTTTCTGTGCTGAATCTCTAAACTAAACTAAACCAGTAAAACCAGTCACCACATCACCTTTTGCAGCAAAACAAAGGTTTGAGTGCCCCCCGGTGAAAGCAGAGCGCAACAACACTTTCAGTTTCAATTTTTGATATTGTGAACTTTAAAGGGCCTGTCCCACTTTCACAACCTAATTCATGAGCTCTGCTGAGTTTGCCCTTGACTCATACTTGCAGCATGGTTGTTACAAGGTCGTAGGCGGTCGTGATGCTAGTCGTAGGTACTCGTGGCATCAAGTAGGTCGGGGCGTTTTTTCTAGCATGATGAAAAATGTCCACGAGTAAAAAAGATCGTGAATTAGGTCGGGAAGTGGGACAAGTCCTTAAGAATGATGTGTTTCTATTTGCACCAGCTGTTCACATCAGACAATGCTTTATATCCCATTCTGTTCATAATCTTTCAAGGGGATAGTCTCAATTTACAATGCACCAGTTGATAATTGTGTGGGTCAATCTAGTAAATTACGGTGAATTTCTTAATGGTTAGTCCAAATGTTATAGATTGAAAACAATGTCAGGGGAATTTCCCAGCTATTTTTGAGCCCAAGAATATGATAACTGTTACTAAACATAATTATTCTTTATAATATTCAGAGTTCGTTTTGTGATGTCCTGGTCTGACATTAAGGCAGCTCTAAAAAGTTAATAACTAGATTTTGTTTATTTTTTAAAAATTTAAAGTTATATATTTTTTAGTCAATAGTTTATTAAATTGGAAGTTGATTGGTCACAAAATCTAACCAGTAGTGAGGTGTACAAAATTGGAACAAAATTGGTGATAAATGTAGCTCATTTTTTAATTGATGGATGTGTGGCGGTCCCTGGGGGGTAGGCCAATCCTTGGATCATCCCCCTTGCCAATTGAGGGACAGGGGCATTGGTCTGCCACGGGGTTTGCTGTCGAGACTCCCTTTGCAGTCCATGCAGTTCTCCAAGTCAGTGAGGGGATCAACTATTCCGCCCTGGCAGCCGCTCAGCTTGTCGACGAGGAGATGGCCGCCTATCGTACGGCAGTTTCGGGCCTCCAGTTGGAGGACGTTGTCTGTGGTCCTGGGCATACCACGCTGCTGTGCGATGTCTCCTTTGGAGTTCAGCGACCCATCGTCCCCATCGCCTGGCGGCGCAGGGTGTTTGAGGTGCTCCATGGACTTGCGCAACCCTCCATCAGGGCGACAACAGCCCTGGTAGCCTCCCGCTTCATGTGGCACGACCTGCGGAAGGAGGTTGGACATTGGGCGCGCACTTGCATCCCGTGCCAGACCGCCAAGGTGCAACGACACATGCACGTGCCATTGCAGGAGTTCCCCATTCCGCATAAACGTTTCGACCACATTCACGTGGACATCGTGGGGCCGCTGCCGTCGTACCAGGGCATGACGTACCTATTCACCGTTGTGGACCGCTTCATGCGGTGGCCTGAAGCCATTCCGCTACAGAATTCCACAACAACCACCTGTGCTCGAGCATTGTTGGCGCACTGGATCGCCCGGTTCGGTGTTCCACTGGACATGACTTCCGACCGGGGGCCTCAGTTCACGTCAGAGCTGTAGTCGGCCATGGCACGCCTCCTGGGTGTTCGTCTGTACCACACGACAGCATACCACCCGCAGTCGAATGGACTAGTGGAGCGGTTTCACTGACAGCTTAAGGGTGCCCCAAGGGCGCTGCTCACGGACCCAGACTGGGTAGACGCTCTACCGTGGGTTTTGCTGGCGATACGCACCGCACCCAAGGAGGACTTGGCCTCCTCCTGTGCCGAGTTGGTGTATGGGTCTCCGTTAACGGTGCCTGGGGAGTTCATCCCGCCGGCACGTGGCCAGGTGGAGCAGCCTTCGGACGCTCTGCAATGTCTTCGACAGATGGTGGGCAAGCTGGTGCCGGTGCCCACTTCTCATCATGGGTCCTTCCGTCCGCACGTTCCCTCTGCTCTGGAGGACTGCCAGTTTGTTTTTCTGCACAGGGATGCACATCAGACACCTCTGCAGCGGCCGTACGAAGGTCCATTCCGGGTCTTGGAACAGGGCTCGTCGACATTCGTTCTGGACATGGGGGGTGTGAGACTGTTTCAGTTGCGCAGTTGAAGCCGGCACATATTGATATTGATCAGCCGGCGCTAGTAGTGCTGCCCCGTAAGAGAAGGCGGCCTCTGTCCAGGGTACCTCCTCCTCTGGCTACTTCGTCCCCCGCACTTGTTGATCAGGCGCCTGTTCCGGGCCCAAGCGTTGTGCGCACCCGGGCTGGCCGCCGTGTACGCCCTCCTGTCCGTTTCGTACCTCGGGTACTTGGGGGGGGGGGGTCCCCTGGGGGGTAGGCCACTCCTTGGATCATCTCCCTCGCCGATTGGGGGACAGGGGCGTTGGTCTGCCATGGGGTTTGCTGCCGAGACTCCCTAGGAGTAGAGATGAGAGTGTTGAATCTTTTGAATCCGCCTGGCGTCCGGTCTTTTCCTGACCTTGACCAGGCCACTACAGATGTTTTGCCACATTTTGCCACAAAAAATGCACTATAATCCTTAACATGCCACTTGAATGACCATGCAAGGCACCTCAACTCATGTGGCAATGCCTCCCATTTACCCCAAAACAAGGGGTGTTAGAAATTCTGTTATTCCATTACATGCGTATTTGGCATTCACTCTTTTTATTTTATATTCGTTTGTTTCCATCCACACATCCTGCTGACAAGCAGCCAATTGTCTTTATCTTCATATATGTTCATTTATTTTTTGTTTGCTTGCATCCTTTTAGGAGCTGTAACTGCACTGGATAACCACCTCCACCTCCACCTCTGTGTATTTCCATGGAAGATGCATCTACACCAGTTCATTCTGTATATATTTTTTGAGTCAAACCCAGAGGCAGTTATTCCTATTACCAGTGGGTACGATGTTCAAGGTACATCCGTGTAGGAGTTAAAGACAAGAATGAAAAAATTAGGGACACATCAGAACCACTGTTTCATAGTCCAGAAAATCTGCCTGATATATATTCCCGCAGCAGTTTGTGTTGTTTATTTATACTTCATTGCTACGTATTCACAAGTTATAGGAGTAGAATTAGGCCATTTGGCCCATCGAGTGCACTCCGCTATTCACTCATGGCTGATCTCTGCCCCCCCCCCCCCCCCATAACCCTTGTCAACCATTCTTCTGCCTTCTTCCCATGATCTTTGACACCTGGCCTAATCAATAATTTTTCTATCTCTGCCTTAAAAATATCCACTGACTTGGCCTCCACAGGCCTCTGTGGCAATGAGTTCCACAGATGAACTACCCTCTGACTAGAGAAGTTCCTCCTCACCTCCTTTCTAAAAGATCGCCCTTTAATGCTGAGGCTATGATCTGTGGTCCTAGTTTCTCCTACCAGTGGAAACATCCTTTCCACATCCACTCTATCTATGCCTTTCATTAGAACTGCTTAATATTTAATGCATTATTATGGTTATTGCTAGCCTACGAGATGGGTGCCTATTTCAGCTTAACATTCATTTTTAAAGTACTGAAAATGGATGCTATGAAAGATGAGCTGATAAATGTGTGCTAGGCATAAGATTTCTCTTTTAAAAGATGATTAGCAAAGCTTCTGTATGTAAATAGTGATCACAATAAGGTAAGAGCATTTGGATGAAGAAGGCTATTCATCTTATGTTGGGCAATCCAGAGATCAAATGCAGTTCTCAAAATCTGAAACAAGTTTCTCCTAAACACATACACCCACTCTTCCCCTACATCCCAAAGATATGCTGAACAGAACGTGAATTGGCCACTGTAAATTGCCCTTTGTGTGTAGACGAACAGTTAAATCTGGGGCATGTTGATTAAAATGTGGAGGATTTTTTTTGTTTTAATGATAGCAATGTAGGTTTGGTGTAAATCCCTTCCAAGCTGGTTACCAAGCTAATGGAACTGGGTCTCTGCACATCTCTCTGCAACTGGATCCTCGACTTCCTCAACAACAGACCAGATTGTTTAAATTGGCAAAAACACTTCTTCCTCAATAACCATCAGGGAGCACCACAAGGCTGTGTGCGCTCAGCCTCCTGCTCTAATCACTCGATACTCATGACCAGGGCTTAGCAACCGGTCCATAACCCGAAATCATCCGGCCCGCAGGCTTATTTTTTTTCAATTTGTTTTCGTGACCTGGGAACTACAGCCAGTTCCGAGGATGCGTGTTGATTTGGGAACTGCAGATCGCTCCGGGGCACGCAGGCGACCTTGGCGGTACAGCCAGTCCCAGGAACGCGAGCTGATCTGGGAGCTGCAGCTCAACCCGGAACATGCAGGCGACCTGGGTGCTTCAGCCAGTCCCGGGGCAGGCGAGCCGACTTGGGAACTGCAGCCACACCCGGGGCACGCGAGGGACCTGGGAACTGCAGAAAACTAATTGAAAAACACATGAAAACTAATGTGAAAAACACCATGTGCCACACTGTGGCCCCTATGCAGAACAAGGTTGCCGACTCCTGCTCATGACAGTGTAGCTGAACACAGTGCAAACTTCATCCTCAAGTTCGCCGACGAAACCATCGTTGTTGGACGTATGACAGAAGATGATGAGTCAGGGTATAGAAGTGAGATCAATTGACTGACCAAATGGTGCCAGCACAACAACCTAGCTCTCAATGTCAGTAAGAACAAGGAACTGGTTGTGGATCTTGGAAGAGGTAAGATGAGAACCCTCAAATCTGTCTATATCGACAGGACAATGGCGGAGAGAGTCAAAAACTTCAAATTCCTGGGTGTGCATATTTCTGAAGATCTTTCCTGGACCCAGCACACTGATGCAATTATAAAGAAAGCCCATGAATGCCTCTACTTCCTGAGAAGATTGCAGAGATTCGGTATTTCAGAGGTTTCTCTTGAACTTCCACCGGTGCACAGTAGAGCTCATATTGACGGTTGCATCACAGCCTGGTTCAGCAACTTGAATGCCGAGGAGCAAAGAAGACTGCAAAAATTTGTGAAGACTGCCCAGTCCATCACGTGTTCTGACCTCTCCACCATTGAAAGGATTTACAGGAGTCGCTGCCTCAAAAAGGCAGCCAGCATCATCAGAGACACACACCACACACTCATTTCACCCCTGCCATTGGGAAGAAGGTACAGGAGCCTGAAAACTGTAACGTCCAGGTTCAGGAACATCTTCTTCCCCACAGCCATCAGGCTATTAAACATTACACCTCCATTAATCTCTGAACTACAGACTATTATTTTTGTTTGTTGTTGTGCATATGTCTGTATGTCTGATTGTGTGTGTATGTGTATTTCTACATACACACCAAACGTTTTTATCTATTTTATTTATATTGAGTACAGTGTACTGTGTTTACATATTCTGTTGTGCTGCTGCAAGTAAGAATTTCATTGTTCTATCTGGGACACATGACAATAAACCATTTTTGACTTCTTGAAATGAGTGATAATGGTCGGTATGGACGATGGGCTGAACAGCCTGTTTCTGTGCTGTATCTCTCCATGACTCTAGGAGGCACGTCACCTTGCTCTTCTTGGGTGACAGTATTATGGAAGTTCTTATAAAGCAGGTTGAGATCTCAAACAGCAGTTGTGAGAAATTGAAGATGTCCTTCAAACTCCAGCTGGTTCATCCATGCAGTTTTTGATGAGACACACCAGACTCTCTGATTCAAAACAGTCTCTCTTTTTCAGTCTGAAGAAAGGTTTCGACCTGAAACGTCAGTAGTCTGAGGAAGGGTCTCGACTTAAAACATCACCCATTTCTCTCCAGGGATGCTGCCTGTCCCGCTGAGTTACTCCAGCATTTTGTGTCCAGCTTCTCTTTCTCTGTTTTTACATCTGGAGGAGGTTTGATCATGATCACCACCCAGCGCAGGCCTGCGGACTTTGGGAGCCGCGGAGATGCCCGACTCGGATGTCCAGGCCGCTGAGGAGGTCCTCCAGTCCCGACGTCGGACTTCAACCCGGTGAGCGGGCCAGAACATTGGGCAGCCCGGAGCGGCGATGTGGAGGGCTCGGGGAGGCCCCGACCACGGGTGAACATCAGGAACATTAGAGGAAGATGACTGATTTTGGTGCCTTCCCTCATAGTGTAGGTATGTTACAAAACTTACCTTTAGCGGTGCTCCAGTTCTGCCGCTGGCCGTGTGCGCGACTGGCGCCTTTAAGGGGGGGCGGGGTTAAAATGTGGGTTTCTCCATGCAATCCGGAGCTTTCTGTTGTCGGAGTGCGAGCTATTTTTGGAGATGCACTCTGACTGCCGGTAAGTCCGTTTTTTTTATAAATAGCCCGACTACTTAATCACTGCAGTAAAATAAAAATTAGCTCCTAATGCCGTGAACGCCGACAATGGGGACCGATTTTACGTAGGGGACAGGTAAGTGAAAGCTGTTTATTTTTACATATAAACTTGTTTTTTTAGGGGACTTTAATTAATATTTCATGTTGCGAAACGGTGATTTAGCCCCCATATGAACTGGCAGAAAATTTCCTGCCGATATTGGGTTTAAATTCACCGCAACCGCAACATTCCAATCCATCGCGTTCCAGAAAATCCCACTCGCAAGCTGTTTAAAATGCCCATTAATTTACAGGCATTAAACACTGAATTCCCTCAATTTGGCCTATAAATTAATGACAATTAGATTTAAAAATCATGTTTTATTGTGAATTATTGTGTGACTGTTAATTGGACACTTAGGCTTTAATTTTTTTTTTTTTCCTTAAGAAATGGATAGATGTTTAGATCTAGTCATTGAATTTTGTAATTGGCTACAATTGGGTAACTAACTAATTATATGCTTTAATTTCAGGTCATCCAAGTAAGATTGTTTCATATTTGTTTCAGAATACTTCAATCTATAATAACTGAAAATTTCTTTAAGTTAAGGACAAAGGACATTTATTATCACATACGCCAATTGGTGTAGTGAAATTTGACTTGCCAATGCAGCACATGAATAAAGATAATACACAACACTAGAGTATTTAACAAAAAACATAAAAACATCCCCCGACAATGGTTCCCACTGTGGGGGAAGGCAGCAAAGTCCAGTCCCATCCCCAGTTCACCCATAGTCGGGCCTATTGAGGCCTCTGCAGCTGCTGCTACGACAGCCCGATGCTTCAGGCCCACACGCCGGATGATGGAGTTCTGGCGTTGGGTGAACACTCTCAGCGGCCCAGAGTGTCTGGAGCGGCCGCTTCCTCCCCGGAGTTCACAGCTCCCGTAGTCCACGGGCCACGCTGGTCGGAGCTCCGACTCTGGCGACCTCGTCGTGAGATCCCAGGCTCCGCGGTTTTTAAAACTCAGCGCCGCCCGCCCGCGGCTGGAAGGTTCGCAGCTCCGCGATGCTGCTGTCGGTGGTCCCAGCCCTCCGGAGCTCCAATGCACGGCGACCCGGGCAAGGCATCGCCCGCTACACGATGGTGCCCCAGCGCTCTGCACCGTCGCCGAAGCTGAAGTCCCGGCCAGTCTCGGCAGGAAACGCCACTCCAGACTGCCGGTAGGCCGCGAGGAAGGGGCGAAGATACGGCCCGAAGAAAAGCCGCATCTCCGACCAGGTAGGGACTGAGAAAATAGTTCCCCCCTTCCCCAACCCTCTACATAAAAAGACTAAAGACCTCCAAAAAAAAAACACTTTAACTAACTAAAAAATATAAAAAAGAATGAAAAGACTAACAGCTGCTGCAGGGCGGCCATACTAGACGGCGCCCCCTACTAAAAGTTCTCTTAATTTTTAAGGAAGTTATGGGCTTTTGACTGTTCTCGATCACAACTTTTGTGACAAGTCAATACAAAAGCAACAGGAAGCAAGTTGCTAATTTCGGAGTATGAAAATGGCCCTAACTTTTTTTATACTGAAGATATGAAAGTGAATTAGGTGTCAAATTAAACTTATTTTTATGCTTTATCCGATGGGATAAATTGCAAGCTTGATTTTTTAAATCTCAAAATTTTGTAACATTGCTACATAGTGGAAAACGTTTTGATTCTGCTGTGTGGGGTTGTTTTATGTTGAATTCTATCGTGTGTTGTGTTCTTTATTTTTATTGTATGCCTGTATGGTGATCACATTTCACTGTGCCAACTGGCACATGTGACAAATAAATGTATCTTGAAAACCTCGAGATTTATTTTTGGTTTGTCGTGCAGCATATGCAGTGTTATCTTCATCTAATTTCTAATACTTCAAAACAAATATCGGGGAAAAAATTCCCAAGTGTTTAACGTCAAATAATACCTTATATAACTCCTGGGCTGTTGAACTTGCTATGCTGCACCATTAAGGACGGAACTACCTATCGTTGCTCTCTCGTCCTGATGCTCCACGCTGGTCAGGCAGCATCTCTGGAGAGAAGGAATGGGTGAGACTCTGAAGAATCATAAGAAGGGTTCGACCCCCCAAACGTCACCCATTCCTGCTCTCCAGAGATGCTGCCTGTCCCGCTGAGTTTCTCCGACATTTCTGTGTCAGCCAGCATCAGCATTTGCTTCCCGCACATCCCGTCCGACGCTCCAGGCGTTTGAGCCGCGACCTGACCCGAGCTTCTCCGAGTCTGCGCAGTGATGATCATAGGGAAGATGGCGGCGGCGGCGGCGGCGGTTGGGTTTCGCTCTCGAGGCGGCGGGCCGGGTGAGCGCGAGTTCTGCAGGCGTTCCCTCATCCCCCCCACCCACAGACTCATCCTCATCCCCCCCACCCACCCCACAGGCGCTCCCTCATCCCCCCCACCCACAGACTCATCCTCATCTCCCCCTCCCCCACCCACAGGCGCTCCTTCATCTCCCCCACCCCCACCCCCACCACAACAGACGATCCCTCCACCCGACCCGGGTGCTCCCTCCCGACCCCGGTCTCCACTCCCAAGGCGCTCTTCATTCCCCCGCCCCCCCATCTCCACTCTCAAACCCCTCCCACCCCCACCACACATCTCTTTCTTCCCCACCCCACACCCTTCCCCACACACTCCCTTCCCCCATCCCCACACACTCCCTTCCCCCATCCCCACACACTCCCTTCCCCCATCCCCACACACTCCCTTCCCCCATCCCCACTCTCCAGCCGCACACCCTGAACCCAATTTAAGGACTTTGGCGCCGCATGAATTAATTCGGCCTTAAATCAAGATTGCCTAGCCTGCTGAATTCCTCCAGCATTTTGTGTTTTGCTCAAGATTCCAGCATCTGCAATTCCTTGTGGCTTACCGGTGTTGTGATGACCAGGACTGTACACTGGAGTAGAAACAGGAACAACAGATGTCGATTTAAAAAAAAAGACACAGAGTGCTGGAGTAGCAGGACTGGCAGCATCTCTGGAGAGCATGGATAGGTGTGACGGTTCAGGTTGGGTCCCCTCTTCGGACAGGACACCTTCCATTTTAACCTCACTGTTCTTATTCTCAGTGTATTATCATACACAGAGGGTGGTGAGGTAGGTATAGGTACAATGAAAATCATGCCTTGCATAGGAAAGTACTCAGAAAACACAAAAACATTAATTGCAGAAAAAATTCTGCAAGCTCGTAAACAAATAAACAGCAATAAAATACGACAATGGTGCCAAACATGGATAGAAATAAAACAAGTCATGCAGTGGTCTAGCGTTCCATTGCCCAAGTGGGATTAAGGTTGGTGGTGTGACTTCAGGCTTCTTTTCCTCCTACCGATCGTAACAGCCAGAAGAGGGCATAGACTGGATAGTGTGGAACCTTGATGATAAATGCTGCCACCTTGAGACAGTTGCTTTTGATGGTGGGGGAACAGTACCCTTGATGGTCTGGGCTGAATTTGCCACTCACTGCAGCCTCTTATCTGTGTGTTAAAATTGAAATACCAAACAAGTCATGATGCAACCGGTCAGGATAAAGTACATATTTACAACTCTACTGAAAAGCTACAATAATGCAAGTATCTCCAGTTGGATAGAATGTTGTATTTTACGATTTTCAATAATAAAAGCAGCAGATATTAGTCTTCTTCAGAAGCATGTTTTTTTATTTATCTTATTTTATTTTTAGGACTTCTGATTTCATCAATAAGGTGTCTAAATTCCTCAGCAAGTGATGACAAATCTTCAAAATTTCAGCCTCCAGTAAAACCTGTTATCGTAGATAAAACACAGTCAACAACATCACAAAGAAGGTAATGCCCAGAAACTAATACCACATGAAAGTTAGTCTGAAGTACGTCTATTTTAATTTAAATATTGGGTTGAATATATCAATCTCAGTAAATTAAATTTCAACATGAAGCCTTTCTATTCTGAGTATGTGAGAGAAGGGTGCTAAAAGTGAATTGAAATACGATTTAGATGATATGCACCCCAGAATATCAAGAGAGGATCCCGAGGCATAACATTCACCCATGTTTTAATATCTCATAAGTTACCCCTCCTGGTCTCTCAAATTTATCTTGATGTTGCCACACCATTTGAAGGAGTTGTTCTAGGTAATCCTACAGTGGGGCAGGTTTGTGAGAACAATGAATGCAGTTCAACAAATTCATCTTGCATACTGGGTTTGACCAAATGCCAAACATTGCACACAATGGGGTAGATGTGGCCATGATGAGATAATACATTTTGAGAAAAAAAACTAAACAGAAAAATAAACTTTCAGTAGTAAGTTTCAAATTAGGGAAGCAGCGAAGTATTTGTATATTATTTTTCATGATATTAATATGGTTTATACGATGCCTTAAAAAATGACAAATTTGTTACTGGTTTTACGGCAGGAGATATTGAAATTGGAATAAGTGGTTGTTTTTTTCTGAAATAGTGGAGTACTGGATTTTATTATTTTGATCAGGTAACTATAAAAAAATGCACTTGAATGTGCAAGAACTCCTAAGACATTTTACAAATAGTGAGAATAGATCTAGTTCATCAGAAAGAAAATTAAGGAGGTCAAAGCAGCTGTTTCATTAAGCAGCTATTGCATTAAGATGTTTTAAAGGACTAAAGTGAAACTAATAAAAGTAGCCAGGTAGAATTTTTAGGATTGGTAACAAGACATCTGAGATTTGTGATGCAGCTGGGAGTGTGAAGAGTGAGTGGTGCTCAGGAAAAGAACATTAGAAAGGTTTAAAGAGTATGGGAGAAAGAAAGCAAATTTGGAGAATATATTTGGGCTACAGAGGTAATTGAGGACTCGTGAGCACTTTAATATAATGTGAATGGATGATAGAAATTGATTAGGATATCGGCAGTGGAGTAACTGGCATGGTGGGCAGTATTGTGGAGATGAATATGTTGCCTTAGAATGCAGAGTGCCAAATTTGCAGGCTGATAAATTTAGTTTGTGCACGAGGAAAGGAGTTAGAATCAGTATTTTGTGAAAGCTGATATTTTAAATATTCACCTTTATCTCTTTGATGTCCAGCTCAATTGAATTTCAGAATAGCAGGTGAAGAGTTTCTTCCATGTAGAAAATTGAGGTTAACTTCTTGCACCTGGTACATATAATACAGAATAGACAAGTAGGTTTAGATGGTTTCCACAGGAAAGGCCCCATAATCTCAAAAATAAATGTTAGCTGAGAATGAACCAGCTACTTCAATGTCAAACTGTTGCAACAAAAAATCTGGAAATTTGCTTAGAAAAAATGTATGGGTAGAAAGCAAAAAAATATTTATTAGATTTCTGATAACCTGTTTTTAATATTCTCCAACAGATTTGTAAGTCCAGAGTTTATAATGAGAAGAGGAAGGACAAATCCCTTAAAATTCATCATGGAGAGAAAGGATATGATTCAGAGACGGAAACTACTAAATATACCAGAGTTCTACGTAGGTTAGTAATACTATACGTTTAACAAATTAGGCTTGAATTTAGAGTAAAATAGCTGGATGTTAAATCTATTACTTGTAGTATCCTGGATTAATTATATGAAAATGTTTTATTGGATTTTTTTTATGGGTTATACAATAGAATAATTAATTAGACAATTGTCACCTCCATTTGGTGGCAGTTCTAATGAATAAGCAAACTCTTGATAACATAATTTCATGAGAATAGTTTTAGTAGATGTGGTGATCCAAATTAATTTTGATTTGAACAAAATATGGTAGCAATGAATTGATATGTGTCTTTTTACAATACTGGAGAGATTTTGAGGAACAAGATTATTATTCATTTTTTTACACCAATACACTGTTCTTAACAAAGATCTACCCATCATGTGAAACCTTATAAATAACAGATATAAATTAGATAACTTCAAGATCGAAAGTCAAAAACTTTTTTCATTACAAATTTTCATCGTTTTACCACCAATTTTGACACCCAAAATGTGACTCTGCCACATTTAGTCATGAATATTTAATTCATAAATAAACTTCATATGGCCCCTCATACATATACGTTTTGATAATGATCTAGGGCAGGGGTCGGCATCCTTGTTCTGCGTAGGGGCCAGGATGTATGTCTGTGAGCGGATGGTGGGCCACATCTGTCACGTGTACATATGGATCCTGCTCTCATCCCGCCCCGATTGGCAGGCATCAAATCACGTGTACACGTAGATCCCACCCCTTCGAGGATGCCACATGGAGCACTGGTCCCTAGTTACGGGTGCTCACGAAACATGGCGCACCTACGGACCATTGCCATGGCTCTGTCCTGAAGGCTGTGGCTCAAATACCCACACTCACTCATCCCTGGCCTATTGACAACCCCGATCCCGACAGTGAAGCCCAGACAAAGAAGGTGCACGGCCATGCCGGTGGCTTTGTGCAGGATGTGGTACAGACAGCGCTCGGTGGCTTCGCCATTGCGGCTGCCAGCGCAGGCTTCCTTGGGTCCTTGCATCACCGCGCCTGGGCTCCGCGGTCTCGGGCCCGGGAGGAGGAGCCCGGCCTCATGCAGGGTGATGGGCAGCAGGATTGAATGCATCTTTTTCAGTGTTTCACCCGACCCTCAGTCCAAAAATCACCTTCCAGGTACCGGAGATGACAGAAGTCTACGGGCCGGATGATTATGGAAAAAAAATGCCTGTGGGCCAGATGATTTTGGGTTACGGGCTACATTCGGCCCGTGGGCTGTAGGTTGCCGACCCCTGATCTAGGGAAATATCTTCATCAATACCAGGAGAAAAATACAGTAACATGTCTAGTATTCCGCCTAGCAAAGATCCGGTAACAGTCGTTGTGTTTGGTGTCCATTGTCACAATGATCGTTATCAGGGTCGGTACCTCCATAAGTTAAACTATGGAGGCTCCAAACCTCTACCACAGCTGCAAAGTAGTATGGATTTTCCTTATTTTGTACGGAAATGCGATTAGAATACAGATGTACGATTTTGTGTTGTTAAATACGGATTTTAAGTACGGAGTTCAGTTCAGTCTGAACAAGGGTCTCGACCAGAAACGTCACCCATTCCTTCTCTCCAGAGTCACTGCCTGTCCCGCTCCAGGTTTAAACAGAGCGCTGTCAGTTTAACGCGTGGGAATTTATACAAAGAGCTGTCGGCTACACCGCTATGGGTTCTAAAGATAGCGCTACCAGCTGGAGCGCTATGGGCTTCAGACATAGCGCTATGGCCACAGATCAATGGGTTACAGACTGTTCAGGAAAATTCTTGTATAACAATGAGTCTTTGGAATTTTCTTTCTCAGTGGTAGTTGAGCCTTTGATTATTTTTCAGGCAGTGGTAGAATTCTGGATAAGCCTAGTGGTGGAAGGTTACCAGTGGGATTGCAGTTACTTTGGGATTGTCCTTGATTTTACAGAACGGTGGGTGGGCTCAAGGGGGAGAGAGGGAGGGATGGAGAGAGGGAGAGAGGGAGGGGTGGAGAGAGGGAGAATGATTGAGAGGGGAGGGAGAGAGGGTGAAGGAGAGAGAGAGGGAGGGAGGAAGGGAATAAGAAAGGGAAAAAAAAGGAGAGAGGAAGTGGGAGAGAAAGATGGAGGGAGAGAAAGAGTGAGGGAAGGAGAGAGGGAGGGAGGGCAAGGGATGGAGAGAGGGATGGAGGGAGAGAGAGGAAGGAGGGAGGGAGGGAGGGAGGGAGCGAGGGAGGGAGTGGGAGAGGGAGACTTCCAAAATGGCTTCTACATCATCATCTGGTGCTAAAGCAGGAAACAGCTGTTGAAACTGCAATATACAAAGATATGGCAATGAATGCACTGTCAAGTAAGGTGCGTCGAAGACATGTCAATTGGTAGCAAAGTTATGCATTCTTGTACTCTTACATGGGTATGACCGCACATAAAAAACAATTTTTTCAGCAAAATGGCACTGCATAAAAATGCTGATTTCCTCAGCAAAATAATGATTTTCGGGTACTAGAATACTGAATTGCTCTGACAAAACTTGGCAGGGGGAATAGAGGGAAACATTTTTTCAGTCACTTACCTCGACGGAGATGTGATTTTTCTCAGTTTCGCATCTCCGCGCCGCCCCCCTCCCCCCCCCCCCCCCCCCCCCGCCGTGGCCTAACAACTTGGATTGGTGCGGCCTTTCCTGGACACCGGCCTGGAGCTTCAAGGCGCGGCACGGACTTACCATCGCGGAGCCCTGGATCCTTGCCCGAGGATCGCCAGAAGAGCCGACTCGAGAGCTCCATGCCGTGGAGTGTTCCAATCCTTCCCGACGCCGGAGTTTCGATCATCCCGAAGATAGGGCCTGGACATCGGACCGTCGGCAACGGCGGAGGGTTCAAGGCTCCAACCACAATGAACAAAGAGGAAGGTGATCAAACATTATTGCCTTCCATCACAGTGAAGAATGTTGATCCCACTGTGGTGGATGTTTATGTTAAATTTTATTTTGTGTGTATTGTCTTCTTTTCACTTAGTATGGCTGTATGGTAACTCACATTTCACTGTACTTTAAGTTGGTTAAGTAACAATAAATATGAACTTGAAATGCATATGTTAGCAATGTTACAAAATTTTGAGATTTAAAAACATCAAGTCTGCAATTTATCCCATCAGATAAAGCATAAAAATAAGTGTAATTTGTCACCTAATTCACTTTCATATCTTCAGTATTAAAAAAGTTAGGGCCATTTTCATACTCAGAAATTACCAACTTGCTTCCTATTGCTTTTCTATTGACTTGTCACAAAAGTTGTGATCGAGGACAGTCAAAAGCCCATAACTTCCTTAAAATTTAAGAGAACTGAAAGAAATTTTCAGTTATTATAGATTGAAGTATTCTGAAACGAATATGAAACAATCTTACTTGGATGACCTGAAATTAAAGCATATAATTAGTTAGATACCCAATTGTAGCCAATTACAAAATTCAATTACTAGATCTAAACATTTATCAATTTCTTAAGAAAAAAAAAAAAATTTAAAGCCCAAGTGTCCAATTAACAGTCACACAATAATTCACAATAAAACATGATTTTTAAATCTAATTGTCATTAATTTATAGGCCAAATTAAAGGAATTCAGTGTTTAATGCCTGTAAATTAATGGGCATTTTAAACAGCTTGCGAGTGGGATTTTCTGGAACGCGCTGTATTGGAACGTTGCGGTTGTGGTGAATTTAAACCCCATATCAGCAGGAAAAATTCTGACAGTTCATACGGGGGCTAAATCACCGTTTCGCAACATGAAATATTGATTAAAGTCCCCTAAAAAAACAAGTTTATATGTAAAAATAAACAGCTTTCACTTACCTGTCTCCTATGTAAAATCGCTCCCCATTGTCGGCATTCACGGCATTAGGAGCTAATTTTTATTTTACTGCAGCAATTAAATAGTCGGACGATTTATTTAAAAAAACGGACTTACCGGCAGTCGGAACGAATGTCCAAAAATAGCTCGCACTCCGAGAAAATAAAGCTCCGGATTGCAAGGGGAAAACCGCATTTCAACCCTGCCCCCCCCCTCTTAAAGGCACCAAAGTCACGCACACGGCCAGCGGCAGAACTCCAGCACCGCTAAAGGTAAGTTTTGTAACATACCTACATATGTTGAGAATCCATTCTTGAACACTGCTTATGCAGCGTATTCACTGCACTTTAATGTATCTACTCCCTCAGTTAAAAAAAAACCCATTCTCTCTGGATGGGTGGATAGCCAGATACAAATAATAAATATACTGCATCTGCCAGTTTTACACAATCTAAATTTTAAATGAGGAATTAAGTCAGTTCATATATAAAACCCTGTTATAACCTGATCCAAACATTACTGACAAGAGCCTATTCTTTCCATTTCCAGACAGAGTGTAAAGATGAATTGCTAGGTGCATGGCTATTGCCATTGACCAATACTCAAGGGTACTACATTAATATTGGATCAAGTATTGGCATGGCCCAATCTACGTCAAACCCAAACCTGGAATGGAGCAGAATTGTTTAGATGTCAGACTTGCATGTATGATAAAGGGAACAGATTTTATGTGTATAAATAATATTCTGAAGATTTCAATAGAGGCTGCGTCCGGGTAACAAACTGGTTCTTTTTTACAGACATCCATGTTGATTTTGTCTATAAATTGGAAAATCTAAAAATTACTCTAATGGTAACCATATCTCCACATTATTGTAATGAATGGCAATGAAAGCGCCAAGATTGATAAGAACATTTACTAAAAGTGGAGAAAGAGGAAACTAGTTCTTCTATTTGTAGGTGCAAACATATGTACATTCATGCTATGGGTGTTTATTTGTAAGTACAGGTGTCAATAAATAAGGCATATATAACCTGGGGATGTCCTGTACATGTAAAAAGACAACTTGTCTTCTGTATAGCATTAAATTTTAGACATTACATTTAAATGGGCAGTGGTGCAAAATATCTACTTGTCATTCACAATGATGAGTACATAATAGCATCTGGTTGCAAGAGAAAAATACCTGCAACAGCATCTTCTGTGGAAAGAATCAACTTCATGAATGAGAAACGTAATCAGTCTTTTACAATAGATATATTATCTCCCATTGGATGATAATATAGTTTGATAATCACAAATACAATGTGATATAGTACAAGCATAAAAATTAAATATTTGTTGGAGTAAATGTATTTACTTCCTCTCTGAAAATATACCGGTGTAAATGTTTTAAAATTTAAGATAATTTTAGAGAAATGAGTCTCTTTTCCCCATATAAGTGACAAGTAGAAATCGTAACTCTTATGGTTTTGTGCAGCATGGATCCCTTTCGTTTTTTTGATGGCACTAAAGCGATTTTCTAAGCAGTTGAAACAAAATTGGCTGCGATTACCATTGAAGCGTGTTTAAAAATACTGACATTTGTTCCTTGAGTTTGGGAGAATGATTACATAGACCTTATCTCAAGTGAATGGCTACCAGATAATTGGTGAAGGTTCGTGGGGATTGCAAAATATGTGAGAGGGCAGAGCCAAAGTAACTTGTTCTCTAGCCTATTTTGCACTTAATCTCATTTCCCTTTAGTTTCAATAATTCAATGGTATATTGAGGACTGGAGACAAAGCTGGACAGACTTTTAGGTGGTATAGATATACAGAGACAAACGCCCTGTACTATAAATTTCTGATTCTTCAATGAATATTATGATTTGTTCTTTGCTGTTATACCCTCTGCATTTGTGTTGTTGATAAAATCAACATTAAGCTCATGTTGATGGTGATGGTGCTTTGATTTGAAGGCACTAGTTTTAAACAATTGAACATTTAAAAAATTGAATTGGAATAAAAAAAACCCTGCATTGATTAAAATCTAAAACTTTGCTGTAACCAGATCCAGACACAACTAATCTGAACCAAACCTGAGCCCGACAACTGAAAATGTGCTCGTATGTACCTGACTTTTCAAATAAAAATAAAAATAAAATCTTGGAAATGATCAGCATTTGTACTGTCAGCATTTCAGGAAACATTTTGAAAGATATGTTTTCCTTACATTGCCTGTCCATGTACTTTAGTGAACACATTTTTGAATTTAAAAGACCCAGAAGAGGAAAATTATTTTTAATACTTTTGCTCAAACATTTTTGCATAATGTTTACACTGTTCCTTAACACTGTACTTTTCAACTTTTGCCAATAGGAAGTATTCTAGCTGTTACAATGGCAGAACCCGGTGATAATAGCAAAGCTAATAGATTTGTTGGAATTTGCACCAAAAGATCAGGACAAGGATTAGGGGCTAACTTTGTACTCAGAAATATCATAGATGGGCAAGGTAAGTTCAAATTTATTCATTTATTTTAAAATTGCATACAAGTCATGACAACAATTAAAATTTTATGGATTCAATATTAATTATTTTAAACTGATGAATTGGAAATTGACAATGAATTTGTTTTTTGTGGAGGTTGTAAAGGTTGAAGTATAAACAAAACTTGACTTGAATTAAAATGCAGGGATTCAATAAGGAAAATAACTGCAAATGCTACATGTATCCAAAATAAAAACAAAATACTGCAAGTTCTCTGCAAATACTGCAGGGATTTAACTTACGATTTCATAAATGCACTCCTTTCTAAATACTGCAAGTTCTCCACAAATCAAACAACATCTGACATTCGGAAGCCCCGGTAACGCGACTCGGGAGGGGCTGCTAGTTTTCGCGCGGTTTCGCTTTCGCGCGGCAGTTGAGTGCTGACCACCATTGTAGCCAGACGTGTTGTAAGAACCTGTGAGCTAAGAAGCTATTTTGAGAATAAAATAAGTTACAAAACTTAGTTGTTCTTGCGACCGCCAAAATGTAATGTTTAGATTTGTGCTCAAATTAGTATAAGGCAATTAATAGTATGACATTTAAGTTTATTATTTTAGTATAACCATATAATCAACAATCCAAAATAAGTAAGTTTGAATTGATCAACATGTGAGATTGGTTTGGGGAACAATGAGAATCGCAAAGGTTGTCATACAGTGATTTTTAATTTGGATGTTGGATTCAGTTTATATCTTGTATCTTAATATTACTTATTTGTTCTAGGCGTTGAGATCTGCTATGATATGTATAGTCCCCAAATTCATCAGATTGAAGTACTAAAGATGGAAAAGAGACTGGATGATAACCTAATGTACCTGCGTGATGCCCGGCCAGAGTACAGCACTTTTGATTTTAACATGAAGCCTGTGCCCAACTCTGCTGGTTCTGAGGTCCCTGTCAATTTGGTATGAACATGTGTTTTATCTATATACTTTTAAAACTGTGTGTGTGGGTGTATGTCATTTTGCATTTGAAACGTATCTCCTTGAAAACCAGTTGAAAAAACGCGAAGATGTTTACAATTTCGATAGGGATTTAACTTACGATTTCATAAATGCACTCCTCTCTAAATTCGGTCAATTATTTCCCCAGATTTTTGATAAAGTTGTTCACAAAACTCACTTTTTAAAAGTATAATCGCCACTTGCTAGCTGCTACGTCACAATACCCGCATGCCCACCAATCAAGGCCCACTTGCGTCCTGGCCCCGCCCCCCACTTGCCTCCTGGCCGTACCCGCCGCTTTGGATTAAAGCATTGTTAATATATTTTTTTCATACCATTGAATTTTATTCTTTCTCTGTATCCCACTCCGTGTCCCCACCCCCCCGCGCCCAGCGTGACTGGACTTCTTTTGTGGGAGTTCAGCTGCAGGAGGCGTGGCGCAAGCGTACTTAGTGACATTAAGTCTGCTCGCACTTCGGCTCGGCTTCTAGAATATTGCGGCGGCGGCCTCAACTGTTCGCAGTCGGCCGCCGCCTCACTTGGGACCACGCCCGCTCCTCTCTCCCTTCTCCCCCCTCCCCTGTCTCTCTATACACCCCCCCCTCTCTCTCTATTCCCTCCCCTCTCTAGACGCACCTGCGAGTTGGGGGCTATGCGTCAGATAGGGCGGTTATGGGGTAAAAGGAGCAAATTAATAATATTAATATATTAACAAGGGGGGTAGTTAGTGTGTGTATGTGGGTGGTTAATGTGTGTGATGCTGCCGCCGCCCCCCCCCCCCCCCCCCTGCAATCTGCACTTGGTCTAATTAAGTTATGTAAGCATTTAATTTCAATTTTTTATATTCTGTAGGTTACTTGTGATTTACAAATGTTTTATTTATGAATTTTGTCATAGTGCAATTGACATTTTGGGTACATACCTTTGATTTATGAAGCCTTTCATATTGTAATAATCCCTAATTTAAGGGGAAGCAAGGAAGATTATATCAATATGAGTGGTACGTCACAATTGAATTCCCTCTGTGCACGTGTCAGCAAAATTTACAATCAATTGGGCTAACAGCACTGAAATACACCATCATTTACACACAAAGACATCAGTTCCTACTTGAGCAGCAGCAGGATATCCATTTTCATCTATTGAAAAGGCTATTAACATTGGCTTTTGGAAATCGACTCCAGGAAAAAAAGTGTGCTGGAAAAAAGTACATGTTTGAAATTAAAACAAGTCTGTTTTAACTTGAGCGAAGAGGTGGATAGCACGGAGGAAATCTGGAGGAAGGGGTTAATCTCATTGCTGCATTCAAATAATTAAGAACAATTTTGTGACTTCTCATGAACTGCTGCTATTAATTATTTTTCTCTTTTCAAAAATACAGCTAAAAGTTAAAATGAAACCCAAACCATGGTCAAAACGTTGGGAACGTCCGCAGTTCAACGTGCAGGGTATACGCTTTGATTTATGCCTCACAGAAGAACAAATGGAAAAAGCCAAGAAATTTGATAAACCCTGGCTTAAATACGATATGCAGAGAGAATATGACACATCCAAGATTAAGGAAAGTATTGAGCGAGAATTGCAAAAAGAGCTAAGTTAATGAAACATTTCAGGGTTGTGTTTATGCATCCCAAGTCAAGAACTGCCAATCTAATGAACATTTGTCACAACTGCTGGTACAGGATTGTTTCGATTAGTTTCAGCAATTTCTGCTATCTGAGTGGGAGGACTTCTGTTATATTCATATTTATCAATTCAGCTTTAAGAAAATTGACTTGAATAAAATCAATGAGCTTGAAGGATCTCAATGTGATTTGTCCGAATTGTACTATATTCATGAAATGGAAGTATGCTAATTAAAAATGGAGCATTTAATCTGAAATTGTATATTATTGTTTAGAGCATATTGTCCTGCTCCCATCAGGTTAAATGTAAATTTTGAGAAAAAATTGTTTCAAATTTAAGAACAATTAAATTTGGAGTCCAGCAAGGTGGCTCAAATCTAATTATTTCCAGTTATAATAGCATTTCTTTCTTGTACCAACTGTTCTTGTGAATGGATAGATTCCTCGCGCACACAGGTGATTTGAATCTCTTTGAATGAAAATGGTTGATGTAAAAAAAAGTATTCAAGTATATCAAACATGTTTTACCAAAAAGTAATCCATAAATTCTAGTCTACTCAAAAGTTTCAGATTATTTTCATATTTTATATGTTTAAGAATCACAATCTAGGCATTGGTTGCAAGTGATCCAACACTGATAAAAACAAAAATTTCCTTCCATGATATTTGATATTTCCTATTCAAATGATTGGCAATTAATTTTCTCTGGAAGTCTGCTGAAAATTTAAATTGGTACTATTTGTAAATGCTACATTTCAAGTACCTGATTATACAACATGTTGAGATCTACTTTATTACTTAGTTCATAGAAACAGCACTTAGACAAATGTGACATTTTTATTCTGATATCAAAGTAAGACTACAAAAGACTGCTGGTGTGAGCAAATAAAAGTGTATCATCAAATTAGATTGGAAGACGTTGGATTTATTCACTTCTGTCCTTGGAAAATCCATTCCATATCTTCTAATTTACATTCATTGATGATAGTCTCAGTTTGGTCCAAGGCACGGATCAGGACTAACATCTTCAGCATTTTTATTGCTTCTCTAGGATGATAAGGAGGAAAATTGTTAATGAATGAAAATGGTATGATACTGCTTTTGTAGTCTGCATAACAGATGCGTGTGCTTTATAGGCAAGCCATTCATTGTCAGGCAAAACTACATGACAGATTTAGATAAAGAAATAGCCAGAGTTAACCATTAAGAATCTTAACCCTTTAAGAATACACACAAAGTAAGAGCACAGAACTAGGTCCGTTAGTTAATCCATGCCAACCATAAATTTACACTGGGTCCCAACCCAAAACGTTGCCCATGTCCTCCAGAGATGCTGCCTAACCTGCTGAGTTACTCCAGCATGGTGTTCCACACGTGATTCCAGCATCTGTGGTTCATTGAGTGTACATAATTTTACACTACTCCTACAATGATCCAAGTTTATTCTCCCATCAACCTACCTGCACGCCAGGGGCAATTTACAATGGAAAATTGCTTACCAAGTCATTAGTCCTTCGGGTGCGGAAAGAAAGCAGATTCTCGTACAGTAGTTGTACCACTGCCATGACTAATCCTATGCAATATAATTCTATCTTTTCCCTAATCCTTTGACCCCTTTAATATCTAGAGGTCTATCATTATCTATTGATTAAAAAGAATGACAACCACCACACAACTTTGTTAGAGATTTCCAAATAGCATGAATGGGTAAAAAAAACAAATGCATCTTAAATTGTCTGTGCCTTATTTAAATACCATGAAATCCCCAGTTGTGAACTCATCCAGCAAAAAAACTTAACTAGTATCTTCCCAGGTGACCCCAGTCAGAATTGAGCCGATTAAATATCTCCTCATGACTAATGAGGTATAACAGGATCAAATCTTTGCTGTGCTCCCTTGTATAGCATGTATTCCTTCCCTGGGGAAAAGAGGCCAATGTTGTACACAATGCCTCTGATGTTGTCTCACCACAGCCCGTCATAATTGTAATATAACATCCTTGCTCTTTTGCTCATCTATTTGGAATGGAAACCCAGAATACTATCACTAGTCCTCCAAATTGGTAGCTGCAATGCACACTAGCTTTCAATGCCTTGTTTAGTTTAGAGATACAGCGCGGAAACAGGCCCTTAGGCCCACCGGATCCACGCCGACCAGCGATCCCCGCTCATTAACACTATCCTACACACACGCGGGACAATTTTACCAAGCTAATTTACCTACAAACCTGTAAGTCTTTGGATTGTGGGAGGAAACCAAAGATCTTGGAGAAAACCCATGCAGGCCACTTGTGCTAGTGAAACTGCTGTGTCACAGGTCCAATTCTGACCTCCAGGGTTGTTCTTTTATTGTGGAGGGCTATAAAGGAGTACATGGGAACGATAGAGCAGTAGACCTAACATCTGTAAGTTAGTTACTGGAAGGGATTTGGGGGTGAGGGGAAAATATACATGCATTTCGAAAGATGGGTTGATTAGGGATGGTCAGAGCGGCTTTGTGCATGGAAGATAATATCGTACAAATTTTTTTGAGGATGTAATCAAGAAGGTTGATGGTGGAAGGGCCATGGACCTTTATGCGGACTTCAGCAAGGCCTTTAAGGTTCTGCATGGTAGGCTGCTCTGAAAGGCTTGATCACATGGGATCCAGGGACAGCTAGCCAACTGAATACAGAATTGGTTTGCGATCGGAAGCAGACGGTGATGTCGTTGGGATTTTCAGGCTGGAAGTCAGTGACTAGTGAGTGGTGTGCCTCAAGGATCAGCATGGGGCCCATTGCTGTTTGCCATTTATATGCCATTTTGAATGAAAATATACACGGCATGGTTAGTTTGTATAATAATCCCAATTCCAAGTTAAGTCTTGTCCCACGAAGGACCTTGGGAAAGCCATCCAAAATCCAAGCTCCTATGTCTGTCCTATCATGGTGGAGGTTTATCTCGATCTTAATAGTCGTTGATGCATATAGTTAGAAACAAGCCCTTTAGTTTACTATGTCTATTTCAATCACCAAGTACCCATTTACACTAATTCTATTTACCAACACAAGACTTGTAATCTACAACTTGACAATTCATGCTTATTTACTCTAATTTTGAAGAAATGCAGGTGATCATGTACATAAACAGAATACTATACCATCATTTTTTTAAATCTTATTTATTTTAAAAACATTCATTTGTACACATCATGAATCAGTGTCCCAAAGCAATTTACAACCATTCTCATTTCTGAACTGCAGCCAAATAATGTAAATTAAGTGGACAGTCAGTACTAATAAAGCCCTGTTCTGCAGATGAATGATCAAAATATCTGTTGGTGGTAATCACTGAATATTAGTCCAGACACTGAGGCAAACCTGTCCCTTAAATCTATATGATCGTTTCAAACACAACAGAAGGTAAATTAATCTTTATATAATGTGGTGCAAAAGGTATTTTCCCTTGATACAAAACCCAAGTGTCAGATTCATGTCAGAGAGGACTACAGATCTACAGTAGAGAGCATATTAACAGGTTGCATCATGGCCTGGTTCGGCAACTTGAATGCCAAGGAGCGAAGAGGACTGCAAAACCTGGTCCATCACGGGTTCCGACCTCCCCACCATTGAAGGGATTTACAGGTGTCGCTGCCTCAAAAAGGCAGTCAGCATCATCAGAGACCCACACCACACTGGTCTCACACTCATTTCACCCCTGCCATTGGGAAGAAGGTACAGGAGCCTGAAAACTAACATTCAGGAACAGCTTCTTCCCTACCGTCATATATATATATAATGTATATCTGTACAGTATATGTATACATACACACTGAACTCTTTTTCCTTGTTTATTATATTGCTTACGGTGTACTATGTTTACATATTCTGTTGTGCTGCTGCAAGTAAGAATAGCATTGTTCTATCTGGGACATATGACAATAAAACATTCTTGACTTTCCTCTTGATTTATGTTCGAGACTGAATGATCCCGCCCGAAATATCACCTATGTCAATATATCGGTAAATAAATATGTTAGTTCTGCATCAGCAGCATTTAATTCACCTTCCAACATGTTTCATATCTTGCGACGTTGCACCTTTTTCATAACATTTACGTATAGATTGCACCAGATATTTACACAGGTTTTCTAGTTGAGGTATGCTACTCCGTGTCTCTGGATTTTCAAACCAGCTCTTGGGAAAGCAAGCTATTATCTGCAGGCAAAAGGAACAAAAAGAAAATCAAATTTTTGCAACCTACCCAGAAAACTGATCAGTTTGAAACTACCAAAGTTGTTAAAATAATTCTAGTTCTGTTACTGAAGCAAATGAGAATGCAGATGATTCCCTTAAAGACAACAGTTACAATCATTTACACCCTGGGAACTAAAAATGCTAATTTTGTGGGAAAATTCTATAATCTTGTCTGCATGAAACTGCACTGCTGGATTCAATTAACAGTTCAATCATAGGAGATATTTGAATCAACAGTAATCACGTAACTTAGCAAAGATGTAATGTTAGCCCAATACCTTGTTTATATCATTTTGTTTTCTGGTTAACAAACAAATATAATGTAATACTAGAAATTGTACTGAAAATCAAAATGTTAGTATTGAATCAGGAACCATTTCAGAAAGATAACAATAGACTCTGGGATTCTAAAATGCTTGATCAAAATATTTTAAAAATGCTTTATACTAATCCTAAATATTCATTTACAAAATGGCAAAACAGTTTCCTTTGTGAAACCATAACTAAACATTTCATGGCCATAATTTACCATTTCACATTTTTCTATATTTTCTGGATTGTGTGGAGAAGTTTGAAGGATTCGTAAAATGTAGCGATTGAATAGTTTGTCCAGTCCCAAGTTCTGAAGAATGTGTTCTGGTAATAAGCCATCCCATTGTAGAATATTACCCAACAGCTAAAAGCAAAACAAAGTTATAAAATTCAAATATTCCTTTTTTAATGAGTGTATTAAATAAATCATATTATGTAAATATTATAAAAGGAATGGGTTTTTTTGAATTTTATTCTTATAGAAATAGACAACAAAAAAATTTATATGACATCAATCTATTGTGTTTAATTAGTGAAATGAATATTCAAAGCAGAGGCAAGGAAGAACAGGAACACTAGAATGCAAATTCGACATGACAATATATTTAAACTTGACTCTCTGCCATTCTAATACTACATAATATGTTGTAAAGTTTCAATTTCCTTCCCAATTAACAATGATGCAATCATTTTCTTCATTCTTTATTAAATTATATTTCTGATTTATTTTATTGTATTCCTGCTTTGTATTCCAGATTTGAGCTTCATAATGTTTTTAGTTTGAAAAATCAGGCAAATAGTTTATACAGACAGGAAACTGAATCTGTTCTGAGTACTCAACTGGAGAGCTGAGCACAGCTGATAACATCCCAGTGAGAAATGCCAGATCCCCAAATTACATTCCTCAACTCTGTGTATTTATGTAGGAAGGAGCTGCAGATGCTGCTTTAAACCGAAGATAGAAACAAAACCTCAGTGGGACAGACAGCATCTCTGGAGAGAAGGAATGGGCGATGTTTCAGGTCGAGATCCTTCTTCAGACTGGTTAGGGATAAGGGAAATGAGAGATGTAGACGATGATGTGGAGAGATAAAGAACAATGAATAAAAAATATGCCAAAATGTAATGTTGATAAAGGAAACAGGCCATTGTTCGCTGTTTGTTGGGTGAGAATGAGAAGCTGGCACTACTTGGGTGGGGGAGGTATAGAGAGAGCGAATGCCGGGGCTACCTGAAGTGAAAGAAATCAATATTCAGACCACTGGGCTGTAAGCTGCCTAAGCGAAATATGAGATGCTGTTCCTCTAATTTGTGTTTAGCCTCACTCTCACAATAGAGGGACGTAGGACTATACGGGTTATTGATAGCGGACGATCAGCCATGATCATATTGAATGGCGGTGCTGGCTCGAAGGGCCGAATGGCCTTCTCCTGCACCTATTTTCTATGTTTCTATGTAAGTTGCGGAGGGAACGGTCTCTACGGAAGGCGGCAGATGGAAAATGTGGCTAGTGGTAGGATCCCGTTAGAGGAGGTGGAAATTTGGGGGATTATGTGTTGTATGTGACGGCTGATGGGATGGAAGGCAAGGACAAGGGGGGGTTTCTGTCTCTGTTGCAACTGGGGGGAGGGGAGCAAGGGTGGAGCTGCTGGGTCCTGAGTGATGGCCTCATCAATGATGGGAAAAGGGAACCTCCGTTCCCTAAAGAATGAGGACATCTCAGATATACTGGTATGGAACACCTCATCTTGGGCGCACGGAGGAATTGGGAGTAGGGGATAGAGTCTTTACAGGAAGCAGGGTGGGAAGAAGTGAGTCAAGATAGTTGTGGCAGTCAATATTTGTACTAGACATCAGTCAATATTTATGATCACAAATCCAAGTGTCTCTTTTATCTAGACCAATCCATTTCATTTTTTAAAGTTTCAATCTAGTAGGTTCCAGGGACATTAATTGTACATATTTAGCATCTGCTTGTTCATCAGTATGGGAACGTTTATTCAACTGATTGCACTGACTATAGAGTGTTAAGTAATATTCTTACACTCGAGAATAATGAAGCAATGAGGACACAAATATGAAAACAATTAGTAAAAGGTAACATTTACTTCAGGCACTCTGAAGATAAACAGTCAGAAAATACAATCTTCGTTCTCACCTTCACAGCTGACCAAAGCTGTCTTTCCTGGAATTGAGAATGAATTGATGCTTGATCTTCCAATAAACTATTAAAATAAAGTAAGTAGAACTTGAAAGACACACTAAACAACAAATATGCAGCTTCCACAATTCAATGGTTTAAGACCCTCTAGAAATATCAACACTTGCAAATTTGTGATGTTATTCAAATGATTGCAACATTTTGGGAGGTGCAGGAACATTTTATCCATAGAAAGAGTGGAAGGACTACATTTGGTTTCAGATAAATCTTTTGAAATGGAAAAAAAGGTTCTTAATCCAATGAAGCTGGTAATGATCAACAAATGCTATCTATCTATCTATCTATCTATCTATCCATCCATCCATCCATCCATCCATCCATCCATCTGCGGCAGGCGCTGCGAGTGAAGAACGAGCAAGTCGGGTCCTGTATTAGAGTTGTCGGGTCCGTCTTGGCTCCCGTCCGTCGCTGCCAAAAAACATTTGAAAAAAACCGTTGTCTTCTTGCTCGCGCTGCGAGTGACGTCACCTCCCCTGACCACTCCCCCAGTTCTCGGACCCTGCCCAGCAAAGATCATAGAGCGGAGCCTGCAGCCTGGAGCGAGATTGGGAACCCTCATATTCCCTCTCTGCCTCCCTTGGGGGCAAAGGTGCGTTTTGCAGCCGGGAGCGAGGGATTATTGTTTTTCAGGAACCAGCCCTCCCCGTGACGACCCACCCCACCCTCCCCTCAAACTCTAACCCCCCTCTCCACCTCTTTGTGCCTCTGTCCCTCTCTGTGCCTCCGTGTCCCTCACTGTCCTTCCGTGTCCCTCTCTGTCCTTCCGTGTCCCTCTCTGTCCGCCTCTCTGTGCCACTCTCTCTCTACCCCCCTCCCTCACTAGCCGTGTCTGCGAGTTAGGAGCTATTTGTGAGTGGATTGGGCAGGGGATGGGGTAAAAGGAATAAATTAATAATATTAATATATCAATGGGGGTGGTTAGTGTGCGTGTGTGGGTGATTAGTGCGTGTGTGTGAGGGTTTGGTTAGTGTGTGTGTGACACCGCAGGCCGCCCCCTTCCCCCCGCAACCGCACGTTGAGGGGACAGGACCCAACGGGTCCCACTTGGTCCAGTCTATCTATAAAAGTCTCATCTTATTTGTTTGTGTCTGTCTGTCTGTCTGTCTGTCTGTCTGTCTGTCTGTCTGTCTGTCTGTCTGTCTGTCTGTCTGTCTGTCTGTCTGTCTGTCATTATATCTTTGCCAAAACGGGTACTATGCACCGGGGGGAGAGGGGGAGCGCACTGGGGAGGGTGAAGAGGAGGAGGAGACAGTGCTGGGGATGAGGGGAAATTTGCCGCACCTGCGCAGTTGGTGGCTATGGGTGAGTGGTGGAGGTTGCGTTGGGGGAACAGGCAACCCCAACGGGTTGCACTTAATCTAGTAAGAGTAGGAAAACGGTTCTAGCTCAGGTAACCAACCTGACTGGCATGGAAGAGATGGCTGAAGAGCTTGTTTTCATGCAATATAACTATGACTCTATACACATATGCTGTTCAAATTATCCCTAAATCACCAAAGAGGGAGAAAAATGACATGGTTAAAAATTGTTATTGAGTCCGAATTAAAAAATATATAAATGTACAATCCTTTTTCTTTACAATCTCTAGAAGATGAAATAGTGATACAATATTGCAAATTATGGCTTTAAAATAAAACATTTTGGAGTTTCATCTCTATTATATTAACACTCTGTGTGTGTGCCTGCCGACAACCGTCCGCCTGCCACGTTTTCGCCCTTTGATTCCCTGCTCCGCCAAAACCGGACCCTCGGACGCCGGCGTTTTTTCCCATTTCGCCAGATGTTACGCTTGTACATTCCCAAAGGCGTTCCTCGTTACATTTAGACATTGTTACGTACAACATTTTTAATAAAATCCTCCCCCCCCCCAATATTTCAAAAATCAAACTGCTCTCACCCATAGAATGTTGGTAAATATTCCATCGTGTGATGTCACAATGCCCACAAATGTCCAATCGGAACGGATCTCATTTACATCTGCCCTTGCACCAGCCCCCCCTCCCCCGCCTGATGTTCTAGCACATTCCATTGTGTGATGTCACAATGCAATCCCTCACAAATGTCCAATCGGAATGGATCTGATTTACATCTGCCTTTGCCCCAGCCCTGGCCCCTCCCCCCGCAGCCTGTGTCGAAGCGCGCGATCACCCTTCTCTCCAAACTCTCTCCTCATCACCACTCCCCCCCCCCCCCCCACATGTGACTTGGGGGACACTTTACCACTTCCCCCCACACATGTGATTAGGGGGACACTGTACCACAACCCCCCCCCCCCTCCCCACATGTGACTAAGGGACACTGCACTACCTAATCCCCCACACATGTGACTAGGGGACTCTGTACCACTATCACCCAAACATGTAACTAGGGGGACACTGTACCACTATCCCCCACACATGTGACTAGGGGGACACTGTACCACTCCCCCCACACATGTGACTGGGGGGACATTGCGTGCTCGCATTTTCCAGAACATTCTTCCCCAACGGTCATTCGGACTTCGTTTCTCGACAGCGATCGATCTAAACGCTGGATTTCTGCCGTTTTTTAATTTTTCATTTGACACGTTTGTTTTGAAAATCTTATTATTTCGATTTACACTTTTTTCAAAAGGTAAACGTAGACGATGTTTTCAATATTTATTTATATTTGAATAATTCTTTTTATTAAGTTCTCCGTTATTTGCTCCGCCAAATTAACACACATTTTCCCGTCTTTTTAATATTCTCTCTTTTTTCAAAGGACTCCATTAGTCCACTTTGAAGAGGTAATTGCTTTTCTGTTTTTAAACTTTGCCGTTATTTTCTTTGCCGATTTCCACAGCCGTGTTTTTCAAATATTATCTTTATTTTCAATTTAATTCATTTTGAACAGATAATTGTGTTTAAAAACCTTGCGCTTATATGATCTGCTGTTTTAGACAAGTTATAATTATTTCATTTTACGATTTTCATTGCTTATCTATAATTTGCATTAAGTAATTTTTAAAAAATGCTTTAAAAAACCCCATTAAAAATCCGTTTTTAAAAATTCTCTCTTTATTTCGATTTACAGCATTTTTAACAGTTTTAAGTGTTCTGTTATTTGCTCTGCTAAATTTACCCACATTTTTCACCGTTTTCTTTTAAATTATTTTATTGTGTTTGATTTAATTCTACAGGAAAGTCAACTCTCCCTCCCCTTTCTCTAACTCCCCTTCCACTCTCTCCCTCTCCCCCTCCACTCTCTCCACCTCCCCTCCCCCTCTCCTCCCCTCTTCTCCACCACCCCTCTGCTCTCACCTCCCCTCTGCTCTCACCTCCGTCTTCCCCTCTCTACTCCCCTCACTCCCTTCCTGCTCCCACCCCCTTCCCTCTCCCCCACCCCCTTCCTTCTCTCCCCCTGCCCCTTCCCTCTCTCCCCCACCCCCTTCCGCCCTACCCGTCCCTCTTCCACCACTCCCTCCCACCCCCTTCCCCCTACCCCTCTGTCCCTCTTCCACCACTCCCTCTACCCCTCTCTTCCACTTCTCTCCCGCTCCCTTCCCTCTCCTGTGCACCCCTTTTCCCCTACCCCTCTCTCCCCCTCTCACCACTCCCCCAACTCCCTCCCCTCCATCTCTCCAACTTCCTCCACTCCCCGTACCCCTCTCCCCCTCCCTCCCCACTCTTCCACTTCTCTCCCTTCCCCCACCCCACCTCTCCCTCCCCACCCTCCCTCTCCCCTCCCTCCCCTGCTCCTCTCTCCCTCTTCCACCACTCCCCCTTCCCCCTCTGTCCTATTTCCACCACTCTCCCCTACACCTCTAACCCTCCCTCCCCACTTCTCTCTCCCCCATCCCCCACCCTTCCCCATCTCCCCCCCTCCCTCCACCCCCCTCCCCCACTCACCCTACAACTCTTCCCTCTCCCTACCCCCCTCCCTCCACACTCTTCCCCCTCCCACCCCTCTCTCAACCCCTCCCTGAACCCTCACACCTTCCCCCACCCCCCTCACCTCCTCCCTCTCCATCTCCCTCTCTTCTCACCACTCCCACCCCCTCTCCCCCACCCCTCTTCATCCCCATCCCCCCCACCCCCTTGCTCTTGTACCACTCCCTGCTACCCCTCACTCACCACTCTTCCCCTCTCCCTCCCCTCCCCACCTTTCTCTCTCCCCCTCCTCTCACCCCCTCTCTCCCTCTTTCTCTCTCTCCACCTCTCCCCTACCCTCTTTCTCCCCCTCTCCTCACCCCTCCACCTCCCTCTCCCTTTCCTCCCCTCTCACCTTCCCCCTCCTCTCCCCTTACCCCACCCCCCTCACCCACCCTCAGGGACATACTTGCCCCCCCCCCCCCCAACCGCACGTTGGGGGAACAGACCCAACAGGTCTGCACTTGGTCTAGTATATTATATATTTGTGATATGCTTGAGGAAATGAGAGGGGGAAATTAGGATATCAAAATGTTTCATTTACCTTTTTGGATAGAGAGGAATGAAAACGTCTTCTTCTACAGACATAGTCATTCTCAGGGTAATACTTTTTCTCAGAGCCTAATTGAAGGCAAATGGTCAAAATGTTAAAACATGCAGTATCTTCTTGGAAATATTTCAGTGTATAGCCAAGTATCAATATCTTAAAGAAAACATTCAATGCATATCCGTTTGAAAAGTAGCATTCTTCTACAATAACTCAATAACAAATTGCCCCAAGGTTTAAATTGCTGGTGTTTGAAGAATTCAAGAAATTTTTCTAAAATTTCAGAAACATTTTAAATTGCTGAAATCAGTAAAGCCTGTAACAGAAGACACATCTCCAAACTCAGCTTTGCCATCTGTCAGTCACGTTTCAGGACAATAGCTCCACAATCCACCTCATCGCTCAAATACTATTTGAACGTTATTACTGGACTCGAGGGAATGGAGGGCCTGTGAGACCGCTGTTCCATATCCAGTCCATGTATAATGAGGTTTAGGTCAAACTCCACAGGGAGCGCTTCAGGCAGTGGAGCCAGTCCCTCACGATTTGTCTCAAGGTATTCATTCAGAACTCTAACTTACCAAAAAGAAAAAAAACTTGACCTTGCGCTGTTGAGGTTCATTTCGCAGAAAAATGACAGCTCAAGCGATAGTGAGGAATCACTGCTGTATGAGCTCAACGTGCCCTATGATAATTGTGAGAGGGAGAACATTAATGTGCCTTCTCCAGCCACATAGCGCCTGATAACATGGCAATCTCAGTTACCAAGGCTGACGTAAGAAGATCCATCATGAGGGTGAACCTCGGAAAGCGTAGACATGATGGTGTACCTGGCCTCATTCTTAAAACCTGTGTGGACCAACCAGCTGGACACTTAGCGAACTTCTTCAACTTCTCATTAACCAGGTCTGAGGTTCCCATCTGCTTTACCCTACTGTTACGCAAGAAGGTGACATTCCTCAATGACTACCGACAGGCGGCACTAACGTCCATGGTGATGAAGTGTTTTGAGAGGTTGGTTAGAGCACACATCAACCTCTACCTTAGCAAGGACAATTTGCCTTCCACCACAATAGATCAACAGGAGTTGCGATCTCACCAGCTCACCACTCTGCAGTGGATGTCTTAAGACAATAAGAACACGTACATTAGGCTATCGTTCTTCAACTACAGTTGTGTGTTAATACCATTATCCCCTCAAACACTGTTATCAAACTCTTGGAGCTGGGTCTCCACTCACCCCCATGCAACTGAATCCTCGTGTTCCTCATTGGGAGACCACAATCAGTACAAATTGGCAACAACACATCCTCCTTGATAACCATTAGCATTGGAGCACCTCAGGTCTGTGTGCTCAGCCCACTACTACACTCACTCTACACCCATGACCGTGTAGCCAGACAGATCCAACGCCATTTTTAAATTCATCAACAACACCCGATGTTAGACAAATAAGTCGGAGTATAGGAGGGAGATTGAAAATCTAATTGAATAGTGCCAGAATAACAACCTTACACTCAATGTCAGCATGACCACGGTACTGATTGTTAACTTTAGAAGAGGAAGGCTGAGGATCCAGAAATCTGTCTTCATCGACAGGTTGATGGTGGAGAGAGTCAACAACTTCAAGTCCCTGTGCGTGCACATCTCTGAAGATCTGTCCTGAACCCAGCACATTGATGCAATCTTAAGAAAGCCCATCACACCTCTACTTCTTTAGAAGGTTGAGGAGATTCAGTGTGTCAACAAATACTATCCTGAGCTTTTACAGGTGTCCAATAGGGAACATATTGACTGGTTGCAAGAAAGTCAGGTTTGGCAACCCAAATGCCCAGGAATGAAGATTACAAAAGTGGAGGATGTTGACTGATTCTATCACGGGTACTGACCTCCTCTCCATCGAAGGGATCCACAGAAAACTTAGCCATCATAGACCTTCACTATCCAGGGCATGCTCTCATTTCACTCTTACCATCAGGAAGAAGGTATGGGAGCCTGAAATCCATGGCCACCAGTTTCAAGAATAACTTCTTCCCAACAATCAGGCTCTTGGACATGGCATGACACTAATCGATGAACGATATCCTTTCTTGGATTGCACCAAGGGACTTTTTGCAATAGTATTACAGTTATTAATTTATTGAATCGTTGTTTGTTATTGTTCATCTATGTGTATTGTATTACAGGCCTGTTACGCTGCTGCTAGTAAAAATGTAATTGTTCTGTTGTCGGTACATGACAATTAAACACTCGAGACTGACTGCTGGCTTCTTTTAATAAATACACGGGCTAAGTTATAAGGCTGCTGTTATAAGGAGAAGGAATAGTATTGAAAGAATATTAACTATGACATTAGCTCTTAACTCAGCAAGATTCCTCTACCTGTGAGGCTTTGCTTTGTTCTTCTTTGAAAACATCATAATCCTCTTCCAGATTTCTGCAGATTTTTACTAAACTCTGTGTTTGTGAAGATGACAATGGATCCCACACATGAATTATAAAACCTGGAAAAGTAAAATTAATTTAACCTTGGCTTTCATAAATAGCTTGTATCGTAAACGAGTGTAATTATATGTTTTAATTAAATGTAATAATATAAGAGACATCCATATAACATTATTTCCATTATATCACTAAACATTATAATACAATTAAAATCATAACCACTATTTTCATGAAAAACTTAAACGCAAGCAAAATACTGTTGAATTGGAAATATGAAGTAAACCAAGACGTTGGAAATGCTCATCAGTATTTATAGTTCTTATGCAAAGCCTTTGCGTTGAAATCTGTAGCCTTTTCTGTTCCAACTACAATAAATAAAAAAAAACAAACGAAGAATATTTAGATATTGTTAAATTACCTTCAATTTTAGACATGATGGTTTTTTCAATTACTGTCCGAAGTAACGTTGCATCAGACTGATCACTTTTCTTGAATTCGTCATCTTCCAGGTGACAGTACTCCTCCACAGCTGAAATCCATGGCATTTCTGACAAGTACGAGTAATCATGCTAAACAACAAAAATGGATTTTAGGAATCTGCAGTCTTCGCGACTTTCAACTAACTCTTGTACCAAACATGGTGAATAAACAGTTGCTTTATTCAGACATAATAGGTTCGAAATACACACACGTTGGGTCCGCTAACATATTGTCATTGCTCTGTAGCTGAGCGAACTCAGCTACCTGTAGACTAATGATCTCCAGGTGAGATCTGCTTATGTAGCAGGACACTCCCCTTAACCCATGATGTCACGTGACAGCCCTCGTAACCACTGACGAGGGTTGGACCGTAAGTGGTCTGACTATCAGCTGACGCCACACTCTAATCAATTCACATGAAGCATTGCTACATATTGGAGTGGCAGTAATTCTGCAGGTAATGCAACTGTTACACAGCTCCAGCGAACCAAGTTTGACCCTCAGCTCTGGTGCCGTCTCCCTGAAGTTTGCACATTCTTTCGGTGATCATGCAGGTTTCATCTGGATGCTGTTTTCTCCCATACCTCAAAGACACGCCCTTTAATCAGTTAAAAATTAGATACTGTAAACTTGTGCAGGTAGGTGGTAGAAGAATGAGGAGTGGGGAGGGGATGTGCAACAGAATAGATTGCAGGAAAATAGGTGGGAGAATGCAAATGGTCTATAGTGCCCTCCATAATGTTTGGGACAAAGACCTTCCTTTATTTATTTGGTTGTGTACTTGAGATTTGTAATAGAAAAAAAATCACATGTGGTTAAAGTGCACATTGTCAGATTTTATTAAAGGGTATTTTTATACATTTTAGTTTCACCATGTAGAAATTTCAGCAGTATTTATACATAGTCCCATTTCAGGGCACCATAATGTTTGGGACATGTTTGGTGTATGTAATTGCTCAGGTGTGTTTAAATGCCTCTGTAACGCAGGCGTAAGAGAGCTCTCAGCACCTAGTCTTTCTCCCAGTCTTTCCATCACCTTTGGAAACTTTTAATGCTGTTTCTCAACATGAAGACCAAAGTTGTGTCAATGAAAGTCAAAGATGACAATATGAGACTGGGAAACAAGAATAAAGCTGTTAGAGACATCAGCCAAACCTTAGGCTTACCAAAATGAACTGTTTGGTACACATTAAGCAGAAAGAGAACACCGGTGAGCTTACCAATCGCAAAGGGGCTGGCAGGCCTCCACAGCTGATGACAGAAGAATTCTCTCTATAATAAAGAAAAATCCCCAAACACCTGTACGACAGATCAGAAACACTCTTCAGGAATCAGGTGTGGATTTGTCAATGACCACTGTCCGCAGAACACTTCATGAACAGAAATACAAGACTACACTGCAAGATGCAAACCACTGGTTAGACGCAAAAATAGGATGGTCGGGTTAGTTTGCCAAGAAGTACTTAATAGAGCAACAGTTCTGGAAAAAGGTCTTGTGGACGAATGAGACAAAGATCTTGTATCAGAGTGATGACAAGAGCAAAGTATGGAGGAGAGAAAGAACTGCCCAAGATCCAAAGCACACACCTCATCTGTGAAACACGGTGGTAGCTGTGTTATGGCCTGGGCATGTATGGCTGCTGACAGTACTAGCTCACTTATCTTCATTGATGAAACAACTGCTGATGGTAGTAGCATAATGAATTCTGAAGTGTATGGACACATCTTATCTGCTCAAGTTCAAACAATTGCTTCAAAGCTTATTGGCTGACGGTTCATTCTAGAGCAAGACAATGATCCCAAACATACTGCTAAAGCAACAAAGGAGTTTTTCAAAGCTAAAAAAATGGTAAATTCTTGAGTGGCCAAGTCAATCACCCGAACTGAACCCAATTGAGCATGCCTTTTATATGCTGAAGAGAAAACTGAAGGGGACTCGCCCCCAAAGCAAGCATAAGCTAAAGATGGCTGCAATGCAGGCCTGGTAGAGCATCACCAGAGGAGACACCCAGCAACTGCTGATGTCCATGAATTGCAGACTTCAAGCAGTCATTGCATGCAATGGATATGCAACAAAATACTAAACATGACTACTTTCATTAACATGACATTGCTGTGTGCCAAACATTATGGTGCCCTGAAATGGGGGGTCTATGTAATTTCCACATGGTGAAACCAAAATGTATAAAAATGGCCTTTATTAAAATCAGGCCATGTGCACTTTAACCACATGTGATTTTTTTCTATTACAAATCTCAAATAGTGGAGTACAGAGGCAAATAAATGATGGGTCTCTGTCCCAAACATTATGGAGGGCACTGTGAATGCGAATGGTCTTAAAGCCAACATAATCCTGATGGGTGAATGGCCTCTCTATACAATAAAATATGAAATGTGATGCTGTTAACAAATACCACCAGGGCTTCCAGCTTCATAGCAAACAATGCAACAAACAAATTAGTGATAATTTTTCAAAATTCCTTAGATTCTGGAGTAGTTCCTGAGGATTGGAGGGTAGCTAATGTAACCCCACTTTTTAAAAAAGGAGGGAGAGAGAAAGCGGGGAATTACAGACCAGTTAGTCTAACATCGGTAGTGGGGAAACTGCTAGAGTCAGTTATTAAAGATGGGATAGCAGCGCATTTGGAAAGTGGTGAAATCATTGGACAAAGTCAGCATGGATTTACGAAAGGTAAATCATGTCTGACAAATCTGATAGAATTTTTCGAGGATGTAACTAGTAGAGTGGATAAGGGAGAACCAGTGGATGTGTTATATCTAGACTTTCAGAAGGCTTTCGACAAGGTCCCGCATAAGAGATTAGCATACAAACTTAAAGCACACGGTATTGGGGGTTCAGTATTGATGTGGATAGAGAACTGGCTAGCAGACAGGAGGCAAAGGGTAGGAGTAAACGGGTCCTTTTCAGAATGGCAGGCAGTGACTAGTGGGGTGCCGCAAGGCTCAGTGCTGGGACCCCAGCTATTTACAATATATATTAATGATTTGGACGAGGGAATTCAATGCAACATCTCCAAATTTGCAGATGATACCAAGCTGGGGGGTATAGTTAGGTGTGAGGAGGATGCTTGGAGGCTGCAGGGTGATTTGGATAGGCTGAGTGAATGGGCAGATGCATGGCAGATGCAGTACAATGTGGATAAATGTGAGGTTATCCACTTTGGTGGCAAAAACATGAGGGTAGACTATTATCTGAATGGTGGCAGATTAGGTAAGGGGGAGATGCAACGAGACCTGGGTGTCATGGTACACCAGTCATTGAAAGTAGGCATGCAGGTGCAGCAGGCAGTGAAGAAAGCAAATGGTATGTTAGCATTCATAGCGAAAGGATTTGAGTATAGGAGCAGGGAGGTTCTACTGCAGTTGTACAGGGTTTTGGTGAGGCCACACCTGGAGTACTGCGTACAGTTTTGGTCTCCAAATCTGAGGAAAGACATCCTTGCCATAGAGGGGGTACAGAGAAGATTCACCAGACTGATTCCTGGGATGTCAGGACTTTCATATGAGGAAAGATTGGATAGACTCGGTTTGTACTCGATGGAATTTAGAAGATTGAGGGGGGATCTTATAGAAACCTACAAAATTCTTAAGGGGTTGGACAAGCTAGATGCTGGAAGATTGTTCCCGATGTTGGGGGAGTCCAGAACAAGGGGTCACAGTCTAAGGATAAGGGGGAATTCCTTTAGGACCGAAATGAGGAAAACATTCTTTACACAGAGAGTGGTGAGTCTCTGGAATTCTCTGCCACAGAAGGTAGTTGAGGCCAGTTCATTGGCTATATTTAAGAGGGCGTTAGATGTGGCACTTGTGGCTAAAGGGATCAGGGGGTATGGAGAGAAGGCAGGTACGGGATACTGAGTTGGATGATCAGCCATGATCACATTGAATGGCGGTGCAGGCTCGAAGGGCCGAATGGCCTACTCCTGCACCTATTTTCTATGTTTCTATGTTTCTAAACGTTTTTCACTGTACCTCGGTACACGCGACAATAAACTAAACTGAACTGAACTTAGAACATTTCATTCACTCAACTAGAACAAGTGGTAGATACTCTTTGTTTTACTTTCATAGCGTATGTTTATGTTAAACTCTATCGTGTATTGTGTTCTTTTGTATTCGTATTGCTGTATGGTAACTCATATCTCACTGTACCAATTGGTGCATGTGACAATAAATGTAATTTGAACTATGCCAATTTGTAACTAAATGGTCAACGGCTAACTGTAAAGTTTCAGACAGCTTTACTCTGAAGTGTGCAATGTTTTCATTGCTCTCTTTGTGAGGGCAAATATCATTAGAGATGTACACTGCAGAACACAACTGCATCCATGCCAGTCCATTATCTGGCAATACTTTTAGACAGTCACACTTTTGAGGAAGCAGAAACAAGCTGATCTACTTGTAGTGTCATTAGGGTTGTCTGAAGAGATCAAGCTCAGAAAAAATGAAAACCTGGTGAAAGGGGGAAAATAAAACTAAGAATTAATTTTATTAGTAACTAAATAGATTTGCCCCAGTGCAGGCATCACCAAAGGATTTGCCAACTGAGAATCCAATGATAACTGGTGTCTGGAAGGTTGTTGCCACTACATTATTCATACAACATAAAAAACATGTTCAAAAAATAAAGGTTTATTGAAGTTCCGTAATGCCATCAAGTACTTCTAAAAGTGTAAGCGTGGGTATTGTATGTATTCTCAAACCACCATCAATATTTCTGAAAATTTGCAACACTTAGTTGGAACACAAACTTCCAATTGCCACACAGCTTTACTATTCACCTCAGTGGTTTCTTATAGTTTACTTCCTGGAGGCAAAAACCCACTGATCAGTGTGTTCCTAGCTGGGTCGGCCAGAGGCTTTGGAAGGAGAGAGTGCTGTAGCCACATGATACATTGCCCTGCTACCATTATTGTTATAAAAGCAGAAAATGTTGGAAATACTCAGCATATCCAGGCAGCTTCTTCAGAGAGAGTTAACATGTCAGGTCAACCTGAAGATGAACCACCTGGAGGCATCAGTCAAAATGCCACCCAACTGTTTCATTTGTTCAAAGACCATGATCAACCAGGGGATGTGACCAGAGTGTACAGAATGACATGCAGAGTTTTCTAACACAAGGTATACTTCCACAGCTAAAGAGCTATCCTTTCCTATCTTATAATGAAGATTTATAAACTCAGTCTGTGGGATAAATGTTACTATATTAGCTTCTGGAAGTTCTATGATTATTGATTTAATACTTACTTTTAGAGGATTCCATCCAATCAGTTGCAAACGGATTAAAGGATTCAGGATTTTTTGAAGACAGAGACCAATATAAGCATTGTAATATGAATCCGGAAATTTCTCCCGCCACAGTTTAAACTTGGCAAAAATTTTGTCAAAACTGTAAAAGTCTTTATGTACATCCTGGAAAATCTTCCTGGATTCCTTCAGAATGTGATCTATGTTAAATGACAAAAAGGTTTGTTCAAATAAGAGAAGGATTAAAAAAAAGCACAAAAGAGTTGGAACAAAATAAACATTAAAACCCAGCTGACAAGTTACAGATCAAAGCATAAAATATAAAATACACCTTATTGAGAATCTGTACCCAAACTGTATTTTATGGTTATTTAAGCATTAAGATTTTAGTTAAAAAAAACAATTGCTAGTTCTAATTGTGCATCTCAAGGCACAGATGTTTGTGATATTTGGCAATTACCATGCCTGCTGCCTATACACCTGTCAATATTTTTTTGCAGCAGGAAAGAGATGATGCCTTATAGCACTACATGCACAGACAAATTTCATATGGTCTTTGCAGAAGAAAAGTATGACAATCTTAATTGATTATTTCCATAACTTGAATATCAACAAAATGCTGCTTTGCAAAGTATGTGTGTCACCTAACTGCATTGAAACACAAGACATTTCATTAAAATGGAAAATAAGAAAGTGAAATAGTACACATCCAACAGATCTGGCAGGCCAAATCCAGAAAACAATAATATGCTTACCTTCTTTGTCATGGAACTCAGATATCTCAGCTGGAGACATTTCATCATCACTGGACAAGTGTTTGTGATGGTCTACTTCCTTGCCTGCCAATCTTCTTAAGTGTTCCTTATGAGCCCTAGGCAGCAAAAATATATGATTCAAATTTGTTATTTTCCACACGTAACTTCCCTATCAACTTTGGAAATGTATTAACTTAAATACCTTCTTGCCTCTCGTTTTTCAATTCTCTGCTGTAATAGTTCGACGGAGTCCAAGTTGTTGGAGTCTTTGTTGCAACTGGTGATGTCATCTTCCTCTGAAAACACGAGTCAGTATATTGTAAATGCTTAAATATTGAAATTTGCCCAATTCATTAATTCATACTTAGCACCTGACAGTGCTGACACTTTTAAATAACACATTTAAAAATTATTTTATGCTTCCAGTATTCAACAATTTGTCTCTAAATCTACCAGCACACTAAATAAATAAATACGCAGAATTGTGGCTTCATGCCTTCCCACTTTTTTAGGATTGTACTGAAATATTACTATTTTTCAGTTAGAATTTATAACCCAATAAGCAGTTTCTTTAAAATTTGCTGAAAGTAATTATCCAAATCAAATTTCAACTGTAAAACTAAATTCAAAGAAGCACAAGAGCAAGATTTCAATAAAATGAATGCTCAAAATGACATAATGATTAAACTAACTTGATAGCTGCCAAATATCAGATGTTTCATCTTGAACATCATCCTGTCTACGCTGCAAGAGTTTTCTTGCCTGCTCCCGCAGTAACTGATGCAGTTCAGATTCCAGTTCATTGATGCGATGTATCTAAAAGAAATAATGTAAGTAAATGTCTTTCCTCTCCATCTCAAGCCAGGAATTATACTGCACAATATTGTTGCCGTACTATTTCTTGAATTTTATCGTCATAACTTCAACATCCTAACACACACACACACACATAATCTTTGCGAGGGAACAGATAGGTTTTACCTAAAACACAAATCCCACCAATAACTATTTTCATTATCTTTATTTCATGAAAGTCGAACTCAAGTACACACTGCACCAGTGTCCTGTTATGGCTTTGGACTCACACTTTGACTCTCCACAGCCACTGCAGCACATGCAATGCACAGAATAGGAGCAAAACTCAATTTTCCTGAATCTGTGCAGCTCCAACAACACTTGATAAAACTCTTACCATCTGAGACATTCAGCCGATTTGATTGGAATTCAATCGATTTTCTAAAACATTCCTTCCTTCTGAAATTCCATGGTCTTGGATGAAGTGTATACAAAATGCAATGCAGATTTTCAACCAGACTATACTGATCAATAACTACCATAAAGGAGCCAGGGACATTACTCCGCAGGGACACCATCATATACAAGTTCCCACTATATCCACACCATGTTGATTTAGAAATACATACTGGTCCTTCATCATCCCTGGGTTTAAACACTAGAGCTAACAGCAGTATGGGGATGCCTTCACAAGAAAGAGTGTATCAGTTCAGAAAGAGTTCAAAGATGTTACCCAATCTGCCGAGTACATTCACCACCATTAGTTTATATTGCAGATCTCTACATTTAATTCTGCTGCTGCACTGCAAATTGATTCTTATTTTATATAGTCAAGCTGAATTAATTGGCATGGATCATTCATGATTATCTTGGCTTTCCTCCAATATTCACCACTGAAGTTAATGAATTTGCAGATCCTGCACCATGAAGGGTCCAGCAATGCATCGTATGGAAAATTATCTCTGAATAAGTTCACAACTTCCAGGTTCGACTGAACATGCTTGGAAATCCAAATTTGTTGGCATTTACATGGGTACAAGGCAGCTGGTCCAAATCTTACACATCATAGTACACTGACTTCAGTGGTGGGCAAATTAATGGAAAAGATACTTAGAGATAATATATAAGTATCTGGATAAAGAGGGTCTAATTAGGAACAGTCAACATGGATTTATGCCTGGAAGGTCATGTTTGACTAATCTTCTTGAATTTTTTGAAGAGGTTACTAGGGAAATTGACGAGGGTAAAGCAGTGGATGTTGTCTATATGGACTTCAGTAAGGCCTTTGACAAGGTTCCTCATGGAAGGTTGGTTAAGAAGGTTCAACTGTTGGGTATAAATGCAGGAATAGCAAGATGGATTCAACAGTGGCTGAATGGGAGAAGCCAGAGGGTAATGGTGGATGGCTGTTTGTTGGGTTGGAGGCAGGTGACTAGTGGGGTGCCTCAGGGATCTGTGTTGGGTCCTTTGTTGTTTGTCATGTACATCAATGATCTGGATGAAGGGGTGGTAAATTGGATTAGTAAGTATGCAGATGATACCAAGATAGGGGGTGTTGTGGATAATGAAGAGGATTTCCAAAGTCTACAGAGTGATTTAGGCCAGTTGGAAAAATGGGCTGAAAGATGGCAGATGGAGTTTAATGCTGATAAATGTGAGGTGCTACACCTTGGCAGGACAAATCAAAATAGGACGTACATGGTAAACGGTAGGGAATTGAAGAATACAGTTGAACAGAGGGATCTGGGAATAACCGTGCATAGTTCCTTGAAGGTGGAATCTCATATAGATAGGGTGGTAAAGAAAGCTTTTGGTATGCTAGCCTTTATAAATCAGAGCATTGAGTATAGAATCTGGGATGTAATGTTAAAATTGTACAAGGCATTGGTGAGACCAAATCTGGAGTATGGTGTACAATTTTGGTCGCCCAATTATAGGAAGGATGTCAACAAAATAGAGAGGGTACAGAGGAGATTTACTAGAATGTTGCCTGGGTTTCAACAGCTAAGTTACAGAGATAGGTTGAATAAGTTAGGTCTTTATTCTCTGGAGCGCAGAAGGTTAAGGGGGGGACTTGATAGAGGTCTTTAAAATGATGAGAGGGATAGACAGAGTTGATGTGGACAAGCTTTTCCCTATGAGAATAGGGAAGATTCAAACAAGAGGACATGACTTTAGAATTAACGGACAGAGGTTTAGGGGTAACATGAGGGGGAACTTCTTTACTCAGAGAGTGGTAGCGGTGTGGAATGAGCTTCCAGTGGAAGTGGTGGCGGCAGGTTCGTTGGTATCATTTAAAAATAAATTGGATAGGCATATGGATGAGAAGGGTATGGAGGGTTATGGTATGAGTGCAGGCAGGTGGGACTAAGGGAAAAAAGTTGTTCGGCATGGACTTGAAGGGCCAAGATGGCCTGTTTCCGTGCTGTAATTGTTATATGGTTATAGCTTGTCTGTATGCCGTATTTTGGACATAGAAAAGTACAAATATGAACAGTTAACTAACTGTGAGTTAGGTCCCAGGCCTAATCACAAAACAATTTTCTAACACACTTGTTGTACCTTTTCATTGAAGCAATTGGTGAGATTTTTAACATAGGTTCGCATTTCTTGATAAAACCTGTAACGAAGATTGGGGCCAGAAGCTGCTTCTAGATGTTCAATTGTGCATTGTGAACTCTCAGCAGATTCTTGAATCTTTTCGTGCTCACGACAATGGGACCGGTGAACTTCTTGCAAGGACTCCAGTCTGAAGAAAAGTTACCAAATAATTCACAACCCAGTTTTGAAATGAAGTCAAAATCATAAAATACAACAAAAGTACTGTGATTACTGTGTGCTTCTATATCATTAACTAGGTTACTTCACAATCCATAATTTCTTCTGTGCACATATGTAGACTGCACATCAAAGGAAAATATTTACAAGCCAAAACTTAACATTATTAAATGAAATTACATTTTGCAATTTGCTTTCCCACTGCAAGATAGTGTAATATGCTTGCTTTGTAGCCTATTTTAACTTAATAACTGGCTTTTGTAATTAGGTAGAAGTAAGGAAACAGTTAAAATTGTTCTTTATCAATTTTTATTAGATTAACAGTGCACAGAATAATATAGTTGATTGGTGTTTAGCTTCTGTGAAAATCTATGCTGCTATGCTCCGAACCAGTATCGCCATTCACTGTGATCATCCACAATCAATACCCCATTCCCGCCTTCTCCCCATATCCCGTGACCGCTATCTTTCAGAGCTCCATCTAACTTTCTCTTGAAAGCATTCAGAAAATTAGCCTCCACTGCCTTCTGAGGCAGAGAATTCCTCAGATTCACAACACTCTGGGTAAAAATATTTTTCCTCATCTCCATTCTAAATGGATTACCCCTTATTCTTAAACTGTGGCCCCTGATTCTGGGCTCCCCCAACATCGGGAACATGTTTCCTGCCTCTAGCGTGTCCAATCCCTTAATAATATTAGATGTTTCAATAAGATCCCCTCCCAGCCTTCTAAATTCGAGTGTATACACACCCAGTCGCTCCATTCTTTCAACATATGACAGTCCCGCCATCCAGGGAATTAGCCTCGCGAACTTATGCTTTACTCCCTCAATAGCAAGAATGTCCATCCTCAAATTTGGAGACCAAAACTGCCCACAATACTCCAGGTGTGGTCTCTCTAGGGCCTTGTACATCTGCAGAAGGACCTCTTTGCTCCGATACTCAACTCATCTTGTTATGAAGGCCAACATGCCATTGCCTACTGTACCTGCATGCTTACTTTCAGTGACTGATGAACAAGGACACCCACATTGATCCACATTATACTGCATCTGTCCACTCACCCAACCTTTCCAAGTCACTCTGCATCCTCATAGCATCCTCCTCACAGTTCATGCTGCCACCTAGCTTTATGTCATCTGCAAATTTGCTAATGTTACTCTTAATCACCTCATCTAAATCATTAATGTATATTGTAAATAGCTGCGGTCCCAACACCGAGCCTTGCGACTAGTCACTGCCTGCCATTCTGAAAGGGACCAGTTAATCCCAACTCTGTTTTCTGTCTGCCAACCAATTTTCTATCCATGTCAGTACCCTATCCCCAATACCATGTGCTCTAATTCTGCCCACTAATCTCCTACGTGCAACCTTCTCAAATGCTTTCTGAAAGTCCAGGTACACTATATCCACTGGCTCTCCCTTGTCCTTTTTCCTAGTCACAGCCTCAATTAGATCAGAAGATTAGTCCAGAAGATTAGTTAAGCATGATTTCCCCTTCGTAAATCCATGCTGACTCGGACCGATCCTGTTATTGCTATCCAAATGTGTCGCTATTTCATCTTCTATAATTGACTCCAGCCTCTTCCCCACCACCGATGTCAGGCTAACTGGTCTATAATTCCCTGTTTTCTCTCTCCCTCCTTTCTTAAAATGGGATAACATTAGCTACCCTCCAATCCACAGGAACTGATCCTGAATCTATAGAACATTGGAAAATGATCACCAATGCGTCCATTATTTCTAGAGCCACTTAAGTACCCTGGGATGCAGACCATCAGGCCCTGGGGATTTATCAGCCTTCTGTCCCATCAGTCTACCCAACACCATTTCTTGCCCAATGTGAATTTCCTTCACTTCCTCTGTCACCCGAGGTCCTCTGGCCACTACTACATCAGGAAGTTTGTATGTGTCTTCCTTAGTGAAGACAGATCCAAAGTACCTGTTCAACTCGTCTGCCATTTCCATGTTCCCCATAATAAATTCACCTCTTTCTGTCTTCAAGGGACCCACATTTGTCTTAACTTTTTTTTCTTCTTCTTCACATACTTAAAGAAGAATTTACTATCTTCCTTTATATTCTTGGCGAGCTCACATTTGTACCTCATCTTTCCTCCCCATATTGCCTTTTTAGTTATCTTCTGTTGCTCTTTAATAGTTTCCCAATTCTCTGGCTTCCCTTTCATCTTTGCTGTGATACTTCTCTTTTATTTTGTACTGTCCTTGACTTCCCTTGTCAGCCACAGTCACCTCTTACTCCTCTTTGGAATGAACTGATCCTGCACCTTCTGTATTATTCCCAGAAATACCTTCCATTGTTGTTCCACTGTCATCCCTGCTGGGGTATCTTTCCAATCAACTTTGGCCAGCTCCTCTCTCATGGCTCCATAGTCCCCTTTATTCGACTGTAACACTGACACCTCCGATTTACCCTTCTCCCTCTCAAATTGTAGATTAAAACATGTCATATTATGGTCACTACCGCCTAATGGCTCCTTTACCTTGAGTTCCCCTATCAAATCCAGTTCATTATTGCCTTCTCCCTGTTAGACTCCAGTACAAGCTGCTCTAAGAATCCATCACGGAGGCACTCCACAAACTCCCTTTCTTAGGGTCCTGTACCAACCTGATTTTCCCCAGTCTACCTGCATATTGATATCTCCCATAACCACCGTAGCATTACCTTTGCTACATGCCAATTTTAACTATTGATTCAACTTGCACCCTATATCCAGGCTACAGTTTGGGGGCCTGTAGATAACTCCCATTAGGGTCTTTTTACCCTTACAATTCCTCAGTTCTATCCATACTGACTCTACATCTCCTGATTCTATGTCACCCCTCGCAAGGGATTGAATTTCATTCCTTACCAACAGAGCTATCCCTCCCTCTCTGCCCACCCGTCTGTCTTTTCGATATGACGTATACCCCTGAATATTCAGTTCCCAGCTCTGGTCCTCTTGCAGCCATGTCTCTGTAATTCCCACAACATTATACTTGTCAATTTCTAACTGAGCCTCAAACTCATCCACTTTATTTCTTATACTTTGCATATTCATACACAACACTTTAACTTTGTATTCACCTCCCCTCTCACACCCGTCTCCATTGGCCCTGACCGTACTCTCTTCTCCCCTCGCGACCTTTCCTTCCCATTAATTTGGGAGTCTTTTGTAGCTTTTCCTGTACTCACTACCCCTTTAACTCAATCTTTATACTCCCAATTTGTCAACTGCTTCCCCCCCCACCCCCCCCGCTATTTAGTTTAAACCCACATGTGGAGCACTAGCAAACCTGCCTGCCAGAACGTTGATCCCCCTCCAATTAGCCCCTGAATATAACTGTTCCACAATTGGCAGCTGCATCTTCAGATGCCAAACAGGTTTTTCCACTAAATTACTGTAGTTCTCTTCTTTTCTCCTTAAGGTTAGTTTAACAATCTTAATGCAAGAGTACTGAGTTTACCAAATGTTCTTTCAGGGAAATTTGTTTATCTATGACAACGCCACCTATTATTGTGCATTCCAATTGTAAACGAAGGATAAACATTGTTCTTGTAATTACTTCCAACTTTACCAAGGCTTCCTGGGTGGAGCTCTCTCATCACTTTGAAACCATAGGTATTAATTTATCCTTTAAAATTTTAGTGACAATTTAAGATACCTATTGATTAATCGCTTTTTCACAATTTCCAAGTTGACCGGTGGAAGTTTCTGCAGGTTGTCCAGCATCTTACTCACTATGAGTGGGTTTGGCCGGCTGGCTGCATCAGCAAACTGTGACAGAAAATCAGCAAAACTTCATAAGCATTACAATGATATTTTAAATACTTGAACAGCGATACTATTTCTGCAACAACATTTCATGTATATCTTGCCCAAAATTGGATTGATGGACTGATAACTTCAAAAATGTTTGATGCTGTTCAAAAGATATTGTGGCAACCAAAGATCTGCAATCACATGGGAACACCACCACCTTCAGCTTCCCATCCAATTCACACACCATTTAGATCTGGAAACTGCCAACTGTTATCATGGCTGGGTTAAGACCAGAATAACTATAGCAGTTCGAGACAGCTGCTCATAGCCATTTTCTCCCAGACAATTAGGAATGAGCCAGAAACATCCAGATTTGAAAAGAGCTGACAGTACTGCTGCCTGGGTGCCAGAGACCCATGCTCAATCCTAACCTCGGGTCTATATGGAATTTGCACTTTCGTCCTGTGGGCTTCCTCCGGGTATTCCTACGGCCCAAAGACATGGAAATTTGCAGGGTAATTGGCCTCTGTAAATTGCCCCCAGTGTATCGGAGCGGATTAGAAAATGGGATAACATAGAACTAGTGTGAACGGGTGATTGCTGGTTCACATGGACATGGTGGGCCATAGGGCCTGTTTTCACACTGTATCTTTCAATTTAATAACTGAAAACAACTCCAAACAAAAGCCAATAATCAGTCCTATTTCCTGCAGGTTTCTGAATTCATTAAGCTGGATGTTTTTTCTGAGAAAAGTAAACCTAGCAGCCTCATGCATGACACACAATTGCTGTGATAATTGTAAAACAATGGGGCACGATGTGGGACTGACTTCGCCTGCAGCCTACATGGCATTATTTCATATTTTCCCATCATAGGTTCAAAAGTTTTAGGAACAAAATAAGGCCATTTGGCCTATCAGGTCTACCCTGCCATTCAATCATGCCTGATCTATCTTTCCCTCTCAACCCCATTCTCTTCCCTTCCTCAAATACCCCCATCACACAGAAATAGGTCAGTCAGCACCAAATCTATGCCAGCTCTCACTGTCATTTTATCAATCGAATTCTTCTCGATATTTGCTTGTAGCCTATTCTCTCTGACGTCAATAAACTCTACTTTGATTATCCTGCAACCCAACTACACACAGATCATTTACAGCACCAGTTAACCTACTTTTGGGTGCAAAGTAAGGCACTGAGAAGCAAATCATTGCACAGAGGATTTAAACTTACAGCTCTGAATTCATAAAGTCCAAGTCAAAAGACAAGAACCTTTGGCCCACTGTATCTGTGCCAACTATCAACCACCCATTTATGTTAATCTTCCATGAATCCTACTTTCTCCACATTTCCATCAACTCGAACAATAGAACCAACCCCCCACTTCATTGGCCACTGGAAATTCCCCCTAGTGTGCAAGTAAGTGGTAGTTGGTTCTATTCTCTCTGACGTCAATAAACTCTACTCTGATTACTTGCACACTAGGGGGAATTTCCAGTGGCCAATGAAGCTAAGCACATGTCTGGGACATGAGAGGAAAGTGAAGCATCCAAGGAAACCCAACGTGGTCTGGATTGGAATGTGGATGGCAGGATTAAATCCAAGTCACTGTACCTGGAGGCAGCAACTCCATTAGTTGTGCTATTGTATAGCTCCAGCTATGAAAAATGTAACGTGTGTGATGCAGAAAATGTTGAGTTTCGATACTTCCATCTTTGCAGTTAATATTTCGCAAAGGATTCATAACATTGAACAATCTATCATATAGATTGAAGCCCATCTATTCAGCTAAACATGAGAATCCTCCATCTAACAATTGCTTGATGTTAGTTGTCTCTATGTGGGCAGCACGGTGGCGCAGCAGTTGAGTTGTTGACTCGCATTGCCACAGACCCGGGTTCGATCCCAACTACAGATTCTGTCTGTACGAAGTTTGTACGTTCACCCAGTGAGCTGCATGGGTTTTCTCTGGGAAATCCGGTTTCATTCCCACACTCGTAAGACGTAGAGATTTGTATGTTAAGTGGTTTGGTATAATTGTAAATTGTCCCCAGTATGTGTAGGAATGGTGTGCAGGAATCGCTGGTCGGCGCAGACTCGGTGTATCTCTAAAACTAAAGGAATAGGAATGGAGGGGAAATTAAAAATCTTTTAATCTGGGATACAGTCACCAAGATTATTTTGCATCTGACACAAGGAATGTGTTTTAATAAATCCATTTTAATTAGCTGGATTAGATATGTAGCAATTCCTACCGAAAGCACTTTTACTCTTTTGATTTGTTGCTGCTCCCATAATTTCTGATCATCATCATCCTCTCCACTTCTTAAACTCTCATCGTCGCTTTCATTTATACCTGAAAGTACACAATATCGTGGCTGACCATAGGTATTATTTCTCAAAGTCCTCTGACATAACAAACATATTCATTAACAACTCATCCACAGTGGAGTAGACAATTCCAGTTAACAACCCTATCAGTAATAAATAGTTCTTCCTTGTAATCATATTTCTGAGAGGGAAAACTTTTCATAACTAATAAGATGTGAATTGGAATTGACATCCATGAGAGAATGGGGACCTCAGGGACCACTTTTTTCAAGGACAGTCCGTATCTGGAATGAACTGCCAGAGGAAGCTATAGGAGTAGACACGATTATGACTTAAGACATTTTTACAGATATATATGGGCAATTAGGATACAGAGGGATATGCACCGAATGCTGGCTAATGGGATGGCCAATATGCCAACTTGGTCGGCAAGGACATGGTGGCTGAAAGGCTTATTTAAGCTGTACAGCTCTATAACTATTTCAATTAACACATTTCAAATCATTATCTATTGCAAAACATATCATATTTTTGCCTAGTATTCTAAATCTTGGGGGAGATGCACAGCGGTAAAGTTGTTGCCTTATGGCGCCAGAGACCCAGGTTTGATCCTGACTACGGGTGCTGTCTGTACAGAGTTTATACGTTCTCCCTATGACCTCGTGGGTTTTCTCCAGGTGCTCCGGTTTCCGACATTCCAAAGATGTACAGGTTTGTAGGTTAATAAGCTTTGGTAAAAAATGCAAATTGGCCCTTGTGTGTAGGATAGTAGTCGTGTATGGCTGTGAACGCTGGTCAGCATGGACTCGGTGGACCAAAGGACCAGTTTCCAGCTATATCTCTTACATCTAAAGTCTATATCCTCCGCTATCTTTCTTCAATATTATCTCCTAATTTGTAGCTTACAAATATTTGAAAAACAAAATGAGAATGTCTGTCTGTCAGTCTAAAGGGTCTCGACCCGAGACGTCACCCATTCCTTCTCTCCAGAAATGCTGCCTGTCCTGCTAAGTTACTCTAACATTTTGTGTCTACCTTCAATTTGAACCAGCATCTGCAGTTCTCTCTCACACATGAGAATGTATTTGTTGGACATTTTACCCAGATCTACTGTTGGATGCCAAGTGTCAAAGCTGTAGCTGCAATGTGCAAGACAAGCAACCACCCACACGGAAAGCATCCAAATTATACCATGTCCTATTGGTGAAACCAAATCTTTGGTAAAATATCAAGAAGTGACTTTTGACAATTTGTGATAGTTTAAAGGTCAGCTTATTCAGAGTTTTGGAATTACAGATCATGAATGAAAAAAAAAAAAATCAGATTATTAGAGCCTAGAATATTGATTGATAAAATAATTAACATCAGGAAATGGAGATTTCAGAAAGTGCATGGCCATCAAACAGTCACTTAAGGAACAAGGCATTGTGCATTTAGTTGGTATATTTCCATATTTCTTCAAACTTACATAATTGACTGAATCATTTTGGGAAACAGCTCCAGCTCCATTTTTATATTTGATGACAACCGTTGTTGCACGAATTACAGATAATAAGTCAGAGTACAGGAGGGAGATCGATCGTCTGATTGAATGGTGCCAGAAGAATAATGTTTCTGCTCTCAGACATCAATAAGACTAAGGAGCCGATTGGTGACTTAAGAAGAGGAAGGCAGAGGATCCACAAACCCGTCTTCTTCAACGGATCAGGGCTGGAGAGTGTCAACAACTTCCTGGCCATCCATATACAGTGCATTCAGAATGTATTTAGACCCCTTCACTTTTTCCACATTTTGATACGTTACCGCCTTATTTTAAAATGGACTAAATCCATTTTTTTTATCATCAATGTACACACGATACCCCAGAATGAAGAAGCAAAAACAGGTGTTTAGACATTTTTGCAAAGTCATTGAAAATAAATAATCACATTTATATAAGTATTCAGACCCTTTGCTATGATAAAATACAACAATTCCTCCAGTTTGATGACCTCGAAAAGATCATCCACACATTTACCTCCTCCCGCCTAGATTACTGCAACTCCCTCTACACTGGCATCAGCCAATCTTCCCTGTCCCGCCTGCAACTGGTCTAAACACCGCAGCGAGACTCTTGACGGGCAACCGAAAAAGGGACCACATCACCCCGATCCAGGCCTCTCTCCACTGGCTCCCTGTGCATTTCCGAATAAATTTCAAGATCCTCCTTCATGTCTACAAAGCCCTCAATGGGCTTGCCCCCACCTACATCAAAAGTCTGCTTACCCACCACACCACCTCCAGGTCCCTCAGATCGGCCGACTTGGGATTACTGAACATCCCGCGGTCTAGGCATAAGCTCTGGGGCGACTGTGCCTTTGCGGTTGCAGCTCCTAAACTGTGGAACAGCATCCCTCTTCCCATCAGAACTGCCCCCTCCATTGACTCCTTTAATTCGAGACTTAAAACTCATCTCTACTCCCAAGCCTTTCTTGGCGTGCTCAGAGCAAGGGCTATATGTATGTAGTGATGTTTGTATTTATTCTGTGAACCACTGTTGTATAACGTTAGTACCTCCACCAATGTAAAGCACTTTGGCCAACGAGAGTTGTTTTTTAAATGTGCTATATAAATAAAAGTGACTTGACTTGACACTCAAAATTAAGCTTAGGTTCATCCTGTTTCCATTGATTATTCTTGACATGTTTCTACAACTTGATTGGAGTCCATTAGTGGTAAATTAAATTGATTGGACATGATTTGGAAAGGCACACACCTGTCTATATAAGGTCCCACAGTTGACAGTGCATGTCAGAACAAAAACCTAGCCATGAAGACGAAGGAATTGTCCATTGACCTCTGAGACATGATTGTGTCGAGAAACAGATCTGGGGAAGGGGATAAAACTATTTCTGCAGCATTGCAGGTCCCGAAGAGCACAGTGGCCTCCTTCATTGTTAAATGGAAGAACTTTGGAACCACCAGGACTCTTCATAGAGCTGGCCGCTTGGCCAATCTGAGCAATCGGGGGAGAAGGACCTTGGTCAGGGAGGTGACCAAGAACCCGATGGTCACTCTGACAGAGCTCCAGAGTTCCTCTGCAGAGATGGGAGAACCTTCAAGAAGGACAACTTTATCTGCAGCGCTCCACCAATCAAGCCACCAATCTGGCCAGACGGCAGCCACTCCTCAGTAAAAGGCACATGACAGCCCACTTGGAGTTTGCTAAAAGGCACCTAAAGGACTCTCAGACCATGAGAAACAAGATTCTCTGGTCTGATGAAACCAAGATTTAACTCTTTAGCCCGAATGCCAAGCGTCACGTCTGGAGAAAACCAGACACCACTCATCACCTGGGCAATACCATACCTACGGTGAAGCATGGTTGTGGCAGCATCATGCTGTGGGGACGTTTTTTAGCGGCAGGAACTGGGAGACTAGTGAGGATCGAGGGAAAGAACGGAGCAAAGTACAGAGAGATCCTTGATTAAAACTTGCTCCAGAGCGTTCTGGACCCAAGACTGGGGCGGAGGTTCACCTTCCAACAGGACAACGACCCTAAGCACACAGCCAAGACAACGCAGGAGTGGCTTCGTGACAAGTCTGTGAATGTCCTTGAGTGGCCCAGCCAGAGCCCGGACTTGAACCCGATCGAACATCTCTGGAGGGACCTGAAAATAGCTGTGCATCGATGCTCCCCATACAACCTGACAGAGCTTGAGAGGATCTGCAGAGAAGAATGTGAGAAATTACCCAAATACAGGTGTGCCAAGCATGTAACATTATACCCAAGAAGACTTGATGCTGTAATCGCTGCCAAAGGTGCCTCAACAAAGTACTGAGTAAAGTATCGAACTTAGAGAACGTATTGACTGGATGCATGATGGCCAAGTTCTGCAACTCGAATGCTCAGGAACAAAGGAGATTACAAAATATGGTGAACAATGCTAGACCCATCACTGTAACTACCTCCCCACCATCGAAGGGATCGAGAGGAGTTGCTGCCTCAAAAAGGCAGCCTGCATCGTCACCACCCTCGCCACACTCTCATTTCACTCCTGCCATCAGGAAAAAGGTTTAGGGTCTGAAAACTATGATATCAATTTTCAGGTACAGCATCTTCCCAACAATCTTTACCCTATTGAATGCTACGATCTCCAACTAAACTACAGACTGCCTTGGTTTCACTAAGGAACTTAGGGCTTTGCTTTGTTGTTTATACTAAATTGTTTATTTATTATAATATATTGTTTATTTTATACACTATAATATAACAATTACAGCATATAACCAGATAACAATTACAGCACGGAAACAGGCCTTCTCAGCCCTTCCAGTCCGTGCCGACCATTTATTTCCCCCTAGTCCCATCTACCTGCACTCAGACCATACCACTCCATTCCTTCCCGTCCATATACCTATCCACTTTACTTTTAAATGTTAAAATCAATCCTGCCTCCACCACTTCTGCTGGAAGATCATTCCACACAGCCACCAGTCTCTGAGTTCCCCCTCATGTTACCCCTAAACTTCTCTCCCTTAATTCTCATGTCATGCCCTCTTGTTTGAATCTTCCCTACCCTCAATGGGAAAAGCTTATCCACGTCAACTCTGTCTATCCCTTTCATCATTTTAAAGACCTCGATCAAGTCCCCCCTTAACCTTCTGCACTCCAAAAAATAAAGACCTAACTTGTTCAACCTTTCTCTGTAACGTAGTTGCTGGAACCCAGGCAATATTCTAGTAAATCTCCTCTGTACTCTCTCTATTTTGTTGACATCCTTCCTATAATTAGGCGACCAAAATTGTTCACCATACTCCAGAATTGGTCCCACCAATGCCTTGTACAATTTTAACATTACTTCCCTACTCCTATATTCAATGCTCTGATTTATAAAGGCCAGCACACCAAAAGCTTTCTTTACCACCCTATCTACATGCGATTCCACCTTCAGGGAACTATACACAGTTATTCCTAGATCCCTCTGTTCCACAGCATTCCTCAATTCCCTACATTTACCATGTTCGTCCTATTTTAATTTGTCTTGCCAAGATGTAGCACCTCACACTTATCAGCATTAAACTCCATCTGCCATCTTTCAGCCCACTCTTCCAAAAGGCCCAAATCTCACTGTAGACTTTGAAAATCTACTTCATTATCCACAGCACCACCTTTCTTAGTGTCATCTGCATACTTACTTGTCCAATTTTCCACCCCATCATCTAGATAATTGATGTTCATGACAAACAACAGTGGACCCAACACAGATCCCTGAGGAACCCCACTGGTCACCGGCTGCCACCCTGACAAACAGCCATCCACCATTACGCTCTGGCATCTCCCATTCAGCCACTGTTGAATCCATCTTGCTACTCCACCATTAACCCCCAAAGATTGAACCTTCTTAACCAACCTTCCATGGGGAACCTTGTCAAAGGCCTTACTGAAATCCATATAGACAACATCCACTGCTTTACCCTCATCAATTTCCCTAGTAACCTCTTCAAAAAATTCAAGGAGGTTTGTCAAACATAACCTTCCAGGCACAAATCCATGTTGACTGTTCTCGATCAGACTCTGCTTATCCAGATGCTTATATATATATATATATATATATATATATATATATAACAGGTCTATAACAGGTCTATAATTGCTAGGTTTATTCTTTGAACCCTTTTTAAACAATGGAACAACATGCGCAGTACGCCAATCCTCCGGCACTATTCCTGTTTCTAATGACATTTGAAATATTTCTGTCATAGCCCCTGCTATTTCTACACTAACTTCCCTCAATGTCCTAGGGAATATCCTGTCAGGACCTGGAGACTTATCCACTTTTATATTTTTCAAAAGTGTCAGTACTTCCTCCTCTTTGAATCTCATAGTTTCCATAGCTACTCTACTTTTTTTCCTTACCTCACAGTTCAATATCCTTCTCCTTGGTGAATACCGAAGAAAAAAAAAATGTTCAATATCTCCCCCATCTCTTTTGGCTCTGCAGATAGCTGTCCATTCTGGCTCTCTAATGGTCCAATTTTATCCCTCGTTATCCTTTTGCTATTAATATAGCTGTAGAAACCCTTTGGATTTACTTTCTAACTATCGTTTATTTTATTTGTTGAACTAAGTACTGTGTTCACAAAACTGCTGTGCTGCTGCAAATAAAGAATTTCATATGACAATAAAAGTCTCTTGTCATGGGATATTCGAGTTCAAGAAAGGTATCATGCATATCCAGGTTCTATTTAATTAATATCACCTTTAGACATGATACCTCGAAGAACTGAAGTCTTACCAATGTCCTCTGCCATTTTCTGTCTTTGTGTTTTGAGTGCCTTGGTGAAGTCTATTCGCTTCTCATGATCATCAAGATCATCGTCACTTATTGGAGATTCTTCATCAGGGACTGAAGTATCATCTCTTGCTGAGTGAAGGGGAATGAAGTCAGCTTGCGCTCTTGCCCTCTGTCGCTTTTTACGCGCAGCCTGAATGTACCGAGCATCTGGAATCTCACCTGCACTGAACAAAAATAACAGTGAGGTCAAGAATCATTTTATATATATATAAAAATATATTGCCGTCAATACTAAAAATCCATAATGCAGCATTTTACAGCTAAGAACATTCAATCTTTGTTGGCTCACGTCTTTGTCAGGAATCCATATTATTGTTTAAAAGGGTATGATGCATTTTTGCTTACTGACATAACATGCCCTTGAATGAACATTGTAAAACATGCCCTTGAATGATCGGATTACAATTATTCTTACTTTGACACTTTTATAATTTGGAACTTTATAAAGATGCAAGCTATATAACTTTGTGCAACAAAATGCAAAGAACTAGCCAATCTGATAACAGAAAACACAAGTATTGTCATTCGTCCATTTTTCACAATGAACTAAGTTATAGAAACACTAGCTTGCATTTAGTGACGTTAACACATTCACACATTGGCATCAAGCCAAAAAGTGCAAACTTTACAGGGGCCGACATGAGTCAAGATTCAAGAGTAAAGATCCTATAGCGGAGCAAGATAGACCACTTCTGCTAAATGCAATGGGCTGACGTGTAGTACGGAACGGAACGTGGGCCTTTTTTCCCATCCATTTCAGTAACCCAACCCCAACCAGACTCGCAGTGTAATCAACGTTGCGGGGGAACAGTTTGTGTTAATACATTATAATTCTGAAAATGAGGAGAAGATTTTCACTAAAGAACTTTTATTTTTACGAGGATGTTTCCATAACCGGCTTCCGTCTCCGCACGGTTACGGAAATGCGGCCTAAAATTACCTATGAATCTGCCCATGACTGTACTACGTATTTTTCATCGAGTGGACTATCTTGCTTGCTATAGGATCTTTGGTCAACAGTCAAGAGAGTTTTATTGTCATGTGTCCCTGACAGGACAATTAAATTCTTGCTTTGCTTCAGCACAACTGAACTACAAAACAGATCAGTGTGTCCATATACCATTATATACGTAAATACACACATCAATAAATAAACTGATAAAGTGCAAATAACAGATAAAGGGGTATTATGTTCAGAGTTTTGTCTGAGCCAAGTTTAATAGCCTGATGGCTGTGGGGAAGTAGCTATTCCTGAACCTGGTTGTTACAGTCTTCAGGCTCCTGTACGTTCTACCTGAAGGTAGCAGGGAGATGAGCGTGTGGTCAGGATGGTGTGGGTCCTTCATGATATTGCCAGCCTTTTTGAGGCAGCGACTGCGATAGATCCCCTCGATAGAAGGGAGGTCACAGCCGATGATGGACTGGGCAGTGTTTACTACTTTTTGTAGTCTTTTCCTCTCCAGGGCAGTCAAATTGCCGAACCAAGCAACGATGCAACCGGTCAGCATCTCTACTGTGCACCTGTAGAAGTTAGAGTCCTCCTTGACAAGCCGACTCTCCGTAATCTTTGCTGGAAGTAGAGGCGCTGATGAGTTTCCTTAAAAATTGCATCAGTGTTCTCGGACCAAGAAAGATCTTCAGAGATGTGCACGCCCAGAAGCTCTTGACCCTTTCAACCATCAACCCGTTGATATAAACAGGACTGTGGGTCCCCATCCTACTCCTTCCAAAGTCCACAATCAGTTCCTTGGTTTTGCTGGTGTTGAGGGCCAGGTTATTGTGCTGCCACCATATGGACAGTCACTCGATCTCCCTTCTATACTCTGACTCATCCCCATCAGTGATACGTCCCACAACAGTGGTGTCGTCAGCAAACTTGATGATGGAATTCGCACCATGACCGGCTACGCAGTCATGAGTATAGAGTGAGTACAGCAGGGGCTGAGCATATGACCTCAAGATGTTTCAAATTGTATCACTGACAAAGAAAATGTTTTGAAGTGGTAACCATTTAAATAATGCTGACAGCTGCCTTATGCAATAAAGGTCACATACATGGTAATGTGAAAATGAACAAATAATGTTTCAGTTATGTTAATTAATAGATTAATTCTGGATTTTGCATCAGAGATAATTCTTCTGCCATTCTTCAAAATAGTATCATGGTATATTTTATGTCCGCTTGAGAATGTAGACAATAGGTGCAGGAGTAGGCCATTTGGCCCTTCGAGCCAGCACGGCCATTCAATGTGATCATGGGTGATCATCCCCAATCAGTACCCCATTCCCGCCTTCTCCTCATATACCCCGACTCCACTATTTTAAGAGCCCTATCTAGCTCTCTCTTGAAAGCATCCAGAGAACCTGCCCCCACCGCCCTCTGAGGCAGAGAATTCCACAGACTCACCACTCTCTGTGAGAAAATGTGTTTCCTCGTCTCCGTTCTAAATGGCTTACTCCTTATTCTTAAACTGTGGCCCCTGGTTCTGGACTCCCCCAACATCGGGAACATGTTTCCTGCCTCTTGCGTGTCCAGGCCCTTAACAATCATATGTTTCAATGAGATCGCCTCTCATCCTTCTAAACTCCAGAGTGTACAAGCCCAGCTGTTCCATTCTCTCAGCATATGACAGTCCCGCCATTCCGGGAATTAACCTTGTAAACCTACGCTGCACTCCCTCAATAGCAAGAATGTCCTTCCTCAAATTAGGGGACCAAAACTGCACACAATACTCCAGGTGTGGTCTCACTAGGGCTCTGTACAACTGCAGAAGGACCTCTTTGCTCCTATATTCGATTCCTCTTGTTATAAAGGCCAACATGCCATTCGCTTTCTTCACTGCATCTTTTTAAGTGCCTCATCCAAAATACAGCAGTAGCAGTGAAACATTAGTTCTGACGAAGGAAGATCCGAAGCATCACCTATTCATGTTCTCTGCATATATTGCTGGGTTTCTCCAGTACTTTGTCTCTTTTTTTGTAAACACACATCTTCATTTCCTTGTTTCAGCACTGAAACACTCCCTCGCTGCATTATTGGCCTCGTTATTTGTGCTCGTGTCTTTGGACTGTGGGACTGGAATGTACAATCTTCAGGAATGTTTTTTGGACACTACTCTGAAAGGCAATAACTATTTTAGCTCTATGAGCATTATTCATTTTAAAGCAGACGTTTGTCAAATACTTTTGTCAAATGTTGTTTTTCATCCATTTCCAAGCTCAATAAAACAATAATGTTCGAAAAGATTTTCAAAAACTGTGGACAATCGGAAATAAACTAAAAATACTGCTACTGCTCAGCATTTATAGTAAAATAAGCAGTTTAACGTCTATGGCAATTCATCAAACCCATTCTACTGTCCTGATAAATGAAAATTGACTCGAAAAGTTAACTCTCTTCTCTCACCATAGATGCTGCCTGAGCAAATGAGCCTTTCCTTCATAATTTATCTTTAAAATAAATTTGTCAAACAATTTATCATTCACCCCTCTTATGTTTTTATTACATAAAATATACAGCATGTGGGGCACCAGTCTGCATATCTGCTTGTACAACAGACAAGTCTTCATCTATTTTCTCCACCTATTCACAACTTTTGACCATACCCTTTAATCCTTTTCTCTTATGGACCTGTTTGGTTGCCTTTTGAGAGGTGCTTGCCCCCATCACTTCCATTTTCTCAAGTTCCATAGTTTAACCTTTCCCAGATAAATATTCTTTCCTCATTTTGCTATTGGGTTTGTTTATAACTATTTTGCTTTTCTTTTCTCTAGGTTTGTGTAGATTGATGTTGCAGGTTAACCAATCACACACCAGCCAGCATCTCTAACTCCACCCCACTGTAATATTTAGACTAATACTATTTCTCAGCACCGACAGTTTGAGCAGCCAGGATGTGTTGATAACTAACCATCCTTCATGCTGTTAAGTTTCAGTGCTGATTAAAGATGTGTTTGAATCACGTACTGAGTCTGGAGATTATTTACATGGCGTCAGAAGTCATCTGATCCACTCCTTCTGTATAACGGTTTTTTGTTTTACCCTTTTGTGAGTTTCTATTTTGCTTTATGATGGCCTCTTCCAGTCGAAAGCCTGACCCTCTCGTCTTTGATGCGGATATCAGCGAACGCTGGGCCACGTTTGAAATTGATTACCGACACTACATGAACATTACACACCGAAATGAACCTGATGCTGTCAAGGCCTCTCTCCTACTCAACCTTACGGGCCCAGATGCCCTTCGGCGATCCAGAACATTCCGTTATGCTCCGGCAGTCCTCGATGCCAACGACCAGGTAATAACCGCAGCTGAACCTCCTAATGACCCCAATGTTCTGATGCGTAAATTTAGCCAGATCTGAGACCTGCCCTCAAATCACATTTTGGATAGGGCTAGGTTTTTCTCTCGCCGTCAATTCCCTTGTGAACGAGTAGACTCGTTCATCTCAGACTTAATGTATTTAGCCCAGCGCGGCTGATTCCAAAATATGCCGGTTGATCAGCTGACTGATCAGTTAACAAGGGACATTTTAGTGAATGGCATTACTGACCTAAATCTCAGATCAAAGCTTCTGAGACGGCCAGATATGATTCTGGATGAAGCAGCACACGCATGCAGGACAACGGAATTCATTGACCCTATAGACAGTTTGCATTAAACCAAAACCATCATCAAAATAGGGCAATGTTGTGCATAATAGATCAGTGACTTGCCAGCCTTTTAAGAAAAGTCTGAGATACACGTGAAAGGAATAGGCAACGACGAACAATAGCCTCCATTGTCGTCCTCGACCCGATGTTGATGCTGGTGGCGGGGTGGCGGTTTCCCGGCGGTGGAGGGAGAGGAGGACGTACGGGGTGTGTGTGGAGACAAACGCCACAGACACCACCTCCACGTTGCCCTGCACTGAGGGAGAACTTAAGTTTTAGTACTGATTAAAGATGTCTTTGAATCATGTACTGTGTCTGGAAGTCATTTACAGTTTGCATTCTTACATGTGGAAGCATTCCCTGAAGAAGGGTCTTGACCCGAAACGTCACCTATTCCTTCGCTCCGTAGATGCTGCCTCACCTGCTGAGTTTCTCCAGCATTTTTGTCTACCTTCTCTGTAACCCAGATAATTCCAAACATTTTTTGGGCCAAATGACCTAATTCCGCTTCTATCATTTATAATTATACTGACCAGCCTCCATCCCAATAACTCTATCTGCACTTCACACTGCAAAAACAGGCAATAAGATCCTTTTCACCCTGATCATTCACTATTTTCCACTATCCTGTCAGGCGGAAGACCCGTGCATGAAAGCATGTACCACCAGATTCAAGAACAGCTTCTTCCCCATGGCCATCAAACTACTGAAAGGTCCTCTCAGAGGCTCGGGTGACGTCCTGATCTTGTAACCGAACACGTTGCGGACCTTTGTAATGCTATAATGCTGCAAGACAATATTGTGCACCCTGGTATTTTTCCCTTTGCGCTACCTGTTGTACTTGTGTATGACTTCATTGTACTCAAGTATGATTTAAATTGATAGCACAAAAACAAAGCTGTCCCCCTTAACTTGGTGGACGTGAGAAAAAACAATATAGTAAATCCTCTTTTTAATGGACCTCTTTATAAAAGATTTTGGTTATAGCGGATGGACCAGCCAACACCATCCCGGCTTGCACTGCTTCACCAGCCACATCTTCCAATGCCACCCCCGGTGCACCAGAGAGCCCTTCGTCACCCAATGCACGGTCTAGTTGACACGCCTGTTGTTGCGACTCATGTTGTAGCGCCTGGGGACAGTGTTTTCTTCAGACCACTGCCAGCGACAGGATGTGCCTGGTCACCTTGGGGCTGTCTCCCTTCTCACTAGCTACTGCTTTCTGTTGCCCATTGCTTTGTCCACTTCGTCTCTCCAATGCGACCTCCTCTTCCAACTTCCATCGCTCTGTCCATTCAACTTCTCGCCCCCTCCACCACTACCACCTCCTCCCCCGACATGCTCCTCTTTGGAAGATGTCTACGACTGCAAGGGAGAAGGGGGAGGCGGTGGTGGGGGAGAGGACGAAGCGATGGGTGAGAGGAGCCCAACGGTGACCAAGTGGGTCCTGTTGGTGGAAGCGGCCTGAAGAAAGCGCGTCCTGTTGGGAGCTACAACATGAGCCACAACAACAGTCGTGTCAACAGGTGACGGGCTCGCTGGCATAGACCAGCGGCATCAGTCCCTAGTTTTAAGTTAAAATGACACAAAGTGCTGGAATAAGAGTGAGAAGACTGAATCAGTCTGAAGAAGGGTCCTAACGTCATCTATTCATGTTCTCCAGTGATGCTTCCTGACCTGCTTAGTTCCTCCGGAACTGTGTGTTTTTTTGTCGATTAACCATTATCTGCTGTTATTTGTTTAAAAAAAAAAGTCAGAGTATGGCTGCCCTGCCAGCAGCTGCTAGTCTTTTCACCTTTATTTTTAGTTAGTTAAAAGTGTTTGTTTTGGAGCTCTTTTAGTTTTTTTAGGTGGGGGGTGGGGTAAGGGGGAAACTATTTTTCTCAGTACCTACCCGGTCGCGGATGCGGCTTTTCTCCGAGCCGTGTTTTCGCCCCTTCCTCGCAATGTCCTTTGTTCTTTGTTTCAACTACGTACAACGATAATACCTTACTTGGTTATAGCGGACAATCAGCAATAGCGGACACCATTACACACCCCCCCACCATGGTCCGTTACAACAAGGGTTTACTTAGTGTTAAAGAAACACCAAGTTTCCCTAGCCCTAAATCCCTAACTAGTCTGAAGAAGGGTCTTGACCCGAAACGTCGCCTATCTCCTTCGCTCCTTAGATGCTGCTGCACCCGCTGAGTTTCTCCAGCTTTTTGGGGTTTACTTAGCCTCAGTAAACATAGGATACACTGAAGAGGTACAAAATACTGGAACAATGCTGGATTCAAAGACAAAACTTGACCGTCTCAAAAATATCTACAAAAAATGCCTTTAGTACTTGTCTGTGGAAGACTATCTAATTCTCTCTTTTCATTTTACCATACCAACAGCAGTAAAAATATGAACTACATAACATCAAGTAACATTAATAGCACTTGAAATTCCAAACCTGATTGCTTTTTATACTGGGCTACTCCAAATGTATCAGATTCCTCATCCTCCGAAACAATCTCTTCATTTCCTGTTTGTACATCTGTTGTTTCCTCTTCCAAAGAGTCACCTTTTTTAATTTTTGTTGGTATAACATCTTGCAGAGCCTCCTTTCCTAAAATTGAACATAATATGCATTAGCAATGGCTGCCTCGCCAACAGTCTGTCTTATCCTTTTTTTTTTAGTGCCTGTAGCTTGTTTTATGTGGGGGGTGGGGGCGGTTGGGGAAAACTTTTTCTAATGTCTTACCTCGACGGGGATGTAATTGTTTTACGTATCGTATCTCCTTCCGCATTGCGGCTTAACATTGATGAGTTGGTGGCCTTTGCTGGAGGCCGATTTCAAGAGCTCCACCGCCGGTGCCTATGGGACTTTAACATCATGGAGTCCGCAATCCCTTTGCCAGGGATCAACTTTAGAGCTCCGACCGTGGGTGCTTACAGACTTTAACATCACGGAGCCCGTGGTCTCTGGTCAGAGACCGACTTCGGGAACTCCAAGCCGTGGGAGTTTCGACTGCCCGGCTGCGGGAGCTTTGATCGCCCTGACTGCCCCAACCACGGGAGAACAAAGAGGAAGAAGATTGGATTTTTTTGCCGGTCATCACAGTGAGGAATGTGGGGAATCCGCTGTGATGGATGTTAACTTTTATGTAGTTGTGTGTCTTGTTGCTTTTTTTTCATATGGCTGTATGGTACATATGGTATGTACCTTAAATGGTACGTGTGACAATAAAAGACCTTTGAAACCTTTGAACTGAAACCAAATTCAATTCAATTATTTAAAATATAAAACTGAACATGAAAGTTAAATGCAAGAATCCTGCGAATCTGCAGTAAACTCAGGCAGCAGTGTAACTCATACCACACATATCCTATAATATAATAGGGTTGAAGTAACTGATCTTACAAAAGGCATTATAGTCCGCCTTTGCACCTATGGGCTGGATAAGGAAAATGTAATGCACTTGTTACAAGAATGCATGGAACGTCTGTCAAACTAGAATCAGTTCAAACTTTTGTACTAAAATTCCTCCCAACACTCATGATTACAATCGATCCATTTACAATGTTATAGATACATGATAAGGGAATAAAGTTTAGTACAAGTGTAAAGCCAGCAAAGTCAGATCAAGGATAGTCCATGAGTCCCCAAAGAGGTAGATAGTAGTTCAGTACTTCTCACTGGTTGTGGTTGCCTGATAACAGCTGGGAGGAAACTGTCCCTGAATCTGGTGCTGTGTGTTTTCACACTTCCATACCTTTTACCCGATGGAAGAAGGGAAAAGAGGGTGTGGCCAAGTTGAGACTCATCCTTGATCATGCTGCTAGCCTAGCTGAAGCAGCGTGAGGTATAAATTGAGTCATTAGAAGTGAGGTTGGTTTGTGTGATGGTCTGGGCTGCATCCACAATTTACTGCAATTTCTTGCGGTCTTGGATGGAGCTGTTCCCAAACCAAGCTGTGATACACCCTGATAAATGCTGTCTATAATGCATCGGTAGAAGTTGGTGAGAGTTGTAGGGGACATGGCAAACTTCCTAACACTTCTAAGAAAGTAGAAGACCCCGAGTGCTGTCTGTTTGGAGTTTGCATTTTTACATGTTAGTTTCCTCCAGTTTCCTCCCATGTGCCAGAGGTGACAGTGTAAGTTAATTGGCCTCTGTAAATTGCCCCTAATGTGTGGGCAGTGGATGAGGAGGGATAACATGGAACTAGTGTGAACCGGTGATCGCTGGTCAGCGTGGACTCAGTGAGCCGAAGGGCCTGTTTCCATTACCATAACTCTAAACTAAAATAGTAAGATTAAACAAGAACTTACCAGTTTGAAGTTTGATCTTTATTTTATGAGGAGTTGCGATGAGGGATTTCGTGAAGACCCCGCCAGGCACGCATGCGCGACATTCTTCAAAGCAGCGGTGTGGAATCACAGATCACAAACCGAAGATAGTAAGATTAAAACTTGACCATACCAGTTGAATATATAATAGAGGGTTGGGAGCGGAGGGCACGAAATCCCTCATCGCAACTCCTCATAAAATAAAGATCAAACTTCAAACTGGTAAGTTCTTGTTTAATCTTACTATTTTACTTCGGAGTCACGTGAGTGACTTCGTGAAGATTTCAAAGCTCTGTGATTACATGCCCTGGACCACGCCCATGCTCACACACTGCCGTAATTCTGATGGAGGAAGTATGTTAACGTATTTCAGACTTGAACAAGCTGAAAAAATAATAACATTTGTTAATACAACAATAACCCCCTGAACTCGGGGACAAACGTTTAGGGAACAGCACTTAAAACTGAATCCGCCAACGTTGCGGGAGCGGTTATAAATCAGTTATAAAACCGCTGAAGTGTAGATTCACTGGCCCAGCTCGCTATTGCGAGGCCAAAATCCATGAACACCGCCATAGTCCTTGCCACTGATGTGGATGCAGCCCTGATAGAATGACATTTAAAATATTAGTGTCTTACCTGCTGCACCGAATACCACCTCGTGTCATCTGGAGATAGTCTGCACAATCACCCTGTGACGTGGGTTACCATGGCTGAAACAGACCCGTCTCCATACATCTGATGCCCATTTGCAGACGTGTAGTCCCAGGTCTGTGTAGTGTAAGTAATTCTTCTGTAAAGAAGTTACCTTAGTATGGTCCGATCATTCTATCCAGGTTTAATTCCTGTAAAGTCATGACCTGTTGAGCTGTGTTCAGTGCCATTATCATAAGCACTTTGAAGGTGAGTAAGTCCATCATAGGCGACCAGCTCCTGAGGAGGGTCAACACTACCTCATCCCAGTCCAATCTAGCGATAGGACGACAATGCACTCCTGGCACTGTATACAGCACTGTAACTGAGGGACTCGTCATAATGACGACCCATGAGTATTCCAGCACCTTGGAGAGTATAGCAGATATGTAGATGGTCTAGGTCCGACTACAGAAACCTCCCATATCCTTATGTAGGCGAGGTACTGCTTCCTACTGGACTCTCTCTGCACGATGCTGTTTGACATCCATGGTCCTTTATGTTGCAGAGCCTGGTTGCGTATCCTGCAGCACCTGTCTGATGAAGCAGAATGGGGAAAACATAGAAACCCCGCATTTCCCCCCAACGTAGCGAAAACGCGTCCATCGCCACTGCCCCAGGATCTAGTTCTCAAGACATATGTTAGTATCCAATGGCTCAACCTGGACGCAAAGAGGTCGAAATCTGGTATTCCATATTAGGCTATAATTTTAGCAGATATTTGGAGGTTCAATCTACTTGATGTCGTTATTAATACTTGTGACCTGGTGTCCGCCACTATATTGAGCTTATCCAGAAGGTACATAGCTGAACTCAAATTTCTTTCAATCCACCAGAGCCAAATTAATGTTTCCAATTCATCCCAAGATATTAACTTGACGCCACCCATAAGGTTTAATATGCCTCCTCAGTGGTATTATTTTGAAGACGAACATACGTATGCTGCAGATTAGTACATTAATGCGCAGCCCTGGACATGCTCCCAGCATTTCTAAACAGTTTATACCTTGTGATTGAAGAAAGTAGACTCATGCAATCCCATTTACCGCCCCACCTGGAATGGTGTCAGTAGTTCCCCAGCCCTCGGCGCTTGCGTCGGTTTGTAACGCGACTACTAGGTTTGATGTAATGATGGGATTTAACAATCACAACCATTGCTAATCCACTGTTGTACCTCAATTATGCTTGGATTGGCAGCTGCTTAAGCTCGTAATTGTAAGCATTCGCTATACATGCCGAGATTTTGCTTATTCACCCAAGCTTTGATAGCGTAACGACCCAATTATGTGGCTGGAATGTAGCTCCAATTTACCCATAGCTTAGCAGCATGTCGAAAGTCAGTTCCCTGGCGCAAGCAAGGCTGTTACATGAATCTATTATGGCTATAGCTCTGTTCCCTGGATAGTGACAAACAGAGCCGCAGAATGTATGTACCTCCCTCCTACTTGTGAGGTTATGCATGCAGCACTTCCAAGAGAACCAGGCCCCCTTACCTCCATGGTTACCGGCGAGCCTGACGTTCTGGTTTCTAGTATTCCTTCTTTGCTGGGTGCTGCTCGATCGCCTCGGTAAATCCTTGTTCCTGCAGCTGGTGTGTGGTGAGGTAGTCTATGCTGGCTCTGCCCTAACAAGGCTTCTGCTGTTGGGGAGCTGGTGCGGATGTGTTCTTGATGGCCTCGTCTTTGACCGGCTTGGGCAGGTCCTCCCCAAACAGCTGTCTTGGAGGTGTGGTGGAGGTACGACCCAACCCAGCGAATTCAGGGTTAATGTCGGGCCGGATGGAGCTCTGACTAAAACAGTTTCCCGAAGTGTGCTACACAGGAGGGCTAGAGCATCCTGCTGCTCTGCGGATGCACCTGCCCCATCGAGGGTCCTGATGAGCGCCGTGATGCCCGACGCCAATAGCTTCAGAATTTTCTGCCTCTTCATCTCTTGTTCCCTCGCATTGGAAATTATGTTCCCTCAGATGGCTGAGTCGACCCTCGGGACGTTCAGGGTAACACAGTTTCCAGGATCCTTGTACTTCTCCGTGTTTCTGAAAGCACCTGGTCTAGGAACTGGTGTGTCGTCAAGAATTAATACTTACTGCCAATGTAGAGTGCAGCGGTACCCCTGAAAACAGGTTTCGGATTTTCGACACCTCCAACTTCTTCTTCTGGATCGAGAGCAGTGGGCTCTTCTGCTGCCGCTGCTTTGTCAAATCGGCCATCTGTTGAATGCTAGCACTCCCGATGGACGAAGGTGAGATTGAAGGTGGTGGTCATGATCCGAACTCCCAGACCGCTGAGACTCCTGCTCTTGCCGACCCAGGTCCTGCTGATATAGTTGCTCCACCATTAGCTCCATCCTAGCCATGCGACCGCTGCCGCTACACACGGACAACAGGTCGACTTCCCCAGGCCCTGATGAGTCGCTGGGGCTTCTGCCAGTAGGTCACACCTCAACGAAGTGGCTGACAGGTACTCGTCAGCACCCGCTCCTGCGGGGCTGAACGACTTCCGCACGGACAACCCGCTAGCCCGGCATCCCTCGGACCTTAGCGGCCTCTCTACCTGACGAGCAGGCAGAGGAAAGGAGTCGGAACCGGTCCCCAATACCGGTCTGTGGTCCGTGCAGGCACACCGTCACCCTCACCCCCAGGGGTCTGTGACGGCGCTTGGCTGGCTTTACCCGCAGCAACGGGATTGCCTAACCGTATTCTGCTGCCACCGGTCTGCGCTCCGGCAGCCTGTTCCGGTGCAGTGCCGGTACCTCCTGCTCCCGCAGGCTGTACGACTCCTGCACGGACATACCGCTAGTCCGCCGTCGTTTGGACCTAAGCGGCACCTCTGCCTGGTGGGAAGGCAGAGGGAAGGATCGGTACCGGTCCCCAATACCGGCTCCGCTGTCCGTGCAGGCTTGCCGTCACCCTTAACCACACGGGTCCATGAGGGCGCATAGCCGGCGTTACCCGTAGCAATGGGGTTGCCTAGCCGTAAACTGCTGCCACCGGTCTGCGCTCCGGCAGCCTGTTCCGGTGGACACCGGTACCTCCTGCTCCTGCAGGGCTCCCCGATTTCCAGCAGGTCCATCACCGGCCTGCAGTCTAGCAGGTTACCCCCGGCGGTATGTCGATGCCTCCCACTGCAGCGGGGCATGACCTGTGCGCAGCTCTCCCCATCTCTGATACCTGCATAGTAGGAGAGACAAAACGAGCCGCCGAGCGGGTCACATGTTTACGCACCTTTGCCCCACAGTCACTATGCATAGGTGAGAGTGGTAGGGAGTCCAGGTCTTGCCCATCCTGCTCCCACGCGGTGCTCCACCATTTTGCGGCCCCATGGTCAGCCGTGGTGGAGAGACGGGTCCTGGCTGCGCAGGGCTCCCCGACCTCCGCGTTCTTCTGGAATGGTGGCCGCTGACTCCCATCTGAAGTCGCACGGCCCTTGGAGACCTGCTTCGCTGCCTTCATTCTGGTCTCCATCCCTCTGTAAGCAAACTCGAATACAGACGCTTAGCTATTCAAAGTTAGTATCTTACCTGAGGGTCTTTAAGAAGTATGGTGACCAGCCTCTCATGCTTTAATAACTTTTATATGTTGGCAGTCGGAACTTCTTGAAGACAATGCATACCCTAGAGTAGCAGGGCACTTTAATGTAGCCAGGCCACAGAATCCCTGCAGTTGCAGTGTGGAGTCAGGCTGCCTTTGCTTGCAAGCCTGCTTCTCCCTGAATGCCAGCAACCCGCAGAACCCCTGCAGGCTGCGGTGTAGAGTCGGGCTGCTGCCCATGGCAAGCACAGCAAGCCCTACACCACATGCACACCGCCAGCCCGCAGTATCACCCCCGCGGGCTGTGGTGTAGAGTCGGGGCTGCCGCTCCGCCGTTGAAACTTCTGACGGCGAGCCTGCAAGCCCGACTCCTGCATGCACACCGCCAGCCCGCAGTATCCCCCGCGGCTGCAGTGTAGAGTCGGGGCTGCCGCTCTACCGTTCCTACTTTGAACGGCGAGCCTGCAAGCCCCACGCCTACATGTACACCGCCAACCCGCGGTGTTCCCCGCGGGCTGAGGTGTAGAGTCGGGGCTGCCGCGCTGCCGTCGCGAACTTTTGACAGCGAGCCGGCAAGCCCCATTCCTTTTCGCCCGCGGCGTCCCCTGCGGGCTGCGGTGTGGAGTCGGGCTGCCTCTGCCGTCCTCCGCCGGCGAGTGTATGAGCCCGGACCCTCCTGGGTCAACGGGCTTCCCGACTCCAACTATTGGAGCCGCCGCTGACTGCCGCAGCAGTCAGATCCGAGGCGGCTGCGAGACCCTGCGACAGGGCCACCTAGAAGAAAAAGACCGCAGGTTAGTGTTTTACTTACCTGCAGGTCCCAGCAGTAGAGGAGCAACGCTCCTCCCTGCCTGTCGCTCGCATGCGGTCGACGATATGTCGCGCATGCGTGCCTGGCGGGGTCTTCACGAAGTCACTCACGTGACTCCGAAGTAAAATCTACATCCACAACTAAACATATGGTTAAGAGAAAACTAAGCCATTAACAATGCAAATAAGCACTTCCATTGCTGCTGGAAGATAGAGTGATTGTGATATTTCAGATGTTCTTTACAGTTTACCTTTTGTAATAACTCCATCTTTTTCAGTGTTACTGTGTTTTTCTTTATTCCATTGTGGTGCAAACAAAATGGTGTTAACGGATTTCTTCAACTTAAATTCCTCTTCACCCGCTACATTTTGAGAAAAAGATTTGAACAGCCAGTTACAAAGACTATTGATAAAATGGAAGCATAACTTAAATTCCATTTCCTACAAATTGATGAGGTTTCAGGTTTGATTTCTGGTTTGTGCTGAATGAGGCATCAGAATAAAGGGAGAACAAAGCCAGGATCCTCATGATCATAAAACAACAAACATTGACAAAGAACGCATGTGGTTATATTAAACAAATTATCCTTGCATGAATAAGGTATCGGCTATGTTTGCATGGCATAGCCTGACCTAACCCTGAATACTTTATCAGAATATACCCCTTGCCTGATCTGACCCCAACACAAAGACTAAATCTTGAATCTAGTAGTCAAGCTCTATTTCAATTGTTGAGTTTCAAATTTAATCTTAATGTCATCCAACCAGAGCAGGATTGTCAATTGGTGTTTATCTTGCTGACTGTTCTTGAGAAAGGACAATTTATACACAGAGATCTACTATCCAGATTTCCCCGTTCAGGACATATGTGTGCACCACAGAAACCTTCCATTTGAGGAAAAAGTAGGACAATTAGACGATAGGGAACCCCAAGAAGTTAGTGCATACCTGGTGAATTCAATCCATAAACAATACGTCAAGATTTTCCTATAAGCAGTTGAATGTTTATTTGTTTGGCACTCTTTTTCTCTCTTCAAAGGTTGCATAAACCAGTGAATACCTCTGGTTTATTTCCAGTATATACAGTATTTTGTTTTAATAACATGACAGATATATTCAGAAATGAAGTTTAAACAAATTGAAATACAATAAAACATAATGCAGCACGTTAAGGACTTCAGTTGTGTTGCACTATCAGACTTTCCGTGCCATTGCAATAACATTGAATTAATTTTTTAGATGTAATACTATTGTAATATTTTTTCCAGTAAAGGAACTGTAGAAACCTCCGACCCTGGTGTGTTTCGAGGGAGCAGAGGCGACATCACCCGGTGAATTTCTAATAGTCAGATAGCAGAGCAGCAGCATTTTACTGTGTATTTACATTGTGGTGATTACATCAAAACAGCAATTTACAATTTCAAACCAAACAATTCTTCCAAGAAGAAAAAATATACTTGCATTCCCAGAACATCCCAACATACTTTGCAGCCAAGGAGATCATTTTAAAGTGTACTAAGGAATGCATGAAATAAAGAAGCTAATTTGCACACAACAAACTTTCACAATTTCTAGATTGCATTTTAATAAGGAGTAGGCCAATCTGCTTTTTGAGCCAGCCTGACCCACTGAGTTACTCCAGCATTTATGTGGTTTTCTTTGCAACCAGCATCTGTAGTTCAATAAGTTTTCCCATCCAATCTTGGCCTCCACACTTTTCTCTTCTCTTTTCAAGTTCCATGGCTCCCTTTAGTTCATACAAGTTTATCTCCACAGCTTGGGGGAGCTCCCCAGAGCAGAGAATTCTGGAGTCACAACCCTCCAAGAAAAGAAATCCCTCCTCATTTCACCTGCAATTGGATCACTTCTTATTTCACACCTGACCCCTGCAGCACTACAATCTGCACTCCTTTTATCCTTTTTGCACAATTTGTTGTACTCATGCACATTATTCAATTTATCATGTATCTGTACTATGTGGATGGCTCATGTATTGTATTTCCGCTGCTGGTTGACACACAATCAAAGCTTTTCACTGTACACATGACAATAAACTAAACTGACAAAACCAAACTATGTATTGTATTATCTGCATGGATAGTATGCAGATAGTATGGCCTATCTCCTTTGCTCCTTAGATGCTGCTGCACCCGCTGAGTTTCTCCAGCTTTTTGTGTAACCCTGGATAGTATGCATCTCAGTTCATGTGACAATAATAAACCTATGGCATTATCTTGAAACTATGCCCCCTAAGTTGCAGATAACTCCACCAGAAAATATATTCTCTCAGCATCCACCAAATTAACCTACTTCAGATCACTTCTCAGCTTTCAAATGAACATTTATCTAGGAACAGCCTGCTTAACGTCACTTCAGAAATCAATACCCACATCTCTGGCATCAACCAAGTGACCCCATTCACTGAGCTAGCTCCAACTTAAATATATCGTTCCTCAAATATGGAGACGAAAACTATCAGCAGTACAATAATATAATCTCAGCTGGAAATTTGTATCAAATGTTCTTTTATAGACACAAAAAGCTGGAGTAACTCAGCAGGACAGGCAGCATCTCTGGAGAGAAGGAATGAATGACGTTTCGGGTCGAGACCCTTCTTCTATGTTCTTTGGACTTGCAGTAAAGGCCAACATTACACTTTCCTATTCAGGGTTAAATCTTAATTTGAACAACAGTATTTCTTCTAAATAATGGGGTCATTTACAATAGACAATAGGTGCAGGAGTAGGCCATTCAGCCCTTCACGTCAGCACCGCCGTTCAATGTGATCGTGGCTGATCATCCACAATCAGTACCCCATTCCTGCCTTCTTCCCACATCCCCTGGCTCAGCTATCTTCAAGAGCCCTATCCGGCTCTCTCTTGAAAGTATCCAAAGAACTGGCCTCCACCGCCCTCTGAGGCAGAGAATTCCACAGACTCACAACTCTCTGGGTGAAAAAAACGTTTCTTCATCTCCGTTCTAAATTGCTTACCACATGGCCCCTGGTTCTGGACTCCCCCAACATTGGGAACATGTTTCCTGCCTCTAGCGTGTCGAAACCCTTAACAATCTTATATGTTTCAATAAGATCCCCTCTCATCCTTCTAAATTCCAGTGTATACAAGCCCAGCTGCTCCATTCTCTCAGCATATGACAGTCCCGCCATCCCGGGAATTAACCTTGCGAACCTACGCTGTACTCCCTCAATAGCAGAATGTCCTTCCTCAAATTTGGAGAAACAAAACTGCACACAATACTCCAGGTGTGGTCTCACTAGGGCCCTGTACAACTGCAGAAAGACCTCTTTGCTCCTATATTCAACTTCTCGTGTTATGAAGGCCAACATTCCATTAGCTTTCTTCACTGCCTGCTGTACATACATCAGGGGCAGACAGAAACAGAGGCTACCCCTCACAGATCAGACACTCTGAGGATTGCACTGGAAGGCCAGTGCGATTTTTTGTACTTAAATCTCTGGGATGCTACCCGAGCCCACAAACCTCTGACTGATTAAAAAGTCTGAGCTTCAACAAAAAATGGTGAAAATACGCTTCCTGTGGAAAGAGAAATGTTTCCGATTCTGAAGAAAGGCCTTCTACCTGAAATACGGCTGATGTCTGGCCTGCTGAATGTTTCCAGCATGTGCTGTTTAAAAAAAACAGACTGCCAGTTTCACTTTTCATCGTTGACAGATCTGCCACAAGCAATGTGTTACCTTCTCTGTCACAGCCGAAGCTCAGTAGATTGTTGTCGTGGACCCGAGCTCCACTGGGACCTCTTTCAGCAGCTTCCCGTACATCTTTTTTAAATTCGATTCCGGTCTCCGCACCTTCCTCGCTCTCCGAGGCTGAGCTGGGGCTAGTGCAATAGGCCCGAGCAGGACTGCTGGGAGCAGGGGAGGGTTTGGAGGTGCAGGCGAGCCCCCGGTTGCGGCCGCGACGCGTTGCAGCAGCCGCCGCCGCCACACACAAGCTCTGCTGTTGCTGCCCAGGCGCTCCCTCGCTATCCTCCTCGCTCGACTGACTCTTCCTGCGGCGGAATGTCCGCTTCGAACTCTTGCGGAACATTCCAAAGACAATCGCGGAAGGAAGGAACACGGTCCCCGCCGCCGACACCGCGTTCTCAGCGCACGCCACGCGAGATGGAGGGAGGATTCTTCCACGGTGCAAGGCGGGGGGGGGGGGGGGGGGGGAGAGAGCAGAAACGATAAGCAGTTACTTTAAACATTTCATTTTGAAGTAATTTCGTTGACACGAAATTTGCACGAATGTTCATTATTACACCACAAAAGCAACTTATTTCACTCTATGTCTAATCTATCACCGAAGCATCTTACACGTCACTCCCCCACCCCCAAACAATATGTTAAATCCCCGGGTCAAGAGTTGCCCCTGTTTCCTTGCAAAAGTTATGCTTGTGAGGAACATCAGGAATTGGAGTAGGAGTAGGCATTTGCTCATTGGATAGACACAAAATGCTGGAATAACTCAGCGGGATAGGCATTTTGTGTCTCTCTTCAGCGTATATTTGGTGTAAACCAGCATCTGCAGTTCCTTCCAACACATTTGCTCCTTGGAGTCTGAAGGGTCCCAACCCGAAACGTCCGTCACCTATTTATGTTTTCCAGAGATGGTGCCCGACCCACTGAGTTACTCCAGCCCTCTGTGTATTTTTTTTTCTGCACCAGCATCTGCAGTTCCTTGTATCTACTATCATTATTGCATTGTAATTCTCTGTATTTATGTCAAAAAACATTTAAAAGATGGGATTGCTGCAGGATAAGTGTAAATCAAGTGGCAGACCTGTAGACTTTAGCAGAATTAATAGGCCGAAGGGCCTTCGCCTTCTCCGTCTCTGCCTCAGAGGACGGTGGAGGCCGGTTCTCTGGATACTTTCAAGAGAGAGCTAGATAGGGATCTTAAAGATAGCAGAGTCAGGGGATATGGGGAGAAGGCAGGAACGGGGTACTGATTGGGGATGATCAGCCATTATCACATTGAATGGCCTACTCCAGCACCTATTGTGCTGTTTCTCTATGTTATTCCGTGAGTTGTTTCTGTCCCAAGTTTCACATTCTCAAGTCCAACAGAATACAAAATGCCATCATCCTCTGATCAATAATTCCTAGGGGATGTTTTATTGTAAGTTCATTCATTAAACTTTATCGTCTCATTATCGATTATCAGATCCAAATGGCCATATTGCTGATTGGCTCCATAACATAATGCTCTAGATAACTGCAAATTTACAGGAGACAACACTATGAATGTGTTCTTGGAACTATCCTTTTCAAATTAATTAACCTTATCTATAATAAAATGAAAGTCTCCCATGATTATATTTTTGCATGTCCTCATTATTAGACCATAAGACATAGGAGGAGCCTTAGGCCATTCGGCCATCGAGCCTGCTCCACCATTCGATCATGGCTGATCTATTTATCTCAACCCCACTCTCCTGTCGTCTCCCATAACCTTTGACGTTACTAATCACAAACCTATCAATCCCATATTTAAAAAAAACCCAATGACTTGGTCACCCTGCTGTCTGTGGCAATTAATTCCACAAATTCGCCACCGTCTGAAAATTCCTCCTCAATTACATTTTGAAGGTACGTCCTTTTATTTTGAGGCTGTGCCCTCTGGTCCTAAACTCTCCCACTACTGGAAACATCCTTTCCACATATATTATTTGTTGTCGTACTCTTTTCTGCAGTGTGGCTAATAGTTTAGGAGTCCATATACCACTCCTATAACATATATCAGCATTATCTTTACCTCTCTATTTTTAATGCCAATCCAAATGAATTCAGCCTCAATCATCACTACCCATTGTATTTATATAATTGTTTATAATAGTGCTATCGCAACACATTTTTTCCCATTTCGACCTGAATGTCAATATTTCCAGGATATAAAGTTCTTAGCATTAATCCTAAGATTAGCATATCATCGGCTATGTCATATCCATTGATCTCCATTTATGCCATTGTTTTCAACCTACCTTAGTGCGTATGCTTTGTGCATTAAGATACAATAGCTTTAGGCTTATTTTTGTCAACTTTAATTATCTTCCCATGTTGTTGATACTTTGGCTCTGTTTGTCACTTGTCATTGATTTCCCAGCCACGTGCTTTTGCACTCGTTCACTTGTCTCCTACTTCTCCCTCTCTTGCCTTCCAGTTTACACAAGGTCTGAAGAACGGTTCCAAGCCGAAATTTTGCATGACCGCCAGAGATACTGCCAGACCCGTTGTGTTACTGAAACACATTTTTTTGATTGGGTTCCCTTCCCCTTGTCATTCCAGTTTGAACTTTCCACCACAACTCAGCAACCACCCTCACATGCAAAGATAGTATCTTTGCTCACAAGGTCGTCAATCCCAGGTCCTCAGGCAATAACCTGCCCCACCTGCACAGGTCCAACCTTCCCCAAAGTCTGTTATGGTGTCTCAGGAATGTGCCCTTCTTGCTGAGCCCTCAAATGCTCTCCCAAATGGCACACACCGAATCAAACAGCCATTACAGAGACATGGTTTTGCTTGTGGATTAACATTTAATATTCATGGAATTTTTACTTTTAATAAGAACATGTGGGAAGAGAAAGTGGCGGGTTAACACTATTAAACGACCAAATGAGTACGGTTGACAGAGATGATCGAGGCTATGAGAGTATTGAGTCAATTTGGGTAGATGTTTGAAATATTGAGGGCAATAGGATGTTTAAGTAAAGTATCCTTTATTGTTATTCAGACCTTTCGGTCTGAACAAAATGTTGTTCCTTGCAGTCATACATTTAATAAAATGACAAACCACACAATAAACACAAATTAACATCCACCACAGTGAGTTCACCAAGCGCCTCCTCACTGTGGTGGAAGGCAAAAGTCTTAAGTCTTTGTGTCTTCCCTCCTTGCTCTCCCTCTGCGCTGAGGCTATCCAGAAGGAACTGCAGATGCTGGAAAATCGAAGATAGACAAAAATGCTGGATAAACTCAGCGGGTGAGGCAGCATCTGTGGTCTGAATAAGGGTTTCGACCCGAAACGTTGCCTATTTCCTTCGCTTCATAGTTAGATGCTGCCTCACCCGCTTAGTTTATCCAGCATTTTTGTCTACCGAGGGAAATAAGATTTTGGCCTTCAATTGTGCTACCCCTTGGGCTCTCAATTTACCCCAGGATTTTTCCTGTCTGGCCCCGTCTCCGGTCTACTCGTGTATTTCATTTCTACCTCCTCTTCTCCGGCCTTCTGCTCTGCTCCGCTCCGCTCTGCTGGGCTCGGTCCTCCCCCTATCTCCTCCCTCCCTCCCTCCCCCCGGACTCTCTTCCTGTCTCGCTGCTGTCAGCGCCATGTTATCGCTGTGACACTGCGGCTCCGCAACAGGTCGGAGGGGGATCGCGGTTGCCGCGCTGCGGGCAGAGGCGGCCGGGCCGGACCGGACCGGACCGGACTGGGCGGGGAGCGAGCGGAGGAGGAGGCGCGGGTTGGAAGGCGCAGGGAAGGAGGTGAGACTCGGAGGCTTTGCCGGCGGGGCCGGGCCGGGCCTCCGTCACCAGCCGCCCGCCGGTGGATCGGGTCCGGGGGCAGCTGGAGCGTCTACCCCGGGGGAGAGTTCACCTCGGCGTCGGTGAGCAGTGAGTGGGCTCAGCTGGTGGACACGGGGCAGAGGTGGAAGGTTGGATTTATGGTCCTCCTGTGCAGAGAAAGCTTTGAATTTGTCATTTACAAACGGAGTTGTGTGTTGCCAGGACGCAGCTCTGGCTTGGGCAAGGCCATCTGAAATCATAGCATTTTTTCAATTGGCTGGATTAGTTGGCGATTTGTTACTTCCCTTTAAACGCGGGTTTTGCATTTTGATTCGCTGGCTCTAACATCAACATCATTTCAATGTGTAGTATATTTCATAGAAGCGTTTACTTCGGAGATTATAAAGTACAAAGCGTAAGTAGACAGTATTACAGAAAAGAAATGTAGGTCAGTAATTTTCTTGGCTGTAGATCTGCTTTGGAGCAGATCAACTCATTTAAAACTTCCATGTTACGAAATGGTATGTATTTTTGAAAAATGAATTTTAATTTTTTTTATTTTGATAAACTTGTCTCAAAATTAAAAGCTTTCCGTAATCCATGGTATCTTCATTATAAAAGTGGTTCACATTCCTGGTTTGCTTTAATCAATTAGGCTGCATTAAGTTGAAATTGTTTTGCTGCATTAATTATTATTGTCCCATTTCTTTGTGTGTTAGCCATGATTCGGCGAATGTCATTTTGCCTGTGTTAGAAACCACACTTTACCATGTAGATTTTCAGCAATTGAAAGATTGAGCTGATGTATTTTATTAAGATTGTTAAATTGAGGCCCTTATTTATCAAATAAAGTGAACATTGCACCATTCGTGAAGGAATGTGATAGTTTACCCGTGTGTGGTAAAGAACTGGATACACCACAGGATGACTTACTGGGAACGTGCAGCAATATATTTTTTAAATGATAAAGTCTTACTCAGTAACTTCTGTGGTGGATAACACCACCGTATTTAAAATAATATTTTAAGCAAGTGAATATCCCTGGTAAAGCTAATTTGTCCATTGTCAGTTATTTGTTAATCTTGGAGACAAACAGCACAGAAACAGGAGATTTGCCTTACCGAGCCCACGATGACCATCAACCATCCTTTTGCACTAATCTTACCTTGATCACTTTTTTTAATTCTCCCCACATCCTTATTTATTACTTCCCCATCCACTTGTCATACCAGTTATTAACACAATAGAGGCAATTTGCAGCAGCTAATTAACCTATCAATGTGCAAGTCTTTGGAATGTTGGAGGAAAGCAGAGCATCTGGAGGAGCCGATATTGTCATAATGTGCAAAGTACACATAGACATGACCTGAGGTCAGCAGTGAATCCAAGCCTCCACCACTGTACCTCCCTTTTTCTTCTGAATAGTTAGAAATTACCCACCTTCATGCACTGTTGCAAGGAATGAATAACATGTTAATCATTTCTGAAGACATTTAAGGTGAAGAAATCTTATCAAGCTTAGGTTGAAATTTATTTCCCAAAAGGATACAAGTGAATTGGATGTTTTTCTCCCATAATCTGACATTTTGGTATTAATTTTACTGAGACTATTATGATTTGGAATATTGCACTTGCTTTCTATTTATTTTTTCTGCATTATAGTTCATGCTGTGTATTCAAGTTATTGTGCTTGTTTAAAATAATTTTCATAGTGGTACAGCTGGTAGAACCTCACAGCACCAGAGTTCAAGGTTTGATCCTAACCCCACTGTCTGTGTGGAGCTTGCATGTTCTCCATGTGACCGCATGAGTTTCTTCCACGTGCTCTGTTTTTTCCCCCACATCGCAAAGACCTACTGATTTGTAGGTTAATTGCCCTGTCTAAGTTGTCCCCAGTGTGAAGGGGGTGGTTATGAAAGGGGGATAACATATAACTAGTGTGAAAGGGTGATCGTTGGTCCAAAGAGCCTGTTGCCATGCTGTATCTCTAAACTAAACTAAATACAGTGGAAAAAGATGTAATCCTTAATTCTCCAGTATGTTCAAAATAATTTATCTTTCAAAGTGCATAACTGATCATTCTGCAGACTGGTGTTAAATATCACCAACAAGGTCTTCTCTTCTTCTTCTTCTTCTGGTGTATGGCGTGCATAGCCTAAAGTTGTAGGACAACTTGGTCTATTTGATTTTGCACGCCAGGTTGATTACATTCGTTGAAGCAGGGTGGACCACGTGAAGGTTGCAATCTCCCACTAAAAACCACAGGGTGTTGTTACAGACTTACTTGGCATACAGCTCAGAAACAGGCCTTTTGGCCCAACTTTTTCATGCCCCATCTAGGCTTATCCCATTTGCCCACATTTGGCTCGTATTCCTGCAAACCTTTCCTTTTCATGTAGCTGCCCAAATGTATTTTAAATGGTGTTATTTTAGTTGCCTTAATTATCTCCTCTGGCAATTTGTTCCATCTAGCCACCACCATGACAAGGTACATGAAAACGTTTCACTTCAGGTTCTTGTTAATCTTTTCCCCCTATGTTCATACAAATCAGGTGGATGTACTGTGTTTATTTACCAAATAAATATCTACCACCACTATGTAACCAAGTAAGAAGAGTATTCACAATGATTGAAAACGAGTTCTAACAGATTTCTAATTTGATAGCTTAATTTTAAGTGATGTGGATATATTAAGCAACAAAGCGTAATGGCAATGTCTAGCCCTCCCATTTTATGCACTAATTAAAATTTGCAGGTGGCTAGCATCTAACATATTAGACAACACCGATTTAATAGCAGAGTTCTTCAACTGAGCCCTTGTGTTTTGAAATGTAGCTTCCAGTAAAGCTGTAGCCAACTATTTCTCTGTGGACATTCAAAACTTTTTGCATCAGTACAAACACTGCACTTATTTTCTGTGATGTAGACAATAACTGCCCAATGAAGTTAGCAGTAAGCATATACTCCAATGGAGATAGCTTCATGACATCATAAACTGAATTTGCATTTTCTGTGGTTAAATACATATTGTGAATCCTGATCTGTTTCTCTGTCTTTTCTAAAGAAGATATCTACTTTTGAATCATGAACCTCTTGAAAATAATAACCATATGAGTAAATTGTGAGGTGCATTTGGACTTGGTGAGTTCACCTTCTTCTTTTGAAAATGGTGGCAGTAAGTTGCTGTTAATTATCTCAACTTGCAAGAGCACAGGGGGGAATATGGGGGTTGGGAGTGGTAGGATAACGAGAAGATACGTTTTAAAGGTTATTCTGGTGTGCACAATTAGAGTGGTCTTTTTTTGAGATACAGAAGCATTTTCACTTTCACTCCATAACAGGAGGAACAATCCGAAGTAAAATCAGACAAACCTTTTTTCTAAAATTGGTAAATGGACTCAATTTTAAGCTGTTTTGAGACTATTGAAATATATTAGTTGAAACCATTGTATTTTTGAGGAAATTGAACCAAACCAATGAAAGTTGTTTCATTATGTATAAATATCATACCAATGTCTTGGTATGTTAATTATTGTCCATTAATCTTTCGGGTACTGAAAATCAGAAATACAAATTCTTGGTTTCAATTTTTTAGTTTAATTGTTGAAGACATTTAAAATTCAAATTCTCTGAATCTCTGTTTTCCCCTTTTTTCTCCAGCAGAGCAAAGGATAAACTAACTGCCTTCTCAAACCTTATGCTTGTTACTTTGCAGTCCTTCAATCTGATTGGGTAAAGCAGAGTTACTTGCTGTTTATTCATTTGAGATCTCTTGTCAGCCTTGTACCACAATATCAGTTCATCATTTCAGATTCAGATTCAGATTCAGATTCAGATTCAATTTTAATTGTCATTGTCAGTGTACAGTACAGAGACAACAAAATGCATTTTTGAATGGATTTCAATAATTTGCCAAGCGAATAGGTGCAGGTTGAATTGTAGGCAGATGCCATTTGTAGCAAAATCTCTGCGATTGAGTTTTCTTCTTGTCTACCTCCATCTCTAATAGCTGGGGATTCAAATTAATGACAAGGTACTCAAATAATTAAAATAAAGACAGAGAGGTACTGCATCTATACTGTACACTACTTTCACAGAAGCAAACCAGTTGTGCCTAGTTTCCTACTGAAACATTTCTGCCAACACAGAGCAACAGGTCACGTTATGATTCTTAAAGGAGTACACACCCAATATTACATAAGCCACGATTGGACACATTCAAAGCCTATGACCTAATTGGATTAGTTTGGCTTATGGGTATGTACACCAGAGTGCAATAACATTTCCTGTTCACATGAGCCTCGCAGGGTAAATCATACACAATAGTGATAAATACAACAATAAATACAATGATTAATTCAAAACCGAAGAATGGTGCAAGATTGTATTACAATCTAAAGAGCTGCAAAAAAAATAAAACACAATATTGGGACAATCAAAAGAGATATAATTAAGAGTACTATCACAACGTTTAAGAAACATTCAGAAAGGTATATGGATAGAATAGGTTTAGAGAGATATGGGCCAAACGCAGGCTGGTGGAACTAGTGCAGGTGGGACATCTTGGTCGGTGTGGGCAAGTTGGGCCAAAGGGCGTGTTTCCACAGCATATGACTATGAGTTAGGGAACGTATGCATACATCTGGGAAAAGTGGGGTGAAACGTGATTAATTCAAGAATCTGATTGCCATGGGGAAGAAACTTTGTGTCTGGATATCTGAGCTTTTAAGCCTTTGTATCTTCTCCTAGAAGGTAGAAGAGAGAAAAAAGAAGGACCGAGGTGTCAGCCATCCTTGCTAATACTTCCACCCTTCTTGATGCAACGCACTGTGACAATGGAAATAAGTGACGTGCCTGTGATGGGAAGGGCTGTGTTCAAGAGACCCTGCAGGTTCAACCAAGGTCTGCCTGTGAAGAGTACAGTGGTTGCCATACCTGGGTGAGGTGCATCACATCAGAGTAGTTTTTATGATGCATTCGTAGAAGATGGAGAGAATTTTTGGGTGAATATCCTGATGTATTTTCTTGATTACAGTGTGAAGGGATAAGGTTAGGTTGCTGGTGATACCGATACTCAAGAACCTGAAGCTGTTAACCATTTCTGCAGCAACAATATTGATGAGGGCCAGGTTGTGTTCACCCCTGCACTTTCCTATCTCAATAATCAACTCCTTCCTCTTACTGACGTTATAGGTTAGATTTTCGTCCTGACACCATGGCACATGGTCCTCGAAGAGTATGGATTAACGGGTCCCTTTCAGAATGTCAGGCAGTGACTAGTGGTGTGCTGCAAGGCTCGGTGCTGGGACCACAGCTATTTATAATATATATTAATGATTTAGATGAAGGGATTAAAAGTAACATTAGCAAATTTGCAGATGACACAAAACTAGGTGGCAGTGTGAACTGTGAGGAGGATACTATGAGAATGCAGGGTGAGTGGGCAGATGCAGTTTAATTTGGATAAATGTGAGGTTATCCACTTTGGTAGCAAAAACAGGAAGGCAGATTATTATCTAAATGGTGTCAAGTTGGTAAAAGGGGAAGTACATTGGGATCTGGGGTTCCTTGTTCATCAGTCACTGAAAGTAAGCATGCAGGTACTGCAGGCAGTGAAGAAAGCGAATGGCATGTTGGTCTTCATAACAAGAGGAGTTGAGTATAGGAGCAATGAGGTCCTTCTGCAGTTGTACAGGGCCCTAGTGAGATCACACCTGGAGTATTGTGTGCAGTTTTGGTCTCCAAATTTCAGAAAGGACATTCTTGCTATTGTAGGTTTACAAGGTTAATTCCCGGGATGGGCGGGACTGTCGTATGTTGATAGAATGGAGTGGCTGTATATGCTGGAATTTAGGATGATTATTAATGGTTTGGACATGCTAGAGGCAGGAAACATGTTCCCGATGTTGGGGCAGAACCAGGGGCCGCAGTTTAAGAATAAGGGATAAGCCATTTGGAACAGAGATGAGGAAATACTTTTTCACACAGAGAGTGGTGAGTCTGTGGAATTCTGGATCCCAGTTCTCTGGATGCTCTCAAGAGAGAGTTAGATAGATCTCTTAAAGATAGCGGAGTCAAGGGATATAGGGAGAAGGCAGGAACGGGGTACTGATTGTGGATGATCATCCATGATCACTTTGAATGGTGATCCAGAGCTGAACATAATGCAAGGGAAATTATGTCCTCCGTAGCCTATTTTTCCTGTATATAGATGTTCGAGTGGTTGAGATTGTGCAGGAAACTGGGGTAGATATGAGCCATTTTGATTTCTACAATGTACTTAATTGTAGTCGATGTTAGGGCTGCTGGGTTGTAGTCATTGAGACAGAACGCCATTATTCTTAGGGACTGGAATAATGGAGGTTTTCTTGAAACAGATTGGGACAATAGACTGTTGAAGTGAGAGGCTGAAGATATTGGTGACGACTAGCCAGTTGACTGGTGTACAATTTCAGGACTCATCCAGGGATCCATTTCAACCAGCCACTTTCAGAGAGTTCACCTTCTCGAGAGCAGATCTGACTTTGTTTCTGAAATGTACGGGACAGAGCCAGCTCAGTGGAACTTTGTTTGCCTATTCAAAACCGGCGTACTGGGCATTAAGCTAATTTGGTAGAGATGCAGCTTTCACAGAGATCGCTTTCAATTGGTGCATGTGGTATGTGATGATATTCAGGCCCTGTCTCAGTCGCCTGGCATCCACTTGATTGAATGAAGTCACCAACTTGTTTTGGAATACTCTCTCGGCATCCCTGATCCCTTGCAGGATCATCCTTCTTGAAAATCTCAGATAGACACAACATGCTGGGAGTAACTGAGTGGAACAGGCAGAACTTTTGCTGGAGAGAAGGAATGGGTGATGTTTCAGGTTGAGACCCTTCTTCAGATTGATGTCAGGGGAGAAAGCAGTACATAGATAAGGAAGTGTAAGGTATGAAAATGGGACAGAGAGAATGGAGATCAAGGAAAAGGTAGATTATGGAAAATGTAGAAAAGATTATTGTTAGTTGGGAGAAAGTAACAACAAAGCAAACAGAGATAAAATGTAGTCTGAGACAGTAAGACTGGTCAAAGAACTGACAAGAAATGGGATGGAGAGGGATGGTGAGAGAGGGAAAGCAAGGTTACTTGAAGTTAGAGGTCAATGGTCATACCGCTGGGGTGTAAGTTGCTCAAGCGAAATATGAGGTGCTGTTCCTTCAATTTGCGCTGGGCCTCACTCTGACAATGGAGGAGGTCCAGGACAGAAAAGTCAGTGTGGGAATGAGAGGGGGCATTAAACTGTTTAGGAACCGGGAGATTAGGTAGGTTTAGGCAAACTGAATGGAGGTGTTCAGCGAAATGATCGCCGAGCCTGTGCTGGGTCTCACCAATACATAGGAGTCCACGCCTGTAACAGTAGATGAGGTTGGAGGAGGTGCAAGTGAACACTGCCTCTCCTGCAAAGGCCGTCGGAGTCCTTGGACAGAGTCGAGGGGCGATGTATAGGGACAGGTGTCTAAAACTCAGATCTGGACTTTATCAGAGAGGGAATCTCCCTGGTCAGCAAGGTCTCTTTATAGGATGGATCTTAATTTTCTTTCTTTCAAGACATTAGTTTTTTGGAAAGAAAAGCTATTTTATTCATTCAATTTCATATGTTGCCTTGTGGATGGCTGAAAGAATATTGGGTTGTTAATTGATCTACTGCGACAAGTCATGTTGATCTATCTGTTGAATTTTACTTTTGCTGATATTGCATATTTATCACAGATTCGATGATCTAATGTTATTAAAAGCAAGCAGTCGAAAAAGTCAGCCGCTCACCCGTGTTTCTTAGTATTGATAACAATTATCCACCAGTTTATAAGTAGGCAGAAAAATTGCATGTTAAGAACTGGCTCTAGAGCCCTAGGCCAAGTAGGTAGTTGAGAAAAGTACATGAGAGTTCATATTTCTGTCCCAGGAACCCCATCTTCTGGATTGCACATACAAGGCCAGTTTCGCATACAGCTATCCTTGGCAACATAATTGTGTCGTGTATGGTACAGAAGGATCGCAGTTTAATTAGCAGTTCTGGTAGTTCTGTATCCTTGCATCACATCCTGTTTGTGAAGACCGTAGGAGTTGCTTATGAATCTGCCCCCAGTTCATTGTTAATTAGAAATTGAATTGTGACAGGACGGAGAAAATATGTGAAATTTGGTGTGAAGTATGTTCCTTATCTGACAATGGCAATTGCATTCATGTAACATTGTTCCAGTGCTTTTCAGTTATATTCAAAATAATGGGTTGTGCAGTTGTCTAATAGAAAGATAGAATCATTGAATAACTTTTAGAGCAGAAATTGATCTAATTGACTAAATTATGGTTTCATCTTGTTTGTCTACAAATGTGCAAGCACAGTATCCTACCGGTGTGACTGGCATAATAGTGATAAAACAAACATCTGATTTGTTTACTTCTGATGTAAATATCTGCTCTTGAAAAGTGGAGCAGAATGTAAAGCTGGCTCATGGGAGATCTCCGCCACACCTGTTTTGCTGCTTCATACATTTAGAGCTAGGTCCTGCATGGTCTTCCCAATGTAAATAGCCAAACCCTGCCCTCAGTAATGCGTTATCAGGTGGTAAACATAACACACATTCACAAATGTCAAAAATGTTTTTAAAAATTGATTAGAATATCAATATTTCTTTGAAAAGCTGCAATGTGGTGCAGCTTGTAGAGCCCCTGCCGCACAGCACTAGAGACCTGGGTGCAATCCTGACCTCGAGTGCTGCCTGTCTGAAGTTGCGCATTCTCCCTGTGACCGGGTGGAGATTCTCCAGTTGCTCCAAATTCACCCCCCTATCCCAGTCGCAAAAGTTGGTAGGTTAATTTTGTACTGTAAATTGCCCCTTGTTTATATGTAAGTGGTGGAATCTGGGGAGAATTAATTACCAAATGGAGACACTAATGGGCCTGTCCGACTTGGGCGACTTTTTAGGCTAGTGCAAGAGGTTCTGCGCTCGCCACATGGTCGCCACATGTTCGCTGATGGCCCCTGGTGAGTTTCCTTCATGGTCTCGAGGAGTTCCTGCATTCTAGAAACTAGTCGCGGCCTCAGTATGAAGCCGCAAATTGTTCAATATGATGAAGCATTTTCTGCAACCAAAAATTGGTCGCCTTGGAGAAAATCGATAATCCCGTAGTCGTAGGTGCAGTTGTAGTGGGGTCGCTATGTAGTTATAGGTAGTCGTAGTTTGTTTTAGTTAATCGTCTTTGCTGACTGGTCATTTTCATTGGCTCATTGGGGGGAAAAAAACGTAAGCACAAGTTTTCAAAACCAAGGATAACCGACCGGTAATGTTAAATGCCCACCGAACTTCACTGCTGTGTATCTCTGGCTTATTAAAAGTTGTCTGGCTTCTTATAAGTGTCTCCACTCCTTCTTCCCACCTTCTCCCCCCTTCTCCCCTCCCCCCCCCCCCATCTTTTTATGGACTTACTGTACACGGTGCTAGCCATCTTAACCTTCCTGTTCATCGTGGTGTGTGTCTGTATCACCTTCGCTTTGCACCGTGTGAAATTTCAGACAGCGCTCCCCCTGCTTGCCCTGGCCCCCGCCTTTGCGATGTGTTTGTGTGTGTGTTCCACTCTAACAGTCGCCGTTCCAGTTCCCGGTTTTTCAGGCGACTGCCGACGAATTGACAGTCGCCGGCAATCCGCGGAAAAATTGCCTAAGTGGGACAGGCCCTTAAAGTTAGACTATATTAGTGCAGGATTAGTTAAATGGAGGTTGATGGCCAGCATGGACTCAGTGAGCTAAATGCCTATTTGTATGCTGTATCTTTACCTTTTAAAAATAATAGAAACCACATAAAACAAATACATTTAATTACACCACATCACGTCAGTGTACAGTTTTGGTTTTGTGAAGGATACTTGGCTCCTCTTCGCGATTATCCTCCAGCTATGATCCAATGAGCTGAATTTCAGAGGTGAAATATGACATAAAGATAGGATTTGATTGAATGTCACATCAAAGAGCTCCAATAAAACTCGAGTTTCCCGAACAGAATTAAGGGGTAAACACTGATGGTTGGAGTTGTATCACAAAAGCAGATGCCTGTGGTTGTTGACGTTAATCATTCCATTTCAGAGTAGTTGAGATCCAATCATCTTTAGCTCCATTATCAATAATTTCCCTTCATCCATAGCACCAGAAATGGAGATGAAAATCAAAAAGCTGCAGATGTAGGAAATTTGAAATAAAAACGGAAAACGTGGTAAAACTCAGCATGTCAGGCAGTACTCTGGGAACAATGAGACTTAATCTTTCCAGTCAAACTCCTCAGAAGCTGTGATGTTCACTGATGATTGCACAAGGCTCAATTTCACATGCATCTTATCTTCAGCTACTGACCAGGGGTTTATCATTGAACAAAAACTCTACAGAACTAGTCACAGCCTACATCTAATGTCTGGCAATATTATATTTGGCTCGTGTACTTGGCATAGGGCAGGGGTCGGCAACTTATTCAGCACCGGGGCCGGGTGGCACTGTCTGTGAGCAGATGACGGCCACATCACTCACGTGTTCACATGGATCCCGCCCCGGAAGGCAGGCACCAAATCACGTGTTCACATGGATCCCGCCCCTTCATGGACGCCACCCAGAGCACTAGTCCGTAGTTACGGAAGCTCACGAACATGGCGTACATATGGTCCATTGCCTTGGCTCTGTCCTGAAGGCGGTGGCTCAAATACTCACACTCACTCGTCCCCAGCCTATTGACAACCCCGATCCCACCAGTGAAGCCCAGACACAGAAGGTGCGTGGCCATACCGGTGGCTTTGCGCAAGATGTGGTACAGCCAGAGATTAGCGCTCGGAAGCTCGGCGGCTCCGCAATTGCGACTGCCAGCGCAGGCTTCCTTTTGTCCTTGCGCACCATGCCTGGGTGCCTTGGTCCCGGGAGGTACCGGAGATGAAGGAAGTCTGCGGGCCGGATAACTACGGAAAAAAAAATTGCCTGTGGGCTGGATGTTTAATGGTTACGGGCTGCATTTGGTCCGTGGGCCATACGTTGCCGACCCCTGGCATAGGGAATATGCTTATTCCTGGTTCAGAAGGGTGCACATCATCGTTTTCTGGCAATTGTGTACATCAGCCACAGACTGGTTGAGATTATGCTTCTGAATCTTCTGTAACGGGTTTTGTCTTAATACTTCCTGTTGCAAAAGTAATCAGGGTCATTGTCTCATAGAAATTATGTAAACTGATGATTATGTAAACTAAATTATGCAGCTAGATCTCTCTCTGAAGGGTTACCTATATTAGTGCAATATTTCAATTCAGGATTGGTCTGTAGCAAATGAAATACTGATAGCAATGTCTATAATTTAATTTTGTACTTCAATAAAGTATTGTCCAGAACGTTTTTCCTGAATGGAAATATTAAATGCATGATGCAATAGAATGACGCAATCCCGCCCAGGAAAGCAATTTGTCCTGAAGATATTTAAGACAATAAGCTAAATATAGCAGCTAGCAGATACAGATTATTTTGATACAGATTACTTGATCGGTATAGGGTGTAATTAGAAGTATCAGGTCTGAAGCTGAGGTACTGCAATTGGTTTCTGTTTTTTTTGTTCCTGGCGTGCCATTTTCTGTTTTCTTTTATATCCAACAGTAACAAAACAACTTGTTTGAAAATAATTGTTTGTCAGTTAGACAGAGACTTCTGGGAATATGTCACTATTACAGTGATATCCATGTAGCAAAGACAGTGATTTTTGTTTTGTACTTTCTGACTAAGAACATGGCACAACAGGACAAATAAATCGCAAGTTTGAACAAAAATAGCTGTTTTCTTCCTGTAATTGTTCTGTTTGATCGCTCACTGTTCTGTTGCAGTTGTTTTTCTTGCATTAATTTTTTAATCTGAAAATAAGATCTGGAGTGCCTGGTGAGTTCCTGGCAGATTGTAATGCTGCCAAGCGCTGTAATGCTGACTACAAAGGCCTGCAGTAATATGATGTACATACTGCTTTTGAATTAAAATGAGAGTAACATTTTCTGGTCATGATTCCATTAGGTTTCTCCCAATGTGCATTAGAGAGAGAAGGGACATGCTATTGATTGTGCACTTTGATTTTTAAATATGTTAAATATACATTAGCAGATGACATTTAGGTTCAGTGGTTTGGTATAAGTTTGAAGTATTGTACCCAAGTAGACATTTTTTGTTGAAAAACACACAACCACCAACTCTCATTTCACCTGATAGAAGAGCAAAAGAATTGTTCACATGTAGTAATCGCCCATCTTCTATTCCATTAGACATCCAAATTTGATTCCTGGATTATGCCGAGTTAACTTTTTCAGATTTGGAGGGAAGATGGGAACGTAATAATAGGTTGCCTATTATCCTATATAGAGTCATACAGCATGGAAACGGGCTCTTTGGCCCAACTTGCCCATGCTGATCAAGATGTCACACCTATTGTAACGTTTTAAAAACATTTAGACATCTACATGGAGAAGACGGGTTTAGAGAGATATGGGCCAATCGCAGGTAGGTGGGAGTAATGACTCTATGACTCCATCACACTGGCTCCATTTGACATATATTCTTCTAAACCTTTCCTATCCATGTACATCTCCAAATGTATTTTAAATGTTATAGTAGCTGTCTCAGCTACCTCCTCTGGCAGCTCATTCCGTGTAGCCACCACCCAAAGTTGATAGCAGAGTATATTAAGATATAGTTCAAATTCAAGTTTTTTGCCATGTGCATGAGTACAAGGTACAGGTATTATGAGAAATTTTGCCTGTAGCGGCATAACAGGCACATACTCAGAATATAGCATCAACTGTGAAGCTAAATTAGTAGCTGATTTTTTTTATTCCCTCTCATAATTCTGATTTCTCTCTGAGTGATGAGCTAACCTCTCCATTAAATCATGTGCCAAGGGCTTTATCTGCTCGTGGGAAGACTGAAATTGATGAACATGTTGACTTTGGACTTTTTGTCTTGTGTTTTTTTCAAATGGCCAAGGTCAAATTACTTTTAAATGTATTTTGTGCAAATGTACTCTCTTGATTTGGGGATTCACGTGTGGTTAAATGTGAACTGAAATGATTAAGAAGTACTTCCATTTAAAATTGTGGAGGAAAATGAAAATTAATAACTTGTTATATTCTTAATATCTTTGTTATAAATATGGTTTCATCTAGATTTTAAAGTGAGAAATGGAAAGAGATATTGAGAGGATTAAATGCACTGTCTGCGAGTGGACACTGACAAAGAATTTGCAATCAGCAGCGAAGTAATGCTGTTTCCCACTAGCAAAGTTGTTCATCAATATCTACCAGTATTCACCACACGCGTGGGCGGCATAGCGGCAGAGCTACTGCCTTACAACACCCCAGGTTCAATCCTGACTACGGCGGATGCTTGTCTGTGTGGAGTTTGAACATTTTTTTTCTGGGATCTCCGGTTTCCTCCCACACTCCAAAGACGTACAGGTTTGTAGGTAAATTGGCTTCGGTAAAAATGTAAATTGTCCCGAGTATGTGTAGGTCAGTGTTCGGGGATCACTGGTCGGCGTGGACTCGGTGGGCCAAAGTGCCTGTATCTCTAAACTAAACTAAAGCATGTCTCCCTCCCACACTTAATGCAGCTGGGTATCAGTTAAAGCTGATCCATGATTGAACCTGATTGAGCAGCTATTCTCAGCTGAAGAGTTTTCATCAGCTGGAAGTAGCAGGAAGCAATTTTATTTATTTCAAACATTGATTTGAGTGCAGAAGATAGAGAGAAACATACCCACATGATTAGACTACCTGAAATATTCTAAGGAAACTGTCCAAAAATTGTGTTTTTATTTAAAAGTCCCATGTTTTGAGATATTGAGGAAAGAAAATTGAAATATTGAATTGAATACTTGAATGAATGAATAAGTTTATTGGCCAAGTCACATACTTTATGGCATTCAAGGAATTTGCCTTGGTGCTCCAACACGACATATAGTAACAATTAAGAATGATACATAAAACATTAAACATTAATAATAAAACATTATAATTTAAACATGTGATTGAAATAAAACACCAGAGCAAAATGAGGAAATTCCCTCGGCGAATAAAAGGGTTTGCAGTTTATAAAGAAGGATTCTAGATTGGGAGAACAGAAGTTAGACAGTACCGTGATGTCACTGCACCAGTCCAGGTTAGTATAGAAGCATATTCCATTGCCTCTTGATTTTCCCGCTGCCTCTGCTTCGCAGTCCGCTCTATGTAGTTGAAAGCCAGCCAGTTGCAGCGCAGTGTCCGGGGTCAACTCACACAGCCAGGTCTCGGTGAAGCACAGGGTAGCGGCTCGAGAGAAGCCCTTTTTTCTTTGGCACAGGAGTTGCAGTTGGTCCACTTTGTTGTTGAGATGAGAGACCGTAGATTTGCAAGGAATATACACGTGAGCGGTGTGCGTAATCCTCGTCGCCGGAGTCGGGTGAGTGCTCCAGAGCACTTACCATGGGTCCTCCTCCGTCTCAAAACCTTGAACACAGCCATAGCCGACGAGCATGTCCAAATAATCCAGCAGTGAGAGAAATCCGGAACGATGTTTGGAGGTACCGTTTATCTGACTTTAATGAGTGCTTAATCTCGTGTAAGTCATCTTTGTGGGGTTTTCACAGATGACACAAACACACAAACATATACAAAACAGCAAGGAGCAGTACACCGTGGCAGCCATCGTCAGCGCCAGCCGGCAAGTTACATCGAAATTCCCAAGGTATGCAAATAGTCGCCCATAAAGGGCGCTTACAAAGTACCCCGCACCAGGTCCCCCTTTGTTCTCCCTCCTCCTCACGGTGCCCCCCACGCCGGTTTGTCATTTGTTCTTCCCCCTCCCTCACGCTGGTCGCCCCACGCAGCTTTATTTTTTTGTTCCTTCCCCCTGCAGCGGTGTCCTCACTTCCACATGTCCGTCCCTGTCCATCAGTCGGCGCCATCATTGACCACTGCACCGACCTCTCCACTATCACCACCTCCAGCCCGCGAGGCTCCAGAACGGGTGTTAAGGATCATTTAGCTGGTTGAACTGTGATTATGGCCATGAGACATCTAGACTTTCTGTACCTGAGGTGAACGTGTTTGGGATTTTTTATATTCAGGCTCATTCTTAAATTTGCATCAATTAAAGTGATTTCTTCTTGATTGCAATCAAGATGGCTGTAAACAATGTGAACTGTGAAGGTCTATGGATCACTGACAGAAGTTTAAACATTTCCATAGGAAGCTTTAATTTAGCAAAAATACCAGTTTCATAGAGTAATGGCTATAAATAATATGTTTCTCTGCAAAAACTTGATTATTGAGACCTAGCATATATTGGGCATGCTTGAAATGGCATCCCTTTTTCTTGCTATAAACAGACCCAAGGCTCCTTGGCTTTACTTTTAGGGTCTCTTTGTGGACCTGTGCTTTTGATTTGAGTAAACTATGCAGTCACTGTTGTTCAGAGCTGGAAACGTACTACATTTTTATACTTTATATGCCAGGATTGAGTTTGCAAATATTCCTGCGCCTCATTCAAATTCACACACAATCACCATTTCTGATATGAAAGTAGAACTGACTTCCTTTCAGGAAATGTCTTTAATGACGTGTTTTTACAGCCCCATAAACAGAGTTGACTTTATCATGCCTATAGAATTGGTGTAATGCTGCTCATTTCAGAGCTTGCAGTAATTTCATGAATGTAATGCTGTGGCTCTGGAGGAGCTATATATCCAGCCCTCTATATCTTAAATCACTTGTAATGCCTGTTTGTTTTTAATTTTTGACGTTGAGGGGGTCGGATAGCATACATAGAGAGAGATGGTTTCTCTAATTCTGAGTTTATGGTCTCAGTTCAGGATAGGTTATTTAGGATTCATATAATGAGATTTTTTTTTACTTAAAGGATGGTGAAACTTTACAATTTTCAAGCCTAGAGCGCTGAGGGAGCTCAATCATCGATAGCATTGAAAACAAATTGATGTGTCTAAACACCAATTAAATCAAAGGATTCAATGACATGACAAAATGGCATTGCAGTTGAGAATTATCCATGATCTTGTTGGCCCTAGGCACCAAATAGCATAGTCCTTATTTTTTTAGTGTTCTTATGTGCTTCTAATCGCAGATCAGATTTTTTTTTTAAACTAAATAGTGGTTGGCGATAGCGCCACAATAAATGCAGGACTGTTTGCAGAACAATGGCATTCAAGTCATAGTGAAACAATGAGGAAATAGGCCCTTCAGCCCAACTCATCTATGCCAACCACGATGCCGCATCTATGCTAGTCCCAGTTGCTCACATTTGGCCTCATCCTTTTAAACTTTTGTCTACATGTACCTGTCCAAATGGTAGATTTGATTGACTGAGAGAGAAAAGAATAAAAAGCAATTACAGGATTGGTACATGTTCTGCATATATTTTAAATTTCAGCCATAAGGTGAAAGGATAATGGATCCCAATCTGTAAAGTGAAGGAGTGTGCTGAGCTAATTGAATCATAGTTGTTATTTTTGTCAGGACATTTAACAAGAAACACTTATCATTGTGGTCAACTAGGTCTGTTCTAAACCACTTTGTTTCAAGATCACATTATATGGGGAAACTATCAGATGTTTCATGCAATGACACTCCAGTTTCTCTTGCTGCTTATCAAACTCAAATTTTATTTTCAATTAACCTGGAGGTAGGTATCTGCAGCAATGTTTTTTGCATGGCAAGTGCTTGCTTTTGACAGGAAGTCATTGTTATTGTAGTCACATAAGCACCATTAATATATTTTTCCTACTCCAAAGCTGTTAACTGCATTAGTGTAACATTAAGCATTTGTCCCAGTTTAAAAATAATCAGTAGTTTTTTGCTAAACTAATTTTGTATTGCAAGCATTACAGAACTTGTCCAACATGTTTAGATCATAGGATTTCAAATTGGGCTTGTCAACTTCCATTCTCCACAGTCATAATATATCCGATTTATTGTGTTTCTATACTTATTAAACCAGTTTCTATTTCTATTTATTCATTTACCAGGAAAAGCATTTTTTAATACCATTGTTCATTTGATTAAAATTATGCTGAAAATAAAATTTTAGCAGGATGTTAGTACTTGTAAAGGCACCTTATTGAATCTGTTTATGGTAGTTACTTTTGGTCTGCAATGTTATAGAGCAATATGCCCTTCATTTTAACACTTTAGGAGCATGGCATTGGATGTAGTCCAGCTAGCGAAAGGTGCAATGTAAATTTATTTTAATGAAAAAATAACCAGTTTTCTAGCGCTAATCCCTGTAAAGGGCTTGTATGCTTCACAAACCAAATAAACAAAACACGTAGTCTTATTTTACTTGCTCTTCTCGTCAGCCCTGTTCCTTTCCCACTCAACTCCCTCATACCCCAACCTTAACTCATTCAGGGTTGCTTTAGAAATTCAGTTAATACCTTAACCACCACACCATAATCCAAACACATTTATTCTATCACTGTTTTATTTAGAATTTATCTTCAATGTAGGAATTAAATAAATTAAAAAAACACAAGAAACTTTGTTATGGTGAAGTGAGCTTCATGTTTTATTTGAAAGGTTCATATTAATTTTATCAGGTTGTTACATTTGCATCACTTCTAGTAAAATGTGTCTTTCAGAATAAGTAGGTCTGATTGTTGGGGAAGATTGCAGTTTACAGCTTGATACAGCAGAGATGTGATGTGGTCTTGTGCATTTCGGAGTTCTTTGGATAACCAAGCATAGTTTGGGCCATGAGGCAGGGGAAATAGTGGCTGATATTTGTGGTTTCTTTGTTTGCATTTCTGGTATGTGATCAGTAAGTTGACCTTGCACAAAGTACAACACTTGTGGAAAATGTATCAAAAGACATTGTACCTTTGGCTGGCATTATTAACCAAGGCATTGATTGTAAGAGTACAGGGTTATGCTGGAGCTGTGGTGCTGTGATAGAATAGCACCAGAGGATCAGGTTCGATCCTGACTACGGATGTTGTCTGTACAGAGTTAGTACGTTCTCACTGTTACTGCGTGAGTTTTCTCCGGGTGGTCCGGTTTCCTCCCACATCCCAAAGATGTGCAGGTATGTAGGTTAAATGGCATCTGTAAATTGCCCATAGTAATCTAAACTGCCTTTCCTCTCAAAAGCCCTTGAAATGGTAATTTTAAGTCAAGTTTTAAGCCTTACCTTCACCAAAATACTATCTTGGAAACTTTCCAATCAGGTTTCAGGGCCCACCACAGCACAGAGTCTGCCTTGTTGAAGGTACATATTGACCTACTGCTCACCGTTGACTCCGGCGACTCTGCAACCCTGCTCCTTCTCGACCTCAGCACAGCATTTTCTACTGTCGACCACACCATCTTAATTGACCGTCTCTAGTACGGGGTTAGTATTGATGGCACTGCCCTGAGCTGGTTCATCTCCTACCTCAGAGGTAGGAGTTTCTCCACTAACATAGGAAACTCTTTCTCCTCCCCAGCTAGCCTCTGCTGTGGGGTTCCACAAGGTTCCATCCTCGGCCCCAATCTCTTCTCCCTGTATATGCTCCCCTTAGGCCAAGTCATTGAAAGGCACGGAATTTCCTTCCACTGCTACGCAGACGATACGCAACTCTATCTCCCCCTGAAGCCCAAAAACCAATCAAATCTGCTTAACCTTATCCGCTGCCTCGAGGATATAAAGTGTTGAATGGCCCAGAACTTCCTCCAACTAAACGAGAGTAAGTCTGAGGTCATCCTTCTCGGCCCCTCGGACTCAATCAAAATGATAGCAGGCAGCCTTGGAAGCCTTACCCCACTACTCAAAACTCACGTCAAAAACCTCGGCGTGAAATTTGACAAACAAGTCAATGCCGTGGTAAAAGCTAGCTTCTTTCAGCTTCGGACGATAGCTAAAATAAAACAATTCCTCCAGTTTGATGACCTTGAAAAGATCATCCACACATTTACCTCCTCCCGCCTACTTACTGCAACACCCTCTACACTGGCATCAGCCAATCTTCCCTGCCCTGCCTGCAACTGGTCCAAAACGCCGCAGCGAGACTCCTGACGGGCACCCGAAAAAGGGATCACATCACCCCGATCCTGGCCTCGTTCCACTGGCTCCCTGTGCGGTTCGGAATAAATTTCAAGATCCTCCTTTATGTCTACAAAGCCCTCAATGGGCTTGCCCCCACCTACATTAAAAGTCTGCTCGCCCATCACACCACCTCCATGTCCCTCAGATCGGCCGACTTGGGATTGCAGCACATCCCGGGGTCTAGCTCAGGGGTGACTGCGTCTTTGCGGTTGCAGCTCCTAGACTGTGGAATAGCATCCCTCTTCTCATCAGAACTGCCCCCTCCATCGACTCCTTAAGTCAAGACTGAAAACTCGTCTCTATTCCCAAGCCTTTCTTGACGTCCTCTGAGTGAGGGCTATATGTATGTAGTGATGTTTGTATTTAATCTATGAACCACTGGTGTTTGTTATACTATTCTTATACCAATGTAAAGCACTTTGGCCGATGAGTGTTGTTTTTTAAATGTGCTATATAAATAAAAGTGACTTGATTTGACTTGACTGACTAGTATGATGTGAAACTGGTAAAGCATTAATTCACTTTGAATTAAGTGTACAGTAAACCCTTGATATTAATGGACCGGGGGGGGGGGGGGGGGGGGGGGGGACGTTAATACATTTCTTGGTTATATCATTGCACGTAGTTGAAATAATGAAATCCAGTTTAATACACAAAAGAGACGCACAGTGCTGGATTAACTCAGCGGGTCAGGCAGTATTGCTGGGGAACATGGATAGGTGTCGTCAGGACTCTTCTTCAGGCTGATTCAGTCTGCTGAGTTACTCCAGCACTTTGTGTCATTTCATCTTAAAACTTGGCACTGATGCCGCTGGTTTACACCAGTGAGCCCTCTTTGTGGAGATAACCTAAACTTCCTTATCCCCATGTTTACTCTGGCTTTACCTTTTCGGAGACTTCCCCCCCCCCCTCCCCTCAGACACCCATCCTCCTCCCCGCAGCTGAATAAGCTTGTGTCTCCTTCCTAGTTCCAATGAAGAGTCTTTGATCGGAAATATTACCTCTATTTCTCATCCACCAACACCGCCTGACCTGCTGTGCATTCTCTGTTTTTATTTCCGTATTTTATGATATTTTATCTTTAATGCTAGAGATAGATTCATAGAGGTAAATTCATAAGGAGCAGAATTGAGGCCTTTTGGCCCATTGTCTACTCTGCCATTCAATCTTGGCTGATCTATCTCCCTCCCATTCTCCAGCCATCTCTCCATAAACCCTTACATACAACAGATAAAACCGGATGGTCATATCTCATATGTCATAGGTCATATCTTTGGCTGCTTGGTCGGAACTCAATTGTTGCTGGTGTGTTGAGTGTCGGGGGGCGCCGTCCTGTACGGGCCATCTCTCCATAAACCCTTACATACAACAGATAAAACCGGATGGTCATATCTCATATGTCATAGGTCATATCTTTGGCTGCTTGGTCGGAACTCAATTGTTGCTGGTGTGTTGAGTGTCGGGGGGCGCCGTCCTGTACGGGTACGGCTGCCTGCCTAGCCTGCAGCTGTCCGTTTTTCATCTCTTTTTTAATTTTTAGTTTGTTGAGTTTTTGTTTTTCGGAGCTCTAGTCTTTTTTATGTGGGGGTGGAGGGGAAAACTACTTTTCAGGGTCCCTACCTGGTCGGAGAGGCAGCTTTTCTCCGGGCTGCACTTTCGACCCGTCCTCGCAGCCTAGCAGCGGGCCTGGAGCGGCATTTGCTGAGGGGACCGCCCAGAACCTCGGCTTCGGCGACGGCGCAGCGCTGGAGCGCTATTGCGGAGCGGGCGATGCCTTGCCCAGGTCGCCGCGCTGGAACTCCGGTATGCTGGGACCGCCGATTGGAACATCGCGGAGCTGCGGGACTGTGGAGTGGCCAGATGCGGGCGGTGACGCTGAACTCTTTATCGGGAGCCTGGGATCTCTCGCCGAGATCGCCAGTGCTGAAGCTCCATCCAGCGCAGCCTGTCGGCTTCGGAAGCCGCGGTCTCCAGTAAGGAAGCAGCCGCTCCAGGTGTCCCAAGCCGCTGTGAGGATTCTCCTGACGCCGGAGCACCATCACCCAGCGAGAACGGCCTGGAACATCGGGCCACCGTAGCGGCGACTGCGGAGGCCTCAATAGGCCCAACTATGGGTGGACAAGGGGATGGGGACTGGACTTTGTGCCTTTATGTTTATCGTTAAATTCTTTAATGTTGTGTCTTATCTTTATCTGTGTGCTGCATGGCAAGTCAAATTTCACTACCTCAATTGGTGTATGTGACAATAAATGTCCATTGTTGTCCTTTGTATTTTCTATTCTTTCCAGAATAAATTATATGTAAGAATCATCAAGGTTATCTATCTTTTCCATCAAGTGGTCCAGTAATTGTAAAACTGCAGTCCATACCCTTCAATCTTAGAAAACGTACTTGCCAGTAATGTTTGGAACTTTTTCAGTAAAAATAATATTTTGTAAACATCAGTCAATGCAGAGCAGATGTTCTAATGCACATTATCACAGCTGAACGAACAGATTGGATCAAAACTGCTACGTCACTTATCTGGTGATTACTAAGGCAAAGTGGGAAGCGCAAACCTTGAACCAAGATGAGTTCAGCGGGTGATGCACCTCATTCACATAGTGAAGTTTTCCCATCGTATAAACTTGTTTGCAATCATTTGGATTCACTCTGTGATTTAAAGAATCAGATGAGAGTGGTGAATGTATAAAGGCAACCTCAAGGAGAAAATAACCCAATGGTTGGAATATTAATTTGCACAAAGGAAGATAATTGTTCAACGGTTTCTTAATTGGTGTTGGTGTTTAATCATCTCAACCCCAGGACCTTGCTGCAGTAGATCCTTGGAGTATATCCCATGCCAAACCATCTTCAACTGCTCCATTACTGACTTTCCTTGGATCTTGTCAGAAATGTTCAGTGATGAATGTCTAATAAATCTCTTTCCTTTTATAGAGAACAGCTGTCGATTCTTACTCTTTCTGAAACGGTTGTTGAAGTTTGCTGATAAATACAACATTAGTGATTCAATTTTGTTATCTTCGAATGTCAGGAGTAAGGCGTGAGTGAAGCTCACATCACTGCACTTAATACTTAATGTTATACAGTGGACAGGTCACTTTACACTTTCATCATTAACTAGTTAATCAGAAAGACCAGGGGCTCTCCAACTTTCCATGATTTTTTCAATTCCTATTTTTATCTGACATTAAGTAAAATGTTTGCAATAATTAGTAGTTTGTAGATGTAACCTTGGTGATGCTGTATTTTTTTAATGAAAATATGAGAAAATATTAATAACTGATATTGATAACACAAAACAGTTGAAAGACAAATTGGTAAAAATGTATGCTGTGTATATTCACGTGTGTCATTGTTTATCATAAAGCTACCGCTTTTATGTGGTTCTAAAAAAAAATTGAAATCACTGAAGCCGTAGTAAAAGGTAGACAAAAATGCTGGAGAAACTCAGCAAGTGAGGCAGCATATATGGAGCGAAGGAATAGGTGATGTTGCGGGTCGAGACCTTCAGACTGATATTGGGTTGGGAGGGCGGGAAGAAGAAAGGAAGAGGCGGAGACAGAGGGCTGTGGGAGAGCTGAGAAGCGGAGGGGAAGGAGGGAGAAGGCAAGGACTACCTGAAATTGGACAAGTCAATGTTCATACCGCTGGGGTGTAAACTACCCAAGTGAAATATGAGGTGCTGTTCCTCCAATTTGCGGTGGGACTCACTCTGGCCATGGTGGAGGCCCAGGACAGAAAGTCATAGTAAATGTTGATTTAGTAACTAACAGCTAAACACAAAGTGAATTGTATTCATAGGAAAATTCTAATTTGATTAAAATCTGTGCACTGCATGCATTAGAGTCATAGTTTGATCCAATGTGGAAACAGGCCATTTGGCCCAAATTGCCCACACCGGCCAATATGTCCCAGCTACACAAATCCAACCTGCCTGCGTTTGGTCCATATCCCTCCAAAGTTGTCCTACCCATGTACCTGTCTAACTGTTTCTTAAATGTTAGGATAGTCTCAGCCTCAACTACCTCCTTGGGCAGCTTGTTCCATACATGTGTGAAAAAGTTACCCCTCAGATTCCTTTTAAATCTTTCCCCCTGCAACTTGAGCCTATGTCCTCTGGTCCTCAATTCCCCGACTCTGGGCAAGAGATTCTGTGCACCTACCCATCTACATTGTTATGATGTACCCTCAGGGAAATCTTGCATTTCTTTAATTAGAAAATAATTTAAGGAACTGGCATACAATAGAAACAGAAATAAGAAAGGTGTGGGATGATAGCTGAAACTTTTAAGAGTGAATGTGAAAAGCACAGTGTAAAAGCATATTATGAGATTTTGGGCAATGGAGCTGTGGAGTTCAACTAGGCTAAGTCCTAATGTAAAGTTGATTTCTATAGGGGGGTTGCACGTAAGGTAATCAGGTCAAAGGGTGTGATGCACGGAGCAGCTCAATCCATCTGGAGGACATGACAGCTTCCGGCATACACTGTTAACACATGAAACACTTTCTTACCTGTTTAAAAACCGCCGAAATGGTAAATTTGTGCGCTGGAAATAATTGTGCTTCAGATTGAGCTCTCTGAACCAAATGCTCTAGTATCTTTGATCTGAACCCGAGCACCAAGGTATAAACGAAGGAGCGCATCCCTTGGGACAGCCCCCACTCTCCCCCCAGGGTCAGCGCTGACCAGCCAGGGCCACCCTCTGCCCACCCTCCCCCTGTGCGGCCGCATTGTCACGGGCTGTGTCGGCAGATCCACACACACGATACCGGGTTGAGCAGGGCCACGGCTCCTAGCAGCGGACACGGGGACGAAAACCCGGAAAGGTCGCCGTCATCTGCTGCAGAGTTGGGGACAGTTTGATCCTTCCGCCCACCCAGAGTCACTGACCCAGCCCCCCACCGACCAAGCCCGACCACCCGGCAACATGTCAGTCAGTTGCAGCTGAGTTGGGGACAGTCTATCCCTCCGCCCACCCAGATTCACTGACCGCACTGCATCGGCACTCCCCCGACCACCCGTCCCTCATCCCCCACCCACGGCCGCGGTGATAGACAGCCCGGGGTCTGCGAGTGTGGAATCAGTCACAGTGGAGTCAAGATGCTGGGACAGAAGACGGGCCCGCCACACTGGAATCCATGGTAAGTGCTTACCTGCAGTTCACCACATGTACTCCAGTTGGCGTTGCATGGCAACAATACGGGCAACAGACCCGACTGTCATGCAACCTCCCTATAGACAATAGGTGCAGGAGTAGGCCATTCGGCCCTTTGGGCCAGCACCACCATTCACTGTGATCATGGCTGATCATCCACAATCAGTAACCCTCTCCTGCCTTCTCCCCATATCCCTTGACTCTACTATCTTTAAGAGCTCCATCTAACTCTCTTGAAAGCATCAAGAGAATCGGCCTCTACTGCCTTCTACGGCAGAGAACACCATAGATTCACAACTCTCTGGGTGAAAAAGTATTTTCTCATCTCAGTTTTAAATGGCCTCGCCTTTATTCTTAAACTGTGGCCCCTGGTCCCCCAACTCCCCCAACATTGGTAACATATTTCTTGCCTCTAGCTTGTCCAATCCCTTAATAATCTTATATGTTTCAATACGATCCCATCTTATCCTTCTAAATTCCAGTGTATGCAAGCTCAGTCGCTCCATTCTTTAAACATATGACAGTCCTGCCATCTGGGAATTAACCTCGTGAACCTATGCTGCACTCTCTCAATAGCAAGAATGTCCTTCCTCAAATTTGGTGACCAAAACTGCACACAATACTCCAGGTGTGGTCTCACCAGGGCCCTGTACAACTGCAGAAGGACCTCTTTGCTCCTGTTCGCAATTCCTCTTGTTATGAAGGCCAACATGCTATTAGCTTTCTTTACTGCCTGCTGTACCTTCATGCATATTTTCATACCACTGCACTGTATATTTCAGACATTTTAATAACTTTAATTTGTTTTTTTTTTAATGTAGATAAATATGTTTAGAATGATGCACAATGAGTTGTTGCTATTTTGTACTGATTTGGTTTCCAACTTCCAACATCGCGCAATGCTGAAATGGTAACCAAACCAGTTATGCTTTTTGGATTTATTTAAACATATGTAATGTTGAAAACTATTACAGATAGATGTGCTCATGGCAAACAATCAAAGCATTGCAAATGTCCCAAAGTACTAATTTAAACATTTGCTGAAATTATTTAGTAAAACCAGTTTATTAGTTGTCAATCATTCTGCATGTTAACGTAATCATGGCGACTCTCAGAGCTAAATAAAGACTTAATTCCCCTCTGTGTGATGTGTTATATGATCTCAGCATGACAAAATTAAACCTACCTATATTAGAATTAGTCTTCGTACAAATTCATGTTGTCAGTTCCCTGTATCATCTGCTGTTCCATCTAACTGTTACCAAAGACTCGCTCTTTTCATAGCTTAGACTTTCTTTCCTCGAAATTCGGTGAAAATACTTGATATGATAGTTAATATGAGTTAATTAAATAACTGGTGAAAAATGCAGTAGCTGTTAACAAAAAAACAGATTTCTATTCCAAATGAAAAAAAACAGATTTCTATTCCAAGTGAAATTTCTATGTCCTTTTGGGAATAAAATCTAAATACCGCGACAATTGCAATCTATATGACCTAAATTTGCAGTCTGAAATGATGTAATGTACCCAAATAGCATCAATAGAAAAAAAACACACTTTGGGATATCCTGCAGTCATGAGCAGAGTTTCATAGTTGTCCTTTTTTGGATCGCAAAGATTCTGTTTTGGATCGCAAAGACACCTCCATGTTTACAGCAGAAAATTAGGCCTTTTCTCTTTTCCTAAAGCCCTATATCATGGATACAAATACCAGCCTTTATTCTCCCTGTCATAATCTCAACCTCAGTACTGGCCGTCAATTCAATAAAATAGGTCTTTAACTGGGGAAATGGGGCTATGACGTAATTATAATTCACATTAAATTCCAAAATATTTCTCTTTATCCCCATTTATTATTGTATTGAATTGTGTCTATTCCTTGCACTAAAAAGCTAGAAAAGATAAAATAGGACTTTAGAAATGCATTGCATTGGTCATCCGTTTTACCAACCTGTGTGCATCTCCTGTCTAATTTTATTGTCTTTGCCACTGCATGGCAAGCTCTACTTTTGTTTCATGTGCAGCAGGGTAACATTATTCCTGTTGAAATTCTATTCCTGGTTAAACAGGTATTCTGCAACAAGGAATTACACAAAAAGGTTTTTCAAAACAATAGTACTTATTTATAAAGCATCTTGCAGTAGTACTTTATAAGATACTTTTCAAATGTCAGTTCTGCTCTTTACAGATTTTGTGTTTTGATAATGAAGTATACACTGTTTGCATTCTGCACATAACGTAATCTACATGAAATTCATTATATGCACCAACAGAATCATAGCATGTTGCAACCCAGGCATGCCCTCGCTTTTTCATAACCTGGTCTTTACCACGCAATCTATTAACTTCTGGATCATGTACAGTTGCCATTTTTAATGCTGCTGTGGAATCTGCTTGCTCCACCCTTTCAAGAAGGTGTTCCAGATTTTAACATTCTTTCAAAACAATTATTGCCTCTAGGTCTTTTGCCAATTATTTGAAAATTTTCAACCTCCCTGCCACAGGAAGTATTTTCTCCTTGCCGGTTTTATCAAATGGCTCATTCTGCTTAATATCTCAATTTGATTTTCCCTTGATTTTTCTCCACTTTTTCTGAGAACTGAACTCCATCCCTGAAAACCTTGCTTATGTCCTTGGCATGGCTTGACATCCTTCCTAACATGTGGTGCCTAGAATTCTAAATGAGACTCCAGCTGTAGTCAACCTAGAAATTTGTAAAAGCTTATCTAGATTTCCATTCTTTTGTATTCAGTGTTTTAGTTTATAAAGCTGAGTATCCCATGTTCTTTCGTAATCAGCAATCTTCCAAGAACTTGGAATATCCAGCAGTCATTATGCACCCTTTGTTCAAATTAAAACTTTTGTGCTATCTTTTGTTTTGGTTAGTATGTGTTGTTGGTGAGAAGCAAGAATTCACATACGTCATTGAATTTCCAACATTTCTAATGAACACTATTGATAAATCCACCAGACTTGCTCTTGAATTTGAGTGTAGTTTGAATTTAGTTTATTGTCACATGTGACAATACACGAGGTACAGTGAAAAGTTTTTGTGGCATGCTAACCAGTCAGTGGAAAGACAATAAACAGTGATTACAATTGAGCCATTCACAGTGTACAAATACATGATAAAGGGAATAACGGGAATAGTGTTTAGTGCAAGATCCAGTAAAGTCCAAACAAATAAATTTCAAGGGTCCCCAATGAGGTAGATAATAGTTCAGAACTGCTCTCTTGTTGTTGGTTGGATGGTTCAGTTGCCTAATAACAGCTGGGTAGAAATTATCCCTGAATCTGGACGTATGCGTTTTCACAGTTCTATACCTCTTGCCTGATCGGCAAAAGGTATAGAAGTCTCTGCTTGTTCAAGCCCTTCAGCCTCGTGCAAGTAGACACCTTCAAAAGGTTATGCAGTCCAAAGCGCGCCTCCAGAAGATCGACTTCGATCCTCGTTTGGTTCACTCTTTATAGGTCATCGGACCCTGTGGCGCGAAACTAGATGGGGGTGGCAGCCCCTACAAACCAATCACAAATATCGATTACATTGTATTGTTATTGACAGTTCCCTAACCCAATTACAAAGTACCCCATTACAATGTTTCTACAGAAGCTTCTGGAAGGAAGTCAGTTAACTAAAGTAATGCAACAGTTTCCCAGGTTGTATAAACAATTCAAACAACGTTTCACACTTCATCAAACAGCAGTATAAACACCCTGCAACATTGTTAACAGTATTTACAACTCCTCCTTATCTGGCCAATCCTGACCATGCATTTGCAACACCTCTGAGCTCATCTGCAAAAGTCCTTATACATTTTAACAAAGGAAAGGACATCTGGACCTCACCTCATCCTGAATATTCATCTAGGTCCCAGACTTTTGGAGCCAGCTCACAGCTTGCAACTTTTCACAGAAAGAGGCCAAGCAGGCCTTGCAAATGCAAAGATCCTCCATTTTATTATACCTCTTTGGCCAATATTAACAGTATCTTGTACTTTCTTGGGTGAAAAGTCTAAACATAGGTGAATTTAATAACATAGCTTCTTGCCAATCTCCACTGTAAACTCAAATATCCTAATTTAAAAAGCACTAAATAGCTGCTTGTGTGCAGAAATGAAAATTAACTTAGCTTTTATCTCAATTTTGATGATTGAATTAGTCCAGTGAACTTTGAGAAATGCTTTATGTCCTGAATCAATTCGATTTGACTGCTGACATAATTTAATTCGACTACTCCCTTGAGCAGATGGTTTTGCTGGTTAGATTGATTTTCAGCCATTGATGCTTAAGTAGGTCTTATATTTTCACACGTGCACTGCCAAACACAGAAACCAGAGGTGCAACACTTGCTGAGTGATAATTGAGCCACATTGTCACAGCGCTCTGACAGTGGAATCCACATGGAGTTAATTCTAGCTGAGCTTCCCCAAACCTCAAGATAGAAAATTGGCATACAGTGGATTCTAGTCTGTGGTTTAGATGCAAAAGAGAAGGTATTTTCCTTTCATGAGTTTAAATCAATAGTAAATGTTTTTGGGTTCATTATTTTTTTTAAATTTGAATTAAAAAATAAATTATTTTTTGGGAATTTTAAAATGTCTTTAATATCACCCATTTCAAAATAAACTCATTTTATCAGGGGTAAATCATGAAATGGATAATTATACTTTAAGAAGAGGATATAGGTGGAATAGTAGGGGACTGGTTTCTTTCTGTGATGCTGACAACATTATTGGGCAATGCTTCCTAAGCTGACTGATTTTGAAAAGATACTCGACTAAGTACAGCTCCCCCAACGGTGTGCATTGGGGCGTTGATGAAGCTGTTTTTTAAAATTAGGCCCTCCCCCTGATGTCACTGGAATGTGGCGGAATATTCTGTTTCACTGAACCATTGGGGTGGGGGGAGGGCATTGCGACATCACTGGAAGCTGGTGTTTTAATAGGTGGTTTTGGCTTATTTTGAAACTTTAATCATGAATAACCCAGGGGGCGGGAGGGGGCGGGGGATGTGAATAACCCGGGGGAGGGGGCAGCGTTTGTGGCACTCGGCAGCTTGGGACCCTCTGCTCCCAACACTCTACTATAAGGTCAACTGGCAATTAGAGTCTCTTTAATCTTACTATATTTAGTCATTGTTGTTTAATCTGTGATTCCACACTGCTGCTTTGAAGAATGTCGCGCATGCGTGCTGGCGGGGTCTTCTTCACAAAATCACGAAAGAGGGTTGGGCATGGCGGGCACGTAATCACCAACGTAACTCCTCATAAAATCAAGATCAAACTTGAAACTGGTAAGTTCTCGTCTAATCTTACTATTTTACTGCGGAGTCACGTGAGTGATTCCATGAAGAGTTCAAAGCTTTGTGATTTCATGCCACAGATTACAAATCTTGGCATCCCACTGCATTGATTAACTCGAAAGAGAAATAAATGCATTAGTAGTAACATTGCATTCAATTTAGAAATAGGGTTTATTTCTTAAATTTAGGTACTTAAAATGGCATAGGCAAACAGTCCTGGATTGACAATCGGCCGATAATAAAAATTCTGAAACATCAGCTCATTTGCCCATCCGGCGGCCGCCAAAATATGGTCAAAGGGCACGTCCCTCGCCTTGGCCACCGCCGTAGCTGCTGCCCTAGTGCAATGAGATGTAAACACACTATCTAAATGATACACTGACGTTGAAACTGACCTGGTGGAATGAGATATACAATCGTTAGTGTTAATATCTGTATGACCCATAACCTGCTGCAGCCACCATGAAAAAAGTCTGAACCGACCTTCCTTTGTGTAGTTGTTTGTTAACTAATAAACAATGCTGATTCTATACTTCTTAGGATTCTGGTGGCCTAGATAACATAGAAGTGAGACTGTGGGGCGTTCAAATGATCTTCAATCATGCTATCCCTAGTCTACTCTGGTTGTGTAGACCAGAATGTAAATGTAATGGCACCTGCAGCCAATTCCATCCTATCTAGCCACAACGTTTACAATGTTTGCCGTCGTTGTGCTGATTTAAGTGTCATAACCAAGGATGTAGCTGGAACCCCTTGGTGAAGTAATGTTCACACATTTTCAATAACCAACTGCATAATCTTGTAGTGGGAGAACTTGTGTCAAGATCTTTTAACAACTCGATATCCGGGTTGGACCTGAGAGCGTAGTTCCCTTATGTTGCAGCTGTAGTGTCTCGATAACTGAATTATTGTCAATACCATTTAAAATGAGCCGGAAATGTCAGTAATCTGTACCGTATTAAATGTAACATTAACATTTAACAAAACACTTCTGATCCCCTCAATAGGAATGTACTGCTTTTTTGGGTGCTATCTCTGCACATTGCAGTGAGCACCTTCATGGCTTGATGTGACAACCTGAGGAAAAAGTCAATCCATTCAAAATGTGTAGGACAATAATTGTTTTACTGTGCAAAAGCCGGTCTCCTGAACCACAGTTTCAACAGCAAGTTCTTGTTTTTTGGCATAACCGTATACCGTTGTGCCATAATGCCTGATGAAGCAGGCAACATGGATGCTTGGCCAGACTGACAGTACGAACCCAAGTGAGGTCTTGCTGACTGTTTTAAGACCCGGCTAATGAGGCAAAAAATGACCATTCCTCCTATTGAAGCGAGAAAGTATTTCTCCGCACTGTTGTGCACATATTTTTTGCAATGAGTGAAAAACATGCATTAACATGATGAATATTCGATGAAGTATTGAACCATGCTTTCATCATACTTCGAGATCCAACACTTATTCTGTGTTATCATCGATCTGAACTGGATGATACACCAGTGGCAAGGAGATTAATTACAGGATATTTTTCCCTTGATTATCATGAGACTAACTTATGTCACCATCGTAGAGTAGCAACATGAATTTGAGCATGTAGAATATGTATATTTGCTCAAAACCCCTTCCTCATGGGTGCATTTAGTGTATATATTTAGTTGATACCAACTGAAGAATTGGTAACTCGTGCAATCTCCACTACCTTTGAGTAGGTGATGGTATTTGGAACTTCTCATCTTAGAGTTCTAAACATCAGTTCATAATAACTGAATTAAACCGACCACACTACTGTAGCGAGTTTCAAGTTCAATGAGTTATTGTCATGTTCAGCAATGCTGAATACTGTTACCTCATCATTGTGGCTGAAGTAGCCTCGGCTGACAATAGCACAAGGTTGTTAGCAACGATCTAATTGCTACTTACACAATATCAGTTCCTTTATTTGTTCAGCTGCAACACAGCTGCTATATTGCCAATTACTCTTAATGAAAATAACTCAGTTTTGTAACAGATTGCTATAACCCAATCTCTTGCCACATGGTGGAGACAAGGCTAATAATAATAGTAAGATTAAACAAGAACTTACCAGTTTGAAGTTTGATCTTTATTTTATGAGGAGTTGCGATGAGGGATTTTGTGAAGAAGACCCCGCCAGCACGCATGCGTGACATTCTTCAAAGCAGCGGTGTGGAATCACAGATAAACAACAATGACTAAATATAGTAAGATTAAAGAGACTCTAATTGCCAGTTGACCTTATAGTAGAGGGTTGGGAGCGGAGGGCACGAAATCCCTCATCGCAACTCCTCATAAAATAAAGATCAAACTTCAAACTGGTAAGTTCTCATTTAATCTTACTTATGTCAGGAGCGGCCACAGGTTTATTATAAAACCGCTGGAACGTAGCTTCACTGGCCCAGCCCGCTGTGACGAGGATATGGTCCATGGGAACCTCCATGGTCCTCGCTGCTGATGTGGATGCAGCCCTGGTAGAATGGGATTTAAAGATATTAGTATCAATACCTGCTGCATCCAATACCACCCTGAGCCACCTGGAGATCGTCTGCACTGTCACCCTGTGATGGGGTTTCTTATGGCTGATCAGCAGTCCTTTCTCCATTTTACTGATGGTATGCATCACTTTTATATAGTGACGAATGTAGGTGGCTAGGCAGAGCCTCACATCAACGGGGTATGCTGGAAAACTTATTTGCAGCCCTGTAGTCCCAGGTCTGTGCTGCTTGAGTAACTCATCAATAAATAAGGTTACTCTCTCAGGGGTTGAGACCATGTTATCCAATTTTATCTTATGCAATGTCTGAACACGCTGAGCCGATGTTAGCGCCATTAACATCACCATCTTCAGGGTGAGTTTATCCAACGGTAGTCCAATCATCGACAATCAACTCCTGAGTAGGGTCAATACTACCCCTATGTCCCAGGTGATGTTGTATCGTGGTCGGGGAGGGTTCGAATTGAAGATACCCATCATTAATTTGGACACAAGCTGGTGAGATCCTACTCCTATGCTAAGGTAGGATGATAGTGCGCTCCTGGCACTGTTGATGGCGCTGTAGCTGAGGCCCTCATCATGGTGCAGCCCTGCGAGGAATTCCAGCACATGGGGAATCGTGGCAGAGTCATACGTGATGTTAATCCGGCTGCAGTAGGCCTCCCATTTCCTGATTTGGGTGAGGTACTGTTGTCTAGTGGATACTCTGCACGATGCTGCAATGGTGTCCATGGTCCTAGGTGTTAGTCCATATTGCAGGAGTGGCCTCTTCAGAACCTGCAGGCCAACAGGTTCAGATGACCATGGCACGGATGGGATTCTCCTGTAGTGGGGTTAGTCACCAAATCCGGGCACCTGTTAATATGTGCCCATGGTTCTTTGATCATCTCAAGGACCACCGGATACCATGGTTGTGTAGGCCAGTCGGGTATTATTAAAATGCCTGTTGCAGATTCTGATTTTATTTTCTGCAACACTCGTCTGATGAGGCAAAATGGAGGAAATGCATAGAAAAACCATTTCCCCCAGTGCAGCGAGAAAGCATCCATCGCTATTGCCCCAGGATCTGGCTCCCAAGATACATATGTTGGTATCTGATGGTTCAATCTGGACGCAAAAAGGTCGATATCTGGTGTCCCAAATCTGGCGATAATTTTAGCAAATATTTGGGGATTCAACATCCACGCAATTTTATCGTTGAACCCTCGTGACCTGGTGTCCGCCACTGTATTGCGCTTACCTGGAAGGTAGGTAGCTGATATCCAAATATTTATTTCTATGCACCAGAGCCAGATTGACTTTGCCAATTCATCACAAGATATTGACTTGATACCACCCATATGATTTAAGTATGCCACCACAGTGGTGTTATCTATTTGAAGATGGACATGCGTATGACGTAAATTCATGCAATAGGCTCGTAGTCTGTGAAATGCTCCTAGCATCTCCAAATAGTTTATCCCTTGTGATAATAGAAGAGTAGATTCATGTAAATCCCATCTACCGCCTCAACTGGAAGTAGTGTCGGTAGCTCCCCAACCTTGGGTGCTTGCGTTGGTTTGTACCACGACTGATGGGTTCAGTACAATAATGGGATTGAATGAGTGTCGAATATTATCAATCCACCATTGTAGCTCAACTTTTGCCTTGATTGCAGCTGCATAGGCCTGTCAAAATGTCCAGCATTTGTTTTTAATACTGCAATTTTTGTTCTTTGCAAATTTTGATCGTGTAGAGGGCCAAATCGTGCAGCTGGAAATGTAGCTACTAATTTCCCAATTACCTTAGCAGCATGTCTGATTGTTGGTTTCCTGGCACAAACAAGGTTGTTACATGCTTCAATAACATCTATTACCTTGTTATCTGGGATGGTAACAATCATTTGATTGGGTTTAATTGTGAACCCCAGATAGTCCATGACCTGTGAAGGGTAGAACTTATATTTGTCTGGATGGATAACAAAGCCTAATTTTTGAAACAATGTCTTAGTAGCTGTTACTGCTAAATTTGTTGATTCCATGGTCTTCCTACAATCAAGATGTCGTCTAAATATGCCACGACAATATGGTTTTGTTTCCTCAGGGATGCCAATACTGGTTTCAAAATTTTTGTAAATAACCTAGGGGCTGTAGTAAGTCCATTAGGTAGGGCTTTATACTGCCATAGCTGATCCATCCAAACGAATTGGGCTGTTGGCCCTACCCTAAAAAAGGCTGTTGTTGTTGGGGTGCGGCTGGCGTGTAGGTCCTTGCTGGTCTTTCAGATGGCCCCCGAGGTCTTACATATGTCTGTTGGCCTGCTGTACATCAAACCGACTGCCTTCGCCTCCTCGTCCAGGTCCTTGACCTGTTTATCGGTGAACAACTGAGGTCCTCACCGAACAACTGTCTCGGTGGTGGCGTTGCAGATGCCTTGCACAACCCCGCGAATTTGGGGTTAAGAGTCGGCTTGATGACGATTTTCCGGAAAGCATTGATTTCATATTGTATGTTACACAATAACGCCAGAGCATCATCCTGCTCCTCCGCCATCTCCATACCGTCAACCGATCTGGCAAAGGCAGTAATCCCCGACGTTAGTAGTTTCAGGATCTTCTGTAATTTAAGTTCCTGTGCCCTTATTCCCAGACTTGTGTTGCCCCAGATGGGCATGTTGACTGTAGATGATTCAATGATAAACAGTTGTTCGGGGCCTTGTACCTGTTCATAGCCTCGGTTAGGATCTGATCCTGCAGCTGGTATGTGGTAAGGAAGTCAATACTAGCCGCTAGCTTGGGCTGCAATGGCTGTCCCGAGGGCTTGGGGTGGGCGAATTTGGAGACCACATTCAGCAGTTCCTCTTGTGCTGCAGGTCCCTCCGCCAAACATTCTTCCATGTCACCCAGCTGCTGATCCCTGGCACTCCCCACCGATGACGGGGACATGCTAGGTGGCCCAGTAGCATATCTCCTGGAGCTGGAGGACATCCGGTACTGCTGCTGGAGATTCTGCTCTAGGAGACGCTCCATCATGTGCTTCATACGGGCAATGCGACCGCCGCCTTCCTCAGGTTCTCCTGAACCACTGAGGCTTCTGCCATCGGCCCACACCTCGTCGAGGTGATGACTAGGGTGCCTAGGCAGGATGTCGCTGCCTGCCGCTCCAGCGGGGCTTAGCGACTCCCGCGCGGACATGCTGCTGGTCCGCAGTCTTCCGGACGGTGGCGGCTCGCCTGTCTGGAAAGATATGAGCGGTGAGGAGTCGGTTCCGGCCACCGAAGCGGGGTGCACCGACGTCTGCGCGGGCTTGCCGCCTGCCCTCCCCGGGACAAAGGCGGCGTTCGGTCACGTCCAGCCGCTAACGCAGGGTGCGGTGACCAAGATGATATACCACCGGCCCGCGATCTGGCAGGCTCCTCCGGTGGTGAGTCTGCGCCGACCGCACCTGCGGGGCTACCAGACTCTGGCCTTGATCCCTCACCGGTCCACGATCTGGCGGACTGCTCCGGCTGCAGTGGGGCTCTCCGAATTTCGTGCGGTCCTTCCCCTGGGCCACCCTCTGGTGACCTGTATGGTAGGGGAGACAGAACGTGCCGCAGAGCGGGTAACGCGTTTACGCACCTTTTTCCCACTGTCCCTATCCCTGAGCGGTCCTTTTTGAAGGGCTGGTGGAGGAGCGCACTCCCTCCCCCAACATCGACTGCAACTGTGAGCGACGATATGTCGTGCATGCGTGCTGGCGGGGTCTTCTTCACGAAGTCACTCACGTGACTCCGAAATGAAATTAAAGGTAAATCCCAATGACTAACAAACAGTTTATCCCATACTGCAAAGCTTTACTGTTATAGTACAGTTATATTGTCTTTGATAACCTTTGTAATGGGATTTGTATAACATGTATCTCTTTTCTTATGAATCTGTTGCAGTCAGGAATAAGTTTTTACATTCAGAAGTTCATATGCCTGATACTCTCCATTCTGCATAATAACATGCCAATCCTGCCTTATTGCATGGGTGGTTTGCATGAGAACTTTCGCCCAATTTCCAAACCCTGACCATAATCCAAACTTACTTGGAATGCTCCGGCTGTGCCTCAACCAAATATTTTTACCCTTTGTGTGTTGTACAAACAAATGTATATATTACAACTTGTGAATGGTGCACTACCCACATTTTGGAAGTGCTGGACCCATTTAGTTGAGCATGATTGGAAGGTGCATGTAATTTCTGAGCTATCATGCTGCCCCCAGCTCCAGTGAACCACTACAGCCCATGAGCGCCTGGGGTGTGTTCTGAACAATGACTTTTGCCCGTCGTTGACCGAATTAATTCGTCTGCCAAGCTTCTTCCCCTGTTGAATAGACCTACCTGAATAACCAATTCAGCGGCTGGCTCTCACATCCCCCTATTGGCGTTGTTCACTGCCAACACATATGTGCTTGAGTATGTTCTGTTGACATTTTTAGAGCCTGGAGTCATCTTGACCTTTTGCTCTTCCCTCCTCAGAGAGGGTGATTCGCAGGCAACCCTAACAGGCGCTGCTGCAGGATAGAAATACTGATACGAAACCAGTGGTTTTAACCCAATAGAATGTTCTACTGGGGTGGCAACTTTATTGTCAGGGAAGGTACCCCTGACACGTGCCCTTCATCCCTTTGGGTATGCACCATGGCCATACCCTGGGACTCGGTGTCAGCAGGATACTGACCCATCTTGGTCTCTGCCTCCGAGAGGGAGACCTTTGCAGCAGTGTATACAACAGTTGCTGTATTTAGGATAGTCGTTTCAACACACTATCCAGCCCCGGTGAGGAATTCATCCCCCGACTCCGTGGGCCTTGCTCTCTAGCCCCGGTGGAGAATCATCTCCCGACTCCGTGGGCGAACAGATATGTGTGAATTTGAGCAACCCTGTCGCAGGCGTTGGTGGAGCCGTCTTTCATAAAGGCCGGCGCTTTTTGACATGAAACAGCCCTGCATCAGGCACTGCTGGCGCGGCCTGTCCCATAGGCCCGCACATTTTACACATGAAGCAGCCCTGTCGGGCGCTGTTGGCTCGGCCTGTCCCATAGGCCCGCGCTATTGCTGTGTAAGCTCACTAAATCAACATTTAGTGTACAGCTTTACCTGTGAAGGGTAAAAATAATACATAGCAACCTGTGCTTAAACAATTATAATATTGTCAGAACATATAACAATAACTTTTTACTTTGCCTTTAGCTTTTACTTAAAGAAAAAACACTATAAAATACATACTTTCTATTATAAGGAGAAACCCTTTATAGCCCGACTCACCTGAGTCCAAATAGGGCTGAATGAGTCCCAGTAATTTCTTGACTGGGGACCAACGTCTGTGAGCCACTGACCCCACTGTCAGTGGCTCCAGCGTTGCTTCATTGCCATTCCAACGGCATCCCACAGGCTGGGAGCCGCTGACCCCCCTGTCAGCGACTCTGCTTAAATTTCTTGCCGTTTTTATGGCATCCCTGCAGGCTGGGAGCCGCTGACCCTCCTGTCAGCGACTATTCTTAAATTTATTTATTTTTTTGTTAAATATTTTTATTAGAAGTAAGTACATATCAAGAAAAGAATATACATGTCATATACATTCTTAATATTATTAATATTAACAATTATTTCTAATTTGTACTTCTATGTAATTTTCATTTTTAATATAGATAGGAAGTAAAAGAGAAAAATAAAATAAAAATAGAGATTCAGAAAGATGAATGAAGTATTAAGCAGTTTATACATCATTGGAGATATATCCATCGGTTATTATGTGTAAATCTTCATCTATTCTTCGTTCAGGCTTCAGTCAGGTTCTCGTACCGAACCATTTTGACCCTTTAAATATTCAATAAATGGAGACCATATCCCTCTGAATTGATCCAACTTGCCCAGAAGGACAAGTCTTAATCTTTCCAGATGAAGTGTCTCCGACATTTCAGTGATCCATATTTTGATTGTGGGGGATGTAGGACCTTTCCAAAATTTCAATATTAGTTTTTTCCCAATTATTAAACTGTAATCAATAAAAATTATTTGATTCATTGTTATTAAATGATCTGTTTCTAATATTCCTAATATTATTAATTTTGAGTCGGGAAGCAAATTTATATTAACAACTTTCAAAATTATCTTAAAAATTTCTGTCCAAAAGTTAGTATTTTTTATACAGTTTGTGAATGAGTGCGTTAAATTAGCTTCTAAGTGTTGACATTTATCGCATATGGCAGGTATATTTGAAAAAATTCTATGAAATTTTGATTTTGAATAATGTAATCTATGTAGTACTTTAAATTGTATCAAAGTATGTCTAGCATTTAACGAACAGTGGTGTATATGTTGTAAACTTTCATTCCATATTTCTGGTCTAATTGTTTGACCTAATTCGTTTTCCCATGATTGCCTATATGTTCTGTCATTGGTAACTTGACCCCCCTGTCAGCGACTCTGCTTAAATTTCTTGCCGTTTTTACGGCATCCCTGCAGGCTGGGGAGCAGCTAACTGCATTGTTAGCGGCTCCTTATCTCGCAACCCGATGAATTTTGCCGGTTTATCCGCATTTGCGGTCGGACTGGAATTTCCCCACTGTCCATAACCGGCAACTTGTCGGGCTGCGAAACTGGCAGGAAAAACCTCTGTAAAATGAGGCTGCCTAAAAACCCCAGGTAAGTAAAAAACCAAACGAACCTTTTACGTTTAACTTACCACCGGCAGGAGCTGTGTCCTGCCAGACTGGTCCTTGCGCCAATGCGGCTGACGTACTGGTGCGCATGTGGCCTGGCGGGCCTTCTTCACGGAATCACTCTCGTGACTCCGAAGTAAAATAGTATGTATACTAGACCAAGCTCCTCCAATGCAATATTCCTTCACTCACCTGTTCCCCGAACGCAACCCGTTCCCCTAACATAATATTCCACCACGGTCTCTCTCCTCTTCCCCCCCCTCCAATCCTCGGCACAGTGAAATAATGCGGGGGTTGGGGGGGTGAATCACCCCGTGTGGGGGTTGGAGGGGGGAATGAATCACCCCGATGTGGCGGTCGGGGCCCAGTGGCGGTGCAACGCAGTCAGTGACTCTGGGGGGGCGGAGGGACCAGACTGTTGCCAACTCTTCTGCAGCTGACGGGGACATTACCAGGTTTGTGTGCCCGCTGCCTGGAGCCGCAGCCCCACTTCACCCGACCCTATGTGTGGGCGCTGCGGACCCACAGCCTGTCTCAGTGCAGCCGCACAGTTGGAGACGGGGCAGAGGGCAGATGTGGCTGGACAGCGCTGACCCCGGGGGGAGAGTGGGCGCTGTCTCAAGGGATCCATTCCTTCCGCCACTTACACCGGGTATCTGAGTGTCCCTTGGTGCTGGGGTTCAGAGCGCTCAGTCACCCTCCAGCCCCGGGCGGTCGAGGGCCAGGACTTGCCCTCAATCAGCCGGCACGCCCTCCAGCCCCGGGCGGTCGAGGGCCAGGACTTGCCCTCAATCAGCCGGCACGCTGCTCTTTCGCAAGTCAGTCACAAAAAACATTTGTATCTTCTCTCCGTCCGTGAGCAGCAGTGATGTTGCCGGTTTTTACCAGGTAAGAACGTATGGTACTCCAGAAGGCATGAGCGACTCTGTGCGTCACACCCTTTCACCTTATGACCTTCCGTGCAACCCTCCTATTTAAGATTTTCCGTTTGGAAAGGTTGGGTCCCGTCCCCTCAATGGGGGGGGGGAACACGGCCTGCGGCGTCGCACACACACACACGAACACAATGGGGGAGGGGGGCAAAGGGATGGGGTAGAGGGAGGTAGAGTGGGAGAGGAAGGGTAGAGAGGGATGGGGGTAGAGAGGGTGGGTGAGGTTAGGTAGGGAGGTTAAACAGGGAGGGGGTGAGAGAGGGAGTGTAGACGTGGCAACTACCATCCCTACCCCATCCTCTCCCACAATCCTCCCCACTCTCGCTCCTCACCGCCCCAGGATCTTTCCCCTCTCCTCCTCCCCTCCCCCATCCCTCCTTCACCTCTATTTCGTTCTCCTTTCCCCTCCCGCCGCTGTGGCCCCATTATCGCGAGGCCTCACCGCTGCAGTCTCGATGTCTCCTTGATGGCCACGAAAAACCCCAGCCGGGGCGTCGCGGGTAGAAACCTGGGTTGGAAAAAGTGGAACGTTAATTTAAATGCGGCTCTCCACCTGACGTCACTGGAAGCTGGTGTCCGCCCACTCCCCCTTTGTGATGTCACTTGAAGAGGGTTGAAGGAGGTTTGCCGTTGAAAAAGTTGGTTTTCGCTATTTTGTAAATGCTGTAATTTGTGAAATGTAACAAGATTCAAGATTCATTGTAGCATGTAATGTGAAGCGAAGCAGTTTATTTTGTCGACGGGGTTAATGTGATTAATAATGTGTGAACATTTCTGCGCTAGTGCGTGGCGTTTTGACAAAGGTAGAAAGACACAGACGACACACACATACAAGATGAGGCATTGAATAATATAGAGATGGGGAGAGAGCAAGAACGGGGTACTGATCTTGGATGATCAGCCATGATCATATTGAATGGCGGTGCTGGCTCGAACGGCCGAAGCACCTACTCCTGCACCTATTTTCTATGTTTAAGAAAGAACTGCAGATGCTGGAAAAATCGGAGGTAGACAAAAATGCTGGAGAAACTCAGCGGGTGAGTCAGCATCTGAGTGAAGGAATAGGCAACGTTTCAGCCCATCAAGTCTGAAGAAGTGTCTCGACGTCTATTCCTTCTCTCCGTAGAAGCTGCCTCACCCGCTGAGTTTCTCCAGCATTTTTGCCTACTTTCTATGTTTCTATGTTTCTTCTTGTAGCAAAAATGAAATGAGAAAGTGGCCAAGGTAGTGTGGATCCTTGATGATGCTAGCTGCCTTTTTGAGACAGCGCCTCCTACAGATCCCTTCAGTGGAGGGGAGGTCAGTACCCATGATGGTCTTAGCAGTTCCCACCACTTTTTGGGAGCTCCTTTGTTCCTGTCAAACCAAGTCATAAAACAAAATTTCAGAAAGGATACAAGATTGATATGAGGAAGATTGTGAATCTTTCAAATCCTCTACTCCAAAAGACAATGTTGATAATATTTAAGAACTGGAATGAGAAGAATAGGAGCAGCATGGTGGAGCAGCAGTAGAGTTGATGCCTTTCTATACCAAAAACCCGAGTTCGATTCTGACTACGGGTGCAGTCTGTACGGAGTTTGCACGTTCTCCCTGTGACTGCATGGGTTTTCTCCAGGTGCTCAGGTTACCTTCCACATTCCAAACACGTGCAAGTTTGTAGATTAATTAGTTTCTGTAAATTGTCCCTGGCGTGAAGGATAGAGCTAGTGTACGGGGTGATCGCTGGTCGGCACAGACTCGGTGGGTCGAAGGGCCTGTTTCCATGCTGCATTTCTAAAATGTAAAGTAAAATCTACGAAATATGGGGAAGCGGTAGAGAGACTTATTTGAGGCACCAGAAGACTCGAGATCTTCTTGAGCATCGGAGTAAGATGAAAGGGCGACATGGCTTACTCCTGCTCCAATTTCCTATGGTCATATCGTTGATAGATAGATATAGTTCTGGAGAAAATCGATACAGAAACAGGCCCAGAAACAGCTGACCATCAGCTGCCCATTTCTACATTCCCTATATTCTACCTCTCACCTACACTCTAGAAGTGTGGCAAATTAATGTATCACCTTGCACAAATTTTGATGTTGGAAGAAACTGGTGCTCACAGGGAGATCGTCTGAACTGCACGCAGGTCAGGATTGAATCTGGGTCGCAGGTGTTGTGTCGCGATGGCACTATCAGCTGTGCCACTGCCCCACCCCAGCATTAATTTCTGTTCTTTAGAGATTTGTGTTGAGTTAACGCCAAAGCTGCTGGAATTTTGAGATTTATTTTTTCTGAGGAGGTTGATGAAAGTTAATGATAATGTTGCAGACAGTTGACAAGTACATAATAAGTACAGCACTATGTGTAGGAAGGAACTACAGATTCTGCTTTACACTACTTTGTTGGTTTAAAAATGGTGATACCTCCCAATCACCCACTATAACACTAGAAAGGTACATTTTCTTGCATCTAACCAAAATTGTAATAAAATAATTCTGAGCAGCATATAAACCACTCTAAGGAAAGTGGAGGCAAATCAATTAATGTCTTCGAAAGGGAGTTGGTTAGACACTTGTAAGGAGATATATTTCCAGGAATCAGTTGCAAAAACAGGCTGACAAGATTGGTTTACCAGAATTTGAAATGACTCAATAAGCAGGTGGTGGCCTCCCCCTTTGCTGTCGCAATTCTACCTTTAAAATTTTTCAATTGGTTTAGTTTCATCAATATCAGTTTCTATCATTTTAGGTGTACTCATTCAGCATCATATTTTGCATTGCTAGCATAGGCTTGGGATCATCTATTACGTCTGTGATGTGTGTCTTAACATAATAGGAAAAGGGTGTGTAACTGAAAAACAATGCAGCCTGATCCTTGTTCCTCTCAGTGGCTTGCAGTGACATTTGGGAAGAATCCGCTCTCCAGTTAATTTTTTAATTGCGAGATTTTCTTTATTGTCACACTGCTTAATCTTCAAATTTCCTCATGGAAATGATGTCTGGGAAAGAAATGAATGAAAAAAGAGTATTTGTTATGGGTGTTTTAGTTCAAAAATAAAAAGAGATTGTACGGAGTAGAGCTCGTGTATTATTAAAAGTATGATTCATTGTTAAGGTTTTTCTTGAGGTTGGGTTTATATTTTTCTTAACTGAGAAACCCAGTTTGCACTGTAGGAGATAATAGATGGAATAGAATAGTAACTGGAAAAAAATGCATGGAAATATTTGTATCCATTGTACTTTTTTTTCAGTTATAGTTTCAAAAATGTTTCACTTTTTTGTAAATACCCTCCCATTTGTTCCACCTGCTGCTATGTGCACATTTGTATGCATGAATTCAGTTTGATCAGCAAAGACCTGGAACCATGCTTTGTTCATTATCGCAAGTGTGAGCCAAAGTAAACTGACATTTTCACTGTCCTGCAGAACAATAAGCCTGTGGCCACCTCTGATGAAAACTAATTGAGCATGTTTTTGTTGCAGATGGCCAGTAGTTAGCAAGGCGTGATCATGACCATGATGGCTCAGTTTACCACAACCATGAATGGTAAGCAGCTTACACTTTACTTTACTTTGCTTTATAGTATGATTTTAAATGGATGGAGATATTTACCCCATGGATTTTCCTGTGAAATTCAATGTAAAGATTAATATTAAAATCAGCTATCTTAAATGTGACCGCGAAAATATTGGAACAACTTGCTAATATACGAAATGAAATTTCATAAAAGATGACTTGTCTTTTTACATCGTAACATTATTCAAATGAGTTTTTGAGCACTTGGTTCTGTAACTTTATTTATGAATTTGCAGTCCGCACCGAGATTCATCAAAGGAAGGTGTTATTCTCCTCCCGTCTTCCCTGGTTGATTTTTTTTTTTTGTATTGCTGCCTGGCCACAATCTGTAATCACCCAGGTTGAAGACTGAACAGTCATTATCTTGCTGCCTTGCATTAAAGTTTGTGGCAGGTTGTAAGCATAACTTGTAGTGACTGACAGTATATTTTTTCTACAAATATTTTATTTTTGTACTACAATATCCTCCGCCCCGTGATTAAAATAGTTTAGCATTTGTTTCTTGACAGATTAGTATGGAAACTTAAAGCACACGGTATTGGGGATTCAGTATTGATGTGGATAGAGAACTGGCTGGCAGACAGGAAGCAAAGAGTAGGAGTAAACGGGTCCTTTTCAGAATGGCAGGCAGTGACTAGTGGGGTACCGCAAGGCTCGGTGCTGGGACACCAGCTATTTACAATATATATTAATGATTTGGACGAGGGAATTGAATGCAACATCTCCAAGTTTGCGGATGACACAAAGCTGGGGGACAGTGTTAGCTGTGAAGAGGATGCTAAGAGAGGAAACGGGAGTTATGGGCCTGTCCCACTTAGGCGATTTTTCAGACTATTCGAGTTGCCGGCACTCGCCTGAAAAAATGGCAATTCGAACGGCGACTGTCAGAGTGGAACACACACACACACACACACACACACACACACACACACATCGCTTCCTTCACCAGCCCGTTATGCAGGCGGTGGACAGGGCAAGCGGGGGGAGCGCTGTCTACAAAATTCACACGGTGCAAAGCCAAGGTGAAACAGACGCATATCGCAATGAACAGGAAGGTTGGCGCAGTAAAAAGACGGCCAAAGTTTGGCAAGACGGCAACATCTCCAAGTTTGCGGATGACACTAAGCTGGGGGGCAGTGTTAGTTGTGAGGAGGATGCTAGGCCAGCTGCAAGGTGACTTGGATAGGCTGGGTGAGTGGGCAAATGCATGGCAGATGCAGTATAATGGAGTTAAATGTGAGATTATCCACTTTGGTGGCAAAAACAGGAAAGTAGACTATTATCTGAATGGTGGCCGATTAGGAAAAGGGGAGATGCAACGAGACATGGGTGTCATGGTACACCAGTCATTGAAAGTAGGCATGCAGGTGCAGCAGGCAGTGAAGAAAGTGAATGGTATGTTAGCATTCATAGCAAAAGGGTTTGAGTATAGGAGCAGGGAGGTTCTCCCGCAGTTGTACAGGGTCTTGGTGAGACCACACCTGGAGTATTGCGTACAGTTTTGGTCTCCTAATCTGAGGAAAGACATTCTTGCCATAGAGGGAGTACAGAGAAGGTTCACCAGACTGATTCCTGGGATGTCAGGACTTTCATATGAAGAAAGACTGGATAGTCTCGGCATGTACTCGCTAGAATTTACAAGATTGAGGGGGGATTAATAGAAACTCACAAAATTCTTAAGGGGCTGGACAGGCTAGATGCAGGAAGATTGTTCCTGATATTGGGGAAGTCCAGAACAAGGGGTCACAAAGGATAAGGGGGAAGTCTTTTAGGACTGAGATGAGAAAAACATTTTTCACACATAGTGGTGAATCTCTGGAATTCTCTGCCACAGAAGGTAGTTGAGGCCAGTTAATTGGCTTCATTTAAGAGGGAGTTAGATGTGGCCCTTGTGGCTAAGGAGATCTGGGGGTATGGAGAGAAGGCAGGTCCGGGATACTGAGTTGGATGATCAGCCATGATCATATTGAATGGCGGTGCAGGCTCAAAGGGCTGAATGGCCTACTCCTGCACCGCATATTTTCTATGTTTCTATCCCTTGAAAGTACAGAGTGATGAAGAACTTGATTTGCGGAATTGCATTTATTGATCTGCATTCTGCCAGAATTTAGTTCCTAGACATATAAAATAAAGGTTTTAGAATATGTCTATTCCTCAGTTAATATACTCTCCATTTTAAGATGTTAGCAAGTTTTATTTGCTCTTATCATTAATACTTCCATTGTTTTGCAATCAAAGTTAGTATCTATGACATTTCATATATATTTATTAGTGTCCCTTGTAGGTATAATAGCTTTCTCTTTCTCTTGCTTGATGCATGTGTTTTGCAAACTGCCTGATGTAAATTATTGCAATCAATGTTTTCTTTCATTGAGATGCGGGAAGTTATCCACATTTTCCAGGGATCCGCTAGAGATCTTTTTGTTGGAGAGCACTGTTGAACAGTGGGTTTAGAGATTGGTTTTACATTTTTTTGGAAATGTTATTAAGTCCGTCCTTCCTTAATTGCTTAAGTTAGTACTGATTTGGACTCCAGCATCCGACTCGTGCAAACCCAAGTATAATTTGCATAATGCAAGTCAACAGTTGAAGTTGGGGTCACCCTGGTTTTACAGTAGGTCGGACAGTTGCCCCTTAATCCTGTTGATTCGTTTTTTACTCTAATGGAAAGTTTGTTGGAGATGAGATGCAGCATTGCGACATGGGCCACAATGCACAGGTCGGCAGACAACAGGGATAAAAGCGTGCCCAATGTCGCCTCACCATGATGGCCACCTTTGTGTGTGGCTGCATCAGGCGGAGCGTAGAGCCAAGGCACATGGGCACCAAGTGTCATTACCTGCTGAGGTTCTACCTGTCCCCAGTGTTGCGAAGGATGGGCCTGGTGCAGATGCCACGCAATGTGCCAGTAAGCTGGACATTGCCGCACCATCCGTCACTTGTGGAAAGGTTCTTCTGGACCAACACCTTTGACCACAAGTCCATCGGGCAGTGGTCAGCACGGATCGTCCTGCAGGCACTGCAGGGAAATGACTCAGTTGATCCTGTGGCGTGGTTCCCAGAGCAGACTGCCCAGCTTGTCTGACGAAATGCCTCATCGCCAGAACTTACCAACAAGCACCAAGCTCTGGCTTGGCTGGCAGTGAGGAGAGCCCTCCGAGTCAGCTCCTTCCTGTACCGTCAGAACCTCACTACCAGAGCATGCTGCCCTCTGCACGGCTGCTATGGAGATGAGATGGTTGCCCACCTCTTTGCAGAGTGTGGATTTGCAAAGTGAGTCTGGAGAGGTTTGCAAGGGTCCCTGTCACGATTTATTCCGAACAGCTCTGTCACAGAGGACTCTGTAATTTACTGACTGTTCCCAGGGATGCATTCGGAGACTGACTCCGAGTGCTGCTGGAAGGTCATCAACTCGGTGAAAGACGCTCTTTGGTCTGCCCGAGCTTTGTTGACCTCCCAACGGAGCAAGATGTCCGTCCGGGAATGTTGCCGACTGGCCCGCTGCAGACTGCAGGAGTACGTGCTGAGGGACGCACTGAAACTTGGTGTAGACAGTGCCAAGGCTCGGTGGGGGAGGACCAGAGCCTAAAGTTCTGGAGATGAGGGGCAGGGTGTGATGGAGACACCCCTCAAAATAAGGGAAGGGATTCCACGCCAGTGGGCCACATGAGTGGCAAGGATGGGGGGAAAAAATTGTGTAATTTGTGTAAACAGTATTGAATGTTTGTATAGCCTCCGAGAATGTCGGATGAATTTTTTGCACGGTTCCTGGAATGTATATATTTATTACTTGAATAAAGTCTATTTTGAAATTTAAAAAAAATAAGAGAACTTAAAAAGTATTTTGGTGATAAAGCAGCTTGGCTTGACACTGGAGTGCTCTAAAATAGTAAGATTAAATGAGAACTTACCAGTTTGAAGTTTGATCTGTATTTTATGAGGAGTTACAATGAAGAATTATGTGAAGACCCCGTCCAGCACGCATGCGCGACATTCTTCAAAGCAGCGGTGTGGATTCACAGAAAAAACACAACGATTGAAATAAATATAGTAAAGAAAAAATAAGAACTCAATTACCAATTGATCTGTATAACAGAGGGTGGGAGCGGAGGGCACGTAATCCCTCATCGTAACTCCTCATAAAATACAGATCAAACTTCCAACTGGTAAGTTCGCATTTAATCTTACTATTTTATTTCGGAGTCACGTGAGTGACTACGTGAAGACTTCAAAACTCTGTGATTCCGAACTGTGTACCAGCTCATGCTTCACTCACTGTCTGAAGACCTTTGAGGGAGGAAGTATCTTATCACAATCAACAATAACCTGTTTGTGAACAAAAAAGGTTTATTAATAACAACAAAAAACAGAGAGCTCCCCCGGTCTTAAATTAAATATTATCTGCAGACTCTAAAATTCTGTCTGCAAATGTAGCAGGTTCCGCCAGCGGCTTATTATAAAACCTTTGGAAAGTTCTTTCCGAGGACCATCCTGCTCTGGCCAGAATGTGGTCCATAGGAATGTCCATTCGTCTAGCCGCCAACGTGGCTGCTGCCCTGGTGGAGTGAGATTTGTAAACATTAGTATTGACTCCCGCCGACTTAAGCACCTGCTTGAGCCATCTTGAAATGGTTTGGCTCGTCACCTGACCATGAGGCTTTTTGTGGCTATCCATAAGGCATTTTCTCTCCCTCTTAAGTTGTATTGTGTCTATGTAATTGGTGAGATGGGTCTTGGGACACAGCCGTGGGTCAGATGAATATGTCCGGAACTCCATGGCTGGAGGTGTGGTTCCTGGTCTAGTTTGTTTGACTGGACCCTGAATATGGAATGTAAAACAGTCCAATGACTCTGTCATGCTGTCCAGCCTCAGAAGGTTGAGGGACTGTACCCTTTGAGCTGACACTAGTGCCATGAGCATGACTGATTTCGGGGTAAGTTGTTCCAGCGTGAGTGACCTGGGTCGTGGCCATCCCCTAAGGTACGTCAGTGCAGTGCTGACATCCCAGATCTGAGTGTACCTTGGTCTGGGGGAATTAGTGTTAAAAATGCCCCTCATGATTTTGACCACTAGTGAATGGGACCCCAAAGCCTGTTGTCTGGCTGCTGGAACCAAATAAGCTGACAACGCCCTCCTGGCTGTATTGATGGCGCTGTAGCTGAGTCCATCCCGATGTAATCCAACCATAAACTCCACAACACTGGTGGCTGTCGCTGTAGTGTAGGTAGTTCCTGTTTTGGAGCAATACCGTTCCCATTTCCTTATGTTGGTCAGGTATTGTTTCCTGGTGGACTCCCGGTGGGATGCGGTCATCATGTTGATGGCATCCTCAGACAGTCCCAGGCCCAGTAGAGGTCTGTTTAGAACCTGCAAGCCAGGAGATTGGCTCTATCATGGCACGGGTGACTAATGCCTGACGCTGGGTGGATTAATAAATCCGGACTGCTGGGGATTTCGAACGATGTTTCGACAGCCATGTCGAGGGCCACTGGGAACCATGGCTGGTTAGGCCAGTCGGGTATTATCAAGATTCCTGAAGCGGAATCCAATTGAATCTTGCGTAATACCCGGCTGATGAGGCGCAAGGGATGAAAAGCATAAAAAAACATTTTCCCCCAATGCAGCGTGAATGCATCAACTGCTGCTGCTTCAGGGTCTGGTTCCCAAGCGACATACGTTGGTACCTGGTGATTTAGTCTAGATGCAAATAGATCAATATCTGGTGTGCCATATTGCTTTGTAATTTCAGCAAACATTTTGGGATTTAACATCCATTCGATGTTATCATTAAATTTGCGTGACCTGGTGTCTGCCACTGTATTTTGCTTACCTGGTAGGTAAGTTGCTGATAACCAAATATGTCTTTCGACACACCATTGCCGGATTAGGTTGACCAAATAGTCACATGATATCGACTTTACACCACCCATGTGGTTGATATAAGCCACCACCGTGGTATTATCTAATCGCAACCGGACATGTGCATGATGCGTATTAGATAAATATGCTTTTAAACCATAAAACGCACCCAACATTGATACCCTGTGTCTGTAGGCAAGATGATTCAGAATTAGTCCATCTGCCCCCTGTGCTGGATTGCATGTTTGTTGCTCCCCAGCCCAAAGCACTGGCATCCGTTTGAATGGTTAATACTGGGTTGGTGATTATTATGGGACTGTAACTGAGCCTAACATCCCTTGTCCACCATTGTAACTCTGGAATGGATTCAGCAGTTAAATTCATAGCTCGGTCAAAGTGACCTGAGTTTTCCTTTAGTGCGTGCACTTTAGCTCTTTGTAAATTTTGATAGTGCAAAGGCCCAAATTGTACAGCTGGAAAGGCTGCTACCATTTTCCCAATAACACTAGCTACCTGCCGTATGGTCGGCTGATGATTAACCATTAGTTCGTTGCATGATAGTGCCAACTCTGATGATTTCCCCTTCGGCAGGGTTACAATCATGCGAACAGTGTCAATCGTAAATCCAAGATAGTCCATGGTAGTGGACGGTGTCAAATTGGATTTATCTGGGTGTATGACAAACTCCAAAGTTTCAAACAAACGGTTGGTGGCTGCTACTGCCAAAATAGCTGTTTCCAAGGTTTTCTCTACTATTAAAATGTCGTCTAAGTACGCCATGACTATATGCTTATGTTTCCTCAACAATGCCAAAGCAGGTTTTAAGATTTTAGTGAACAACCTTGGAACTGAGGTTAGCCTATTTGGTAGGGCTTTAAATTGCCATAGCTGTTTCATCCAGATAAACTTAAGGTATTTACGATGCTCCTTGTGTATGGGTACTGAGTAGTAGGCATCTTTTAAATCAATGTTTGCTAGAAAGTACCCTCTAGAAATCAATAGTCTGGCTATTTCAAAAGTTTCCATCTTGAAATGTATATACTTAACAGAGTCGTTTAAAGTAGTTAAGTCAATGATGATGCAACATCCACCATCTTTTTAAGTTTTGGTGAAAATATTAGACACAAATTCCAAAGGTTCATGTTTTGTTCTTTCAATGATACCTTTTGCTAGTAGCCTCATCAGTTCAGCTTGACCCTCTTGTTTCTCTTTTACTGAGAGGGTGAATACCCTTTTGGGGTATATGCTGAACTGGCGGCATGTTTTCATGAACAAAGTCAATTTTATAGCCATGAATGCTGCTGAGTATATATTTGTCATTAGTGATGGATTCCCATGTATCCAAAAACAAGTGCAATCTCCCCCCCTGTTAGTATAGAGCCCCCTACTGCTCATATGTTGAGAGGAACCAGACCCACCTACCTCCATGGTTACTGGTGCTTCTTCTGCCTCTTCGCTGGATGATGAGGTGTCTGCTGGGCTGTAGAGGGCTGCTGTTGATGTTGATATTGGGGGTGGTGCATTTTCCATGTGGTCCGTTCTGGGCCCTGGCCTAAAAAAGGCTTACGGGGAATGTTTGCGGACCCTGAGCTTTCACCAGTCCCATATGGTGGTCGACGACTGGTGGACGCCGTGGGGTACTGCCACCTGGGTTTATAAGGTTTGCTCAGTCCCAAACCTGCCTTCACGAGACCAAAGGTCTTTGACTCTTCCTCTAGGTCTTTCGCCTTTTTTGGAAGGTTCTTTCCAAAGAGCAGAATTGGAGGTTCTGAACCCAGTGTTTTGTAAAGTCCTGCAAACTTAGGGTTGAGGGCAGGCTGGATAACTTCCTTCCGCAAATTGTTTATCTCATATTGAGTGGTGCACAGCAGAGCTAATGTATCTTGCTGATATGTGCAGATGTCCACACCATCTATGGACCGAGCATATGATGTAATTCCTGCAGTCAGGAGTTTAAGGGTTTTCTGGAGCTTCAACTCCAGGTTCCTGATGTTCTGCCCCAAAAGTCCCCAAATTTGGCTGTTTACAGCTGGTACATTCAATGATGCACAATTTTCTGGGGCTGTATATAATTCAAGAGCCTCATTGACCACCCGTTCTTGTAGGGGTTTTGAGGACAGGTGGTCAATGCTGGCTGCAGGTTTCCGACCCGCTCGTGGAATGGCCACGTAGCGGTTGACCACACCCAGCAGCTCTTCCTGATCCTGTACACCCTGCATACTCCGGACAGTCGCCAATGCTGCCTTCAATAGAAGGTGAAGCAGTGGCCAGTGCCGTAAAGGACATTGCGGGAGTGCCTGAGCTCCCTTGGTGAGTCTGCTGCTGCTCTCTCAGCATATCTCGCTGGAGCATTTGCTCCATAAGCCGTTCCATTCGGCTTAGGCGGCTGCCTGTGCCGCTCTCAAGCGGTGAGGCATCTTCATCCGAATTGCCGGATACTACCGCCCGGTTCTGGCTGCAGGTACCTCCAGCCCGCTAGCAGGCTGCACTAGCGGTGCTGGGCTCGGCTCGGTAGTTAGTCCTGCCGCCTCTTGCCCCCCCTCCAAAAAACGCTCCTCAACGGGAGACGAACGGGGGCAAGCTGTAGATTTCTTCCCCCTGGTCTTGCTCATTCTTTCTAGAAAATAAAGCGGAGAAAATACACACGGCCACGGTAAAAACTTACCTGTTGGCCCGACTTTCAATTTGTAGTGGCAGCGCCTTGAACTCCCATTCGACGCGGGTGCACTGCATGAACGCTAATGTTGCTCATGCGTGCTGGACGCGGTCTTCAATTAGTCACTCACGTGACTCCGAAATAAAATTGGATCTGTCATGAAGCCACAGGATAGGATCATGGATTGTAAACCATCACAAAAACAAACTTAAGATAGATACAAGTTTTTGTTGGTGGCTAATTCTGAGGAGAAGGTTTAGCATGCCCTCCCAAATGGTGTCAAAAGCTTCAGTGTAGTTGGGGAAAAAAATCAACTTGCATTGGAGTTGTTGCATGGTGAATGTCATATCCACCATTCCTTAAACTGAACAGAATCTGCTGGTGATTGTGAAAGATCCTGAAAATGACGTTCAGTGTGGTATACAGCAGCAAAATCCCTCTTTAGGTAGGATTTGTCTCCTTTCTTGAAGATGTTCATGACCTGTGACTGAAGTTCCTCATTACCAGGTCCAGTACTTCGGCAGGAATACCATCTGCCCCTGAAGCCTTGTTTTCATAAATTATGAAATCTTTGATCACCTTTATTACACCCCAGAATGGCCTTTGTTTTCTAAACAAAAGGATTTTTGAGGACCAAGACCTCAAATCCAAATTAAGGTGAACAAGGCATTAGTATTGGTGTGGTTTATTATTATCACCTGTACTGAAATACAGTGGAAAGTTTATTTGTGTGCTATCCTGACAAATTCTACCATACATAAATGTCAAGGTAGAAACATTGAAAATAGGTGCAGGAGTAGGCCATTCGACCCTTCGAGCCAGCACCGCCATTCAATATGATCAAGGCTAATCATCTAAATTCAGTCCCCCCGTTCCTGCTCTTTTCCTGCATATCCCTTGATTCCTTTAGCCCTAAGAGCTTAATCTAACTCTCTCTTGAATACATCCAGTGAATTGGCCACTGCCTTCTGTGGCAGAGAATTCCACAGATTCACAACTCTCTAGGTGAAAACGTTTTTCCTCATCTCAGTCCTAAATAGCCCCATTATTCTTAAACTGTGACCCCTGGTTCTGGATTCCCTCAACATCGGGAACATTTTTCCTGCATTTAGCCTGTCCAATCCTTTAAGAATTTTATATGTTTCTATAAGATCCCTCTCATCCTTCTGAATTCCGGTGCAAGGGAGAACTTGGAACAAAAAAAGTGCAGAATATAGTGTGACAGGGACAGATAATGAGCAGATTAAGAAAAAAGTGCAAGGGGCATAACAAGGTGAGGGATCAAAAAGTTTGTTTGAGAGTCTGATAACGGTGAAAAAGAATCTGGTAGCACATGGTTTAAGGACTTTGTTTCTTCTGTCCATCAGGAGACGGGAGAAAAAAAAACTAGAGTGTGAGTGATTTGATTTGAATATGTTGGCTACTTTACTGAGGCAACATGAAGCATGGACAATGGTTTGTGGTTTAAGCAGAGTCAACTATTAGGTATGGTGGGGGAGGAGACTGCTTTGTGTAATGGATTGGGCTGCAATCACAATTCTTTGCAGTTTCTTGTGGTCTTGGGAGTGGCTTTTTCGAAACCCATCTGTCACGCATCTGGGTAGAATGCTTTTTATTCACTGGTATGGGTAAAGTGTATCCTCCTGCATGCTTGGACTTCCTGCAACAGGCAGCCCAAACCATTGGTGAGATGCCAGAATGTTGTCCTCTGGCAAGATAAGCAAAACCAACATTTGTTTCTTGCCCCAGACAAATTCCTCAGCACTAAACTCCCCAATACTTTTACCAGTTCAGAACAAGGGAGTACACAGCTATAGGCCACATGAATTCTTATTCTGGCAGGTTAGTACCAGCTCAGATGATTTACCATACACAAAGTTCAGAGCAACCTTCGAGATGGAATTTCCTATGCTCTTTCTTGCGCGGAGAGAAGCAAGTGGGCTGCTGAGGTTAAGAGACAATATTTGAGACCACGTGAAGGAGAGCAATGATTGCAGAGTTGATTTGAGATTTGTTGGGCAGAAAGAGTTTGTAGATGTTGGTCATGGAGAGAATATCTTGAATGCTCTTGAGCCATTGTTATTTTTGGTCGTTTCATCTTCTGTCCATGGAACTGCAGATGCTAGGTTACAAAAAAAGACAGTGCTGGAGTAACTCAGCAGGGGATGCTTTAAGTCAGGACCCTTTTCAGACTCAAAGAATATCTTCAGAATGAAGTTAAGTTATTTGGTTAAGTAAAATGTTCGGAATTTGATATTTGAATAATAAGAGCAGGAGTCATCGTGACTTTGTGTTTCATAGAATACAAGCGTCCTTAAATAGTTTGGAGAATGGAGTAATTGTCAAAGGTAACAAAAGTGTAGTTAATTGTTTTGGTGACAGGTGGCAGGGCATTTTTGGGGAAGTGGAATAGGTGGAAATTGCAATTGCATGGAGATGGAAGCTAAGCCCACGACATAGAACGTGACCTAAGACAGTAGTTGAGGAGATGCTCGTGGTTATAACAGGGATATGTGGTTTCTGGTAAATGCCATAATGAATGGTTTCATTCTTCCCAGTTTCACATGAAAGAATTTGACAAATGGTTGTAAATTTTTAGCATCACAAAGCTAGTGAGGAGATAGAATCATATTGCTGTTCAATCCCCAAATTCTTAACTGAGTCTCAAAAAGATAAAGTATTCACAACATTGTGTTAAGTGTAGATTCACCCATAAGAACTTATAATAAAAAAGAACAGAAATGTGCGGAGTTTGTACATTTTGTAGATTAATTAACTTCTGTAAATTGCCCCTCGTGTATAGGATGTAGAGCTAGTGTATGGGTGATCGTTGGTCGGTGTGAATTCAGTGTGTGCCAAAGGGCCTGTTCCACACTTTATCTTTAAACTAATCTGAACTACACTAAATAATCTAAATTAAGAAAGTTAGAAATACTTATATTTTAATGGTGCCAATCACTTCCAATTTTGGATGCAGTTTTAAAGTATACATTTGAATACGTTTATACCATGGCTGTTACATCATCAGGATGCCCCAAACCAGTTCACAGTAGTGAATATCTCATACCTTTGAAGTGTTTTATTATTAAAAAACAACAGTGCTAATTTGTATCCATGAAATTCAACAAACAGCAAAGAACAATAATTTATATAATGACTTTAACATAGTATAATAAGATGCTTCATAGAGACCCGATTGATTTGCACTCCGATACTAGGTCCACAAGGGCATATTGGAATAGATATTATGGATCGGATACGGTAGCCCAGTGATTAAGTCAAAGGACTGTCAGCCAGAGGTTTTAGGTAGGGATAGGAGATTGGTTCAAGAACCTGAGAGTTGTAGGAAAATAGCTGTACTGAACCTGGTGGTGTAACACTTAAGTCTTGCAAACTTGCTGCCCGATGAAGTGAGAAGAGGGCATGGATGGTGGAGTTCCTGATGGGAGATTGTGCTTGGAGGGGAGAGCTGTTTTGATGGCAGGGAGAGGTGTTGCCGTGATGGACTGGGCTGAATCCACGGCTCTCTGCAGCCTCTTGCATTCCTCTCCATTGGAATTGCCATACCAGCCTACTCTGCCTAGCAGAGCTGGTCCTTACCCATAACAACTTCTCCTTCGACTCCTCCAACTTCCTCCACGTGGCTATGGGCACTCGCATGGGCCACAGCTATGCCTGCCTCTTTGTAGGGTACGTCGGACAATAACTGTTCCAGGCGTACACTAGCCTTATCCCCAAACTCTACCTCCGCTGCATTGACGACTGCATCTGTGTTACCTCCTGTACCCATGCAGAACTCACTGACTTCATAAACTTCATGACTAATTTCCATCCTGCACTCAAATTCACTTGGACCATCTCTGACATCTCCCCACCGTTTCTAAATCTCACCGTCTCCATCACAGGAGAGACTATTGACTGACATCTATTACAAACCCACCGACAAGCTATCTAGACTACACTTCATCATCCTACCCCGCTTCCTGTAAAGACTCTATCCCCTACTCCCAATCCCTCCGTCTACGCCACATCTGCGTCCAGGATGAGGTTTTCCATACCAGGTCATCGGAGATGTTCTCTTTCTTTAGAGAACGGGGGTTCCCTCTTCCTTTCTTTCTTTCTTTTAAAATATTTTTATTAGTTTTTTTTCAAAAACAAAAACAAAACAACAACAAAAAAAATAATGATAAATATAACAATGATATTGATACATAGGGATCAGGATTACATTAATAGCAGGTATAACCTAAATATGAATCCAGTGTCAAAATACACATTGAATATAAACCTCCCAGTCTCTATGTAAATATAGTTAAATGTTGAAAAGAAAACTTATATATATTAAAAAAAAACCAAATAGATATAAAGAAAAAAAAGAGAAAAAAGGAAAAAACAAAACCCCCCTAAACTAGAAAAAAAAAGAAAACAGAACCTGGGATGCAAAGAATTTAAACAATTTAAGTCCCTGTTTGTCGTCACGTCCGTTCCACCGTATAAAGGTAAAAGTATTATTATAACGGTTGGAGAGGGGACAATTTATGACAACATAAATTGTCCCCTCTTCCATTATAGAGGCTCTCATTAGGGTCTCCTAGATATTCTGCAGCTCCGCTCTTGCTCCCCCTCCTCCCATTCGCAACAAGGACAGAATTCCTCTTGTCCTCATCTTCCACCGCATCAGCTGTCGCATACAGCATATAATCCTCCAACATTTTCGCCACCTCCAACGGGATCCCACTACTGGCCACATCTTCCCATTTCCACCCCTTTCTGCCTTCCGCACAGACCGTTCCCTCCGCAACTCCGGTCAACTCGTCCCTTCCCACCCAAACCACCCTCTCCCCAGGCACTTTTCCCGGCAACTGCTGGAGATGCAACACCTGTACCTTAACCTCCCCCCTCGACTCCATCCAAGGACCCCCAGAGCCCTTTCAGGTGAGGCACTTGCACTTCCTCCAACCTCATCTATTGTATCTGCTGTTCCAGCTGTCAACTCCCGTACATCGGCGAGACCAAGCGCAGGCTTGGTGATCATTTTGCTGAACGCCTCCACTCAGTCTGCCTTAACCTACCTGATCTCCCGGTTGCTCAGCACTTTAACTCGCCCTTCCATTCCCAATCCGACATTTCTGTCCTGGGCCTCTTCCATTGTCAGAGTGAGGCCCAGCGCAAATTGGAGGAACAGCACCTCATAATTTGTTTGGGTAGCTTACACCCCGGCAGTATGAACATTGACTTCTCTAACTTCAAATAGCCCTTGCTTTCCCTCTCTCTCCATCCCCTCCCCCTTCCCAGTTCTCCCACCAGTCTTAAGGGCCTGTCCTACCAGCATGCGACTGCATGCGGTAAGCTCGACCTACCGTGGTGGCTTGAGCCGGTTCCTCTTCGAACCGCGGAGTCATCTGGAGTTGTGCGGGGGCTGGTCCCGACATCAAACACACAAATCAGCTGGGCAGGAGGCGGGCCGAGTGAATTTGGACGTCGCAAGGCGTCTGGCGGTGACGCCATCATGCAACAGCACGCCTGGCGATGACATCATTGCGCAACGCCACGTGCTGCGTATGGCGTCACGACGCTGCATACGACGTCGAGACGTTGCGCACATCCTCGATGCGGCTGCGCGATGTCGGGACCAGCTCTGCACAACTCCTTACGCCTCCGCCGATCAACGTGGGACCGGCCACACAAGGCCGTACGGCTCAAGCGACCACGGTAGGTCGCGCTCACTGCATGCAGTCGCATGCTGGTGGGACAGGCTCTTTACTGTCTCCGACTATATTCTATCTCTGTCCCGCCCACTACCTTGACATCAGTCTGAAGAAGGGTCTCGACCCGAAATGTCATCCATTCCTTCTATCCAGAGATGCTGCCTGTCCCGCTGAGTTATTCCAGCATTTTGGGTCTTCCTTGGTGCAGTCAGGATCGTCTCTACAGTTCATCTTATGTTAGCCAGGTCACTGAAGACATTTTTAAAAACAGTAAGATTTTGCTTCCATATGAGAATAAAATGGTGTGCTTGTTTCATGCTCTGTTTGAAAAATGTGACCTTCAACAGTGGCAATCATTATCTGCACTTCATTCGAGTGGTGGTTTACATTATGTGCACTAGCTTCTGGAATGTGACATGAACCCAAGATACTCTATACTGACACTAAATAACATTAAATACTGACACTATTCTAATGTTGACATCTAACAAATAATAAAGAACTGTTTAACTTGCAAAATTTAGGGACCAAATTGAATGGATGTGAGTTTGAATGAGCTTTCTGCGGTATTGTATTTATAGTTAATGGTTCTAGATTTTTTCACAAAAATGTGTATGCATCTTGGTTACAAATAAAAATGCAATTATTGTTTACCATTAACAACAACACTAATTGAAGAAGGGTCTCAACCTGAAACATCGCCCATTCCTTCTATCCTGAGATGCTGCCTGTCCAGATGAAATACTCCATCATTTGTGTCTGTCTAATGCTAATTTAACGTCTATTAGAAGGCTTCCAATTTGAACCAAAGATTGAACCACCCGATGTCTGGTGCTAAGCTATTTTGAATTAAGGTCTTGTTAAAATTTAAAACTATTCCCACATGATCCTTAAAAATTACAAACAATATATTATGCCTTTACAAATATGGGTTGTGCTGACAGGTTGGATTTTGAGTTAGATTTTATCACAAGAATTCAGACAGGATTTCACAAATATATTACTGTTGCTGAGTAACAGCTTATGGTAATGTGTACTTCCTGTCCATTACAAAATTAAAGTACACTGCTTTGAACGGGATTATCTCGCTCATAAAAAAAAAACTATCAGTGAAAGATATTTGAAAGAATCCATCATTTGTAATCAATTTGCACCTTGCTCAGGGTTTTGGGTGGGTCAACACATTTCAAGGTGACCCTTTGAATGTGCTAATTGTTATGCAAACTAAAGTTCTGTTAATGCTTCCTTAAATCATATTGTTTTTCAGTAAATAATGTAATGTCAAAACACTGAGGGTGTAAGGGGCACCTTGGAACTGAAGAGTTTACAAATGAAATAGTTAAGAAATTATTATTTAATTTCACTGAGTCCACGCTGACCATCGATCACCCGTTCACACTAGATTTTGTTTCCCCCACTTTAGCATGCACTCCCAGGGCTCTCGCTTAACTTTTTTTCCCTGTTGCCAGCCGGGCAACCTAGGCAGTTTTTTAGGTTGCCAAATGACAGTTTAGGTGGTCATTTAAGACGGCTTGCATGACGCGTGGGATAATGTGCTCGGACGAAGTGCATAGTCGGAATTATGGTCAATGAAGCATTCACATATTATTTCTGCTTCAAATAAAGTCACAAACTAAACATATTCACCAATCAAGACATGATATATACCACAATGACATGCAGCAAAATTCCAATACAGTATCTCATCTCTTATCACACGTTGCAATGAATGCAATATCTATTATCTCTCTCCACTTCCAAACAAAAATATGGTTATTCAGCGTATAATCAACCTCGGTGAGACCAAGCGCAGGCTTGGCGATCGCTTCGCACAACACCTCCACTCAGTTCACAATAACCAACCTGATCTCCCGATGGCTCAGCACTTCAACTCCCCCTCCCATTCCGAATCTGACCTTTCTGTCCTGGGCCTCCTCCATGGCCAGAGTGAGGCCCACCGTAAATTGGAGGAACTGCACCTCATATTTCGCTTGGGTAGTTTACACCCCAGCGGTATGAACATTGGCTTCTCCAAATTCAGGTAGTCCTTGCTTTCTCCCTCCTTCCCCTCCCATTCCTAGCTCTCCCACAGCTTACTGTCTCCGCCTCTTCCTTTCTTTTTCCCGGCCCCCCCCGACATCATTCTGAAGAAGGGTCTCGACCTGAAACGTCACCTATTTGCTTCGCTCCATAGATGCTGCCTCACCTGCTGAGTTTCACCAGCATTTTTGTCCACCCATTCACACAAGTTCTGTTATCCCACTTCCCTCACCCACTCTCTGCACATTAGGGGCAATTTTACAGGGACAAGTTAACCTACAAAGCTAATGTGTCTTTGGGATGTGGGAGGAAACCTACATGCTTGCAGGGAGAATGTGCAAATTCAACACAAGACAATGCCCGAGAACAGGATCGAACACAGATCTCTGGCGTGTGAGGCAGCAAGTCCACCAACTGTGCCACTATATTTTATTTTCCAACACACACAAAATTATACGTTGAGTTATACGTTGTTACTAAAAAAAAAGAATATCCATTTTCAGTCTTAAATCTCTAAGTGACGCTATGTCCCCGTTCACAGCTACTGTATGTTTTAATTCAGTTCAAGGCTATTGGGGCAGTACATTGGCCATAAATTTGCTGCCTAAAATTGCCAGACCCAGAATTGATCCTGAATATGGGTGCTGTCTGTATGGAGTTTTGTTTTCTCGTTTATAACATTGTTTACAGAGTACTATATTTACATATTCTGTTGTGCTGCTGCAAGTAAGGATTTCATTGTTCTAACTGGGACGTGAGAGAATACAACACTGTTGGCTTACGTCACTAATGTGTGGGATAGTACGGGTGATCAGTGGTCGGCATGGACTCGGTGGGCCGAAGGGTCTTTTTCCACGCTGTATCATTAAATTAAACTACAAACACTAAAACCAGAGGAAATGTAAAGAAGGGTTTCTACCCGAAACGTCACCCAATGTTTTCTATCCAGAGATGCTGGCTGCTCTATGGAGACCCCCCCCGCACAATGAAAGCATGGAATAGTCTTCACCCTACCATAGGTACCAACCAGACGCAAGAAAATTTAAGGTAGCTTTATTTTTCCGAAGAACCCTTTTTTGCTGAAGTCCAAGTCACGAATCAAGAGAATTTTATTGTCATGTGTCCCAGATAGGACAATGAAATTCTTGCTTGCTGCAGCACAACAGAATATGTAAACATAATACAGAACAGGAGATAAAAGTTCAGTGTACACAATATATGTACACAATAAATAAACAGATAAAATGCAAATGGCTGTTATTTTTCCAGTGTTTGGAGTTTGGTGGTGGTTGGTCCACCAGTTTAAATTCCATTTCGAATATTTTTGGAGGACCAGGAAACCAAGAAGCAAGAGTTACTCCAGGGAGTTACTCCAGCTCTAGGGAGTAATTCTGCATTGTTTTTCAGCGGTCTCGGTGAGGCAGCAACCGGACAGCAATGGCGGCCAGAATTCCCTTAATGCAAAAGGAGGGAAAAAGGGGCCGATGCCGACCAGTTGCCGTGGCAGTGCGCATGTGCATGGCCGCACATGCGCACAACCACGGCCGATGATGTGCTCGGCGGCCGGCCTTGCCGAGTGGAGACCCGAGAGCCAAGCGGAGACCCGAGAGCAGAGAGCTTGCGCCGAGAGCTAACGCAGAGAGCTAGCGCCAAGCCGAGACACGGATGGCGGGCGGGTGTCCCGGTTGCTTGTGAAGCCGGGCAAAATGGCATGGCTTTTAGGTTGCCCGGCGGGACTGTAGGTTGCCAATAGCACCCAGGCAACCCCTAATTTCGAGCCCTGACTCCCTGCACACTCGAGGCAATTTACAGAAGCCAATTAATCTACAAACCCGCACATCGTTAGGATGTGGGTGGAAACCAGAGCACCAAAAGAAACCCAACAAAATAAAGAAATGGGTATGGTAAAGATGGTGGCTGGAATTTCCTTAAACCTGCTGCCAATTATTTTCACACGTGAGCTGCTGGCCAAGATATCCCAGACTGGAGGGCAGGCAGGAATAAGGAGAACCAGAGCTCAACCTTCCTGATAGCCTAAGAAAGACACAAAAAGCTGGAGTAACAACAGGGTCAGACAGCATCTCTGGAGAAAAGGAATGGGTGAAGTTTCGAGTCGAGACCCTTCTTCAGGCTTGCCCAGTCTGTCTTGTCCACGGTATGGAGCTTTTGTATTTTTCAGCTTGAAATTGTGCAATCTGGTGCATACTGTAGCAAATCTTTAAACTTACACTTGAATGCAATATTTATGCTTTAAATTGGATTAGCTATGAATAATGTTAGGCTAAATTACATTCCACAGTAGAGCCAGGCTCTGATCAACAGGTGCAGCACATGAATGACCTTGGTATATTCATGTATGGAAATCAGATTATAATCAAGCACTTGGCCCATGTTGACCAACCTGGATCTCACTGCATACCTCGTACTACTCCTAACCCTGACTCCAGTTGCATACCTTCTCTCATTCCTGACCCCGAGTCCAGCCTTACACCTGGCCCCCTATTCTGCCATGATCATAGCTGCTTACCTGCTTAGGTTATCTGTGCTGAACACTCCCATTGTCCCAGCTTTGACTGCACACCTAGTACTATTCCAGACCTTGACTCTGGATGCACACTTGGCCTCGCTCCTAGCCCATCTGCTCTGACAATATATCAGGCCCACACATGAAGCCCCATATCTGACCCCCTGGACTTAACCTATTACGTTCAAGTCCACTGGTGTTTATCTAATGCGGTAATCTTTTATGGGGCACTTCACGGACCAAATTTTGTATAACAAATTTTGCTACATCCATTGGCCTCCTTGTTATCTAACATGCTAGTTACTTTGTCAAAGAAGTCATCAATTGGTTGAACACAATTTCTCATCCATAAAATTATACTCACTCAGCTATATGTATTCTATTACCATTTCTTTCAATTTCCTAACTAACTGTCCTGAAGTCATTTTCACCCCCGTTATTTTCAGTATTTTGCTGTTTTCCTCGAAGCTGGGACTTTTCCGAAATGCAAAGTCCAATAACAATATATATTTAAGCAGTAATATTCTATTTAATCCATATTATTATCCAGAACTGCCGCCGGGACATCAACCGCCTCGACTTCTCCACTCCCCTGTCTCACTCCAATCTCTCCCCCCCCCCCCCCCCCCCCAAGGTACTGCCATCGACTCACTCCGTAACAACCCAGACTGGGTTATCAAACCCGCCGACAAAGGAGGTGCCGTGGTAGTCTGGCGCGTCGATCTCTACAAAGCGGAGGCCACGTGCCAACTCTCGGACACCTCCTTCTACTTACTCCTGGACGATGACCCCACTGACGAGCACCAGGCCACCATCTCGAGCACCATACCGACATCAATTCCGGCTCCCTGCACCCCCGAGCCTCCAACCTCATTGTTTCCCAGCCCAGCACGGCCCGATTTTACCTTCTCCCCAAAATCCACAAACCTCACTGCCCCGGCAGACCCATTGTCTCTACCTGGTCGTGCCCCACCGAACACATTTCCACATACCGTGACTCCATCCTATCCCCCTTGGTTAAATCTCTCCCTACCTCTGCGCATTCCATTCTTCAGGCCCCCATCCTCTCATCTTCACCATAGACGTCCAGTCACTGTACACCTACATCCCCCACCAGGATGGTCTCAAAGCCCTCCGGTTCTTCCTCGACCAGAGGAGCAACCCATACCCGTCCACTGACACCCTCCTCCGCCTAGCGGAGCTGGTCCTCTCTTTTGACTCCTCCCATTTCCTCCAAACACAAGGCTTAGCTATGGGCACACGCATGGGCCCGAGCTACGCTTGACTCTTTGTCGGGTACGTCGAACAATCCTTGTTCTCGGCGTACCAGGGCCCCATCCCCGACCTTTACCTCCGTTACATCGACGACTGCTTTGGTGTCACCTCCTGCACCCACACACCTAACTGACTGACTTCATCCATTTCACCACCAACTTCCATCCGGCACTCAAATACACTTGGACCATTTCCGACACTTCCCTACCATTCCTTGACCTCACCATCTCTATTGCAGGTGATACACTCCTGACCGACATTCACTACAAACCAACTGACTCCCACAGCTACCTGGACTACTCTTCCTCCCACCCTGCTTCCTGTAAGGACTCCATCCCCTATTCCCAATTCCTCCGTCTATGCTGCATCTGCTCCCAGGATGAGGTGTTCCACACCAGGCCATCACAAATGTCCTCATTCTTCAGAGAGCGTGGATTCCCCTCCCCCACTATAGACGAGGCTCGCACCAGGGTCTCCTCCATACCCCGCAACACTGCCCTCTCTCCCCATTTCCCCCACTCGCAACAAGGGCAGAGTCCCCCTGGTTCTCACCTTTCACTCCACCAGCCGGCACATACAACACATAGTCCTCTGCTGGTTTCGCCACCTCCAACGTGACCCCACCACTTGCCACATATTCCCATCTCACCCCCGTCTGCCTTCCACAAAGACCGCTCCCTCCGCAACTCCCTTGTCAATTCTACCCTTCCCTCCCGCTCCACCCCTTCCCCGGGCACTTTCCCTTGCAACCGCAAGAGATGCTACACTTGTCCCTTTACCTCCCCCCTCCACTCCTTTCAGGGACCCAAGCAGTCCTTCCTGGTCCGACAGAGTTTCACCTGCACCTCCTCCAACCTCATCTACTGCATTCGCTGCTCTAGATGCCAGCTGATCTATAAAGGTGAGACCAAGCGGAGGCATATCGATCGTTTCAACGACACCTCCGCTCGGTCCGCAATAACCAACCCGACCTCCCGGTGGCTCAGCACTTCAATTCCCCCTCTCATTCTGTATCCGACCTCTCTGTCCTGGGCCTCCTCCATGGCCAGAGTGAGCAACACCGCAAATTGGAGGAACAGCACCTCATATTCCGCTTGGGAGTCTGCATCCTTTGGGCTTGAACATTGAATTTTCTCAATTCTGTTAACCCTTGCTGTCTCCTCCCCTTCCCACTTCTCCCCCAGGCTTCGGGCTCCTCCTTTTTCCTTTCTTCTCCCCGCCCCCCCCCCCCCCCAACCTCCCATCAGTCTGAAGAAGGGTTTCGGCCTGAAACGTTGCCTATCTCCTTCGCTCCTTAGATGCTGCTGCACCCGCTGAGTTTCTCCAGCCTTTTGTGTACCCTCAATATTCTATTTAATGTGATCTTGAGAGTACATAATATTTTCTGTGGTATTCATAACACAACAATGATAAAAAGATCTTTGTTTTGATTGCACCTTCCAAAATACATACATTATTATATTACAGTTAATATGTAACAAGGGCAAATTTTTGTTCCAATTTTTGCTCCCCATTCCCAATTACTTTTACATTGAAGTAATTGAAATCCAAATGAAGTTTAAATGGCATCAGAAAAATAAAACCTCAGGAATGGATGATATTCATTATGTGGTTGGTTGGAGTCAGTATCAGCACAATGACTATATCAAACTTTGAATCTTCAGATGTCCTGCTTCAAGCTAAAACTAAAGACAAATAAGAACCTCCTCACACATTCCACTGCAAGTATCTCTGTCACTCCTTTAAAATATGCCCCTTCTTTGAGCAAGTTCTTAAACATCACATCTGAATCCGTTTCCATCTGATTACACTCCTTGAGGATGTGTTCAATTAATAAAACAACGAGATTGGGAACATTTCTATTCAACCTGTCAAAAGGAATTGCCGAGGGGGGGGAGGTTAAAAATAGTCAGTAAGGTAAGCAAACATAATAGTTGAGTGGCAAATGACAATAGTGCTACTTTCCCAGTATTTAACTAAAGGAGAGAATGGGTTATCGGGCTGTATGTTGTGACAGACAGCCTGACACCTTGCATGTCATTTTAATATTACACTTATCCCATCACCTTGGATATTCCGGATTAATAAATTAAGGTTTTGTCAACTGAGGCTAATTACAAATCAATAGCATTGGCCAACTACGAATCACAAAGTGCTGAGCATTGGGATCTGGACATCACGGACAACTGGCCTCAGTTCCCCGCTCAAGTCTGGCAGTGCACTCCGTCTGAACACCTCTCTCCTGCCGATCGCTGGCCTTGCTCACGTCAGCCGCTTCCCGCAAATCCTTAAATTCCAACTGCGGCTGGGAGCAGGATATGGCCTTACTTGCTGTGCTGGGTGACATTGTATTATGGCATTCACATGTCTTTCAATGTAAATTTGCATGGGGACATGCTTTGGAGGTGTGTGGCAGTTGTTGGTCAAGTGAGAAGAATGCTGCTGTCTTGTCAATAAACGTGCACACAAGCAGTTGGTATTAGTTTTGAAATTCTCGTTGATCACAGAATTTCTCAAGACAGAGCGTGAGAAATTCTGTGGAGAGCGTGAGAATTGCGCGAAATGCCTGAGTCTCAATGTGTGAGACTTGGCAGCTCTGGCTTAGGTTTAAACAATTCCTTCCTAAACCCCTCCTGATAGCCTGGCTTTCCCCGACTGTTCTGGACTCAAGTGGCTCCTGGCTGAAGCCATATAGTAGCAGATATCCACAGCTTAACTATTGCGAGGGTAGCTCTGGCCAAGTTGAACTGGCTGAGACTTATGAGACTGTGGTCTGACTTTTCATGGTTTATTGTAACTTTTACTGCCACAGGATATGTTAATTTCCAGATTGGCTGATAGAGCTAGTCACCGAGTTGTTACTTCCTTTTCCACCTCTGTGCGATAGCGATTGCCATTGTCTTTATTTGGAGAGAAATTTTACTTTGAATTTCTAGTGGTCTGTTTTACTACACTGTTGTTGAATGTGAATAGATTTATTTTTGTTTTGTCGTCACCTTCTATTTGAGACCACCTTAATGAATTAAATATTACAGTATCAGTTGATAGTTGCTCTGTTCTTTGTCTTTTGGAAGACCAAACACAACCAGTAGTTTATAAATGTATACAGCATCCACCTGCGTCACTGGGTTGTTATTTGGTGATCTGAGTCCCTTAGTAGCAAACAGTTTTGTAATCTCAGCAAAAGGTGATAGCTCTGAAGTCAATGAAGATGGCATCAAAATTATTTATGTTTTAAATCAAAAGCAGTTCATCTCATATTATGATAAAATAATGATTGGAACTTGCTGGGGAATACCAGCAATCATGTGTTAAACTACTGTCATTTGTATGTGCCACAAAGTTCAGGATCCCTTTGGAGTGAGATTAGGTGACCACCAGAGAACAGTGGCTAGCAAGTTCAAAGTTTCAGCATTCACTGTGTTTAAATCTAATAGGGGCATCCAGAATGCTGCATGAATTAGAGTGTTTGAGTTGCAGGCAGAGGTTGGATAAGCATGGATTGCTTTCTCTGGAAAGTCAGAGGCTGAGGGGAGAGTTGATAGATGTATGAGATTATAAATTATAGAAACATAGAAAATAGGTGCAGGTGTAGGCCATTCGGCCCTTCGAGCCTGCACTGCCATTCAATATGATCCTGGCTGATCATCCAACTCAGTATCCTGTACCTGCCTTCTCTCCATACCACCTGATCCCATTAGCCACAAGGACCACATCTAACTCCCTCTTAAATATAGCCAACGAACTGGCCTCAACTACCTTCTGTGGCAGAGAATTCCACAGATTCACCACTCTCTGTGTGAAAAATGATTTTCTCATCTAGGTCCTAAAAGACTTCCCCCTTATCCTTAAACTGTGACATCTTGTCCTGGACTTCCCCAACATCGGGAACAATCTTCCTGCATCTAGCCTGTCCAACCCCTTAAGAATTTTGTAGGTCTCTATGAGATCCCCCCTCAATCTTCTAAATTCCAGCGAGTACAAGCCGAGTCTATCCAGTCTTTCTTCATATGGAAGTCCTGCCATTCCAGGAATCAGTCTGGTGAACCTTCTCTGAACTCCCTGTATGGCAAGAATGTCTTTCCTCAGATTAGGAGACCAAAACTGTACGCAATACTCCAGGTGTGGCCTCACCAGGACCCTGTACAACTGCAGTAGAACCTCCCTGCTCTTGTACTCAAATCCTTTTGCTATGAATGCCAACATACCATTCGCTTTCTTGACAGCCTGCTGCACCTGCATGCCTACTTTCAATGACTGGTGTACCATGACACCCAGGTCTCATTGCATCTCCCCTTTTCCTAATCGGTCACCATTCAAATAATAGTCTATTTGCCTGTTTTTACCACCAAAGTGGATAACCTCACATTTATCCACATTATACTGCATCTGGCATGCATTTGTCCACTCACCCAGCCTATCCAAGTCACCTTGCAGCCTCCTAGCATCCTCGTCACAGCTAACATCGCCCCCCAGCTTCGTGTCATCCGCAAACTTCGAGATGTTGCATTTAATACCCTCATCCAAATCATTAATATATATTGTAAATAGCTGGGGTCCCAGCACTGAGCCTTGCGGCACCCCACTAGTCACTGCCTGACATCCTGAAAAGGACCCATTCACTCCTACTCTTTGCTTCCTGTCTGCCAGCCAGTTCTCTATCCACATCAATTCTGAACCGCCAATACCGTATGCTTTAAGTTTGTATACTAATCTCTTGTGTGGGACCTTGTCGAAAGCCTTCTGAAAGTCCAGATATAACACATCCACTGCTTCTCCCTTATCCACTCTACTAGTTACATCCTCAAAAAATTCAATAAGATTCGTCAGACATGATTTACCTTTCATAAATCCATGCTGACTTTGTCTAATGATTTCACCACTTTCCAAATGCGCTGCTATCCCATCTTTAATAACTGACTCTAGCAGTTTCCTCACTACCGATGTTAGACTAACTGGTCTGTAATTACCCGTTTTCTCTCTCCCTCCTTTTTTAAAAAGTGGGGTTACATTAGCTACCCTCCAATCCTCAGGAACTACTCTAAAGAGTTTCTCTATCTAATCTAAATCAGAATCTAAAGAGTTTTGAAAAATTATCACTAAGGCATCCACTATTTCTGGGGCGACTTCCTTAAGTACCCTGACATGCAGCCTATCTGGCCCTGGGGTTTTATCGGCCATTAATCCATTCAATTTACCCAACACCACTTCCCGGCTAACCTGGATTTCACTCAGTTCCTCCATCTCATTTGACCCGCGATCCCCTGCTATTTCCGGCAAATTATTTAGGTATTTAGGTAGACAGAACCAAAGTAGTTATTCAATTGGTCTGCCATGTCCTTGTTCCCCATGATCAATTCCCCTGTTTCTGACTGCAAGAGACCTACATTTGTTTTAACTAATCTTTTTCGCTTCACATATCGATAAAAACTTTTGCAATCAGTTTTTATGTTTCCTGCCAGTTTTCTTTCATAATCAATTTTCCCTTTCCTAATTAAGCCCTTTGTCCTCCTCTGTTGGACTCTGAATTGCTCCCAGTCCTCTGGTAGGCTGTTTTCTCTGGCTAATTTGTACGCTTCATCTTTTGCTTTGATACTATCCCTGATTTCCCTTGTTATCCACGGATGCACTACCTTCCCTGATTTATTTTTTTGCCATACTGGGATGAACAATTGTTGTAATTCATCCATGCAGTCTTTAAATGCCTTCCATTGCATATCCACCGTCAACCGTTCAAGAATCAATTGCCAGTCTATCTTGGCCAATTCACGTCTCAGACCCTCAAAGTTACCTTTATTTAAGTTCAGGACCCGTGTTTCTGAATTAACAATGTCACTCTCCATCCTAATGAAGAACTCAACCATATTATGGTCACTCCTGTCCAAGGGGCCACACACAAGGCTGCTAACTAACCCTTCCTCATTACTCAATACCCAGTCTAGAATAGCCTGTTCTCTCATTGGTTCCTCTACATGTTGGTTTAGAAAACTATCCCGCATACATTCCATGAAATCCTCTTCCTCAGCACCCCTGCCAATTTGATTCACCCAATCTATATGTAGATTGAAGTCACCCATTATAACGGTTTTACTTTTGTTGCACACATTTCTAATTTCCTCTTTGATGCCATCCCCAACTCCACTACTACTGTTAGGTGGCCTGTACACAACACCCACTACTGTTTTCTGCCCCTTAGTGTTTCGCAGCTCCACCCATATCGATTCCACATCCTCCAAGCTAATGTCGTTTCTTTCTATTGTGTTAATCTCCTCTCTAACTAGCAACACTACCCCACCTCCTTTTCCTCTCTGTGATCCCTCCTGAATATTGAATATCCCTGGATGTTCAGCTCCCAGCCTTGGTCACCCTGGAGCCATGTCTCTGTGATACCAACTATATCATAATCATTAATAGCTATCTGCACATTCAACTCATCCACCTTATTACGAATGCTCCTCGAATTGAGACACAAAGCCTTCAGGCTTGTTTTTACAACGCTCTTGGCCCTTTTACAATTATGTTGAAAGGTGACCCTTTTTGATTTTTGCCCTGGATTTGTCTGCATGCCACTTTTCACCTTGCTCCATATTGCTTCTATCCTTATTTTACGCCCCTCTGTCTCTTTGCTCACACATTTAAGAAACCCACCACCTCTTATTCGCTGTTTATTTTTTTCTTCTTTCCCCCCACGTGTTGCGTCTGACTGCTTCCCTTCTCTGCCTCCTGCCTCACACACGGTCTACTTGCTTTCTCTATTTGAGTCCCTCCCCCCAACCGATCTAGTTTAAACTCTCCCCAGTAGCCTTTGCAAATCTCCCCGCCAGGATATTGGTTCCCCTCGGGTTCAAGTGCAACCCGTCCTTTTTGTACAGGTCACACCTTCCCCAAAAGAGGTCTCAATGATCCAGAAACTTGAATCCCTGCCCTCTGCACCAGTCCTTTAGCCACGCATTTAGCCTTCACCTCGCTCCATTCCTACTCTCACGGTCGGGTGGCACAGGCAGTAATCCTGAGATTGTCACCTTTGCTGTCCTTCTCCTTAATTCTCCTCCTAACTCCCTACATTCTCCTTTCAGGGCCTCTTCTCTTTTTCTACCTATGTCATTGGTACCTATATGTATCACGACCTCTGGCTCCTCTCACTCCCATTTCAGGATATCTTGGACACGTTCAGTCACATCCCGGACCCTGGCACCAGGGAGGCAAACTACTATCCGGGTCTCCTGACTGCATCCACAGAATCGCCTATCTGACCCCCTAACTATAGAGTTCCCTATTACTGCTGCCCGCCTCTTCCTTACCCTTCTGAGCAACAGGGCTGGTCTCTGTACCCGAGGCCCGGCCGCTTTTGCTACCCCCAGGTAGGCTGCTCCCCCAACAGTACTCAAACAGGACTACTTATTGCCAAGGTGTACAGCCACCGGGGTACTCTCTAGTCCCTGCCTCTGCCCCTTGCCTCTCTTAACCGTGACCCACGTGTCTGCCTCCTGTGGTTTTGGAGTGACTACCTCCCTGTAACTCATCTCTATCACCTCCTCACTCTCCATGACCAGACGGAGGTCATCGAGCTGCTGCTCCAGGTACCGAATACGGTCCCTTTGGAGCCCCATCTTGACGCACCTGGCGCAGATGTGGACGTCTGGAGAGCTATCTGACTGCATGATCTCCCACATCTGACATCCAGAACAGTAAACTGCCCTGGCACTCATACCCCCCTTACCCTGGCTACAATACAATACAATGTACAATACAATACAGTACAAAGCAAGGATTATAGCTGGAAGAAATCAGCAGGGATCTGACTGCCAATCAGCTGCTCCCTCGAGTCCGCTTCCACCAATCAGCGGCTTCCTCAAGCCCACTTGTTTTGAACTGCGAGCGAATGGAACGTTACGGATTTGGGTACTGCTCCCATGTCTCTCTGCTCACACATTTAAGAAACCCACCACCTCTTATTCTCTGTTTATTATTTCTTTCTTCTTTCCCCCCTACATGTTGCGTCTGACTGCTTCCCTTCTCTGCCTCCTGCCTCACACACGGTCTGTGCAGGGAATTGAGTGATATTGATCATGTACACACAGATCAGATTTTTGCAGCTATATATCATATTCAACACAAACTTTGTTCCATGTATCTCACATTTAACGTTGCTGGGATTTATTTAAAGTTCCAGTGCTGTAACTGTTCAATATTAACACTGTATATATACAGAACCTTGCTGTACTTGATTCAAGGCTTAACAGGTGGTAGTAGATCTGCAAAAATAAACACTTAATTGGAATGTATTCCAGTGGCAAACATAGGCCACTTTAAATTCTTGAGCAATAGTTAAAATCAGTAAGTCCTGTGCTCCAAACATCATATGGCTATTAAAACAAGTTTTAAATAACTGCTTCAAATGTGAACTATCAAACATAGAGTGCTATTTAAATAGGATTTTTCATTTTATTTCTGATGGATCTGCTTGCAGTTGTTTTTTTAGAAAGATAAATAGTATTGCAATGGACATTATTATTGGCAAGTTTATAACTTGCACTTTGTGCACTCAATGTCAATTATCCCCTGGTGTTTTCTTTCCAGTTCTTGGAAGTCACAGCTATTGCATCCAAGACCAGTGATTTGCTCCGAAGTTTGGACAGTGTCACTGAATTGGCGGGTTGGAGCTGCATCTAAAATTGATTGTTCACATAGACATCTTTCAAAGGAAGTCATGAAATACAATATCGTAGCTTTACAACCGCAAAATGCTTCTGCGTCAAAGTGCAAAGAATATTGTTGTGCTGTTATTTTAAAATTGAAATATCAGAAGTGATTTCATGTTTATCAAGATCTTGATTGTCAGGGATGGGGGAAAAGGGGTGGCCTAGCAGTGTGGTGTAGCATGTACAGGTGTGGTCAATCAAGAACATTTGTCTTGAATATTTAGTGTAAGGCTCACAGTTTTCACGGTGATTAAAATTTGATGTCTGAGCATTGTAATCTTTGGATTAGATATGTGAGATGAATGCAGGAGTTGAAATATAATGATCTTGCAAATTTTGAACGGTAAACAACATTTTAGAAATGATTGGAAAAATTATGGCCATAAACATACATTTTATTTCCGTGAACATAGATGAGGTTGTCTCCCCATGCCTTACACGACAAAGATTATAACTCGTGTTTTAAACAGTGAGAATAGTTTTCAATAAGGACCCTGTGAGATTGAGACTGAGAAATCCCTGCAACTTTAAATAAGTGAGAAACATGGAACAAGTGTTCTCTAATCCAACATCAAGTAATTTAAAATTGGAATTCATATTTGGAGACTAGAAGCCTATATTTGCAATAAAGCTACAGCAGCCACTGCTGACCTTGAAGAAGGTTGCCCACAATTTCTGGTGTGGATTTCACCTTTCCTAGGTGTGGGATATCATTTGATATGCAGCAGCAGTAATGCCCTCAAGCTTGAAGAGCAATCAATGCATTCAAAACAAAAACTCAATATTGGAGACTTCATTGTTTGCATTCATTATTTAAAAAAAAAAATCCTAAAACTAATGAAGCTAGAAAACACTGTAATTCATAATTAAGTTGCCTTTACAGTGTCTACTGATAATCTGTCTACAATGAATGGATTTGCAAATGCATCCATTGTAGGCATGAATTATGATAACTTTTTGATCAATGCAACCAATTTGCATAGAATATTATGAAAACTATATTCTCATGATTTAATATTATGTCTTGGGAACCAAAGATTAGTCCAGAAAGAAAAATGTCCAATAAATACATTGATAAAGAAAAAAATGCTTGAATACAAGGGATTTTTTTGTCATATTGACTTTGCCATTCACTTCCTTGTCCATAAAGATTTCAGTTAGATTATTTCAAAATCTCAAGTCAAGTGCATTTAATTGTCATGTGTTCTGAAAAGGAACGATGAAATTCTTTTTTGCAGCAGCGTAACAGGTTTGTAAATATAATACTCAGTAGATAATGAAACAAAAAAAAGTTTATAAACAAGAAAAAATGTTAGTATAAAACAAAACAAAAGCCTCAAATCACTAGTCAACCAAATCTCTTCGTAGTTCAAAGTTTAGTTAATGTTTGTAATTTTCAATAGCTTGATGGTTTTAGGGATGAAGTTGTTCCACATTAAAAAACGTATTGTGCAAATTCTGATCTCAACAATTTACAATTGTTCTTGTACTGCTAATCCGAGACTGGTATCTTAATTGGGTCACATCATCAGACGGAAAGGACATGTGGTTCATTCAACTTGAAAGCCTGATTCTGAGTACGTGGCAATCACTGGTTTGAATGAATGAATGAATGAATAGTTTGATGATGCATGTGCAATTATTTTTATACATTCATGACAAAGTGGAATGATAATCTGACAGTGATTTCCATTTTGAATTTAAAGAACAGGAATCTGAGAAAAAAACTAAATTATTACAAGCATTCTTAAATTCTTTCATTCCTCTTATAATTGTTCCAGAGTTCCAATGTTCATTCGTACAGTTCTGGTCTCCAAATCTGAGGAAGGACATTATTGCGATAGAGGGAGTGCAGAGAAGGTTCACCAGACTGATTCCTGGAATGGCAGGACTTCCATATGAAGAAAGACTGGATAGACTCGGTTTATACTCTCTAGAATTTAAGAGATTGAGAGGGGATCTTATAGAAACGTACAAAATTCTTAAGGGGTTGGACAGGCTAGATGCAGGAAGATTGTTCCCGGTGTTGAGGAGGTACATGACAAGGGTTCACGGCTTAAAGATAAGGGTGAAATCCTTTAGGACCGAGATGAGAAGGACTTTTTTCACACAGAGTGGTGGGTCTCTGGAACTCTCTGCCACAGAGGGTAGTTGAGGCCAGTTCATTGGCTATATTTAAGAGGGAGTTAGATGTGGCCCTTGTGGCTAAGGGGATCAGAGGGTATGGAGAGAAAGCAGGTAAGGGATACTGAGTTGGATGATCAGCCATGATCATATTGAATGACGGTGCAGGCTCAGAGGGCCGAATGGCCTATTCCTGCACCTAATTTTTATGTTTCTATGTTTCTATGTTTCATGATGGAACGATAACTGCAGCTACCCAGTAGATGCCCTAATAAGCCACAGTGAGATGTCACAGACAAAATTTGCAATATTAGGTTGGGAGCCAGTAAGGTTAACTTTCGGAGAGGTTTTTTGAAGTTGTATTCATTCTTATGCCATAATTTAAAAGGGGACCTCAACTCTGAGAACATTTCTGGTCACAAAAAGATGTTATGAAATGTCCAGAACGTCTTACAAGTTAAAAGGAAATCTTGAAGTTAGCAAAGTCAGATCTCTGGAGTAAATGTCTTGGAAAACCTTTGATGTTTAATGTGATATGAAGTTGATGATGTAAAATTAGTAGCCTGACAGCATCATCGGCCATTGTCTCATGATGGGGAGTGACTTACGAAGTCCATAATTGATTTTGCTCACACACAGACAATCTAAAGTATGTTCTTTCTATTAAAAATATTACCATGGTAATTGGTTGTGACCGATGTGTTGACTAGTATGTTCATGTGTGTATGTTTTTTTAGGTGGTCCAAACATGTGGGCAATCACCTCAGAGGAACGAGTCAAACATGATCAGCAATTTATAAGTCTCAAACCACTTGGAGGATTACTTTCAGGTTTGTGCACTGTAGAGCTTTATAAAGGGGTTAAGATGGAACGTATGTAGTTACATAATATTTGCATAACTGCTTATTTTTGCCCCTGCTCTATAGATGTTCTTGACACACATTATAATGGAGATTAATCAGATATATTATTGCAGTTTTAGTTCAATCAAGTGTAACACAGATTAGAATGAAAATATCTCAAGATTGTTCTCCAAATAGTCAATATACAACTGCATTCTGCTTTCCTTGATATTTTCGAACTTGGAAATCTAAATTTAAAAATCTAAATGATCCACTGAATTACGTTACCATGCTGATTTTCAGGACAATAAAAATTAAAAAAACATATGTGCAGATATTTCAATGCATGCTTTATTTACAAAACACAACAATGTAGGAGGTCCATGTGATACATCTGTAGGAAGTGTATAACTACAAACAAACATACAAATTAGGAGAAAAAGTAAAAAAAACACTAAGATTGCTCAACTATTTAATATTATGGCTGATCTGAATATCACATTGATTCTGCATTTACATCTTACCATGTTAAGCATAGGGTGAAAGGTTACCATGGTTATCTGCCTTTGCTTTAAAAACATTCAGAAGCTGTTTCCACCACCCTTTGAGGGAGAAAGTTCAAGAGCACTATTTGTACTCGCCTCCTCCTGCAATCCCCAGAGCTCCTCCCATTGATTCAACCCTATTATTCTTCCTTTCTCTCTCTATGCCTTGTATTCAGAATAGAATAGAATAGTTTCTTTATTGTCATTGTAACATGGACCATGTACAACGAAATTTAGAAATGTCAACCAGTCAGTGCAACATTCAAACCATAAAAGCTAACGATACATACAAGGTAAAATATTAAAAAAGATAAACAACTAAAATAAATATGAAATATGAAAATGGCACGCATATACACCCAACCCTACATCCTTCTGTCGATTTCACAGTGTACCAACCACAGTCCCTTAGTCCCCGCGTTCCTTGGTGGCTACATTTAGTGCCTTTATAGCAGTGGGGTAAAAACTGTTTTTAAATCTGTTTGTCCTTGTCCTTGTAGATCTGTATCGTCTGCCTGACGGCAACAGTTCAAACAGGGAGTGTCCGGGGTGGGAAATGTCCTTTATAATATTCTGGGATTTTTTGATGCAGCGGGAACTGTGTAAGTCTTCCAAGGTAAGGAGAGGGCAGCCGACAATCTTCTGGGCGTTGTCAACGGCCCTCTGGAGCGCTTTCCTCTGAGCTGCTGTGCAGCTGGTGTACCACACGCATACACAGTATGTTAGGATGCTCTCAATGGAGCACCGATAAAAGGACAGCAGCAGTCTCTGTGTGATGTTATTCTTCCTGAGCACCCTCAGGAAGTGCAGTCTCTGCTGGACCTTTTTCAGCAGCGCAGAGGTGTTCACGCTCCACGTCAGGTCCTCCTCAATATGGATTCCCAGGAAGCGGAAATCCGCCACCCTCTCCACACAGTCCCCTCTGATGATTAGTGGTACCAGTTCTGTTTTGTTCTTCCTGAAGTCTATTATTATCTCCTTGGTCTTTAAGGTGTTCAGGAGCAGGTTATTTTCTCCACACCACACTGTCAGCTGCTCCACCACATCCCGATAGGCGTACTCGTCCCCCCCGGAGATGAGCCCCACCACCGTAGTGTCATCTGCAAATTTGACAATGGTATTCATTGTTCCCTCTCCTCCTGTTCAAACAGACGATTATAAACCTGAACAATGTCATGATTCAAACATTGTGGACTGTGTAGGCAATTATTTGGCTCATTATAGAATTTATTGGCGCCAGAAATGGGCACAGAAAAGATATGCTCCACTGACTTTAGAGAGGAGAAAGATGGCAATGAAAATTTGTTCAAAGGTAGGCAAAAATTACAAAAAAATCAACAATACAGTTAAAAGAAAAAGACGATGGGTAGGAGGGGGAGCCTTTAGTACAAAACATAATTTAAAAAAAAACAAGTACATGATATTGCAGGTGCAAGACTTTGTATAGCTCCATCTAACATTGTTTATGAAGAATAACCCTGGAAGCATTATGTTAAGGGGATACAAAAAAAGAAAGGTAAAATTGAGATCACAGTCAGAAAATGATGACATTCAGAAAATGTTGAGGGAAGGATTTTGAAACGATGTGGAAAAAATAACAAAATGGAAGCAACATTGGAAATGTGTTCTCGAGATTGCAATACTATCGTTGAATAAGATTCATGTATTTTCGGAAGAAAATCTACCATTCTACTCCAAATCTACAGGAATATGGTTGAAACTCGCTGGTCTTTAGATTTCAGACTTTAGAGATACAGGGTGAAAACAGGCCCTTCGGCCCAACGTGTCCACACCGACCAGTGATCGCCTCGTACATGAGCATTATCCAACATACTTGGGACAATTGACAATTTACAAAAGTCAATTAACCTACAAGCCTGTATGTCTTTGGAGTATAGGAGGAAACCAGAGCACCGGAGAACACCCACCCTGTCACAGGGAGAACGTACAAACATCATGCATACTGCACCTGTAGTCAGAATTGATCCCGGGACTCAGACACTGGAAGGCAGCAACTCTACCGCTGCATGACTGTGCCGCCCCTTGTCGTTTTGGTACTTGCCATTACAGGGCCTTGTGGTGCTTGGCCCATCCTGAGTTTGGGATCATATTATGTCCATGGCATTATTTGCTTTGTTACATATTTAATGGTATATTGGAAAGGAGTGGTATGTTTGGTGGTGAAAAAGTCATAAAATAGTTTCCCCAGTTTAGATAAGTTGTATAGTGAAAGCAATGCGACCAACAAAGAAAACCTTTCATTGTGTAGTTGAGACTATGGACGAGAATCTTCACTGCAGTGAGTGACAGTTAATTTAAAATGCAAAGAAGTTGGCTTTCAGCCAAAAGAGTCGCAGCATAATAGACATGATGGTTGCATTTTATATAAGCACCGTCTACAGGTGTGAACATTTACTTATATATAAATTTGAGCCCATTTACATTTTATTCTGATTAACAAAGTCAAGTGAAGTTCATTAAGAATCTGGGGTTATATGCTATTTAATACCATGGCTTTTGATTTAAACATATTTATTTTAATGTTAAACAGGTGAGCAAGCTCGTACTTTTTTTCTGCAATCTGGATTACCAAAGCTAGTGCTGGCTGAAATATGGTAAGTGTAGACAGTAGAACTGACATTACCATACTTCTTTGAATTCGTATTTCAGTGTTATTGATATTTAACCTATTTTACTAGGAAAAAAATGCAGCATAACCTAGTACGTTAACACAATGATTAGTCCTACAAAAGGGTTTTCAAGATGGTGGCTAGAGGTTAAGGGTATCACCAAGTTAGAACAAGATTTTCTGGCAGTAATTCTGTTGGAACCAATAACCCAGGAAAAGCCTTGAAGTCTGCAATTTCAGGAACTACCAAAACAAAACGTCAGATCTTAAAGTTGATTTTTAATGTACGGACCATCCCTGGGTTACAAATGCCCATCTTGTATGAATAAGCTCCCAAAATATTACATTCCAAAACCCAACATATGTTTACACATTAATTCCTATGATGGCAGAATTAGTTTTCTCGCCTGCCAAACTTTTAGTGGTTTTCTTTCTTATCAGTTTTATGTGCTTTTTCGATACCATTCACTGCAATACTATGGAGCGTTGATCTAATTGAACTGTACTGAACAAGTACCACTGTATTATTTTTGTGGTACTTGAGCGTATGATGTCCAGAATTCAATGAAGACATCTATATCGTTGTTTATTTCCTTTTCAGGACCCTTGCCGACTTGAACAAGGATGGAAAGATGGACCAGCAGGAATTCTCCATTGCAATGAAACTAATCAAGATGACCCTTCAAGGTCACCCAGTTCCTACCATTCTTCCACTAGTCATGAAACAGCCCCCAATTCCCTCACCTTTGAACTCTGCACGATTTGGTAGGTAAAATAGAGTAGGTTACAAAGTCTTGGATAGTTACAGTATTTTGTGTGATGTTCTCACAATTCTAAATATATTGGCTTTTGAAAGGTACACTTGTTGAATTAAGAGTATCGTCTTCCAGTTAGAATGTGTGTGTAATTGAAGAAATATAATTTGCATCTAATTTTAATATCCTGGAATCCTTATTTTTTTGTGTAATTAAAAAAAAAAAATTATATTGTAACAATATTCATCAGTACTGCATTTTAAGATTAGATGGTGCATTCTCTCGTAAAAATATCTGTAGTTACGTTCCACTGCATTTGGGATAGTTTCAATTCTCATTTTGCAAAATTTCACTGGTGTGTCGTCATTCAGTTACAAGGTGTTAATGATCAGCCATAAACCTTCAAACTATACTATAAACTCTGTATCTTAGCCACTGATTCGGTTATCTCTCTGTCATAGGTTGAACCAGACAGTAATGGCCTCTGGGTTTTATTTGATCCTGATCCTCCATGTACAAAAATGTCAAACCAGGATAGGACAGTGAACCGACTTGGATCAGTTTATTATTGTCACATGTACTGGAGTGTAGTGAAAAGGTTTTTTGTTGTCTGCTATGCAGTCAGTGTAAAGACTATACATGATTACAATCAATCAGTCTACAGTGTACAGACACAGAAAAAAGGGTATAACATTTGGTGCAAAATAAAGTCTGATTCAAGATATGATTCAAAGGTCTCTAATGTGGTAGATGGGAGGTCAAAACCATACTCTAGTTGGTGAGAGGACGGTTCAGTTGCCTGGTAACAGCCGGAAAGAAACTGTCCCTGAATCTGGAGGTGTGCATTTTCAAGTTTCTGCACTTCTTGCCTGATGGGATAGGGGAGAAGAGGGAGTGACCGGGGTGAGACTGGTCCTTGCTTATGCTGGTGGTTTTGCTGATGCCGCGTGAAGTGTAGATGGAGTCAATGGAAGGGAGTTTAGTTTCTGTGATGGTCTGCGCTACATCCCAAACTCTGCAATTTTTGTGCTCTTGGAGGGAACTGTACCCAAACCATGCTGCGATGCATCCCGTTAAATTGCTTTCTTCGAAAGATCTGTAGATTTTTGTGGCCATGTCTAACTTTCTACACCTTCTAAGGAAGTAGAGGTGTTGAGTGTTGGTGTGCTTATTTTGGAGTACATAGGAGTACATGTACATAGTTCTTTGAAATTAGCATCACAGGTAGGCAAGGTGGTGAGAAAGGCATTCAATCAGTATGGGCATTGCATATAGTAGTTGGGATGTTTCATTGCAGTTGTACAAGACATTGGTAAGTCAGCATTTGGAGTGTGCCAGCGTGCCAAAAAGCCTTTCTCACCACCTGGCCTATCTGTGATGCTATTTTCAGGGAGCCATGTACTTGTATTCCTAGGTTCCTCTGTTCTACAACACTTAACATCATCGAGACTATGCGTAGACTCGTCAACCAAGAATGAGTGAACTAAGGAATTGCTGTGTGAGCAGCCTCTGCAGAAAGCAGAACGGGGTGGAGATGGGAAGACATGACAAGTGGTGGGATCACATTGGAGGTGATGGAAATATCAGAGGATTGATATATGGGATGCGGAGGCTGGTGGGGTGAAAGGTGAGGACCAGGGGAACTCTATCCTTGTTCCGTCTGGGTGGAGGGTGAGCATGATCAGAACTATGGGGCACAGAGGAGATGTGGGTGAAGGGTCCATCTATGGCAGAAGGGGTGGGGGGGGGGCATGTTTCCTAAAGAAAGATGATATCTCAAAAGTCTTAGACTGGAAAGTCTAATCTTTGGAGCAGATGCAGTCCAGATGGAGGAATTGAGAGTTGGGAATAGTTTATTTGCAAGAGGCAGGGTGGAAGGAAGTGTAGTACAGATAACTCTGAGAGTAGGTAGAGTTATCAGTAACGGGTTTATAGCTAGAGGAGGTAGTTGAGGCAGGTACAATAACAGCATTTAAAAGGCACTTGGACAGGTTCATGGATAGGGAAGGTTGAGAGGCATTTTGGTTGAATATGGGCAAAGGTAACTAGCTTATATGGGGCATCTTGGTTGGCATGGACGAGTTGAGCAGCAGGGCCTGTTTCTGTGCTGTGTGACTATGCATTACACCCACTGCTTCCAACTTCATACTGTCTCTACACCTTAACCCACTTGCTGCTGAAGCCTTTATCCTTGCTTTTTTAATACCACACACAAGAATATTCCTATAAATTCCAAGCTTCTATCCTCATCATTTGTAATATTAAGTTCATTAAAACTGCTGTACATGAGACTTTCCATAATGGTGCACACTAAATGTAACTTATCTTGCATCCCGGTGCAGCTTCGTCACTTTCAATTCATACTTAATTGTGACACAGAAAAAATCATTGCGTCGATTAAGTCCATGCTTCTCCTTGTAGACAAATGTCACCAATTTTTCTCCTTTGTTCCCCATACCCCTGCAACGTATTCTCCCTCACATGCTCATTAAGTTCCCTTTGGTTTGTTTGTCACTTATGTGAACTTGGGGCTCATTTACAGTTGCCATTTATTTGGGGCATGGGAAGAAAACTAGTACAGGTACATGAATAGGAAAGGTTACGAAGGATATGGGCCAAATACAGACAAATGGGACTAGCTTAAATGGGACTTGTTGGTTGGCATGGACAAGTTGGGCCAAAGGACCCATTTCCGTGCTGTATGACTCTGAACAGATCATAGGAAGAATATGCAAACGCCACCCATGCTCAGCATGCAACCCACATTGCTTGAGCTGTGAGTCAGCAGCACTAACTGTTGAGCAACCAGCTGCACTCCTGGTCCAACAACTGATTTAAACGTCTGCAGAATTTTATACAAATCTTGAACATCTCTGTTATCTCCTTCAAAACCTTTTCTTCCAATTTTGACCTTACAGTGTGTACATTTCTGAATTTACAATCTTCTCAGCATCTTAGCCTTCAGTAACAAGGCCTTGTTTTGCGAATTCCCAGGGTAAGCTGTATTCTTAACCCCTCCTACCTCCGAAAGATTAGATCTTTTTCTCTTTCTTCCTTCTCTTTCTCTCTTATCGTTTCTCCTTCAGCCAGCCCTGCCCTCTTCTTGTTCATTGTCTCATCAGCTTTTGATAACTGCCTTATGAAGCAACTTGGAAAATGTTGCTAAGTTAATGACACTGTAGGAATGCATGTTGTTTTGTTGAAGCCTCATTGACAACCATGAACGGTGTGCTTTTCATTTCAAGGTACTTCATTCTTAGCTACATATCAACTTCTGTTTGTTTTATAAAATATTTTAACAGATTTTATTGCATTTTAATTATTTTATTGCCAATTTACAAATTGTTCATATCTAAATTCCAAACATAGGAATGGGAAGTTTGCCAAATCTGTCTGTCCCACCAAACATGCCTTCATTTACTTCCTTGGCTCCCACTTCATCGTTGACATCAGTGTCCACCTTGCCACCTCTGAATATGTCAGTTCCCCTGGTGCCTGCTGTTAGTCCATCAGCCTTTGCAAATGGTACATCTGTCCTCATTCAGCCTTTATCTACACAGAGTTCTGCAAGTAAGTATGACAAGTTCTATAATAGCACTTTGAATATTTTATTTGTGTTTTTAATTTTCTCTTCGTAGACCTTTGTATTGAATTTTTGAGAAATTGAGAGTAGGCACATATTAAAAAAAACAAGGGTTGACCTGTTTACAAATCCAAGTGCTTGTGTTAGGTATCGCAATTATGACTCGGTTATTAACAAGTCCCAGTGCAATTTGTTTAGAGTAACACTTCAAGATGATTGTGAACTAAATTTGATAACCAGAGCTATAATGTGACATTCCCGAGCTGTTGAACCAATGTTGCTGCTGCTGACATGGAGCTTGCTGATTCAAAGTCCATCATTCAATGAAAATCTAAACCATCTTTTTTTTTGTTTTAGTGCTGAGCCAAAATTTATTGTTAAATTTCATTATGTAGAGCAAGATAAATGAGTCAGGAAGAATGATTAGACTTTTAACATTATCATTATCAATATTTTTTAATTTCAAGAATTTTCACTTTTGTTGTTTAAAAAAAGGCAAAATGGGGAAACCGGGAAAAATATAGCTGGTGAGCCTTTCACCAGTAGTAGGGAGATTATTGGAGAACATTCTTAGGGATAGGAATTGCCCGCATAAAGAAAATATGTCCCTACTGGGGATCGTCAGCGTGGCTTTGTGCAGGGAAGGTCATGTCTTACAGATTTGATTGTGTTTTTTGAGGAGATGATAAAGGTTATTGATGAGGGAAAAGCATTCACCAAGGTCCCTGGTGGCAGGCTGATCCAGCAGATTAAGGCACATGGGATTCAAGATTGGCTTGGTCATTTAAGGTGGTGCATAGCTGTGAAAAGATGTTATTGTGTAGTAAAGTGCAGGACATTTGTACAGTTATTTTCCTGTTTTCTTAATGTAATATTACCATTCTTTCATCCTGGATTTTAAGTTTAAATCATGGTGCATAGCCAAAATAATGAGATGAAGCAAAAATAAATAAATCTATTTTTACAAAGAAAAATATCAGATACGTCCCTGTGTTTTCTTGCCTTTTCTGACATTTTCCAAGCAGGATTTCATCTTAGGCTAATTTATACCAGAAAGATTACATTAATTTTGCAATTAAATAGCTCTATATAAGCCAAATTCTGATTATGCTTATGATTTGTATCATTTATCACCCGATAAGATGGTTTTCTGATACCCCAAGTTTTTGCAGCTGAACATGAGAAGCAGTGACAATTTGGTCACGTGTTAAATGTGTGAATTAAAAGCAGAGTAACCATTTTATATTTATTGTTTCTTTTTTCATTGTTTATATTTAGTGTTTAACCTTTCCATTAAAATATTTAATAATGAATAGAATTTAAAATCATGAAATAAAAATCTAGTTTGCTCACCTAGATTAGCGGTGTCCCTTTCTGTTGTGTGTCCCCCCTTCTCTTCCCCCCTCCCCCCCCCCCTTTGAGTAATGTCGTGAATGCTTTTATAGTGCTATAGCGGGGTTTTTTTTTTTCAATTGCCGAGTTTTTAAAAAAAAATTCAAACTACGTAATTATAATGACCCTGGCGTGAACTACGGGCCTTGCGGTGGGTTAGGTGCCGACATTTTGTAAGAGAGCTTCAAAATCAGTAAGTGTCCCATCTGTCTTATGTGCTGTATAATTTTTTCCCCCTCTTTTTTTTCAAATTTTGAGAGTATTACATTTTGGTCAAAATGGGGTATGAAAGAGCTGATTGGTTCAGGGATTGAATATCTGTGGGGAAGAAGCTGTTCTTGAGTCTGTTTTTTTGGTATTATATCACTGAAAGCTGAACAACGGCATCATTGCAAAATTAGAGGTTGAGTACCCTTGAACTTTGCCACAGTCATTCGTGTACACGGCGCATAGCAAGGGACTGAAAGCACAACCCTGAGAGGCATCAGTGTTGAGGATCAGGAAGGAGAAAATAAAATATACTTTAAAATTATGTGGCCTTGGTGTATATCAGATGAAGTCTAAGTTTCTGAGAATGTAATTATTTATTTTGTTTTTGTTTGATATATTCAACCTCTAAAAGGCATTGTCATTTTTCTTTATAGCTTTCTTAAGCTCCCTTCATTCCTTGCTGGTCCCAACATATTGCAAACCATTTCCACATTTCTTTCAATGGAGTGTTGCCTCAGCTCATTTAGCATGGAGATCAGAGATCTCATCACCTCTGAGCATTATAAGTGAATAGCAGGAGGACTGTGGATGCTGTTTTAGAGTATGCTCAAGACGGTGACCAATAATATTTTGGACACAAGGGAAATCAGTAATGAGAGGATTTGTTAAGAACATGAAAGTTGAGTTGAGGATCAGCAAGATTAATTTGAATGATGGAGCAAGTTATCGTTCTAACTACCAAATCTAATCTTAATGTCATTAATTTATTTGCTGTGATGAGCTGCTCTTTATTGGCAAAATATCTCTGTAGCTGTAAAGTTATTATGCAGTTACCGCTTTCTAGGATCACAATGTTACATTTTTATAGGACTGGGACTACTAATTAGAAAGCAAATTCCTTTTTTTAATTGTGGAATTAATTGTGATATGTATATTCCTAGCAAAGTCAACATATGTTAGCTATATGATATTGTCCTGACAGACTTTTTGAGGAAGAGTTAATATTTTACCATGCAACTGAGAAGCTGGAGTTACATATTTGGCTGACTGCATAAGAATGGCAGATTTCCTTCCCCAGAGAATTTATGTCAAACGGATGAGCTTTAATGACAATTTGGTATTTTCAGAAGCACCGAATCAAACTTCCAGAAAAAATATTTATTTAACTCATTTTTAATTTTGTTTCAAACTTGTGTCTACAGATCATCAATCTAGAACTCCGTATTGTTTATCCAGCATGAAACATTATGGCATTATTCCTAGACATTTGCAGGTTGTTTAAAGCAAGCATAGTAATAAAGCAGAAATCCCCACACCTCCATCACACTTTGATAGCTGATTTGAAGCTAGACATTAAACTTGACATCAATTAGAACAAAGTAACCAGATAGTTAACCAATATATTGCAATTATTTTAATTAAATTGCATTTAAGTTATTATATTATTGTCATAAATGTGAGCTGCTATATTGATTCTATCAATATTAGGTTACATTAACAATTGCTCCCCATTTTAAGATAACGAGCAAAAACATTTGATATATAGTAAAATTTTAAGATAGCCATGTAAAAGGAAGGGAGCCTACTGTTGTGTTACCTTGTATTTTTAATGCCATGGTATTTATATTTTCAGCACTTCCTCATGCTGGGTCTCTGAGACAGACAATAGCAGGATTTGGAGGCTCTGGTCTTCACAAGGCACAGTCACTGATTGATCTTGGTTCCAGCAGGTACAAGCAGAATGTTATTAGAACATTTTTCTCGTGATTATATTGTTAGAGTCAAAGGACATGGTAACAGGGCCCTTAGCCCAACACGCCCATGTTGACCAAGATGCCCCATCTACATTAGTCCCACCTGCCCATATTTGGCCCATATCTCTCTAACCCTTTCCTACCCATGTACCTGTCCAAATGTCTTTTAAATATTGTTATAGTACCTGCCTCATTCCTCCTATGGCAACTCGTTCCATATATGCTGCCCTCTGTGTGAAACTGTTGCCCCTCAGCTTCCTATTAAATCTTTCCCCTCTCACCATAAACCTATATCTTCTGGTATCAGATTTCTCGATTCTGGGTAAAAGACTGGGTAAAAACCAATAGATATAGGATTTCTGGGTAAAAACCTATATACTCTCGTTGTGTTCTCAAACACTTCTTTTAGATCACCCCTCAGCCTCCTGCACTCCAAGGAATAAATTCCTCGCCTGCCCAGCCTTTCCCTTTAGCTCGGTTCCTGAAGTCCTGGCACCATCCTGGTAAATTTTCTCTGCACTTTTCCAGCTTAACAACATCCTTCCTATAGCTGGTGATGATAACTGAACGCAGTACTCCAAATGCAACCTAACCAACGTCTTGTGCAACTGTAAACATAACATCCTAACTTTTATACTCATTTCCCTGACAGGTGAAGGCCAATGTACAGAAAGCCTTCTTATGTATATAAAGAATATATATGTGTGTGACACCACTTTCAAGTACCTACAGTGGCTTGCAAAAGTTTTCATACCCCTTGAACATTTCCACATTTTGTCACGTTACAACTACAAACGTAAATGTATTTTATTGGGATTTTATGTGATAGACCAACACAAAGTGGTGCATAATTGTGAAGGGGAAGGAAAATTATACATGTTTTCCAAATTTTTTTACAAATAAAAAACTGAAAAGTGTGGCGTGCAAAAGTATTCAGTGCCCTTTACTCTGATACCCCTAAATAAAATCCAGTGCAACAATTGCCTTCAGAAGTCACCTAATTAGTAAATAGAGTCCACTTGTGTGTAATCTAATCTCAACCCAGGTACGGCACCTGGAAACCCCGGGATGACCTCCAGAGCCGACGGGCTGGATATCCCAGAAGAAATGAAGCTGGAGCTGGAGTCTGAGGGAACCCCCGTTTGTTACGGAGCTGGAGCTGCCGTCTGTGAGGGAATTCCCGTTCCAGCGCTGGTCCGCAGAAACAGCAGGTACAGGAAACACAGTACCTGGAAACAAAGGGGAAGCCTCCATTGTGTCCGGAAACGTGGCCGACGGGCAGAACTTCAGGTCAGAATGAAGCGCAGGGGACTTCGGCCCCCTCTCCCTACTATCCTACTGGCCAATGTACAGTCCCTTGAAAATAAAGTAGAGGACTTAAGGGCAAGGCTGCTTTATCAAAGGGAGCTGAGGGAATGCTCTGTGTTCTGTTTCACAGAGACATGGCTCACCCCCAGCTCCCCAGGCTCAGCGGTCCAGCCTGAAGGGTTCTCCATCCACCGCATGGACCGTACACTGGCATCGGGGAAAGGGAGAGGAGGGGGCGTCTGCCTCATGGTCAACTCTGCGTGGTGCTCAGACATGGGAATCCTGTCCAACTCCTGCTCTCCACACCTCGAACATCTGGCGGTGAAGTGCCGTCCCTTCTACCTACCGAGGGAATTCACCTCCATCATCCTGACCGCGGTCTACATCCCACCCCAGGCAGACATCCGTCTGGCACTGGAGGAGCTGCACGCCGTGGTCAACAAACACCAGACGTCTTACCCCGAGGCATTTACCACCATTGCTGGGGACGTCAATAAGGCAAACCTAAAGAAATCACTCCCCAACTTCCACCAACAAGTCTCCTGCTGCACCAGAGGACCAAACACCCTCGACCACTGCTACACCACCATCAAGAATGCCTACCGCTCTATCCCTCGCCCTCACTTCGGTAAATCCGACCATACCGCGGTGCTGCTACTTCCTGCCTACAGGCAGCAATTAAAGAGCGCACCCCCAGAGGTGAGGACAGTACAGAGCTGGTCGGGGGACGGGGGGGGGCAGAGGAACAACTACAGGACTGTTTGGAGTCTGTAGACTGGGCAATGTTCAAGGACTCGGTAACGGACTTGAATGAATACGCCACAGTCGTTACAGACTTCATAAAGAAATGTGTGGAGGACTGCATCCCTACAAAAACCTTCCGAGTGTTTCCCAATCAGAAACCTTGGATGAACTGTGAGATCCGCACTCTTCTGAAGACCAGACACCGGGCATTCATGTCTGATGACACAGTGGTCTACAAGAAGTCCAGATACGACCTTGATAAGACCATCAAAAAGGCCAAAAGGGAGTTCTGCTCCAAGCTGGAGGATGAGACAGATGTTCGGCAGCTGTGGCGGGGACTGAATGCAATCAGCTCTTACAAGGCGAAACCAGGAGGCAGCACTGATGTCGGCGATAAATCATTTCCCTGATGAGCTCAATGCATTTTACGCACGCTTTGATAGAGAGAACACCGATGTGCCTTCCCGAGCCCCTATTCGCTGTGATGGTATTTCAGTCTCAGTCACAGAGGCAGACGTCAGGAAATCCTTCAGAGGGGTGAACCCTCGAAAAGCGTCTGGACCTGATGGCATACCTGGTCGTGTACTAAAAACCTGTGCGGACTAACTGGCTGGAGTTTTTACGGACATTTTCAACCTGTCACTTCTGAGGACTGAGGTTCCCACTGCTTCAAAAGGGCATCAATAATACCGGTGCCCAAGAAGAGCAAGGTGACGTGCCTCAATGACTATCGACCTGTGGCACTAACGCCTGTGGTGATGAAGTGCTTCGAGAGGTTGATCATGGCGCAAATCAACTCCTACCTCGCCAAAAACCTGGACCCACTGCAGTTCGCTTACCGCCACAACAGATCAACGGTGGACGCGATGTCGCTGGCCCTCCACTCCGCTCTGGACCACTTGGACAACAAAAACTCATATGTCAGGCTGTTATTCATTGACTACAGCTCGGCATTTAACACAATCATCCCCTCCAAGCTGGTTGCCAAACTCGCAGAACTGAGTCTCTGCGAATCCCTCTGCAATTGGATCCTCGACTTCCTCATCCACAGACCACAGTCTGTTCGTATTGGTGGAAATGTGTCAGACTCGATAACAATCAGCACGGGAGCACCTCAAGGCTGCGTGCTCAGCTCCCTGCTGTACTCACTCTATACTCATGACTGCGTAGCCGGTTATAGTGCGAACTCCATCATCAAGTTCGCTGACGACACCACTGTTGTGGGACGTATCACTGATGGGGATGAGTCCGAGTATAGAAGAGAGATCGAGCAACTGTCCATATGGTGCCAGCACAACAACCTGGCCCTCAACACCAGCAAAAACAAGGAACTGATTGTAGACTTTGGAAGGAGTGGGATGGGGACCCACAGTCCTGTTTATATCAACGGGTTGATGGTTGAAAGGAAGAGCGTCAAATTCCTGGGCGTGCACATCTGTGAAGATCTTTCCTGGTCCGAGAACACAGATGCAATTATTAAGAAAGCTCATCAGTGCCTCTACTTCCTGAGAAGATTACGGAGAGTTGGTCAGTCAAGGAGGACTCTCTCTAACTTCTACAGGTGCACAGTAGAGAGCTTGCTGACCGGTTGCATCGTGGCGTGGTTCGGCAATTTGAGTGCCTTGGAGAGGAAAAGAATACAAAAAGTAGTAAACACTGCCCAGTCCATCGTCGGCTCTGACCTTCCTTCCATCGAGGGGATTTATCGCAGTCGCTGCCTCAAAAAGGCTGGCAGCATCATCAAGGACTCACACCACCCTGGCCACACACTCATCTCCCTGCTACCTTCGGGTAGAAGGTACAGGAGCCTGAAGACTGCAACAACCCGGTTTAGGAATAGCTACTTCCCCACAGCCATCAGGCTATTAAACTTGGTCGGAACTCTGAACATTAATATCCCTCCATCTGTTATTTGCACTTTATTAATTTATTAATTCATGTGTGTATTTACGTATATAATTGTAGTCAATGCCTACTATGTTCTGTTGTGCTAAGCAAAGAAAGATTTTCATTGTCCTGTCAGGGACACATGACAATAAACTCTTTTGACTTTTGACTTTTTTGACTTTTGATATAAATACAGCTGTTCTGTGAAGGCCTCAGAGGTTTGTCAGAGAACATTAGTGAACAAACAGCATCATGAAGCACAAGGAACACACCAGATAGGTCAGGGATAAAGTTGTGGAGACGTTTAAAGCAGGGTTAGGCTATAAAAAAAATATCCCAAGCTTTGAACATCTCACGGAGCACTGTTCAATCCATCATCCGAAAATGGAAAGAGTATGGCACAACTGCAAACCTACCAAGACATGGCCGTCCACCTAAACTGACAGGCCGGGCAAGGAGAGCATTGATCAGAGAAGCAGCCAAGAGGCCCGTGGTAACTCTGGAGGAGCTGCAGAGATCCACAGCTCAGGTGGGAGAATCTGTCCACAGGACAACTATTAGTCGTGCACTCCACAAATCGGGCCTTTATGGAAGAGTGGCAAGAAGAAAGCCATTGTTGAAACAAAGCCGTAAGAAGTCTCGTTTGCAGTTTGCCACAGCGAACATGTGGAGGAAGGTGCTCTGGTCTGATGAGACCAAAATTTTTGCCTAAATGCAAAACGCTGTGTGTGGCGGAAAACTAACACTGCACATCACTCTGAACACACCATCCCCATTGTGAAACGTGGTGGCAGCATCATGCTGTGGGAATGCTTTTCTTCAGCAGGGACATGGAAGCTCGTCAGAGTTGATGGGACGATGGATGGAGCCAAATACAGGGCAATCTTGGAAGAAAACCTGTTAGAGTCTGCAAAAGACTTGAGACTGGGGCGGAGGTTCACCTTCCAGCAGGACAATGACCCTAAACATACAGCCAAAGCTACAATGGAATGGTTTAGATCAATGCATATTCATGTGTTAGAATGGCCCAGTCAAAGTCCACACCTAAATCCAATTCAGAATCTCTGGCAAGACTTGAAAATTGCTGTTCACAGATGCTCTCCATCCAATCTGACTGAGCTTGAGCTATTTTGCAAAGAAGAATGGGCAAAAATTTCAGTCTCTAGATGTGTAAAGCTGGTAGAGACATACCCCAAAAGACTTGCAGCTGTAATTGCAGCGAAAGGTGGTTCTACAAAGTATTGACTCAGGTGGGCAGAATACTTTTGCACGCCACACTTTTCAGTTTTTTATTTGTAATAAAATTTGGAAACCATGTATCATTTTCCTTCCCCTTCACAATTATGCACCACTTTGTGTTGGTCTATCACATAAAATCCCAATAAAATACATTTACGTTTGTGGTTGTAACGTGATAAAATGTGGAAAAGTTCAAGGGGTATGAAAACTTTTGCAAGCCACTGTATGTACCAGCATCCCTAGATCCCTCTACTCTACACACTCCCCAGGGTTCTGCCATTAACTGTGAATGTCCTGCTCTGATTTGACTTCCCAAAATGCAACGTCTAACACTAACCTGCATTAAACTCCATTAACCATTCCTTAGCCCACTTGCCCAACCGATCAATTTCCTGTTGTAATTTTTGATAACCACCCACTTCAGTGTAATCTGCAAATTTACTTATGCCTTCTACATTCTCTTTTAAATCGTTGATATAAATCGCAAACAGCAATTGGCCCAGCATCAATTCCTAAGGCACACCAGTAGTCGGAGGCCTCCAGCCTGATAAACAACCTTTAACTGTCACCCTCTGCTTCCTTTTCTTTCCAGTTGGTTCCCTGGATCCCATGTGATCTAATCTTCCAGAGCAGACTACCAGTGGGTTACTGAAGTCCATATAGACAATGCCTATGGCTTTTCATCATCACCTTTTTTTGGCTATTTTTTCAAAAGGCTTGACAGATTTGTGCGACACGATCACCCATATACAAATCCATGCTGACTATCCCTAATCAGCCCCTGTATATACAAATGCATATATATTTTATCGCTCAGAATCCTCTCCAGTAACTAGCCTAACAAAGATATTAGGCTCACTGGTCTATAGTTGGCAGGCATTTCCGTGCAGCCATTCTTAAATAGAAGCACATCCTTAACCACCCTCTTGTCTTCCAGGACCTCACCTGTGTCTAATAATAATTTTATATATCTCAGCCAGGGCACCTGCAATTTAGTCTCTAGCTTCCCACAGTGTGCTCGGATATATCTGATGAGGCCCGGGAGATTTAACTACCGTTGTACACCTTTGGACGTCCAGCATCTCCTTGACCATAATATGGACTGTCCTCGAGACGTTCCTTTTAACTGTTCCAAGTTCCCTAGTCATCATGTCTTTCTCCAAGATAAAAACAGAGGAGAAATATTTGCTGAGGACATTGCCCAGAGATGTCGGCTTTGGTTTCTGAGGGGCTCTATTCTCTCTAGTTTCCCTCTTTCACTTCATGTACTTATAAAATCTCTTTGGATTTTCCTCAATAGTATCTGCCCAAACTATCTCCTGCCTGCTTTATGCCCTCCTTAATCCCTTCTTGAGTATGCTTTCAGTTTCTAAAATTCTTCCAAGTATAGACTTGATTGCTGTTCCAATACTTGTCCTATGCCTCCTCCTTTTTCCTGACCAGAGCCTCAATTTCTCACATTATCCAAGCTTCCTTCCTCCCACCTGCCTTGCCCTTCACTGTAGCAGAAACAACATGCTTGTCCTGAAATGTCAGCACACTTTTAAAAGCATCCCACTTTCCGGATGTTTCTTTCCCCAAAACAACATAATCCAATCAACTTTAGTAAGTTGCTAAAATACAAAGTTGGCCTTGCCCTAATTTAGAACTTGAGGGCCCGCCCTAAATTAGAGTGAAGAGCAAGGCAGGCAAATGTAAGGAAGCTTGGCTGACAAGGAAAATTGAGGCATTGGTCAGGAATAAGAAGAACGCATGGGACAGGTATAGGCAGCTGGGATCAAGTGCATCCCTGGAAGAGTTTTGGGAACTGAATAAACTAAAAATGAAAATGAGAAGGGCAAAAAGGGGCCAGGAGATAGGTCTGGCATAAAGCATTAAGGACAATCCCAAGAGATTTTATAAATACACAGGGGAAAAGGGTAACTGGAGAGAGAGTGGGACCCCTCAGGAATCAAAGCGGTCACCTCTGTGTGGAGCCACAACAGATGGGCAAGGTCCTCTGAGTATTTATTGAGGAGAAAGACAGGAGGACGGAGGAACTTGGGAAAGTCAATGGAAGTGTCTTGCAAGCAGTAAGTGTTATGGTCGAAGGGGTGCTGAAGGTAGATAAAGGTATGAAGGTAGATAAATTTCCAGGGCCTGATCAGAGATATCCGAGGACACTGTGGGAAACTAGAGAGGAAATTGCGGGAGTCCTGGTTGAAATTTACGAGTCGTCTTTAAATAGAAGAGAGATGCGGAAGACTGGAGGGTGGCTAATGTTGTGCCTCTTTTCAAGAAGGGCTGCAGGGAAAATGCTGGGAATTATAGACTAACAGCTGTAGTTGGAAAGTTACTAGAGCGTATTCTGAGGGATAGGATATACAGACATTTGGATGGACAAGTGCTGGTTAGGATAGTCAGCATGGTTTTATACTGGGAGGTCGTGTCTCACAAATCTGATTGAGTTTTTTGAAGACGTGATCAAAAAAGTCGATGAGTAGATGTTGTATACATGGATTTCAGTAAGGCATTGGACAAGGTTTCGCATGGTAGGCTGTTCTGGAAGGTTAGATCACATGGGATCCAAGGAGAGATAGTTTGCTTCTCGGACTGGAGGCCTGCGACTAGTGGTATGCCTCAGGGTTCGGTGCTGGGCCTGTTATTGTTTGTCATCTACTGTACATCAATGATTTGGATGAGAACATACATGGCAAGATTAGCAATTTTGCTGATGATACAAAAGTGGGTGGTTTTGCAGATAGAAGATGGTGGTAGGACTAGTACAGCCGGTGTGGGCAAGTTGGGCTGAAGGGCTTGTTTCTACACTATTTCACTCTGTGACACTATCTTTATCCATAACTATTTTAAAGCAAATAGAACAGTGGTCGTTTGTCCCAAAAGATTCACCCACAGACACGTCAGTCACTTGCCCTTCCCAATTTCCTGAGAGTAAGTAAAGCTTTGCTCTTTCCCGTGTGGAGTCTGCTACATGTTGCCTGCAGAAACGTTCCTGTACACATTTGACAAATTCCACCCTTGGCACTATGACAGTCCCAGTCTATATTTTGAAAGATATAATACCCTACTATGACAACCTTATCAGTCTTGCAGCTGTTTTAAAGATTTGCCTTTCTGTCCAAATCAAACCAGATGTTTTTATTAACATTTTTAATGTGTTAATTAAGTGCACATTGTACTTTTAGTGTTAACTAAATTGCTCAGAAACAAAGCAGCCCTTTACATTGGAAATGTAATGCATTTAAGTTTTAATACGGAGAAACCCGCTGCACTTATTTATCCTTGATTATTAAATTGTCTAGAAATGCTTCCCTTTCACATGTTAAAATCAGTTTTCAATTTTTGAAATGTGTGAAAGAAAATGGTTAGTGAAACATTGGCAAATATCTCATTAAACACCTTCCTATCTAAATATGGGGAGCACTTCATTATGCTTAGCAGATGGCGTTGTTTAATAAATCCTGAAGTTATTCAGCACAAATGAAAGTATGCCAGTGTCATATGATAATTAATAGTTTGCCAATGAGTTGCATATTTTAATTGGGATATGGCCCTCAATTTACTTAATGTAGTTCCTTAATGTAAGGAATTTATTTCTATTATGTTTTTTTCCACTAAACGCTCTTGCCTACAAGTGAGTGCTGTTGTTTAGCTACAGATCACTGTGTTAGATTGATGTCTTCAAATAGCCATGAGGAATTTGACATTTAATTCTTATCCACATTTGGCAGGCAGAAGGCTTGTTTCAATTTGGTAAAAGTGCACCTTTTTCAATGTTCATTGACATGGCAAAGAATATTTATTGTTGGTCTTTACAACGGATATGTTGTAGACTGTGAAGGAAATGTTTTGATAATTTGATTAAACACTTATGTTTTAACAAATGATGTGTTATTGAAAAGTTTGGGAGTTTAGATAAACAAAAATGCTTTATTAATATTCATGAATTAGACATGAAAGTATAAAGTACCTTCCTTTTAGAAGTGAGTATTTTGTATAAATGAATAAATGTACAGTTTGTGAATTCAGTATTCCTCCAAGTACGCTCGCGCCACGCCTCCCTCCAGCCCGCCCGCCTGCCCGCTCACTCCAACCCCCCCCCACTTCACCTCTCTCCCCCATCCTCTCCTTCCTCTCCCCCTCCTCTCCCCCCCTTCACCCCCACTTCACCCCAACTCGCCCTCTCCCCCCAGACGGAGCAGAACGCCGGCTGTTGCCAGAACCGCTACAATAGGCGCAATGGTCCTTCCCATAGTGAACCCTGCTGCTGCTCACAGTCTCTGTTGGGGCCGCTTTCACAGACTTAACCGTGAGTGGCCCCCGCATTTAACCAGGGCTCTGGGAACTCGGCATCTGATGGGGACGAGGTCTTGTAGGTCTTTACCTCCCTCTTCTTGGCATGATTTGAAAGCACAATCTCAGTTGTCAATGAAGACAGAATTAATTTATTCAAAATTGAATCTTTCCGATTTAAAAAAAAAGCCCAAACACACTCTGTTATCAATGAATTCAGATTAATTTATTCAAAATGGAATCTTTCAGACGAAATGAAATCACTCAATGAAATTGTTTTTAAATCTCAGTTAAAATTAAGATAATATCAAGGGGTGTGATGAGTGTGTGTGTGGGGGCAGGGGTGGTTAGTGTGTGTGTGACGTCGCAGGCCACCCCGCCCCCCGCAACCCAGCGTTGGAGGAACAGACCCAACAAGTCTGCACTTTGTCTAGTGTACATTAAAAGACAATTTTTTGAACTTGGAGGAAGGAAAAACAATATCCTTTTAAGAGCGTTCAGTTGTTGTGATGCACTTCATTTCAAACTGATTACATTTGAAAGTTGTTCCCAGTAGGATGAGAGGATTGAAGTTGTGTTCTGGTCCTTTGTGTCAAATGTAAGTCTTTCAGTAAGGCAGAATAGCGTATGGTGAAATGAGTAAAAGACCAAAATAGTTCATAAACTAGTTATGAGGAGCTGGCAATGTTTTAACAATAAACTGGTTTATTTCAGACCAAAAATTAATCATATTTAAATTATAACTAGTTTGCCCATATTTTTCAAAATAACAGAAAATTAAAGGGGAACACCTTGAAGGATAGATGAAATTTGAGATGTAATGCACCCCAAATTTGCTTATTACTGCCACTACATGGTAAAAGCCGGACAATTGGATGAACATGCTGCATTTCCACTGTTTTGGAAAGAGATGAATTAGACAAGATTTCTACTATTGATTTCTTTTTGGTGGTGAACATAAAAGGTTTCAACTTGAAAAGTGGCCTTTTGAATGTTGAACACTCCAAAATAAGTTTTCTTTTTTGGAAAAGGTAGCAAGTAAAGCAGTAAGATTGAAATGGAGAAATACATATATTTCAATAAGTATTTTTATTATTAGTCTAATTATTTTGTGTGTATGTTCAATAAGTATTTTTATTATTAGTCTAATTATTTTGTGTGTATGTTCAACAGTGGTTCATGCCAGCGCTTTAACTTCATAGGACCAACATAAAAGCAAATGTTTGTGGCTGAAATTTTTTTATTGACTTTTGTTTCTCTTTTTGCAGCAGTTCATCATCATCATCCATTACATCTCTTGCTTCACCCAAAATGAGTTTCACTGACTGGGGGGTTCCACAGTCCAGCAGGCTCAAATACCGCCAGGTCTTCAACAGCCTTGATAAATCCATGAGTGGTTTCCTGTCAGGTTAGTGAAGTATATGTGCTTGTATTGAAAAATCGTTTTCTTTGCTGCACATTTGGTGTTGGTGATTTGATTGTGGGGCAGAAGTGATCATTAGAGGGGTAGAAGTGATGCAACAGCTGTACAAGGCTGGAGGCACAAGAAACTGCAGATGCTATAATCGTTTGTAGACTGACACATCATGACAATTCTCCATTTCATGACATGAAACTCCAACGAGACTGGGCACTGATTTTTCATCTCCAGATGGAATTTGGAGGTGGAGCCAATTCCAAATATATCAGTAAATTCAGACTTCTGCAACTGGCAGTGCATACAAAGAAATCCAGGGCAATCTGCCATTTAAATGTTCTGTGACACAATCAGCATCGTCATCACTGATTCATACATAACTTTGGAATATAATTAAAACTCGGCCCCAGACACTGGATAGAATCCGTGCAAGGGAGAAGTTCCACCATGCCAGGAGAGAAAACACATTTGGACAGGTATGTGGATAGGAAAGGTTTAGAGGGATATGGACCATACGCGGGGAGGTGGGACTAGTGTAGAAGGGGCATCTTGGTCGGCATGGACAAGTTGGGCTTAAGGGTCTTTTTCTGTTCTATTGGCTCTATGACTGAGAGGGATTTAAGAGGCTGTTAGGCACATGAATATGCAGGGTAGGAGTAGACATGAATCACGTGCAAGCAAAAGAGATTTTTTTTCGGCGACTGTCAGCATCATTGACTGACGTATCAGGGCCACCGAAAGATCTTGAACTTTTCAAAATCCAGCGGCGACAAAAAAATGTTGCGACACTTGAGGAAACGCCGCACGTCAATACATCATCACGTCGCGACTTTGTCGGTGACCTGATTCGCCAGTCACTGAAAAAACTTTCGGCAGTCGCCAAAAAAATCGCCAAGTGGGACAGGCCCTAAAGGAGACTAATTTTACTTGGCATTGTGTTCGGCAGAGACATTGTGGGCCAAAGGGCCTGGTCCTTGACTGTAGTGTTCTATGGACATTATCGGACTTTTTCTTCACTAAATGCTGTACCCTTTATCCTTTTATCTGTACACTGTGGATGGCTTGATTGTAATCATGTATAGTCTTTTACTTGACTAGATAGCATGCAACAAAAGCTTTTTACTGTGCCATGGTACACATGACAATAATGAACTAAACTATTCGGATGCAACTGTTTAATTTAATTTAAAGATGCAGCATGGAAACAGTCCCTTTGGTTCATCAAGTCCTTGCAAACCATTGATCACCTGTTCCCACCCATTTCATGTTATTCCACTTTACAAACCAGGGGGGAATCTACAGTGACTAATAAAACTACAAGTGCACACATCTTGCGCAACACAGTCACAGGAAGAGTGTAAACTCCATACAGAGAGAACCTGAGGTTAGGATGGATCCAGGGTCTCTGACACAGAGAGGCAGTTGCTCAATCAGCTGCACCACTGTGCTACCTCATGCACTTAAACTCAGAATTCTGGCACCTGCACAGTGCTCTCAAGTCCACTTGAAATTATACAGTAACTTCTTCATCCCTTGCTAAACTTCAAGATGCAATAGTAATTTAAATTCTGTAAATTTACAGGTCCAAATAGTTATGACAGTGCTAATTAGACGGTTTTAATCAACAATAATACAGTGTAAATGATGAGGGTGAACTTATTAGTGGTGTAGCTGTAAGTATAATGTACTAGCCTGCTAATAATTGGAATTTATTTTTAGGTCCTCAAGCCAAGAATGCTCTTGTTCAGTCCAATTTGTCTCACAATCAATTAGCCACAATATGGTGAGTGTTGTTGTGATTAAGCATTATTTTCATAAATTATTTTGGTATCAATGAATCTGGTTTTCAAATATATTTCAAACGATTATCGTGTGACCTATTGCATAATTTAACTGACCATGATTTTGGAGCTTTTTTGTTTATAATAAAGAAAATTGCAACAAGTGTGGTAGTATTTGAGAAATCTGCTGACAACATTAAGAATATTTATTAGTATTTGACCTTAGATGGCACTTTTAATGCAAAAATACTTACCAAAGTGTTGAATGCTGGAGCTGGAAATGCAAAGTATCTGATGAGGTAGGTATTTCTCTAAGGTTAATAAAGCTTAAATGAGTGGAAGAAGGTTATAGAGGCACAAGAGACTATTGATGCTGGAATTGTGACCCTGACTCTGCAGGTCACACAGCACCTATGGAGGAAATGGACAGATGACACCTGAATAAGGATTCTGGCCAGAAATATAATGTGTCCATTTCCCCAATGATGCTGCCTGACCTGCTGAGAACCTTTGGCACTTTGTTTTTTGCTTTTAAAGGAATCATATGAGGAAGTATAATAGAGTCAAACTGCACAGATGCAGGTGCTTCAGTCCAATTGGTTCAGGCTGGCCAAGATGTCTTGTGGAATTGAGTGAAAGTACATATCGGAAGGGATTTCTGATATCTCTCCCCTTCCCTGCTTAGTATATGTGACTCTGGGGGCGGGCAGGCTTAGTGTGTGTGACGACACACGCCCCTCCCCCCGAACTCCAGACGAACTTACAAAGGACCCGCTGTGTGTGACGACAGCGCTCTCCCCCCCCCCCCCCCCCCCCCCAACAGCTTTAGTGCGTGAGACGCGCGCAGCATCTGAACGCTCAGCTGACTTGGTTTGTGAAGAGCAAAGTCCGGATTTCCATTTGTCTCCAGATAAGAATCTGCTTCGATAGTTAATTGTCACAGACAGCCCATTTTAATTTTTCAGTCGTTTGGCAGTAAGACATCATTTTGAGACAATTTATCTTTCTGTCTCCATTTAATTTATAATTCTTAAAGAGTGCATTTCATTTAAATTTTTTTTTACATTAACATTTGATTGAATTTCATTGTTAATTTCTTTATTTGTTTTTAATTGAATTGTTTCTCATTTAACTTTGCGTTATAAATATTAAAGAGTGCATGCGTCCCGGCCCCGCCCCCCCGCCGCTGTGGATTAAAGGCGCAGAAAGATCGAGAAAGTTCTCCAGATCAAAGATTCTACAGCTGCTTTCCGCTAAAGCTTCTTTGTTCTTCAGATCTCGGGGCAGCAACTCCTCACGCGCTGAACTTTCTCCTCACAGCCGGCGCAGCTTGTGAAGCCCCGCCCGCCTGCACGCCCCTCCCATCCCCTGCACGCTCATTCCAGCTGTGGGTTTCCAGAGAGTCAGAAGCCAGTGCTTCTTTGCTGTCAACGCTCGCTCCTGGGCGAACGCGTCTTGCCTTAGCGACTTTAAAAGGCTGTTGTCAGCTGGTTGTTGTCAACGGCTGCGGGCGTTGTGAGGTCGAGTTACGTTAACCCAATCCCCCTCCACACCCTCCTTCCTCCTCCCCTCCCCCATCCTTCCCCCCTCTCCCTTCCTCCCTCTCAGCCCCCCTCTCTCTCCCCCTCTCTCTCCTCCCATCTCTCTCTCTGTCCATCTCTCTCACCTATCCTCCCCCACCCTCCCCCCTCCCTCTCCTCCTCCCCTCCACCCCCTCTCACACTGTCTCTTGCCCTTCTGTCTCTGCCCTTTTCTCTCTGTCCCCATTCTCTCTCTGCTCTCACTCGCTACCCCCCCCCCCTCTCTAGACGCGCCTGCGAGTTGGGGCTATGGATAGGGCGGTTATGGGGTAAAAGGAGCAAATTAATAATATTAATATAATATCAAGGGGGGTAGTTAGCGTATGTGCAGGGGGTAGTTAGTGTGTGTGTCGCCGCATGCCACCCTCCCCCCCCTCAACCACACGTGTTTGTGTGTGTGTGTGTGACATATCTCCTAGAAAACCAGAGATTTTTACAATTTCGATTTAACTTATGAGTTCAGAAATCCACTCCTTGTTCAATTATTTCCCCAGATTTTGAATAAAAGTCATCACAAAACTCAATTTTTAAAATATAAACGCCGCTCACCCGCTGCTGACGTCACAATGCCCACCAATCCAGGCCCACCTGTCTCCAGATTGAGAAAGTTCTGCAGAACAAAGATTCTACAGTTCCGTTCCGCTATAGCTCCTTTGTTCTACAGATCTCGGGGCAGCGACTCCTCGCACGCTGAATTTACTCCTCTCGACTATGGGATCACACGCTTAAACTTCTCATCACTGTTGGCGCAGCTCGTGAAGAGACCGCGCGCTCATTCCAGCTGTGGGTTTCCAGAGTTAGAAGCCGCTTCTCTCTCCCTCTTCATTTAGCAGCCCGGCTCCCCCCCACCCCCCCCCCCCCCCCCCTTCTCTACTCACCTCCTCCCCTCTCCTTCCTCCCTCTCTGCTCTCTACCAAAGATCCTATACACACCCGTCTGCCCCCCCCCCCCCCCGGCCCGGCTCTGTCACGCTGGTGGAAGCCACAATCGTTTGGTCCCCGCACTGCTTTTCACCGCCCTCAGATCGCTCCGTGCCTCTCGCTGCCCCCCCTCTCCCTACCCCCCTCTCCCTACTCCCCTCTCTCCCCTCTCTCTTCCTCCTCCTCTTTCCTCCCCCAACTCCCTCCCCTCCCCCACCCTCCCTCCCCTGAAACCCCCTTCCCCGTTCACACCCATCCACTCCCTCCCTCTTCCCTCCACCTCCCTTCCCCCCACCTCTCCCCCTTCCTTCCCACCCCCTCCCCTCTCTCTCCATCTCTCTCTATCCCCTCCTCCCCCCTCCCTCCTCTCCCTCTGTCTCCTGCCCTTCTATCTCTGTCTCTCCCGTTCTCTCTCTGCCCTCACTCTCTACGACCCCCTCTCTCTCTAGACGCGCCTGCGAGGTGGGGGTTATGCGTCAGTGGATAGGGCAGTTATGGGGTAAAAGGAACAAATCAATAATATTAATATAATATCAAGGGTGTAGTTAGTGTGTGTGTGGGGGTGGTTAGTGTGTGTGAGACGCTACATGCCGCCCCGCCCCCCCCCCCCCCCTCGAAAACCAGTCGAGAAAAAATGCAAAGTGACTTATGATTTCAGAGATCCACTCCTTGGTCAATTATTTCCCCAGATTTCCCCGCTATTGGATCACGTGCTGACGCTTCTCATGACTGGCAGTGCCTGTCTCTCTCTCCCTCTCCCTCTCCCTCTCCCTCTCCCTCTCCCTCTCCCCCTCCCCCTCCCCCTCCCCCTCCCCCCCCCCTCCCCCTCCCCCTCCCCCTCCCCCTCCCCCAAAATTATTGCATTATTTCTTGAGTTATTAATCAAAATGTTCAAATATCTGAAGAAACTTGGAAAAAAGTAACTGCTAATTCCCTGTGCTTACAGCTGTGACGTCACAATGGGATTATAGCCCTGCTCGCAACATTGTTGTTATCCAAGTACACTGAGTTCTGCTAGCCCTAGCAAGTACAAATCCTTATTTTTTTAACGTCACAGTACAATGAGTTCTGCTAGCTAGCAAGTGCAAAAGGAGGCTACAGACTTTTGGTTGTTGGGAAGAGCTACTACTCGTGGAAAAAAAAGCTGTTTTTATGTCTGGCTATGGCAGCTTTGACAGTCCAGAGTGGCCTTCCAGAGGGAAATGTCATTAGAAAGTGGAATAGTGTCGGAGGATTGGCGTACTGCGCATGTTGTTCCATTGTTTAAAAAGGGTTCAAAGAATAAACCTAGCAATTATAGACATGTTAGTTTGACGTCAGTGGTGGGCAAATTAATGGAAAGGATACTTAGAGATAATATATATAAGTATCTGGATAAACAGGGTCAGATCAAGAACAGTCAACATGGATTTGTGCCTGGAAGCAAACCTTCCAAACCTTCTTGAATTTTTTGAAGAGGCTACTAGGAAAATTGATGAGGGTAAAGCAGTGGATGTTGTCTATATGGATTTCAGTAAGGCCTTTGACAAGGTTCCCCATGGAAGGTTGGTTAAGAAGGTTCAATCTTTGGGTGTTAATGGTGGAGTAGCAAGATGGATTCAACAGTGGCTGAATGGGAGATGCCAGAGAGTAATGGTGGATGGCTGTTTGTCAGGGTGGAAGCCGGTGACCAGTGGGGTGCCTCAGGGATCTGTGTTGGGTCCACTGTTGTTTGTCATGTACATCAATGATCTAGATGATGGGGTGGAAATTGGATAAGTAAGTATGCAGATGATACTAAGATAGGTGGTGCTGTGGATAATGAGGTAGATTTTCAAAGTCTACAGAGAGATTTGGGCTATTTGGAAGAGTGGGCTGAAAGATGGCAGATGGAGTTTAATGCTGGTAAGTGTGAGGTGCTACATCTTGGCAGGACAAATCAAAATAGGACGTACATGGTAAATGGTAGGGAATTGAGGAATGCTGTGGGACAGAGGGATCTAGGAATAACTGTGCATAGTTCCCTGAAGGTGGAATCGCATGTAGATAGGGTGGTAAAGAAAGCTTTTGGTGTGCTGGCCTTTATAAATCAGAGCATTGAATATAGGAGTAGGGAAGTAATGTTAAAATTGTACAAGGCATTGGTGAGACCAATTCTGGAGTATGGTGTACAATTTTGGTCGCCTAATTATAGGATGTCAATAACATAGAGAGAGTACAGAGGAGATTTACTAGAATGTTGCCTGGGTTCCAGCAACTAAGTTACAGAGAAAGGTTGAACAAGTTAGGTCTTTATTCTTTGGAGCGCAGAAGGTTAGGGGGGGACTTGATTGAGGTCTTTAAAATGATGAAAGGAATAGCAGAGTTGACGTGGATAAGCTTTTCCCATTGAGGGTAGGGAAGATTCAAACAGGAGGGCATGACATGAGAATTAAGGGACAGAAGTTTAGGGGTAACATGAGGGGGAACTTCTTTACTCAGAGAGTGGTGGCTGTGTGGAATGATCTTCGCCACTCGTTTCCTGGCCCTTGCAGTGTACAGTTTGTAGATGGGGGGCAAGGTTGCTGCCAACAAACTTCTCGGCTGATCGAACGATGCCCTGCAGACTCCGTATGTCATGCTTGGTGGCTGGGCCAAACCAGACCATGATGGAGAAGGTGAGGCCAGACTCTATGATGGCAGTATAAAACTGGACCATCATTGCCTGTGGCAGATTGTGTTTTCTCAGCTGCCGCAGGAAGTACATCCTCTGTTGGGCCTTTTTGACTGAGATGATGACCAAATAAGATGATGGCCTCCCATTTAAGGTCCCTTGAGATGATGCTTCCAAGGAACTTAAATGACTCCACAGATGTGATTGTGGTGTTGTTGATGGGAGTGGGGGGGGAGCTGCCCTAAAGTCTACAATCAATTACACTGTCTTAAGAGCATTGAGCTCCAAGTTGTTGCAATGACACCAGGACGCCATCACTTCCTGTCTGTAGGCAGATTCCTCCCAATCCTAGATCAGTCCCATCAGCCATCAGGGTTGTGTCGTCAGCAAACTTGAGAAGCTTGATAGAGGAGCCTGCGGAGGTGAAGTCGTTGGTGTAGAGAGAGTAAATGAGAGGGGAGAGTAGACAGCTCCAATGCTGAGGGTCAGCATTGGAGCTTATAGTTAAATGACTTCACAGATGTGCTTATAGTTACAGAAATTGTTTTGGAGGATTTTGCCAGTCAGGAAAATGCGATGCAGCGAATTATAGTTTCAATGGAAGATAGGTGGGTTGCAACAGAAATCGTGACGATTAAAAGTGGGAAATAGGCAATGGAGAAGAAATGGACTTGATGTCTCAATCCAGTTGAACTGGTTGGTTCAGCCTAAAACAATTGCTGGGTGGGGAAAGAATTCAGTGGCAAGGATAATGGGATTAGCCTCAGAGAGTCAGGATGATTGTGTCTGGTTTCCCAATGTTTAACTTTTAAGAAGCTGTGACTCATTCATGTTGACCTCAATGCACTGGATGTTTTGTAAGAGCGAGATCTAGGAGATGTGTCAACATTTACCTGCAAATGGAATTACATCAAAATTGTTCCCCATGTTAGAGTGGTGACCAAGTAGAAATGTACAATCAACGTGGGAATATTGAGTATTCCAACCTTGGGTAACGCCTTTTTTAATTTCAATGTTAAAATTGGCCATTGGTCGGGACCGTTCTTCAGACTGAAAAACTCAGAACTCAGCCTAATTTGCCTAGTTCTTCCAGCACTTTGTTTTGTGCAACATTTCGGCATCTGCAGATTCTTGTCATCAGTTTGCCTTAGTTTTATTCTCCTATTAATAGATGTTTAAAAGCATGAGAGGAATAAATCGGGTAGATGCACAGAATATCTTGCCCAGATTAGGGGAATCGTGGACTGGAGAACATAGGTTCACGGTGAAGGGGAAAAGATTTAATTGAAATATGAGGGGTAACATTTTCACACAAAGGTGGTGGGTGTATGGAACAAGCTGCCAGAGGAGGCTGGGACAATCCCATCGTTTAAGAAAAAGTTAGACAGGTACATGGATCGGACAAGTTTGGAGGGATATGGACCAAACACAGGCAGGTGGGCAAGTTGGTCCGAAGGGCCTGTATATCACTCTACGACTCTGTATTCTGGCCTGCTGTTAGCAACACAAACCAACTGCCATTTCCAGATATTTTATCTCACCCCATTCAGAGATTCTTTTTGTTCCACCCAACCCTCCTGCACCAACTCTGCTACTGATAAATAGCTAGTCTTGTCGCATTCCCAGTTCTGATCAAGATTCCAGGACATGAAACATTAAATGTTTCTCTTTCCATAGATACTGCCTGAACCAAATGATTACAGCAATTTCTGATTTGATTTTAGATTTCCAACATCTGACGTTTTAAATTTGCAGAATATTTTAAATCCTCAGCTACTTGTCTTTTATGATTTGGATGAGAACGTACATGGCATAATTAGTACATTTTCAGATTACACTAAAGTGGGTGGTATTCTAGATAGCGCAGATGGTAGTCAAGCATTTCAGCAGGACCTTTTTTGGTTGGACTTGTTCCTATATGCCGAACTGTTCTCAGTACTGTGCACTGCCCGCTACCATGCATTACAGAACGTCTAGTGAAAGCAGCAACCTTTGTGGGGGAGGAGGGGGGTGGAGGGGGTGGGGTGGGGGGGACGGTGGGATGGGGGGGAGGAAGGCAATATTGCTTGAAATTCAGATCAGAATGGTTCCTAGACTCTTGAATTTTAGTAATAGGTTATAGGAATTTAAATGAAGGGAATTGGATTATTCCAAGAAGCATCACCAACCCAATGGCCGAACGGCACTGTTTTATTTTATTTTAAAAGAATATGACAGTAATCCGTGGGATGTATTTTGTAAAATCAGCAATTATCCACCTCGCTCAGAGAATTAATCATTGTCAATTGGCCAAAGTAAAAGCATGTCTTAATATTCCTTGATCACACTTTTAAATTTCAGGAACCTGGCAGATGTTGATCAGGATGGGAAACTCAGAGCGGAAGAGTTTATTTTAGCAATGCATTTAATTGATGTAGCAAAGTCTGGTCAGCCTCTTCCCATCACTCTGCCCCCAGAACTGACACCTCCTTCATTTAGGTAAGTAGTTCTCTGTTTCTTGGTATGCTTGCATGATCTTTGTATTTGGGTTCCGCACCATTTAATTCTCTTTAGGATTAGTTTAGTTTAATATTGTCACATATACAGAGGTACATTGAAAAGCTTTTGTTTGTGTGCTATCCAATGCAAGAAAAGACTGTACATGATTACATCCAAGCTGCCCACAGTGCACAAATAAAAAAGTAAGGGTACAAGATTAAGTGCTGTGCTGTGCTAGATATGGTATGTTCCGAGAATGTGAACAATCATTAACAATCAATTCAAGAATTCCTTTTCGCAATATATTAATCTAAAAATCCAGCAACGTCTGTCTGTTGAAAAAGTTGTCTTTTCTCATATAAAGATAAGGACATGGCTAAAGTGCAGTAGAAAATGGGCTTAGCATTATTTAAACTGATAATCAGTATATGTTGTCAAAGTTAAAAAAAATGAGTGTGCAAAATATAGTGGATATATTACAGCAGGGAGTGGGGAGTGTTTCCCATGACATTTTGTTTAAACTGGTATTTGGGGAAGTGGTTGCTCATGTAATTCCTCCTGCTCCCCAACACTTATCTTTCCATCACCTAATTCATGTTTCAACCAACTATAGAACTAGCTTTTAAAAGAAATTAAGCATATTGGCTGAAGATCACCAATGATTTAAATATACAACTATATGCAATGTATGATCATGAATGTGATTTTGAAAATCTAGAAGTCTATTTCAAATCTAGTCCCATGGGTGTGGTTCCCGGGGACACTGGACGTTACTCAGAACTTTCACATCCTGCAGGAGGAGTATTCCACTGCTCTAACTTCTATTTTCACTGCTCTAAGACTAAAGCGGAAATGGTGAAGTAAAAAATCTTGTCTTACTTTTTAACCTCCACTTAGCCTCTCAAGTCAAAGCCTTAGCACTTACCCTCAATCACAGCATTTCATCTCAGGCACTGCCACTCCCACAGATACAGCATTCATTTAAGAACTGGAATTTAGAGTTTAGAGAAGCAGCATGGAAACGGGCCCTTCGGCCTACCGAGTCCATGCCAACTAGCGATCATTCCTTCACACATGTTCTATGTTATCCAACTTTCTCATCCAGTTCCTACACATTAGGGACAATTTACAGAGGCCACCTACAGACTCCTATGTCTTTGGGTTATGGGAGGGGAGGGGGGCAAACAGGAGCACCCAGAGGAAACCCACACAGTCACAGGGAGAACATGCAAACTCCACACAGTTAGCACCCAAGGTCAGGATGGAACCTGGTCTCTGGCTCTGTGAGGCAGCAGCTCAATCAGCTGCACTGGGAATATGGATTTTTAAAAGATATATTTCTACAATGATCCAAACAAGCAGCATATTCCATAAGAAAAACCCTTGCCAATTACTTCTGTCCTGACCCAGACCAGTGGTAGGTGGTGGGACCTGGAATGCTTTTGAACAGTTTTAGTTTTAAACATGATGCTGAAAATGGCAGATGCTGTATTTAAAGTTCAGCAATACTTGTTATAATAGTAGGTGTCCAATTTTCATTATTCTTCCTGCATCTGACTTGAATTTTTATGGAAGAAATTTTGTTTCCAAAAATCTAATGAAGTAGTTCTGATGAAACTGCACAAATACCATTTGCATCAGTACCTGCATGATTTGGGAAAGATTGATTTTTATGTGTTTTTTTTTCTCTTTTAGATCAAGCAAATGGAGTGAAGGAATAAATGGAACACAACCTCAGTATCAGGAAATAGCAGAGGAAATCCAGGAACCCCAGAAAAAGTCCCCAGGTAAATTAATTGGTCTGCATGTATCTTCTCTGTCTAGTAGCAATAGATTAGGTAATATTGAAGAAAGATAGGTCATTATCACAGTTACCATCTTGTCAAAAATTGCAAAAAAAGAAGTAGACAAACGTTATGAATCCCCTACGAAAAACTGCATTACTGCAGAGCATCAAAATCTATTGAAAATGCACATAAACTCCACTGCATTAGTAATGTTCCTAAAGTAACGTTAAACATTAAATTAGATATTTTTTATACCTTCTATTCAAAGCCTGCAAGCATATCCTTATCAAGTTTTATCTGTCAGTGAATGGTAAAAAAAGTCATGATTTTATCCTGTCAGGTGCCAGCTCTTTTCAGGACCAGTCTAATGAAGCTGTTGCTGAAATCCCTGCCCTTTTCTTTTCAATGTGTACAGGTCCAGCCATTTTCCATATAATTCTTTCTTGGTGTTAAATTATTTAATGTTGGCATGAGATTAGCTAGTAATCTAAAACTAAGTAGTGTCTGGTTTTAAAAGGAATAGAAGCGGCAGGTGACTTTTTATTCAGGCAGAGATCAAGTCAAGTCAACTTTATTTGCCACATATACATACGAGATGTGCAGTGAAATGAAAGTGGCAATGCCTGCGGAATGTGCAAAAACTGCAGAACAGAATAGAACAGAATCAGTATTTACATTTTTGAAAAAAGCAGTAATTTAAAAAAGACACAACACAACAGTAAATTAGTACTGCATATTTTAATATTACCTGTACTTATTTTGTTTGAACTTGTGAACCAAATGCATTCTAGGGCAACGCTAAACAACATTATAAAAGACCTCTATCCTTTGCTTATTATCTCTTCCCATTTTAATCTGCCACATAAATTTAACTTTAATCAAACTTTTCTTAAAGATTGAAATGTTATTACTACAATAAAGGCATTGCATAATCGCACATTATCCATAAATAATCAACTTTTTAAAACGCTATCAGAATATGTTAAATGTGTATTGCTCTCTACAACCCTCACTGCTGATGATTGTGCTATTCAGATATTCTTTTAGAGCTGACAGCAATTGATATTTCTAGTAACTTTCGAGGATAAAAGAAAAGCAAACTACGAGAAGGGTAATGCAGAGTTGGAGCGTAGACGGCACACCCTTCAGGAACAGCAACAACGAGAAGCCAATCGCAGAGCACAGCGAGCAAAGGAGGAGCAGGAGAGAAGGGAGCGAGAGCTGCAAGAACAGGAACGGAAAAAGCATCTTGAGCTGGAGAAAAGGTTGGAGAAGCAGCGCGAACTGGAACGTCAAAAGGAAGAACAGAGGAGGAAAGAAGTAGAAAAACGAGAGGTCTGTGAAAAATGATTTCAAGTGCAAGGAACACAGTGTGTTATTTATATTCTCTGGTCAGCAAAGTGATGCAAAAACATTTTCTATTACATTCAGAGAATCTGTTGAACATTTTCACAGGTTCAATATGATGTGCTGTGATTTTTATGAATGTTATTACTAGTCCTGACCATTGAGAAGGATAAGGATTTGTATTATCACATCAAACATTTTCCTTACACTTGACAAACAATATTGGCAGGGGTTATGTCTATATGTGACTTGGGGGGTAAATATCTCTGGAAATGAGGCAGGACGTTTGATTGTGATTCTGACCATAGACTCCAAAGAAATTCAAAAGTCATTAACTGCTTTTCAGCAACACCTCCTGTCCCTTACTCATGTAAAGCTTTCTGAGAGAAAGCCCCTGCTTAAAATAAAATCAAAATATCCATTTTACATGTTTGAATATTTTAATCGTACGTGCCTCAAGCAACAGTGAACGAATTCAACATGACCCTGAATTTCTTTAATGCAATTTTGCATTTACTTGGAATTTTTCTTCATCCACATTTCCACAATTTAGAATTATAATTTTTCACTTTTTGTGGAACTTGTTTTGTGTAATTGTATTTGTGTTGTTTACCGTTAGGCAGCTAAGCAGGAACTGGAACGCCAGCGGCAGATTGAATGGGAGCGAATTCGGCGACAGGAACTACTTAACCAGCGGAATCGAGAACAAGATGAGATTGTCCGGTTAAAGGCTAAAAGGAAAAGTCTGGAACTTGAACTGGAAGCTTTAGTAAGTGGATTAGGAAAATAACATCTGCACATTTTGGCACTGTTAATTAACACTGACATTTTCAAGATGCAAGGATTACAGATGCTGGTTTATACAAAAATATATATATAAAGTGCAGGAGTAACAGCAGATCAGGCAACATCTCTGTAGAACATGAAACATGTTTCGAGTCGGGACCCTTCTTCAGACTTGTGTTCATCCTTGAATGATTGTCCTACATTTATATTGCCCAGGAGATCCTGTATGTCTCAATTTGATGTCAGGAAAATCTACCTCATTCTACATTACAACTTCTGTTACTTCATCCAAGCTGTTAAATCATGGCCACTACAACCTGCACCATCTCTTCATGAAAGTAACATTCTGGTTTTGGTTAGAACATTCTAATCAATGAGCTCTCAGTAAGCAGTGGCTTTTGCGATGGATAGACACAAAATGCTGAATTAGCTCAGCAGGTCAGGCAGCATCTCTGGAGAAAAAGAATTATAACTTTGCCGATCGGAACCCTTCTTCAGATTCTGTCCTGAACCGTCATCTATTCCTTTTCACCAGAGATGCTGCCTGACCTACTGAGTTACGTCTATCTTCAATATAAAACTAGCACCTGCAGTTCCTTCCTAAATGCTTTTTGATGGATTGTGTTTTGACCTGAGCATGCGTTATTATTAAAAGTTTGTTATATGTTCAATCAAAATTCATGTTTTGAAATAGTAGACTGTAATATACAATCTGCCACAGGCAATGATGGTCCGATTCTACATGGCCATCGTAGAGTCTGTTCTCACCTTCTCCATCATGGTCTGGTTTGGCTCAGCCACCAAGCACAACACCTGCAGGCTGCAGCGAATCGTCCGATCAGCAGAGAAGGTTATTGGCTGCAACCTTCCGTCCATTGATGAACTGTACACTGTAAGGGCGAGGAAGTGAACGGGCAAGATCATCTCTGACCCCCCTCACCCTGGCCACAAACTCTTTGAATCACTTCCCTCTGGAAGGAGACTACAGATTGTCAAAGCTGCCACAGCCAGACATAAAAATAGTTTTAATCCACGAGCAGTTGCTCTACTCAACAGCCAAAAATCTGTAGCCTCCCTTTGATCTGGAATTTTGTTGGTTCACATGCTTGATCAATGGTGTTTTATCATTAATGTTTTATTATTATGAATGTTTTGTGCTTTCTGAGTCATTCGTAACTCTCACTGTATGTCATGTTGTTACTTGTGGGCGGAGCACCAAGGCAAATTCCTTGCATGTGACTACTTGGCCAATAAACTTACTTACTTACTTTATTGTTAAGTAAGATTATAACTTGAAAAGCCTCCAAGTACTTTAAAATATTTTGAATATGTCTCCAGTGCGTGCAGTTAATCTCTCTTAAATGAATTGGAATGATATACAAATATTAGGTCTTCTTGACAACCTCAGCCTAACAGGAAATATTTAAAGAGCAAGCACCAATTCTTTTCAAGCCCAGCCCAATGAATCAGTTCCTGAAATCCCAGCCAATTTTCTCAACATGTACATATCCTGGGATTTTCCAAATTCTTAATGCAACGTGGTGTTTTGGTTGTGTTGTTAAAATCCTGAATTTTAACACACCTGACCTTGGAAAAATGTGTATTTCACAGCTTTAAATGTTGCAAATCATATTCCTCAAAAGCAGTAAGTACTGTCGCAGATGTATTTGTATCAACAGTCTGAAAGTGAATGGGTTAAGCAGCGTGATTTATTGCATGTTGTTCAAGAAGGAACTGCAGATGCTGGAAAATAAAAGGTAGACAAAAGTGCTGGAGAAACTCAGCGGGTGAGGCAGCATCTATGGAGCGAAGGAAATAGTCAACGTTTCGGGCCGTTTGCATTGCCTCTGTTATACCCATTTTTATGAATACATTTAATCTAGTCTTTTGTAGGAGGGGAGAATATACATTACTGGCCTGAAAATATCCCCACTCTGTACAAAAGTGAAATATGAGCAACTGACAATAGAAAATTCTGAATAATATTTCTTTTGTAGGTATTCGTATCAAGGTAATACAACTTTTGGATAATAGAGCAGATTGATCTTGGCTCAGTGTCAATTATATGTTTTGCAATTAATATTTTTTGGCAAGGAGGTACTGTCTATCCCTACAAACTTTCTTTAGTGTTGTTATTCCAGCTTTTCCTTGAATCAGTATAATTGCTGTTATTGATTTAATATTTTTAAAACATCTAAATGCAATTATTACTTTAACTTGTTACAGAATGAGAAACGACAAAATGTGGCCAGCAAAGTGCAGGAAGTGAAGAACAGAAGGGAAGTTCAAGACAATGAACTTAATCTCATACATCAGAAGTATGACCAGAGGCGATCAGAAGTGAACCTTCTGCAGCAACAGCTCCAGGTGGTGACCTCTCCTTCCTACTTTCCTAGATTAATGGAGATGAGCTTCCTCTTTGAAACCACTAAATATTCTACCATATTTATTCAAATCTCTTGAGGAAGGATAACAATGTGAAATATTTTGCATCTGACATGGAACAAATTAATCTGGATCTATACTACTTTCATACACAGGTTATAAAGAAGGGACAGTGCCAACATTTTATATCCCAGTTGCATGAGCTATAAAATAGTAGAAGCCAGTGGTTCCAAAGGGAACTCTTAGTGTTTATCTGCAAGCACCAGTGTACACACCTGAACTTGGAAAGTCTCGCCTTAAGTCTGGGTTGACCTGAGAATGTATGCACTTTTAAATTCCTGGAGTTTATGATCCAGGGCTAATCAGATCTGACGTGGGATAAAATTTTCCATTCATTTAAATAGGGATCCCTGCCTTGGGCAATCGGAAGAAAAAGGCAAATTAAGCTTCAGATTTTGATATTTGATTTTTATTTCATGTCTTAATATTATAATTTTTCTTTGTCTTTTTCTTTTTAATTGTTTAAAGAATTGTTTCATTTCTCTAAATATAAAAGTCTTACAGACTTTGAGAGATGAAGTAAATGTAAACCCACTATGAAAAGAGGGAGAGAGGAAATGGGTATCTACTATTTGTTTACGTACGTCAGTAGTGGAGAAGATGCGGAAATGTCTAACAACGATAGAAGAACTCCATGAAAAGGATAATAGGATTGTGCAAAGCACACAGGGATTTATGAAGGATAATTCACATTTAACTAAATTGATGGAGTTATTTGAGGATATGACAACTAGAAGAAATAAAGAGAACCCTGTGGATTTCTCGAGGCTTTCATTAAGTTTGGCTAATAAGGTTAGAGCACCTGGGATTGCGGATAAAGCTCTGACATTGTTATAGACAGAAAGCAAAGCTGGGAATAAATTGATGATAAAGTAGAAATACAAGCAGCTGTACAGAGTAACACAAGAATTGGGATCTGCAGCATACGCCTTATTTTATTTGAAACCTGATTCCTGTATAAAATTATATTGAGAATACTTGCAACCTTTTAACTTTGTAGTTAAGTTATTGGCAAATCTGTTTTATTGTCTACTTTACCTTAAACTCAACTGAAAGTGTTATTGTGACAATATGTTTTGTAGGAGTGTCAGAGTGTGCTGAAGCAGCTAATCCCTGTGAAGCATGCTTTGAGCAACCAAATAAAAGAATATCAGCCCAACTCTAACCAGAGTGAGTATATCATATTATTTAAGTGTATGTTCAGTCTACTTGTATTTTCTTAAAGAGTTCATGATTATTTTCCATATGGATATCGTTGCGTTAAGTTTAAGCATATAAACATCAATTGATGTTCATATTTTCATCGTCTTTGTGATTAGCTGCAAAAATTGTATTCCAGAACCAAAGCCCACAAGCCTGCCTGAAGTGGTATAGTTCTGAGTGGTTCAAATATTCTGCCCCACAGCTTGTCAACAGAAGGAGAAAGCAGACAACTTCTTCATGCTCAATTAAAACTGAAAATCAAATAAATGGATGTCAGAAATGGAAACTGAAAATACTGGAAATGTTACCTTTTTAAAAAAAAAAAAACGGTTTATGGATGCTGTCTGATCTGCAGAGTTGTTTCAGCATTTCAACTGAGGCTACCCTTTGCAGTCTTGTATGTCTTAAACAAAACTGTTAGAAATTCTTAGGTTAGCAAATTTATTAAAATGTATGTTCTTCTGGTATAGACTTCGACCTTTTGAAGCATAACCATACTGAAAAGCAAGAATCTTGCGAACGGCTTCGCCAACAGCTGAAGGAACTGGAGCAAGAGACAGCTGACAAACTTTCCGAAATGGATGCTTTTAACAGCCAATTGAAGGTAATATCCAAACAGTGTTCTTAACAAGTGGGCCTGATCATCATTTGGAAGAAATGTGCATTTAATCTCGGTTTTAATGTTATTCCTTTAACATTGTACTGAATAAACATTGAGAACGAGTTTTCCAATTCATTCCCATAAATAAAACCCTATTTTATCACATGACACTAATCAGAATCTAGAATCTTGCTTCGTTTTGATATTGTCTCCTGTGTCTATGAGTGCTGACTAACTTTAATACATGTGCCTGCTGCTGAAAGCAGCTGACTAAACAAAGATGGCATTTAATCTTTTTTTTTTCCAAAAAAAGATTACTCCCAACAAAAGTTAGCATGTTTACCCAACAGAACAGATATTTTGTTGACCTGGCAATTTGATCCTTTGACTTTTGGTGCCAGCTTTTGGTTCTTTGATCTTCTTAAAATAATTCCATGATTTCAAATGCTGTTTTTCTACCCAGTCATCCTTTCAATTTTGTGACTAAAGAGAGGGGTTATTTTCCTGAAATAAACTGGCTGAAAGACATTGTAAAATGAGAACAAGTAGGTAGGGAGACTGGGGACAAGAATGGAATTAAAAGGGTTCTACTCTAGAAAAGGCCTCTATAACCTGCAGATCAATAAAGGATCTGCTCCTGATAATCCATTTTAAAAACAATTTCAGTGTCTTGAGATATTTTAAGCTTTGCAGCTTTTGAACAATTCAGGTGGAGGCAAACAAATTAAAAAGGAGCAATTATACAATGTGTAAGAAGAAACTGCAAATAGACACAAAATAATGGAGTAACTCAATGTGACAGGCAGCATCTCTGGAGAGAAGGAATGGGCGACGTTTCAGGTCAAGACCCTTCTTCAGACTGCTTCTGTCAGAAGAAGGGTCATCCATTCCTTCTCTTCAGAGATGCTACCCAGCTCGCAGAGTTATTCCAACATGTTGTGTCTATCAAGGAACTGCAGATGCTGGTTTACACCAAAGATAGACACAAAATGCTGGAGTAACTCAGCGGATCAGGCAGCATATCTGGAGAAGAGGACTAGGTGACGTTTCAGGTCGAGACCCTTCACTTGTTTACAGAGATTAATTATGTCCAAATTTGCTAACTGCACTTCCTACTTTACAACATTATTGCAGTTAAGAGATACCTCTTTGGCTTCAATGTTTGGCTGTTTAAAAAAAAACTATATAAATGCAAACTCTACTTTTATGTTAATGCATTTATTTCAATAATTAGATGCATTAGAATTTAGATGTAGTTTATGTTTACATGTACATTTGCAATGCATTACTTTATACATGTGTGGGACTGCACGATATACCATATATTTGTGCATTAGTAACTAGAACAAATTTTAAAATCGATGCCAAATTTAAATATCTGTATGCTAATGTATAGATTGGTGCAGTAGCTTTCTATTTTCCATCTGATCACCCAAGAAGTATTTTAGTTGTTGACGTGAATTGGGGAAGTTAGTGAAATCATTGGACCATGTTCATTAAAGTTGATATGACTTGTTAATTTTTATACTATACTACTTCAGATTGTGGTGATATTTGAAAAGGCAGTGCAGCTGGATTTGAGGATTAAAAGTGGTTTGAATTTATTTTAACGTGCTTTTATCCATTTCTTTACGGTGTACTCTTTAAGCAGACGTGTTCGCCAAAATGTAGTGTATACATTCAGTGACCAAATAATATTTTATTTATTCTTTTCTCGTACTTTATTATTTTACAGTGTGATGAAATGGACGACTTTGTACTTGAGTGCCTTCTATCTCTGCTGGGCTGTCTCAGCAGCTTGTTCCTTTTATTGAAGGTTGTTTGCTGAAAAAAAGTCTTATTCTCTTTCTGCTTTCATGTATTCCTGTTTCCATAGTCCTTTACTCATTTGTGCTTTGTTGATATATCCTCAGTGCACATGCTCCAGAAATACTTCGGGAGTTATTTTAAAAATAGAATCCCCAGCTATCTATCTTTTCACGTTAAAATAAATTAGGTCAACATAGGTTTTCAGGGAACAACAGGATATGTGAAATTCTGCAGGTGCTAGAATTTGGAGCAAAGATCTGTAACACAGGTCTATCTGGATGCAGTCAGATGGTAGATTTACATATAATTTCTAGAATATCTATTCTAAACTAAAATAAGTCAAAGCATGTCCTGTCATTTTACATATGGAAGATCCATATACTTGCAGGAGTGGGTCCAGGCTTAATTTCCCTAATTCTGGGAGCAATAATGAGATTACAACAGTGGTCAGACAAAGTTTAACTAATGTAGATTACAATTAAAATTGTTTTTGCCAGTGGTTACAAATTATGAGAAATAAGATATGTTGCAATATTTGATTTTAGGAAACGGGCTACTTTTTCCTTCTCTTGAAGAATGATAGTTTTTGGGAACTATATGGAGCCAGTTGCTAGTGGCTACAGATGCATAGCACAAAATTGCCCACCAGCTGGCACTAAATCATTGGTAACACTTGGTCTTGATAGGTGAACGAATAGAGTAAGGCCTGGTCAGCAGTAAGCTTACCCTAAACAGGGTAATTTATTAATTCTAGAAATATTTGTTTTAATGATGATCCTAAAAATCTGTATTAATATATTGTGCTTTCAAAATTTTACTTATAGAGATATTTCCGTATCTCTCTTACTTATAAATATTTTACGTATAAGTTTTACTTATAGGGATATTGATAATGTAGTTGAATGTCCTGAAAAGATTATTTGAGCCTGATTGTTTCAGTGCTGGTAGAATCTGCAGCAATTAGTTTACATTATAATTGAGGACAATGGGCATACGTATTACTGGACACTCTCCAGCATCCTTGTAGGTAGGATCTCTTCTCACCTTTTGTTATCTCTCTTTCTCTCTCTGGAGATCAGTGCCTGTGGTATATTAACAAAATGATAGTAAGCAGTAAAGCACAATCTATACCTGAATCCCTGCAGAAGTCTATAGCCAGTTGTTGCATATCATGTGCTCAATTCAGTCATACTTCATTGCTGGCTGCTATGTTTCATGTAGTAGGTTTACTAATGCTTTCTCTCTTTGTGTTTTAACCATCTTATTAATCTCAGATTTTCATTTTCTTGCACTTTTGCTTGTTGAAGTATTACACATTGGCTTCAATTTTTCACTCTGTGATGGCAGTACTGCTAGCAAATTATGAAACAAAGGCTCCCTGCTCTCTTCTGCTGTTGAGGCAATTCTGGGTATGCTGTGGACCACCTTCCAATATTATTTACCATCACAGCCAACTATTCTTTGCCCGATGAAGGGGGATTTACTTCAGGTTGCTGCCTATTATGCGTTGTAAAGATGTTGTGCCCATCTATTCGTCCCCTGGAGTCTTGAAAAATCTGGCTGGGATGGAATGAGAGCTTGGGAGGCAGTGTTTGTTTGATGGAATGGGATTTCTAAAAGACATTTGTTGTTTCCATTGCTATTTTGAAGGTTGTCAAAGGGGAAAAAAGATGCAGAATGTCTAAACTTTCTTTGTAGGATTAAAGTATTATTAGTGGGGCATAGATTTTCATTAATTTTATTTTTTAATATCATTCTTTTATGTTAAGCTAACCTAATGCAAATCTTAAACACAATCTGGAAAGCCTAGGGCAGGTAGCATTTGTGGAGGGAGGAACATTTAACGTTTCTGTTCTTTGTTGTAAGTGAGAAGGAGAGACAATGCAAGTTAGTTTTCAGTGCAAGGTAGGGGAGGATTTGTAGTTCAAGGGGAATAGCACTGATTGTGTGAATCCAAATAACTTAATTATTGCAGTTACTAGCACTAGGCAGATTTGTAGCATCGGTAGTAGTTTATTTTCTAATGCAAATCTTTGGTTTGTAATATGGCTCAGTATCAACTGGACTTGTTGGCAGCAGCATGTGAAAGGGAAAATTGGGGCCATTGTTTTTTTTAAATGGAGACTTGCATTGTAATGTTTGCTGCAACAATGGAAGTATGAATTAGTCCATTGCTGAATAAAATGTTTACCCATTAGAAGATGGTCAATGGAATTCTCTCATCGCTTGCTGTCAGCAGTTTTTGATATTCCTGCAATGCATTGAAAAAAATCTTATACTGCACTGGAAAAAAAAAATCACAGTTCATTCAGTCTGCAGGAGAGGACTAGAATAGAAAGACTTTAAAGTTAAATTGCATTTTCAGACTTTTAATCCATCCTCCTAAATATCAGCTGAACAGCTACAGACATGATACATTATTCTAGAAATAAATTGTATTTGTTTAACCTGCTGAGTTTTTCCTACATTTTATTTTCATGCTGTGCAAAGCATTATTATTCTTCAAAAATCTGGGTGTTCAGACTTGATTCTCAGAAGCAAACATTTCCCACTCTGCAAATCAGGAAGCTTGCCACATAATTCACTCCCATGGACATGGTGAAATACCGCTGTCCTTCATGGTGCCAGCTTTGTCTGGAAATGTCTTAAATTCAAATACATGTGCCTGCCTTGAATAGAAGTAAAATTTAGGAGAGAGCCTGTGTCAAAGTGCCTGGTGGTCGCTCACGCAGAAAACAGCTAAAAAATAGCTAATTGACAGCTAAGAAATAACTCCTTCAGTGCTGGCCACTGATTGACCATCAGCTCCAGAAGGCTTTAGGCTACTCATCACATAGGATTTAGGCCACTTTGGATGGGCTTCAAGGACTAAGTGGGTAATGGGAGGAGGTGAATTCTTACTGCAAACATTCAGTTCCAGTTTCCCCTGTGCATGTCTCAGCCAACAGGAGGCAGGCACAGTTTTTCCGAATACACTGAGCGATGGTTCACCAGGGTCTCATTTAAGAGTTGTGACTTTCCTGCAGTTCCCAGCCCTAGCCACGTGGCTCTTTTGGTTTTTATGGAGAAATTGGTACCACAAAGGACCACAATATTCCTTTCAGATGAAAGTGATCCTGCACCATATGGAACTATTGACAACCCTTCTTGAGATATTGCTGACAAAGAATGTATTTTTACTGCCCAAGGTGGTTGTAAATTATTGGCTGTCTATCCCTCTGACAGAGGTTTCATGGAACTAAACATCCCATAAAACTACCACGGAGATTAGTTAAGGATGAGGCTTGCGTTCACAAAATAGGCTGAAGGTAATTTTGTCAGATTTCCTTCAACAAAGGATATTTATCATGCACTGGAGCTTATAATAACAATCCTAACAGTTTCATGAATGCAAGCTTTGATTTTATTTTTTAAACTAAAAATAATTTGTCTATGTTTTTAATGTTGAACTAGGCTTCGATATTAATAAACAAGTCACACTCATTGCACCACCATATCATAGATGTCTCATACAGGCATATCAATGGAAGTAAATAGCACCCTAAAGAAACTGAGGCTGAAAGTGTTATATCCTACTCATGCACTGAAGATCTGTATCGTTTTCTGTGCAGTTTAGTGAATTTGGCTTTCCTAAACTTGACAACTGCATTTATTATAGATAATCAGATTTTTGTAAACTTGGGGTTGTCTGACAGCATTGCTTAAACCTTAATTACTTTTAGCATTCAATCTGTGTGCAGCAGGCGGTGGTCAGAGTGAGTACAGGGTCATTCCTGTGCATGTTCCTTATTTCCATTTCTATGGTTTTTATAATATGCATGTGTCACTAGCCGTTTTAGGACTAATTTTTGTTAACAGTAGCAACTGAAGTCAAGCACAATATTTGATAGATGTTTTGTTGCTCTATAATCCAACAGGAACTGCGAGAAAGCTACACCAAACAGCAGTTTGCTTTGGAGCAGCTCTATAGAATCAAAGATGATAAAATTCGAACACTCGAAAGAAAAAAAACTGAAGAGCTAGCAAGGAAAAAAAAACAAGAGGAGGATGCTGTGAGGTGAAATCATTCATGATTTTTGTTTAAAATACCAAGAGATTGGATTGCTGTGATTGCAGTTGAATTTTTTTGAATTCTTAAGCCCTTCAATAGTTTTAATTTTAAGATTTTCTCATTTTTAAATAGAGATAATTAAATGAAAGGTTGTGCATGAAAGAAAGACAAATTTTAAAAACAATATTCCCAACATTTGTTGCAGGATGTTTTGGCATAATGCTTGAGATCCTTTACAAATGCTTTGGCTTATAATTCTAAACCCATTTTGCCCTTTGTCTATCTAAGCTAAACTGGTCAGGATTGGTATTATAAGCTCCAGTGCATGATAAATATCCTTTGCTGTCATAGATGCCATTTCTCAGTTAGCTCAGCCGATGTTGTGCTTGCTTGAAGCAGTCCATTATGGGTTATTCATCCCTACTTCCCAAGAGAAATCAGACAAGCACCTTGACTAAAACTTACTAGAGCTTCAAAAAGAAATTTAATTTGGCAGGAAAATGCTATTTGTCTAGTTGCTAGCTATATATATATATATATATATATATATATATATATATATATATATATATATATAAAGCTAGCAACTAGACAAATAGCATTTTCCAGTCAAATTACATTTCTTTTTGAAGCTCTAGTAAGTTTTAGTCAAAGCCAATGTATTATTAATATATATATATATATATATATATATATATATATATATATATATATATATATATATATATATATATATATATACACGTATGTATGTGTATATATATGTATGTATGTGTATATATTTATATATATTAATAATACATTGACTTACACAATCCACCAATAACAATTTTATTTTGCGCAAATGCAGGACAACCTTCCTTTTAGTCAGGAGAGTTATAGAGTTTGGGCTACAGAAATAAAGATAGACTTCTGATCCTCGCCTTTCATCCTGTCAGCATCTGCATTCAATGAATTTAATGAATCAACCTTCTGCCACCACCAGCTAGATTCCACCACGAGACCTATTCCCCTTCTGTCCACCTTCAAACATTTGAAAGGGGTTACCTTTTGAAAGGGTTTACATGATTCCCTGCTCTACTACTCCATCCCCATCAACAACTCCCATCTTACAGCCAATGCACCAACTTGACCTTTTCCCTTCTCACCATCCAGGGACCAAATCAGTCCAATCTAGTGCATTGTATTCTTTGTTCCCACTATGATTCCTTTACACTGGAAATGAATTGTTGTATGATTGGGTGACTGTTTTGCATTCAGCCCGCAAAGGTAACCCTGACCTTACTGTTGACTACCACTTTAATTTTCCATCTCACTCCCATTTTGACTTGTCTTCACCTCCTGCACAGTTATAATAATGCCCAATGCAAGCATGAGCGACAGCACTTAATATTCCATCTGAACACATAGTAGGTTTCTAGCCTCAACATCGAATTCCCCAAGATAACTAATTTACTCTGTCAAGGCAGAACCAATAATTTCTGCTGTTCGTCATCCATCTATGATAATGACTCAGAATTTGTTCATCTTTCCTCCTTCATTACTGCACCCTAACGTGCTATTTGTGGCTCATCACAATTCCTTGTCGTCCTCCATCTCGCCTAATAACAGCATTACCACAGCAACCCTGGCCTCAAGTTATTCACAGATAATCTTTTTATTGAAGTTGTGTTAAGATTGGTGATGCCTGATTTTGAGCAGAACACAATTTGAATAAATGATCAAAATACAAGGTGCTGGTGTAACTCAGCCGATCAGGCTGCACCTGTGGATAGCATGGATCCATGTTCTCCAGAGATGCTACCTGACCAACTGAGTTACTCCAGCACTTTGTATTTTGATCATTTATTCAAATTGTGTTCTGCTCGAAAAAGCATATCAATACTTGTAATACCAACACCTGCAGTTCCTTGTTTTGGCGTATAGGCGATCTGAAATTGCCATAAAAGTTTGTTTTTACATTTGTTTTAGAAAAGCAAAACAAGAAAAAGAAAATACCTGGAAATTAAATGTCATGAGAGAAGAGGAGATCAAGCAGCGGAAGCTGGAGGAAGAACGACTGCAAGATAAAATCCGAAAAGAAGAAAATCTGAAAAATGAAGAGTCTGCTGCCAAGCAAAGGGAAATGGAAGCACAAAGTAAAAGACTTGCTGAGGAGAAGCAGCACCATGAGGAAGAAGAGAACAAAAGGCATGCACAACTACAAAGGGAGGCTGAAGAGAAGCACCGTCATGAAGAAGAGGAAAAGAAGAGACGGGCACTGCTTCAGAGAGAAGCTGAAGAGAAACGGCGTCGTGAAGAGGAAACTAAAAGGAAAGCTCAGAGTCGGAAAGAGGAGGAGAAGAAGCACCAGCATGAGGAAGAAGAAAGGAAAAGACAAGAAGCCATGAAACGCGATGAGTCTGAGAAACCTCGGGGAAAGACTGATGTGCAAGTTAAAGCCAAAGACCTGATGAAAATCTTTGATGATAAACCAATATATGGATCAAGGAAAGGAGGTACAGAAATCAGGTTGTCTTGTATCTAATGTATGTCTGATCCAAGCACAATAGATGCTTATACTTCAGCACAAGAACAAGGGAGTACCGAACCGTAAGAAGTGCAGGGCCGGAAGGTAGAGTGAAACATCGGAAATATATTTTTACCTTAAGAGAGGCTCGTTCAAGACAGTGGGGAAGAAACTGATCTTGAATCTGATGGTGGTGCTTTCAAACTTATGTACCTCATGTACCTCCTTTGAACAAGAGGAGAAAGGAGAATGACTGGGAATGTGAACAGTCGATGATAACATTGGCTGTTTCGTAAGACATCGTGAAGTGTAGATGTAATCCATATGTGGGGGGGGGGGGGGGGGGGGGGAGGAGGGGAGGTTGGTTTGCATGATGGAATGGGTTGTGTCCAGAACAATACAAATAAATTCCATAGCTGTAAAATAGGTAAGGTATTTGTGTGTTTAGAAAATGTGTTAATAGAATAGACTAATTAATTTATGTTTGATATGTTTGTCCGTCTACATGCCTGTGATGCTGCTGCAAGCAAGATTTTCCTTACCAGGAACACATTGTACTTGTGACAGTAAACTCGAGTTTTCAAATTATTTCAAGTTGAGTTGTGTCTATTGTCATGTGCAAAGGTATGGTGACATAAAGCACAATGAAAATCTTGCCTGCAGCAACACCACAGGTACAGAAATTCAGACAAACACACAAAAACAAATTATACATCAAAGATACCATTTTGAAAAGAAAGGGTTGTGCAAAAAAAGAAAAACGTTAGTGCAAAACACAATTAGGAAAAAAACAAGTCCATGGTCGTGCAAGAGGTGGACAGTAGCCTTCCGTTATCAAGGCATATTAGGGTTAAATCAACAACCTGACAGATGTAAGAAAGTAGCTGCTCCTGAACCTGGTGATAAGGACTTAAGGCTTCTGCATAATGAGAAGAGGATGGTGGCGGATCCTTGAGGATAGATTCCACTCTCTTAAGGCAGCACCTCATTTAGAAGCTTTAGTGGACAGGATGTCTGTGCCCATCGGGACAGGCTGCATCTCTGGAGAGAAGGAATGGGTGACATTTCGGGTCAAGACCATTTTGTGCCTACCTTCGATTTAAACCAACATCTTCAGTTCTTTCCTACTCATGTCTGTGCCCATGATGAGTTGCAACTTTGGGCCAAATTTCCTAATGTCATTAGTATATTTCATTCTTTGCTCTTTAAGAGTAAACACAGAGTAGGGATTAATGGGTTCCTTTCAGAATGGCAGGCGGTGACTATTGGGAAACGGCAAGGCTCGGTGCTGGAACCACAGCTATTTACAATGTACATTAATGATTTAGATGATGAAGGGATTAAACGTAACATTAGCAAATTTGCAGATGACACAAAGCTGGATGGCAGTGTGAAGTGTTAGGAGGATGCTAACAGGATGCAGGGTGACTTGGACAGATTGGGTGAGTGGGCAGATGCATGGCAGATGTAGTTTAATGTGGATAAATGTGAGGTTATCCACTTTGGTGGCAAAAACAGGAAGGCAGATCATTATCTGAATGGTGTCAAGTTGGGGAAAGGGGAAGTCAACGGGATCTGGGGGTCCTTGTTCATCAGTCACTGAAAGTAAGTATGCAGGTACAGCAGGCAGTGAAGAAAGTTAATGGCATGTTGGCCTTCACAACAAGAGGAGTTGAGTATAGGAGCAAAGAGGTCCTTCTGCAGTTGTACAGTGCGCCACACCTCGAGTATTGTGTTCAGTTTTGGTATCCAAATTTGAGGAAGAACATTCTTGCTATTGAGGGAGTGCAGCGTAGGTTTACAAGGTTAATTCTCGGGATGGTGGGACCGTCATATGTTGATTGAATGGAGAGGCTGGGCTTGTAAACTCTGGAGTTCCAGTTCAGATTACATTTATTGTCACATGCGCCAATTGGTACATTGAGATTTGAGTTACCATACAGCCATACGAATAAAAAGAACATAATACACGATAGAGTTTAATATGAACATCCCCACACAGCGGAATCAACATTTCCCACTGAGGAAAGGCAATAACGTTCAGTCATCTTCCTCATTTTGAAGGATAGAAACATAGAAAAAGAGGTGCAGGAGTAGGCCATTCGGCCCTTCGAGCCTGCACCGCCATTCAATATGATCACGGCTGATCATCCAACTCAGTATCCCGTACCTGCATTCTCTCCATACCCCTTGATCCCATTAGCCACAAGAGCCACATCCAACTCCCTCTTGAATATAGCCAATTAACTGGCCTCAACGACCTTCTGTGGCAGAGAATTCCAGAGACTCACCACTCTCTGTGTAAAGAATGTTTTCCTCATCTCGGTCCTAAAGGAATTCCCCCTTATCCTTAGACTGTGACCCCTTGTTCTGGACTCCCCCAACATCAGGAACAATCTTCCTGCATCTAGCTTGTCCAACCCCTTAAGAATTTTGTAAGTTTCTATAAACTTACGGGAGATCTCATTGAGAGGAGAAACATATAAGATTATTAAGGGAATGTGCACGCTAGACACAGGAAACGTGTTCCTTGTGTTGGGAGAATCCAGAACCAGGGGCCACAGTTTAAGAATTAGGGGTAGTCCATTTAGAACGGAGATAAGGAAAAACTTTTTCACCCAGAGAGTTGTGAATCTGTGGAATTTTCTGCCTCAGGCGGAGACCAATTTTCTGGATGCTTTCAAGAGAGAGTTAGATAGAGCTCTTATAGATAGTGGAGTTAGGGGATATGGTGAGAAGGCAGGAATGGGGTATTGATTGTGGATGATCAGCCATGATCATGTTGAATGGCGGTGCTGGCTCAACCGGCCGAATGGCCTACTTCTGCACCTATTGTTTATTGTCTAATCAGCTGGAAAGGCAAGTATGTTTGTACATCATAGTATACATAGTTCCAGTCTTCATTAAATCATTAAGCTTAATTCTTTGCCTGTATAGTATTATTTTCACACTTCAAGAAGAAGCTCACTGTAGGATGCCTTATCAAAGCTATCATTAAAATACACAAATTGCTGGAGTATCTCAGCGGGTTAGGCAGGATTTCCAGAGAACATGAGTCAGACCCTTCTTCAGACAGATTGTGGATGCGGGAAAGAAAGCTAGATGAGAGGAGGGGCAGGACAAAACCTGTCAAGCGTTAGTGGATACCGGGGGGGGGGGGGGGGGGGGTTGAAGAGGCAGATGTTTGGATGAAGGCCAGAAATTGAAAAGACTAAAGGTGTGAGATAATAATAGAAGAGTTGTGAAGTGTGAAGCCAGAAGAATGAACGTAGCTGGATGAGGAGGGGGGAAATGGGTGTGAGCTCAGGTAGGGCACAGGGATGAGAGGGGAGGCGTGGAAAAGAGGGGCAGAGAAGGGGGGGGGGGGTGTGGATTGCTAAATTACCAAAGATTGGAGAGTTACCATTGCGTTGTAAACTACCTAAGCTGAATATGAGATGCTGTTCCTCCAGTTTGGGTGTCGCCTCACTCTGCTAATGGAGTCGGCCCAGGACGGAAAAGTCACTATGAGAATGGGAAGAGGAGTTATAATATTTAGCAAAAGGGAGATTTGGCAGATCAAGAGCAAGTGTTCCACAAAATGGTCTACTCTACTCTTGGTCTTGTGTTGGAAGGCACTGCAGATGCTGGTTTACAACGAAGATAGACACAAAATGCTGCAGTAACTCAGCGCGACAGACAGCATCTCTGGATAGAAGAAATTGGTGACATATGAGGTCAAGACCCTACAGTTTCGACTCAAAACGTCACCCATCCCTTCTATCCATAGTTGCTGTCTGTCCCGCTGAGTTACTCCATCATTTTGTTTCTACTCTTGGTTTCGCCGATGTAAAGGAGGACAAATCGGGAACATTGAATACAGTAGATGAAGTTAGAGGAGGTGCTCCGTCTCTCCTGGAAGGACTGCTGGGGGGCCCCTGGATATATGTATTGCATCATCTGTGGTTGCAGGGTGAGGTTCCTGGGGAGGGGGTAGTTTGGATGGGAAGGGGTAAGTGAACCAAGGAGTTGCGGAGGGACCGGTCTCTGCGGAAGGTGGAAAGAAGTGGGGATGGGAAGATGTGACTGGTGGTGGGATCACTTTGGAGGTGACGGAAATGTCAGAGAATGTTGGATATGGAGGCTGGTGGGCGAAAGGTGAGGACTGGGGGGCTCTATCCTTGTTCTGTCTGGGGGAGGGGAGCGGAGCGAGAGCAGAACTGCGGGACATAGAGGAGCTGCGGGTGAGGGATCCATCTATGCAGAAAGGAAACCACGTTTACTAAAGAAAGAGGACATTTCAGATATCCTAGAATAGAAAACCTCATCTTGTGAGCAGAAGCCGTGGAGAAGGAGAAACTACAAAAGGTTTTCTTTTACTCCTTTTCCATTAATCAACTCCTGAGAGTGATGAAAAAGGCTGTGACACCACTTGTAGATTCCCCTCCAAATTACCCACCACCCAGAATCGGTAGATATATCACCTGTCTCTCAATGTAATTTAGTTTGTATCCTGAAACCTCCCTTTCAATAAAACTACGGTCGTACCTTTGGCAGCAGGCTATAATGGTTCAAGAGAAAGGCTCATCAGCACCTCCTCGAGGGCAAAAAATGAATTAAATTAAGAAAATCTCCTCAGAATACAAAATTCATCAAGTAAATTTTTCAATAAATCCTGGTTAGCTTTATTTCCCATGAATACTCATTAATATTTATATTATCATTTTTAGGAATTTGCACAAATGGATGTTGCACTAATTTTAAATTTTTGTAAAAGTACATGCTGGGACCAATCTACAACCTTGTGTCACTAGTCCCACCTGCCTGCGCTTGGCCCATATCCCTCCAAACCTGTCCTATCCATGTACCTGTCTAACTGTTTCTTAAACATTGGGATAATCCCAACCTCAACTACCTCATCTAGCAGCTTGTTCCATACACCCACCACCCATTGTGTGAAAATGTTACCCCTCAGATTCCAATTAAATCTTTTCCCCTTCACCTTGAACCTATGTCCTCTAGTCCTCAATTCCCCTACTCTGGACAAGAGACTCTGTGCATCTACCCAATCTATTCCTCTCATGATTTTGTCACCTCTATAAGATCACCCCTCATCCTCCTGCGCTCCAAAGAATCGAGACCCAGCGTACTCAATCTCTCCTGAAAGCTCACATCCTCTAGTCCTGGCAACATCCTTGTAAATCTTCTCTGAACCCTTTCAAGCTTGACAATATCTTTCCGATAACATGGTGCCCACAACTGAACACAATATTCTAAATGCAGACTCACCAACGTCTTATACAACTGCAACATGACCTCCCAACTTCTGTACTCTGTACTCTCACTGATGAAGGCCAATGAGCCAAAAGCCTTTTTGACCACCTTATCTACCTGCGACTCGGCCTTCAAGGAACCTCTACAAGACTCCCCAGAGGCCTACCATTCACTGTGTAAGTCCTGCTCATGTTAGATGTCCCAAATGCATCTCTATTAATTTCCATCAACCATTCCTCAGCCCACCTGGCCAATCGATCCAAATCCTGCTGCAATCTTTTACAGCCATCTTCAATATCTGCAAAACCACCACCTTTTGTATCATCAGCAAACTTGCTAATCTTGCCCTGTATGCTCTCATCCAAATCATTGATGTGGATGACAAACAGTAACGGGCCCAGCACTGAACCGTGAGGCACGCCACTAGTCACAGGCCTCCAATCCGAGAAGCAACCTCCCACCATCACCCTCTGCTTCCTTCCATGGAACCAATTTGCTATCCATTCAGCTATCTCTTCTTGGATCCCATGCAATCTAGCCTTCCAGAGCAGCAAACTAGGCGGAACCTTGTCAAATGCCTTCCTGAAATCCATGTATACAACATCTACAGCTCTGCCCTCATCGATCTTTTTGGTCACATCTTCAAAAAACTCAATCAGTTTTGTGAGACATATACAAAACCATGCTGACTATCCCTAATTAGCCCTTGCCCATCCAAATGCCTATATTACCTATCCCTCAGAATACTCTCTAGTAACTTTCCAATTACAGAAGTTAAGCTCACCGGCCTATATTTCCCAACATTTTCCCTGCAGCCCTTCTTGAATAGAGGCACAACATTTGCCTCGGATATATCTGATCAGGCCCTGAAGATTTGTCTTCCTTCATACACGATAGTACCTTCAGCACTTTGACCGTAACACTGACTGCTCTCAAGACACTTGCATTGACAGCCCTAAGTTCCTCGGTCCTACTGTCTTTCTCTTCAGTAAATACGGAGGAGAAATACTCATTGTGGACCTTCCCCATCCCCTGTGGCTCCACACAGAGGTGACTGCTTTATTTCCTGAGCGGTCCCACTTTCTCTCCAGTTACAGATTTCCCCCTTACGTATTTATAAAATCTTTTGGGATTGTTCTTAATGCTACCTGCCAGAGCTATCTCCTGGCCCCTTTTTGTCTTTCCGATCTCCTTTTTCAGTTTACTCCTTAGTTTCCGAAACTCCTCCAGGGATGCACTTGGTCCCATCTGCCTGTACCTGCCCCATGCATCCTTCTTGTTTTTGGCCAATGCCTCGTTAGCCAAGCTTCCTTACGTTTGCCTGCTTTGCCCTACACTCTAACGGAGACATACACATCCTGAGCTTTTCTCAGCACGCTTTTAAAAACATCCCACTTGGCCGATGTTCCATTCCCCTCAAATAACCTGCTCCAGTCAACTTGAGCGAGGCCTTCTCTCATACCCTCAAAGTTGGCCTTACCCCAGTTGAGCAGTTTAAAACATGGGCCCTCTCTGTCCCTATCCATAACTACCTTAAGCCTAATCGAACTGTGGTCACTAGTTCCAAAAGGCTCCTCCCAATTTCCCAATACTAGACCCAGTGTTGCCCTCTCACCGATGTTGGCCAGAGTACTGATCCTTGCGGCACTTCACTCACCACTGTCTGCCATTCTGACAGGGACCTGTTTGTTCCTACTCTTTGTTTCCTGTCTGCCAACCAATTCTCTATCCATGTCAATACCCTACCGCCAATACCATGTGCTCTAATTTTGCCCACTAATCTTCTGTGGGACCTTATCAAAGGCTTTCTGCCCCTTGCATTAAAGTACATGCAATTTAAACCAACCCTCTTCCTCGCTCTCTGATTTTCACCTGCCTATTGTCCACCAACCTTTCCCTCACCACCCTCCATGCCAACTTCTAATCTCTCCTGCCTCTGTCCTGTGTGAGATCCCGCCCACCTGCCAATCTAGTTTAAACCCTCCTGTGCAGCATTAGTTAATATTGACTATGCATAAATCTCTATTTCAACATGCTAAAAAGTTACTTGCTTGAAACTGGAGCAATATTCTGGTGTTTACACCTGTGTATTAGCATTTTATGATCTTGCTCTAAGTACCAGTTTATTACTTCATGATGCTGTACATGTTGTCTCAATGAATTGCCGCCATCACGTGGTACTTTATTACATTTTTACCACCTCAGGAGATGGCATGTTGTTATCACTTTGCACCGCATGATACTATAACAAATTGCTACCATTACACGCGCATGTTGTTTCAGTATATTGGTATTCTCCTATGAAACTGCGATTGACATCAGTCTGAACAGTACGTGAAAACATTGCGCCTGAATGTTTTAGATTTTATTCACAACTCTAGTTGTCTTGGTATCGTGTTCGATATGCCCCCGATGCTCTTTTTTTTAAAAAACAGTTATTTGGGAAAATGAGAACCACTAGCTTTAGCCTAATATCAATGCATTTGCTTTGCAAACTGAGACACAAAATAATGCTAGCAATTAGCAAGTCAATCATGTATTTAAATGTTTTCTGCAGGACCAATCAACAAAAGTGAAACCTCCATGCATAGAAAATCTGCTGTGTTGGCAAATTACCGGGCATTATATCCATTTGAAGCAAGAAATAATGATGAACTCAGCTTTCAGGCTGGAGATTTAATAGAGGTAGGAATTTGTTATCCAGTGAGTTTCTCTATTCTTATTTGTTCAAGTGCCTTAGTTGTTAGACAGCAGGTGATCATTGAGAAAATAAATACTGTACAAATATTCAGCTACAATAATTCTTAAAATGTGCTGCATTAGCTAATTCCTAAATCTTGTAGTCTTTGACTTGGACGCATTTAATACCTAAAACCAACATGCTTGCATTTTGGAGCCCATGAAAATCCACTTTGCCTTGTTATGAGAAGCACCATGTGATCATTTTGTTGAACTCGTGGAAGTAAGCCTTTTATTTAGTGTGATATACCTGCACAAGCATTCTGTCTTGATTCAATTGTTCTTTCTCTTCTGAAGACTTTACTCAGTTATGGTTTGCGTGATGCCATGTTGAGATATCAACTTTGGATGTGATCTGAACTGAGTGCAACATCTAGAGGGGCTGCTACATCACAATCTTGTTGTACACATCACTGCATAGAGTATAGTTTTATCATTTATATATTAAAATTATTGGAACTGCAGCAGGCACAACAAGTACTGGAAATTGAAATTCAAGAGTAGAACTTTTTTACCACCTTTTATTCCTGAGTCTAACTTTATTCTGTCATCCACAGGTTGATGAAACAACTGAGGGGGAATCAAGCTGGCTGTATGGGACTTTACAAGGGAAAGCTGGTTGGTTCCCAGTAAACTACGTAGAGAAGGTGGCGGAGAATGCAGCTCCTTTATCCCCCAAAAGGGCATTATTGCCACCTACAAAACCTGTTTCAACTACCTCAGTGTCTCCTGGGTTCGTGTCTCAGAGTTTCACTTTATTAAGGTTTTAATGCTTCCTTAACTTGACATTCAAATTTTATGACAGGACTGCAGCAGCATTATTTCATTTAATTTGTAGTTTTGGGCGTGACCTTTGTGATTGAAGCACTTCTTTAAAACATATTTTAGTTCAAAGCAAAAATTCAAACTGCTATAGTAACTATGAGGGAAAATAAATGGTTAATGATTCGAATTGAGACTCAATTTAGGACTGAGAGTGGGGAGGGAAGATGACTGGTGTAAAGAAGGAAGGGGGAAGGGTGAAGCAGGTAGGAATGAGGGGGGAGGTGATGGGCAGAAGGAGGGAGAGAGAAGTGAGTTGGGATTCAGAGGCATTTGGGTGATACGTGGAAGTAAATATCAAGGAATAGTGCTGGGACCCCAGATAAGGGGGAAATCGTTTAGGACCGAGATGAGACGGAATTTTTTCACACAGAGAGTGGTGGGTCTCTGGAACTCTCTGCCACAGAGGGTAGTTGAGGCCAGTTCATTGGCTATATTTAAGAGGGAGTTAGATGTGGCCCTTGTGGCTAAGGGGATCAGAGGGTATGGAGAGAAGGCAGGTACGGGATACTGAGTTGGATGATCAGCCATGATCATATTGAATGGCGGTGCAGGCTCGAAGGGCCGAATGGCCTACTCCTGCACCTAATTTCTATGTTTCTATGTTTCTATTTACAATATATATTAATGATTTGGACGAGGGAATTGAATGCAACATCTCCAAGTTTGCGGATGACACGAAGCTGGGGGGCAGTGTTAGCTGTGAGGAGGATGCTAGGAGGCTGCAATGTGACTTGGATAGGCTGGGTGAGTGGGAAAATACATGGCAGGAGCAGTATAATGTGGATAAATGTGAGGTTATCCACTTTGGTGGCAAAAACAGGAAAGTAGACTATTATCTGAATGGTGGCCGATTAGGAAAAGGGGAGATGCAACCTGGGTGTCATGGTACACCAGTCATTGAAAGTAGGCATGCAAGTGCAGCAGGCAGTGAAGAAAGCGAATGATATGTTAGCATTCATAGCAAAAGGATTTGAGTATAGGAGCAGGGAGGTTCTACTGTAGTTGTACGGGGTCTTGGTGAGACCACACCTGGAGTATTGCATACAGTTTTGGTCTCCAAATCTGAGGAACTACATTCTTGCCATAGATGGAGTACAGAGAAGGTTCACGAGACTGATTCCTGGGATGTCAGGACTTTCATATGAAGAAAGACTGGATAGACTCGGCTTGGACTCGCTAGAATTTAGAAGATTGAGGGGGGATCTTATAGAAACTTACAATATTCTTAAGGGGTTGGACATGCTAGATGCAGGAAGATTGTTCCAAATGTTGGGGAAGTCCAGAACAAGGGGTCACAGTTTAAGGATAAGGGTGAAATCTTTTAGGACCGACATGAGAAAAACATTTTTCACACAGAGAGCGGTGAATCTCTGGAATTCTCTGCCACAGAAGGTAGTTGAGGCCACTTCACTAGCTATATTTAAGAGGGAGTTAGATGTGGCCCTTGTGGCTAAAGGGATCAGGGGGTATGGTGAGAAGGCAGGTACAGGATACTGAGTTGGATGATCAGCCATGATCATATTGAATGGCGGTGCAGGCTCGAAGGGCTAAATGGCCTACTCCTGCACCTATTTTCTATGTTTCTAAGGAAAGGGGTTGTAAAGTGCAGATGCAGCCAGTAGGTGTAGGAGAGGGTGATGGTGGAAACAGAAACTGGAAGTTGATAAATAGGGACTCAGAGGCCACAGGTAAGGAAAGTAATAATGGGAAGCCTGAGGCGAGATAAAGGAAAAATTGACCCAGGTGGGGGCAAGGATCCAGTGGACGTAATGGGTGGCAACTGACAAACTAAAGAAGGGTCTGGACCCGAAACGTCACCTATCTCCTTCGCCCCTTAGATGCTGCTGCACCCGCTGAGTTTCTCCAGCTTTTTGTGTAACCAACTATTTATAATTTTCTGGCTAATGAAGAAATGTTCAATAAAATACTGGTAGACATTGGGGTTAGGGATGTTGAAAGTTAATTGTGGACACCTGTACCGGACTAGGAATGAGTCCTGGATATATGTTCATGGCAATATAGTGATTTTTAATGCTATACTTTTCAAAAATAATGATCTGAAGCAATGCTTAATTTGCCAATTCATTCCAATAGACCTCAAGATCAAAGTAAAATTAGTGAAGAAGGGAATATTCAATCAAGTCGAACCTTTTCGGGGATAAGTGGCAGTCCCATGTGGCAAAAATCTGCTTTTACTCCAACTCTTCCTCCTGGTTCCGGGTCACCTATTTATGATCAGGTATGTCTGTGGTTTGACCTATCCATTAGAATGATCAAAGCACAAAGTGCTGGAGTAACAGAGAAAGTGGCAGAGAGGAAATTAATAGGCAACATTTAGGCTCGGGCTCCTTGAAGACGAGTCCAGCCTTGAAAAATTGTGTTTTGTTCAAGATTTCAGCATTTGCCATTCCTCATCTGCCAATTTGAAAAATCTGTTTATTCTGCTCACCTGCGCTTAAACCTGTGATTTAGACGGACTTGGAAGCCACCATTGAGAAATTTGTAGATAGCACAAACATTTACCATGTGGCAGATAAGGAAGAAGGTAACAAGATTACTTTGGATTATCAGGTGGGCAGATGAGTATTGGGCAGAATTCAGACCAGAGAATGCATTGGGTAAGGCAACTAATGTAAATGAATGTATAATGAATGGTAGGAGGCAGGAATGGAGAGAATGCATGTCCACAGATTCTGAAATGAACATTGGAAATGATTGGCCTTTGGAATACTTTCCTTTATTCTTTAAGCCATAGAGTACCAGAGCAGGGAGATCATGCAATGACTGAATAAAATATTGAATAGCCAAGATATACAAGAGATAAAGACAATGACTCAGATGGCTTGATGGCCCAGATCTGTGGAGGACTACATGTGTTTCTGGTCACCATGTTACAAAAAGAATGTGACAACCCTAAAAAAGTTACAAAAGAGTTTGAGAGCATGTCTCTTGGGCGGAACTAATTTAGCTGTGAGGAAAGTTTGGACTGACTTGTGGTATTTTTGAACCAAGGACATTTAGTGATGAAATATAAAATTGAGAGATCTCGAAGGAACCTATTTCGCTGAGCTGAGCAGAGATAATAACTGAACGTAGATTTGTGCAAATTGATACAAGTAATAAAGCAGCAGCAGAGTAACTTTTATAAATGTGGAGTGTGTTGTGGTATGGAACTCTGCTTAGCAAGGTGGTGGAGGCAGCACCCTCATTTATCAAGTGCTTAGATGTATTGTACCCTGCAATGCTAAAGCTCGAACAGGATTTGGTAATTGTTCAAGAAATTTCCTTGACGCTTTCAAGGAAACAACACATTCTAGCTATAACAACATGGTGCACTTCCTGTGCATTACAGGTGGTAGTAAATCATAGAGTCATGCAGCAAGGAAACTGGCTTTTTGCTTCATTCAGACTGACCAAGATGCCATTTCTAGTCCAAGTAACAATTTTAAAATTGGTGTTGTAACTGTGTCTGCTTCCGCTGGCAACTCGTTCCATAAACCCACTGCCCATTGTGTGAAAATGTTACCCCCTGGGTTCTTATTAAATGTTGTTTAAAAGTCACCACAGGTAGATGGGGTTGTAAAAAGGACTTTGACACATTGGCCTTCATCCGTCAGAGTATTGAGTATAGACATTAGGTGGTCATGTTACAGTTATATAAGACGTTGGTGAGGCCGCATTTAGAGTATTGTGTTCCGTTCTGCGTACCATGTTATAGGGAAGATGGTGTTAAGTTGGAAAGGGTGCAAGGATGTTGCCCGACATGGAGGGTCTGAGCTATAGGGAGAGGTTGAGCAGGCTGGGACTCTATTCCCTGGAGCGCAGGATGATGAGGGTGATCTTATAGAGGTGTATAAAATCATGAGAGGAATAGATCGGGTGGATGCACAGAGCCTCTTGCCTAGAATGGGGGAATCGAGAACCAAAGGGCATAGGGTTAAGGTGAAGGGGGAAAGATTTTATAGGAATCTGAGGGATAATGTTTTCACGCAAAGGGTGGTGGGTGTATGGAACGAACTGCCGGAGGAGGTAATTGAGGCAGGGACTATTGCAACGTTTAGAAGCAATTAGACAGGTACATGGATAGGACAGGTTTAGAGGGATATTGGCCAAACACAGGCAGGTGGAACTAGTATGGATGGGACATGTTGGCTGGTATGGGCAAGTTGGGCTGAAGGGTCTGTTTCCACACTGTATCATTCTGACCCATTGTACAAAACAACAAAAAATGAAAAAATAATTAAAAAACAGGTTATGATAGTGCAACAAGTGCACTATAGTTCATAGTGTTACCTTGCTGAGAAAGAATTAGGGTTGTGCAGGTAGTTCAAAAAAAAAGATGGTTTTATGAAAGTAACAGTTGCTGAACCTGGTTGTGTAGGACTTTAGGCTAATGTACCTCCTGCCAGATGGTAGCAACTTGAATGTTACCACAACTGCATGCCCTTTCCATTGAGATTATTGAAGCACCAGCATTTGATGTGCATGAGAAATATTTCCAGTTGTTCCATTCTCCTCCTTCACCAAAATAATTTTAGGAGTATATGTCCAAGGTGTGCCATCCCCAGTGTGTTTATTTAGACCTAATCTCATCCATATTTTTATTCTGCTATTGGCTGCAGTTGAGCTACCTCCCCGGTTCTATTGATCAACGGAAATTTATACCTATCTATGTACTACATTCATTTCTTATAGATGTATTTTTACATTCTTTGCGTAATTGAATCAAGGATTCAGAGGCATGATGAGATAAGATATCAGTATCCTGAGGTGGAAATATTGATCCATAAATATGAGCTTGAATTCTACTAAAGGGAATTAAAATTCAAATAATTAAAAGTAAAAAGTATTAATCATTAATGGGCCTTCAGAGAAGGAACTATGCCAACCCACCTGTTCTATATATATGAATCTAGATCACAGCAATGTGGTTAAATTTTAATTAACCTCTAAAATTGCTTGTAAGCCTATCCATCGCATGGCACTGGGAAATTAATATAAATGCTGATACAACCAGTAATATTCACATCCTGTAAATATATTAAATTATTCTTGTTTTTTTATAATTTTCATCTTTATACAATTTCGAAAATATTATTTAAACTGATCAATTTTTGTGTAGGTTGAAAATGTAAAGGCTTTTAAGGCCCTGGCACTTTGTTCATGGACAGCAAAGAAAGAAAACCACTTGAATTTTTCGAAAGATGATATGATTGAGGTCCTGGAGCAACAGGATAACTGGTGGTTTGGAGAGGTTCGTGGTGCAAAGGGATGGTTTCCCAGGTCATATGTCAAGGTGATCAGTGAGCATACACAGCTATCAGTGGAGTAAGTTTCTCCTTGTTTATTATTTTATATTTCCCAAGGCTGTTGTCAGATATTTGATAATATGGAAAAGAATCAAAATTTAATGAGCTGGTTTACAATTGATCCAACCCAGATAAACTAAAAATCTGCAGTGATGTAGCTGCCTTGATTCTGCAGTAGTTCCACAATGGACTGGCCAGAAGCTGATAGTTGGGCCTCTGGGCAATGAATTCTAAGGCACTCCGACACTGCAGTATTGCCCCAATTACTTTTGACAGATTGTGAGGTCAAAGGCCTGTTTGATATTTCTTTTAAAGCCTCATTTAATCAGATGTTTAAAAGTAGTTGAATTTAAATCATTTTAACGTGAGTATGCATAGACGGAGAAATAATGAAAGCTGAACAAACAACTTAGCTGAGATTACTTTTTTTTTCTAAAAGCATGATATGCCAGCTGTAGTAGATGTGAAGGTTGAGGTCAGGTTACAAAGTGTATCCAGCCCATCGGCTCGGCAACTTAAGAGATGTCCCTGAACTCAAAGGGAATCAACTAATGTATGATTATTGCAGACAACAACCTGGCTGCTCAACACCCGGATTGGGAACTAACTATTCCTTTGGTTTATGTTTCATTCGCAAGAAGAAGAAGAAGATTGTAGAATAGTTTTATTTGAATCATGTCATCTATGCCATCTGCCAGCCAAGCTGTTTGTTTAAAATATGTTTAGCTATGTTTAGATATGGAATTAGATGTGGCCCTTGTGGCTAAGAGGATAGGGGGTATGGAGAGAAGGCAGGTACGGGATACTGAGTTGGATGATCAGCCATGATCATATTGAATGGCAGTGCAGGCTCGAAGGGCCGAATGGCCTACTCCTGCACCTATTTTCCATATGTTTCTATTCATGCCCACTTCTAAATGATTTAAATCACTGATCTCTATTATTTATTTTGTCAGCAGTCCTGGACCTGTTTATGCATCAGTGACCAAATGCTCCAGCCCAGTCTCCCAAGCGTTAGAAGGTAAAACTCCGACAATATCGTCTCCATGTGATCCATATTTTACATTAGCAGAGAGTTAACGTCCTCACTGCCAACTAAATAGATTGTTACAAAATGCTTTCTAGATATCTGCTGTTAAATACCTCTGTAATGCATCTATATGTTTGGCAATATAGTACAGTTATGAAAGTTCAGAATAGCTCACTACCATAAGGTGAAATGGTGTGCTTTTCTGAAGAAAATAATGTGTCAATCACAATCACAATCAATCAATTACGATAATACTTTATTAGCCAAGTATGTTTTGCAACATACGAGGAATATCATTAGAATTCTCTCTATGGAAGGCTCAGTCGCTGAGTATATTCAAAGGAAATAGATTTCAGTATTAAGGGAATCTAGGCAATATTGAGAGTGCAGTAAAGTACTGCTGAGGTAAAAGGTCAACCACAATATTTTTGAATGGTGGAACAAGCATTGAAAGGGTGATTAGTATGTGTGTCAGAGGTTATGGGGAGAAGGCAGGAGAACGTGGTTAGGAGGGAGAGATAGATCAGCTATGATTGAATAGCGAAGTAGACGTGATGGGCCAAATGGCCTGATTCTACTCCTATTCCTTTATGACATTATGAATTATCCTACATCTGATTCTATTTCTTATGTTCTCTATACTGGAAATTAAAGCATGGCGACAATTTGACCCTGAAACTAACACCTTATGCAAGGAGAAGACAATGAACCAATGTATTTGTTATGACACAAAAGGAGATCATTCAGCCCATCAAATCCATGCCAATAGACTATTCCCATTAGTTCAATTTCCCCCTTTGCTAGGGGGTAGTGTACAGAGGTCACAGACCTCAGGTGCTGTATCACCACCGGTACCTGACGTCAGTGTTGAACTCGGAGCTGTGAGGCAGCAACACAAATTTGTGTGCCATCATTTTTGCCATTAATTGTTTTATTCCAAATTGTTGTGGGGTGGTGGTAGTAGCAACATGTAAAGTTAAATGATTGATGTGATCCTATCTTCAGCTCCAAGAAATTTCAGAGATGTGATGTTTATCCATAGTAATAACAATTTTGCATTTATTTTTGATAGAGTATATTGCACTATATTCATACGAAAGTACTGAAACTGGAGATTTAACCTTCACCACGGGTGATTTGGTTCTGGTCACTAAGAAAGATGGCGAATGGTGGACAGGAGTTATTGATGATAGAACAGGTGTCTTTCCTTCAAATTATGTGAGACCAAAGGATCCAGATGTATGTTTAACACTTTATTTGTTTTTCATGATGTTTATTATTCAAAATTTTACACTAACTAATTTACTTGTATAGTAACCTTTTTTGAGTTGGGAAAACAACATATAAGCTAATGTAATGGAAGGTGTTTAAATTACAGGAACAGAAGTGTTTGATTCTTGACTAGTTGGGTAGCATTTAGAGCAACAGTGTTGATGATTCAGGTCATTGACCTCCTATCAGAACTGAAAGCTCTGAGCAAAGCACATGGGATTTCTGCTGTTTTATTTGGTTATATCCTTAATAGGTCTAGCTTCAGACAAGCTATTATTCTGTCCAAAGGTTTAAGTCCCATTCTTATGTCGCTAATTCTACTCTTGTTAACTTTCCAGTTGTTTATTTGTAATGATGACTCTTGGAATATTAACTCTTTATAATTTTCAATATCATAAACAACTAGTATTTTTCTTTGTACCCAATAACCAAAATCATTACTGAAGTTATTACGGCTTCCAATTTAGGATTAATTTAAAGGAATCCTCCTGACAAAGGTTGCCCAATAACTGATGTTCCTATTAACACTTTCTGGATAAAGTTTAAACTGCTTTAAAATAAACAATGGCTTGATGTTCTGAGAGTTAAGGATGGAGTCGGGTATAACACCGTTCTGCTCTGCTGCCAAGATTGCTCACGTTCTCTAGCTGAATTTTATAGCCTAGTCCAAAATTATAGCAGAGGAGAATATCAGGGAATAAGGAAAGAAAAACATTATTGTGGAGGGAAATTTTTGTTTAATCCTATTTGCTTTTTATTTTGTCAGGGATCAAGTAGTTCAGGAAAAGCAGGGACGTTAAACAAGAAACCAGGTGCGTTTCCTCTGCATTAATTCTACAAAATATTTACATAAATAAAGCATGTTGTCAAACAGCATTAATATTCTCATTATTGAAGTTCAGATTTGAGAAGGCATTAGCTGTCTGAATCTGGTATTATTGAAGGCTGAAAATATTCTTTTGATTTACATTATAAATATCATGATCAAATGCAGCAAGCAAGGTTAAAACACCTGTTGAAAAAAGTAAATTTTGAAATGTTTCAGATTTTTAGTTTGGCCCGCCAAATGAATTAAAACAATTTTTGAATATATTCATTGTAACTGCTTTGATGTTTTACTTGCAGAGATTGCTCAAGTAACCTCGGCATACACTGCAGCAGGTACTGAGCAGCTAAGTCTCGTCCCCGGCCAGTTGATAGTTATTTTGAAGAAAAATGCCTCTGGATGGTGGCAGGGTGAATTGCAGGTAAGCAACATAATAACGTGGTTACTTCTATAATAAATAAATATGCATAAGCAATAAAATCAATATCAGGTGCCAATGAGCCACAGTGGGAAGAGAAGCGGGGTAGTTTTCTTATTGAACCTGTCTATTAATAACCAGTAATAAAATATTCTTATTTCGATAAATATTTGAAAGGCAGCTAGTGGAATTGCAAGAGAAAGGGATTTAGATAAGGGAATTTCCTGTTTGTAAACTTTCACTTGAATCCCATGCTGTCTGTCTCTGTCTCTGCATATTTCAGGGATGTTGAATTATTTTTTGCACCTCTCTTGTGCAGTTGTTTTATTGTAAAAAGAGGGCTTGTTAACATAATTCTGATCATATACAATGTTAATACCTTAGTTGAAATGTACTTAGTGGGTTGCTGGATGGAAAACTACTAACACAATTTGAGGCCAGAGTACAAAAGCCAGAAATGTTATATTTTTATTGGACCCAAGTTAACATGGGCAGGCACATATACAGATTTTATCCATCCTACAAAACCACTAGGTACTTAGTGGGTTCTAGGATGGATAAAATCTGTATACGTGCCTGCCCATGTTAACTTGGGTCCAATCAAAACAAAATATTTGTGGCTCTAGTATTGCAAAGAATGATATAGCCACAAATGAATTTTATGACTTGGTTTCATATTTTGAAAATCCTCTTTCTCTTGCAGGCCAGAGGTAAAAAACGTCAAAAGGGATGGTTTCCTGCAAGCCATGTCAAGCTGCTCGGGCAAAGTAGTGGAAAATCCACACCTGCTCCACCTCCACGTGAGCAGAATATTTTATCTAGTAGCTTAGTTTGTTACATGTTTCTTAACAATCTATCATTTGTATAGCCAAACTATTTTTCAGAAAGGATATCCATCAGGGGCAGATTTTTTTTAAACATTGAAAATATTTACAGACCAACTATTTAGGTTACTGAAAGATAGTATTTGCACATTGATGGTCCTCCTGGTGGCCTAATGTGCCTTACACCAATGGAGTACTTCGAATTCCAGCAATAGTTGGAGTCACAGATTGGTACAGGGCAGGAGGCTATTGCTACCATTGGCTTCATAAACTTGTAGTGAGATTGTCATACGATCTACCTTTGCCCACAGCCCTGCAGACCTTTCCCTTGAGGTTTTCATTCAGATCCCTCTAAAAATTGTTATTGAATCTGCATCAAGCACTCTTTTGCATAGTCCAAACCACAGAGCATAATTTTTTGCTTATGCCTTTAATCACCACATTGGTTTGACTGTACATTTTCTGGGTTACTAGCACAGTAATATAATCTCTGCACCACCCTTCCTTGCTTGCCTTGAGAAGGTATGAATTTTGATGCTGCAATCCGTGTCAGAGTCTTTTGCACAGAGTCCTTTGTCCAGAGTAGAGGAATTGAGACCAGAGGACATAGGTTTAAGGTGAGGGGGGAAATATTTAATGGGAACTTGAGGGTCAACTTTTTCTACACAGGGTGGTGGGTGTATTGAACAAGCTGCCAGTGGGGGATAACGCCATCATAATGTTTAAGAGACATTTGGACAGGCACATGCATAGAATCAGTTTAGATGGTTATATGCCAAATGTGGACAGGTGGAACTAGTGTAGATGGGGCATGTTGGTCGGCGTGGGCAATTTGAGGCAAAGGGCCTGATCCCAGCTCTATGACTATGATTGTGTGGAATGTACTCCTTTGTACCGTCACCTAGCAATTCCAATATGTGGGGTTAACATCTTTAACTATGTGCTTTGTTTCTCAAATTATTTCCAACACTCTGGCTTGAACTCAAAATATATTTTTCTTTCTTATAGTCTGTCAGGTCATAGCAATCTATGACTATACTGCCGCAAATGAAGACGAACTCAGTTTTTCTAAAACTCAGCTTATCAATGTGCTGAACAAGGATGATCCAGATTGGTGGCAGGGAGAGTTGAATGGAATGACTGGCTTATTTCCTTCCAATTACGTTAAGGGAACCGTAGAGTCCGATCCAAGTCAGCAGTGTAAGTAATGAAATGTCATTCAAATACAATCTTAAAGTTGAAACAAACACCGAGAGCATTTCTGCTATTTTGGTTATCAATTGTGAACCCTTCCTAAAGAGTGAAAGGCCACTATATTAGTGCAACAGGAAACATAGTCCACTCTGCCATCGCAATGTTAACCTTTCAACCAGGTGATTGGTTTTGTAAAAATAAATCAGTATTGCAGTCATTGAAGCTTGCAGCCATGAGTTTACCATACGAAGATTTAATTTTCATTCTGTTGCTGTGTCATTGCAATGAATTGGGGGGGGGGGGGGGGGGAATTGGATAAGCATAAAAAAATTGGAAATATTTAGCAGGCCTTTACAATTTATTGATGTATAAATTCAAAGCACAAAACCCCTGACACAAATGCATGCAAGATATAGTGAATGATTTGTAAGATTGGCATATGAGATAAAAATCATTGGTTAAGATTTATTGGTCAGCAGCAGTGTGTGGACGGTCATTTTATCGCTGAAATATGAAACATTTGCATTGATATAACTTTCAAAAAAATTCTATAATGATAAATGAATTGGTTATCACATACTTAAGGGACAAAAATGCTGATCTACTACAAAATGGGAACTATTAAAGAAAGGGTAAAGCAAGTTGTACCAACTTGTGAATAAATTATGCATAATTGTAGACTGACATTAACAACTGCGACCATTCACACTCAGTTCCGTATAAAGTGGTGAAATAATGCTTGTCTGTCATTTTGTTATTCAATGCAATCAAAACCAAGGTCTGTAAATCGTATCAGTGAAGTACATTTAAATTTGTGGGAGATTCACATGAAGCTCACTCATTTTAAACCCCTCCAAGAAACCTAGCACCTTCACGTGGTGATTTCCATCAAATTAACTTTGAATTCAGAGCATATAAGGATGCAACTCAGCTGAGTAATAATTTGGGATTCATCAACAGTTTCAAAACTCTGAGATGTGAAATGAAAGTTGAGCAAGAATTCCTGCTCCTAATTACTGTGCTTATGCTTCTATACTTGGACATTGGATGAGATCAATTGGATTGGATTTATTGGGTATCTGACTTAATTCTAAATTATCTAACTAACCTCACTGTTTCATTCAGTACCCAAGAACCCATGCCACAACAAGACTTGATGTCTTCTGAAGAAAATTTGGGGGAAAACTGCTTCAGGAAGAAAATAATTCAAAATTAATCTATAGGCTGATTTAAGCATGTCCTCCTCAAAGACGCATGCCTCATACAATTGAAAACTTGTCGATTGTGAAACTAAATTAAATGCATGTCATGCCTGGGCCTGAATTCCAGTCGCTCCTGTCTTCCATCACTGTAATCTTGCTGAAGAAGGAGGATTGGCATTTAATTTTGTCCCTCAAGTTTTAAAATCTTGGCTTCTGCATGTTATTCCGGTTTATAGAAAGGGAGACTGCTCGTAGGCTGTTGATAAACTTCTGTTCAACATACTATCATTTTAGTTTTTATGTACTTTAAAAAATAGAGAATTGGTAACTTTTCAAATAGAAGTTTCACAAACTGAAACAACAGGTTTTATGTAAAAATATCGATTTTTACTAATAACTAACTGAACTGAAACATGAAGGCCATCGAGCATCTCAAGGCTGAACAGTTTGTAAATTAGATGATCACTGAACTATCTTAATCCTCTTTATCCGCCTTTGCTTTGTAAACCTTAATGCTTATGCCAAGCTAAAATATTCAGCTTCGTCCTTTTAGCCCAGTCTCAATGGGTTTTTGAGGGAGTTTTACTCTCCTGTAGATTTGTTTTCTGCCTCTCTGCAGTTAATTTGTCTGCAGCACTTAACATGGATAAATTAAATGCTTAAGTCTGATGTGCAGAGGAATCTTAGGGTGTAAATGCATAGCTCCCTGAAAGTAACAACACAAGGAGATACGACGATAAAGAAGGTGTATAGCATACTTGGTTTGTTGGTTGGGGTGTTTGAGTATGAAAGTCAGGAAGTCACGTTGTGGCTGTCTTCTTCTTATCGAGTACACACACAAGATTAGAAGGTGTTCAGCCAGAGATGAACACGCTTCTCGCCATCTGCACAATGGTGTTTGTCTTGCACTTCTTGTGCTTCTTGTGCGTGGTGGTGGAAAGATTGGTGGAAACAGGGCCGCAACGTGAATGCTCTTTCCTTGACCTCGTTGTGGCTGTATAAAACATTGATTAAGAGACATTTGGTCTATTGTGTGCAGTTCTGATCATCACATTACAGGAAGGATGTGGAGGCTTTGGAATGGGAGCTGAAGAGGTTCACAAGGTTGTTGCCTGGATTACAGAGTGTTAGCTATATAAAAAGCTTGGCCAACCTTGCATTATTTTCTCTCAAGCCTTGAAGGTGACCTGACAGAAGTTTAGAAAATTATCAGAGGCATGGATAGGGAAGACAATCAGAATCTTTTTCCCAGGGAAAAAAGTCAAATACCAAAGGGCATAGCTTTAGGTGAGAGTGGGAAGGTTTAAGGGAAATGTGTGGGGCAAGTTTTTTATTTACACAGAGAGTGATAGGCACCTGGAACGTGTTGTCTTGGATAGGATGGGAGGTAGAAGCAGATATAATGGTGGCAATTAAGAGGCATTTGGAAAAGCAAATGAACAGACAGGGAGGGGACGAATATGATGCAGACAGGTGGAATTGGTTGAATTTGGTATTGAAGTCAGCACAAGTGTCCTGGGTCAAAGGGCCTGTTCCTGTACTATGCGACTTTGTTCATATCAGCCAATCAGTTGCCTTTTTATTAAAAAAAATGCAATGAATGGTGGTACTCCAGTTGCGTGTTTGGATTATTCACCATTTGTTGTAACAAGGTTGTTACGCATACCAGTAGACTCCTAACTATAATTGTATTATGTATGCTGAGTTACGCGGTGGCTATTGGGATGACGGTGGGGATGCCATAGTTAGCCAAAATGTTCCTAAGCTGGGGAAGGGAAAGGCAAATTAAGAACTTCTGCTCTGTGTCATGTGGCTTCCCCCCAGAGAGAGGTTCGACTGTGAGTTTGAGTTTGACTGGACAGAATTGAACTTGCTTGTTTTGCTGTCCTTGCACATTTTGAGTAGCCAGTGAACCTTCACTGACCATGCATGTATCCTTAAAGAATGGGTGAAAAAGAGCTGGCATCTCTTACTCAGAACCAATAATGTAACCTTAATAACAGAAGAAAATAAGAAATTAATTACCTAATTCAAATAATGCAGTGAATAAAAGGTTTCCTTAAAACATTGTTGCTTGGCAAAAGCATTGTACATCTGATTGGTGCAATATCTTGTTCTGCTAATACAGACAAGATGGAATAGAAAATAAACCATGTTCCACTGCACCATTCCTCATTTCAGCATTGGGCAGAACCAGTAAAATTAGCTTAAAACACTAGAACTTAAATCACTTTCTAAATGAATAATATCCTATTACACTTGTGCCTTAGAAAATTACTTTTATGACTTAGGCATCTAAATGTAGAACATTTTTAAAGATGATTTTGACGTGATCACCATTCCTTAATTGTTAATTTTTTGCTCTTTTGCTCTCTGACACAAATCTGTGTGCACCCTTAAAATTTCATTTATTGGTCATAGTTGCTGTGTCTTTCATTCTGTATCTTTACCTTTTCATCTGTAAATGTGTTCTGTTTTCTTATTTTTGTTTCCTCATTTTTTTTTAGGACCGTAATGTTGCCTTCTTCTCAAAGTCAGAGTATGAAAGCCCTCAAAGAGACCCACTATCCCCAGTTTCCCTGCAGGGTGGACGTTGGGCATACACGTACAGTCTTGATCAAATGAATGCCGCACGATTAATCCTACTTATTATTAAATATTGATGATGGCAGATAATATCTATCTCATCGGGCTTTCAATTATTCAATTAATTTAACTCTCCCAAAGTTTTGATTCATTAGCCACTCAGCAAACAATTGATCAAATGACCTTTTCATGCTACTACAATCTTCATGTGTAATTGGAATCGGGATCAATATCTGAGATCTTGTGATTTATTCATCTTGTACACAACTGTGGAAAGATGGAAAGTGTTGTTATTTGTTGTTCCTGATCACATTTACTTATAAAGACTTTAAAAGTTTACATTTCTAAATTTTCAGAGGCTATCTGTCTCTCCCAAAATAGAAAGCCTTATTAATTTGTTTTTCATAAGATGGTTCATTGGAAGGATAGTGGGTCTTTCTGTGCTTTCTGTCCTGTTGATTTCAGTGTTCCTTTACTTTCTTGTCCCATCATTAGACCTTTTGCAATTATTGGAATATAGTTTATTGTAAGATGGGCCCTCCATCATTAAATCTTGTCACAAAAAGACCCACTATTAGTATTTAATAGTCACCACTTGACCGAAAATGTTTGTGTCTGCCCTGTTCTGATAAATAATTTTTGACTCTTCAACCTATTGAGTAATTTGGAACACCATTCTCAGATTTTGTGGCTGGAAACAACCACCATTTATATTATTAAAAGTTAATAATTTTATCTATTTAACTGCAGTGTTGCCATCTTTGATGCAGTAGCATAAAGATGTGTTCGGAATTTGTCTCTCGACTGAGCATTATTAATGAGAGAGCCTCCATAGCCGTGTTGTTCCTACCATGATCCAAGGCCACTCTGCTCTTTTGGCTGTGACTATTTCATACTTTTAATGTAGCTGCACTTTTCTTCTGCTCCATCCTCTGTTGTGCAGACGGTCAGAATTTTGGATAGTCCTTCTGGTGCTGTCCAATGAGAGGTTGTAAGAAGATGTCATAGGAGGTACATCTATCTCAATATTCAAGGAAAGCTATGGTTGAAGTTGTTGATCCTTGTTTATTTTCTCCCTCGTTCTATTTTTGTGTGGATGTACTGGGCCTCCATAAAGAAACTGACCAGATGATGCACTTGAATTGAAGTTCTTCGGTGCAAACTAAGGTTCCTTTATCCTTTTGTTTCCATGCATTTCTGCATTCCTGAGAATGTTATCTCAATAAGTTTTTATAAAATCCTTGCTAGGTTGAAGAGTTAAAAAGTTAATGGGTAATGTATGAAACTGTTGCTATGTAACAAGGTGGGAGAGACGTTCAAAATCTATTTTTTGCGAATGGTCTTTGTCAAAACTAATTAAAAATAACTATATTAAAATGACATTTTAATTCTGTTACATGAAGAAAATTATTACTTTGAATGGATCATAGCTTGCTTGCTTTTTAAAAAAATCTACAGAGAATTGGGCAGTTGGAACAACCAGACAATATTTATTTTTGCACTTTCATTAAACTGTGTATCATATCCAAGGCTTTCACGTACATTTTTAGAGTTTTTCGTGTCAATGTACAAACACGCCTTGGAAACCTCGGAAGTCACGAAGTCACGTCTTTGGAAGGTTGTATGTATTTTTCGTCACAAGGAGAAGGCATCAGGTTGAAAAAGCTGATAAATTATGTAAAAAATGAAATTAATATGGTATAAAAATAGAAGCTACTGAATGTACTCAGCAGGTCAGGCATCTTAGATCTTGCATCCGTTTTCAATGAACTGATTGAATGATCATTTTCCTGAAAGTTAAATGTTTCTCTTTGTGCAGATGCTACCTCATCTACTGAGCATTTCCAGAAGTTTATGTTTTTATTTCAGTTTCCACCATTGGTGGTACTTTGCTTTTGTAAATGTAAATGGTCTATCTGTTTGAATTGTGTATATATTTTTTATCAATCCTGATATTCTGATCTTATACATGTCAGGTAACATTTAACTGATAGCCAATGCACTATTCCTTTTAATTTGCAAAAAAAAAAATTAATTAAAGCTGCACTGCCATGTAATTAAAAAAACAAAATTCCTGCATTTGAAATATAATTGCAAATGCTTAATACTTCCCAGTGGCTCTTAAAGTTGGTGAGTGTGATATCTAAATATCTAACTAAGTCTTGCCCTTATAATTGATCTCTAGTTTACCGAAAAGAAGGGAAAGTGAAGAGCAGATCTTTGTAAGTGCATTTATTGTACCCTTGCCATGGATTATTTCATCTGGGAACATTTTTGAAGGCATTTCCAATTTTATTTCAAACCAGATTTATTTACAATGAAGTTCTTCAAGATGGAAAATGAAATTGTGGATAATTCCGTTTTAACTAAGATGGATAGTTCAAACAGGTACACTGAACTTAATATTTTGAGACATTAGTTCATCTTTGCTAAGAAGTGCAACACACCATTTCTCGCAAGTGTTGAACCAGTCTAAAAGCTGATAAGCATACAGTTCTGATCAGTATTAAAACCGACTACTGAAGACTATTAGAGTAATATAAATGTATACAAGATTCCCTATTCTGCTAACGTGATCAGAAAGACATAGCTTTAAAAAAAATGCAAGCATGTTGGTATCCTGTTGATGCAAGGGCCATTAATACTACTTAATGTGAGACTTGCACATTTGTGGAGATACCTTGTACTGTACCAGTAATGGCTAAATCAGTCAAACTGGATTTAGTTAAGAAATTTGCTTACATAAAGAAATTGCTTCAATCAACTCTACATATAAATAGACACGTGTATATGCATTTATCACTATTGTACTATGCAAGTTTTCATTAAATATATAAACATGGGTATGAGTGTGACATTTCTGCTTTGTCTACTTTATATTTAATGTTAAATTTGGGTCTTTTTCTGATTATGGGCACAAGTGGTAACATACTCAGATTGTACTATAATACAATACAGATTGGCAATTAAAAAAAAAGTTTATTATTTCATAACTATTCAATCAGTTGAAAAAGGAGGCAGTAATCCACTATTACTGTTGACAACTCTTCCCTCCCTTTCCCACTCAGCAGCATCCTTAAAATTATTTGCTAATTTTGCATCTAACAGAATAGGTAAACAAAAATCTATATAACTTTTGGTTTAAAACATCCATTGGACACGTGGACATGACCCAATTCCGATCAATTTCTAGTCATGCTACAGGTTGACTCTAATTTCATGCACCTTAGTTATAACAAATAACTTCTTGAGTTGACATTACAAACTCCTTTCAACAATCCTTATTTACAAAGATCATCATAAATCTTTACTTGCTGACTGGAGTGAAAAGTGCTCTTTTCCTGTTTTGGCCTGTTACCAGTTTTTGATTGATTACCTCATGACAAGCACCATGGAACATTTTACAGCATTGAAGATAGCATGTGAATGCATTTTTTTATTATTCGCTCAATAAGGCCTATTCCATATTTTCCAAAACTAGCCACAATTCTAATCTAATTAAAATTCAAAATATGTTTTCATTCTGTTTCTTAACTTTGGGCAATATCCCTGCTTGTCTTCTATGTAGCCCCTGCCAAAGTCACCCACACAATCCTCCAATAGCACTTTGTTTGCCAAGACCGAGAAATTGCCGTCAATCTTTTGTACTCTTATGCAAAAAATCTAGTTAGAACATCCCAACAGTCTCCTCTCTGCCTCAGTACATGACTGCCAGCATTATCCAAGGATGTTTTTTGGCTACTTTATTCCTTACATGTGTGCTACCTCTTGATGACACTGTTAGGTATGCTCAAGTAGAAACAGTCTAACTCTAGATTCAATACCATTAAGTTATCTTTACTGACATTTTTCTTTAATGCATGTGAATTCCTCATCTTCACATGAATCCCCAGCCTTCTCAATATCCTAATATTATTGAGACTTCATCCTTGCAAAACGTTTTCTATCAATAATAGATATTCTCAGGGCTTTACTGATAAGACATAACTTCCTCATCAACCAATAGGCAACTCTCATAGTTGACCATTTAAAATGAAGAAGGAACATCCAGGAAACCAGTGACCACTTCCAAAATAGGTGAGCACATGGAAGACAAGTTAAAACCAAGGAGTGCAAAACCTCACAAACATCCCACCACTCTCTCCATTAGGCACCTTCAGAGCCACTTGTTGCGGAGTCTGCAAATCATGAAGACGTTGTCACCCAACTCAGAACCCACAGATATGAAGCGCAAATAAATCATCCTCAATCCCGAGGGGCTGTTCAAGAAAAGCTGTTTTCTTCTGTTCTGAAATTTTGTAGGTTAATTGGCTTCTGTAAAAACTGCCACCAATAGGCAAAAGGTGCAGGAGTAGACCATTCGGCCCTTCGAGCCAGCACCGCCATTCAATGTGATCATGGCTGATCATCCCCAATCAGTACCCCGTTCCTGCCTTCTCCCTATATCCCCTGACTCCGCTATCTTTAAGAGCCCTATCCAGCTCTCTCTTGAAAGTATCCAGAGAACTGGCCTCCACTGCCCTCTGAGGCAGAGAATTCCACAGACTCACAATTCTGTGTGAAAAAGTGTTTTCTCATCTCCGTTCTAAATGGCTTACCCCTTATTCTTAAACAGTGGCCCCTGGTTCTGGACTCCCCCAACATCGGGAACATGTTTCCTGACTAGCGTGTCCACTCACCCAACCTGTCCAAGTCACCCTGCATCGTCATAGCATCTTCCTCACAGTTCACACTGTCACCCAGCTTTGTGTCATCTGCAAATTTGCTAATGTTACTTTGAATCCCTTCATCTAAATCATTGATGTATATTGTAAATAGCTGCAGTCCCAGCACCGAGCCTTGCGGTACCCCACTAGTCACTGCCTGCCATTCTGAAAGGGACCCGTTAATCGCTACTCTTTGTTTCCTGTCTGCCAACCAATTTTCTATCCATGTCAGCACTCTACCCCCAATACCATGTGCCCTAATTTTGCCCACTAACCTCCTATGTGGGATCTTTTCTGAAAGTCCAGGTGCACTACATCCACTGGCTCTCCATTGTCCATTTTCCTAGTTGCCAGAAAATTAGTCAAGCATGATTTCCCCTTCGTAAATCCATGCTGACTGGGACCGATCCTGTTACTGCTATCCAAATGTACCACTATTTCATCTTTTATGATTGACTCCAGCATCTTCCCCACTACCGATGTCAGGCTAACTGGTCTATTATTCCCTGTTTTCTCTCTCCCGCCTTTCTTTAAAAGTGGGATAACATTAGCTACCCTCTAATCCACAAGAACTGATCCTGAATTTCAAGAGCCACTTCCTTCAGTACCCTGGGATGCAGACCATCAGGCCCAGGGGATGTATCAGCCTTCAGTCCCATCAGTCTACCCAACACCATTTCCTGCCTAATGTGGATTTCCTTCAGTTCCTCCGTCACCCCAGATCCTCTAGCCACTAGTACATCAGGAAGATTGTTTGTGTCCGCCTTAGTGAAGACGGATCCAAAGTACCTGTTCAACTCATCTGCCATTTCCTTGTTCCCCATAATAAATTCACCTTTTCAGTCTTCAAGGGTCCAACTTTGGTCTTAACTATTTTTTTCCTCTTCACATACCTAAAGAAGAGTTTACTATCCTCCTTTATATTCTTGGCTAGATGATAAAGTGGTATAATATAGAAATGGTGCAAATGGATGATCAATGATTGTCTCAGTGGTCAATGACCCTATTTACATGCTGCCTCTCGAAACTGAACTAAACTAAATGAATAGACATTTAGTAGACATTCTTTGTGGACAATATGCTTTGCTGTTGCCGTACCTTACTTATCTTTATCCCAATCCCTTGTCCTTTTCTTAAATCTTTTTTTCCAGTTCTCATGTTAACGATAAATGCATCAACTTAGAAGTCTATTAGGATTTTATATTTACTTTGGGTATCATTCCTGATGAGCTTGCGTCATATTTTATATCGTGTGTTAGAAATTCCTACCACTTCCTCGCACATTTATACACTCGGCAATAAGTACAGAACCTTGGTTTTTGGTCAATTTTCCTCCAAGTGTGATGGTAAATTCAGTCATGATATGTTCATTAACTCCAGGATGTCCCTTATTTATCAAATTGCTTATTGGCTTGGTTTGTTGGCCAACAAAGTTGAGTGCATCCTCTGTGACATCTTTCTTCTGGAAAACTCTTATGGACTTGGTATCTCTAGATCGGTGAGCCTCACATCGATGGTAGGCAAGTTACTGGAGAGAATTTCTAAGGGATAAGATGATCTGATTATGGATAGTCAGCATGGTTTTGTACGTGGGAGATTATATTTCATGAATCTTAGTTTTTTGAAGAAGTTACCAGAAAAGATCATGATGGCAAAGCAGCAGATGATGTCTTTCTGGACTTCACCAAGGCATTTGATATGGTTAAGTATAGAAGGCTATCCAGAAGGGATCCAGGGAGAACTAACTATCTCGATAGAGAATTGGCTTCATGGATAGAAAGAGAGAGTATGATGGGAAGTAGACGCAAAATGCTGGAGTAACTCAGCGGGACAGGTGTCTGTCCCGCTGAGTTACTCCAGCATTTTGTGTCTACCTTCGATTTAAACCAGCATCTGCAGTTCTTTCCTCCATGTGATGGTGGTAGGTCATTTTTTAGACTGTAGGCCCGTGATTAGTGGTGTGCCCTGGGGATCGGTGCTCATCCCATTGCTATTTGGTTTATATCAATAATTTGGATGTGAATGTGCAAAGCATGATTAGTAAGTTTGCAGATGACACAAAAGTGGGTGGTAGCAAAGATGGTTATGAAAAATTATAGCAGGATCCTGATCAGCTGGGCAAGTGAGCTGAGGAACGGTTAATGGAGCTTAATGCAGATATGTTTACGGTGTTGCATTTTGGGAAGTCAAATTGGGTGCATTACCTTCACCAGGAAATACTAAAAACAATTTGTTTTAAATAATTGTTCTTCGCATGTGGATTCTGATGGCAAGGCAGGCATTATTTAACTCTATGGTCTAGATTTCGCTAATGCCTTCTTGGCCTGTTGCAATATTCTGAATGTCATTGTGTGACTAGTGTCACAAAAGTAAAATTTGCAGATGGAAACAAACCAATTGACATCTTTTCACCTTTGCTTTAAGAAAATATAAACGTTCATGTTTTCATCAAATTATCTAAAATAATTATTCAGAAAATGAAATTGAAAAATAACAATTTGAATTTTATTAAATGCATCCTTATGAGGTAAATCATAATTTAGTAAACACCACCATTGAATAGTCTCTGCTACATTGATTTAATATTGTCAGTGTTTATCTTCAGAAATAACCTCCAAAAGCAAATGCTCCACTTTAATGGTAGTCAGGAAATCAGTTGTAAAAAAAAATCATAATTTACAAAAGAAATACTAATTGAGTTGTACATTATGTTTGTACAATATATGAATACAATAAAGTGAAAAACACAATTTCATAGAGGACCACATAACATGCTGTTGAAGACTAAAATAATGCATGCAGTTCCCTCTGTAATGAACTTTAATGACCTGCAGGGTGTGCTGACCTCCATTGCCTTGATTCCATGCAACCTATGGAAAGAAAACGTCAAGGTTATATTCATGAACTGATTCAGACTGAGGAGCGGTACATGGAAGATTTGCAACTGGTTTTAGAGGTAAGGGTTGAACATATTTTGCTCAGCTTTCATAAAATCTAAGAGAGACACCATTACCAGATAATCTAATGCTTTGATGTATTGCACCATCTCTTCTTCAGCTATACTGTTACTGTTTCCCTCTATGTCAGTGATGACTGATTCAACCATAGTGCTGTGAAGCCATATCAGATGTACTGCATTTTGGGGTAATGAACCAAGAGACCTTAGAAAGTTATCTAGCCAGTGGTCACATCAGCCTCATCGAGAAAATCATGAAGCAAACACTGTTGGCTGGTTTAGCAGCAACCGTGGAAAGAGAACCAGTTAACACTTCAAGTCTGGGGTACTATGTCAGAATTGGGAAAATCTTAAATTAATCAAAAATTATAATTTCTATTCTTTCCTTCCCAGTTCTCACAGGAGGTCTTGGAATTGAAAAATTAATTTCCCATTCCACCGATTTATTTCAGATTTGCAGCAAGAGCAGATTTTTAAATATATTTTTTTCACTGTTGGTTGATGGTGATAGGAAGTCAAATGGCAGGATTGCTAATGATCAAAAATTTCCAAAGCAACTAAACTGAGAAATGAATTTGAAGTCTTAATAACCTAGACCATGGATATAGAACAGTGCAACACAGGAACAGGCCCTTTGACCCACAATATCTGTGCCGACCATGATGCAAAATTAAACTAACCCCATCTGCCTGCACATGATCTATACCCCTTCATTCACAGCCTGTTAATTTCCCTGTCTAAATGTCTCTTAAATGTTGCTATTATATCTGCTTCCATTTCGAACGATCCTCCTCCGACAAAGCATGCCAGTCAACCACCATTCTTTCTTTAAATAACTTGCTCTGCATGTCTCCTTTAAAATTTCCTGCTCTCACTTTAAAGCTATGACCTCTGACTGTCCATTGATCCTCACTCGGGTGGCACAGTGGTGCAGCTAGTAGAGCTACAGCGGCAGAGACCGGGGTTCAATCCTGACCTCGGTTGCTCTCTATGCAGAGTTTACATATTCGCCCTGTGACTAGGTATGTTTCCTCCGAGTGTTCCAGTTTCCTCCAACATTGCAGAGATGTGCAGGTTTATAGGTTAAGTGGCCTCTGTAAATTGCACTTAATGTGTCTGGAGTGAATGAGAAAGTGGAATAACAGAATTTGTGTGACTAGGTGATAAATAGCCGGCATGCACTCAGTGGGCCGAAGGGTTTGTTTCCATGCTAAACTAAACGATCCAATCTATGCCTCTCATAATTTTATAACTTTTATCTGATCTCCCCTCAACCTCCAATGCTCGAGAGAAAATAATCCAAGTTTGTCTAATCTCCTTTTATAGCTAATAATCCAGCCAACATCCTGGTGAACCTGTGTAGGAAGGAACTGCAGATGCAGGTTATTTCTCTAACTTCAATTAACCCCTGCATTCCCCCTCTCTCCATCTCTTCCCCCCACCCAATTTGCACCAGGTTCTCATTCCAACTTAGCCAACAACGGCCTGTTTCATTTATCATTGTTACATTTTTACATATTTTTCACTCATTTGTTCTATATCTCTCATGTCCCTTTCTCCTGACTAGTCTGAAGAAGGGTCTCGATCGGAAACGTCACTCATTTCTTCTCTCCAGAGATGCTACCTGTCCCTACATTTTGTGTCTATCCTGGTGAACATGCTCTACACCATCTCCAAAGCCTCCACATGGACAAACAAACTGCACACAATGCTCCAAATAAAACCGAACTCAAATTATATACAGCGGTAACATCCTTCCCAACCTTTCTGCTCAACACCCCAACCGATGGAGGCAGGCATGCCGCATCCTGTAATATATTTTTCCAAGCACCACAGACAAATAGATTCAATTGTGATGTCTTGAAAGAATCTTTTGGAAGTGGGACAAATGAGAGAAATGGGATTTGTTTGCATAGAAGGTAATGAACAACTGCAGGATAGAAGAACATATTTAAGCGTAAAACTATTTAACGGGTTGAGCCTTGTTCTTTGCATATTTTGTGTTTTAGGTTTTTGAGAAACAGATGGCTGAATCCAAACTCATGACAGAAACTGACCTGCGAACCATATTTGTGAACTGGAAGGAGCTCATCATGTCGAACACCAAGCTCTTCAAGTAAGTGTGTGTGTGTGTGTGTGTGTATGTCTGTCAGTCTTTGTTGGGATTAGACACAAAATGCTGGAGTCACTCAGCGAGACAGGCAGCATCTCTGGTTAGAAGTAATGGGTGACGTTTCGGGTCCTGACCCTTCTTCAGACTTGTTGGGATTACGTGCATTGTTACTGTGGTATTCTTCCTGCTATGATTACCAACACTTTACTATCTCCCAGCTCAATGGCCAGTGACCAGCATTTAGATTGTTAACACAGAGAATTCTCTGAGGTGGGACAAACAAAACAGTACTTCCATCACATCCAGCATGTGATGATAAGAGAGACTTTAAGATCCAAGGGCTCTGTCAACACCTGGGGAGGTTACGACCCATCCCCAGCGATGGCTCACACTCAATGTGCCAGTCAGGGTGCAGCCCTGAGCTCGACATTTCCAAGAGAGTTCATCTCTTGACACTTAAAATTGAATGTAATTTGCCATGACTAAATTTAATCTAGTGCAAACGTTTTATTATCCATGGTTTTAGGGCTCTGCGTGTGAGGAAGAAGACTGGTGGGGAGAAAATGCCTGTCCAGATGATTGGAGACATATTGGCAACAGAACTGTCGCATATGCAGGCTTACATTCGGTTTTGTAGTTGCCAGCTAAATGGAGCAGCTATACTCCAGCAGAAAACTGACGAAGAACCAGAATTTAAAGATTATCTTAAGGTTGGAAGGCTGGATATTTTGCTTCATTTCAAAGAACGATCTTAAGCAATTTCTACAATGAGCTTTGAAAGTCTGTTCTTTTTCCTGTCTTATCATCCAATGTTAAAAGTTAAATGTTGGTCAATCTGAGAATGTCAATCTTGGGAGAATAGGTTTCCCTTGTTGCTCAAAATATATATTCAGGTAAATCTAAGTTTGATATTTGTTGCAATTGTTTGCCCTCCTGTTTGGGAAGTTTAATAGTAAAACAAAGGTCTTCAATTAAATTATAATTATACCCCTTCTCATCCCACCAGATTAGTGGTGCATTTTTAAGGTATTTGGTTAGATTTTCAGCCTCCTTCAAGCCCTAGATCAGTGGAATCTCCTAAAATTGATTTAGTAAAGTCTTGTCTACCAAATTAATTCCCAATTTCAGTCTGAAGGAATAGACTTTATTTTTCTGATATTGTCTTTAGAAAATGAGATGTTTCTTAGATGGAAGATAGCAGACCATTAGAGCGTGATCAGAACCAGAAAAGTGAGAGAACAAGTGTATTTTAAGTTCCATGGAGAGAATGGTGGGAATATCTGTGACCAAAGTTGCCAAGGAAATGATTAGAGTCATGGAGTTGTACAACATAGACATATGCCTTTTGGATCATCTTGTCCATACTGACCAAGTTGGCACACTGGGCTAGTCCCATTTGCATGCATTTGGCCTGCCGTCCTCTAACCCCATTCTATCCATGTATCTATCCAAATGTCTTCTGAAAGTCGTAATTGTATCCACTTCTATAAACTTCTTCTGGCAGCTCATTCCAGATACAGACTTCCCTCTGAATGAAAAAGCCCCTAAAGACCCTCATAAATCTTTCTGTTCTCACCCTCAGCCTACACTCTCTAATTTTAGAATCCTGTACCCTGGGGAAAAAACAGTGTGCGTTCACTCTATCCATGCCCTTCATCATCTTGTACATCTCAATAAAGTCACCCCTCAGTCTCCTGAACTGCAAAGAAAAATGTCTTGGCCTATCCAACCTCTCCATATATCTCAAGCCCACAAGCCTAGCTAACTTCCTTGTGAATCTCTTCTGCATCCCTTATTAATTTATTTTAAAAAGATGGATGGCGATAGAATTGAAACAAATTGTAACATAAAGTCACAACCTCAAAAGTGGGAGCTCAGGGACATATTTGCAAACTAAAAGAAAGTTGACATTCAATTGGGTGACTGCTTTGTAGAACACCTCCCATACACCACTCCCTAATCAGGTTTTAGTTCAATAAACCTTCACTGATTTGCTTTGAATGTATTAACATTCTCCTTTAAAAATTAAGATGTGCCGATGCTCTGTATAATGGAATCATAACCTCCCCACTTTTGGATTAAATTCACTACCAACAGTAAAGTTTTGTTAGTTGTTTCTCATTTCTTGCTGCTATGAATCACTAGCATTTTGTGAATCATACATATTTGGGAATGGCCTCCTCCTGCACCTATTTTCTATGGGACCATGATTTACCTGCGTCTCAGAATCTGCAGTCTCATAATTATGGATTATTATGAGGTCACATGCTTTTCTTTAGGTCACATGCTGTTCTTTATATGATGATCAAAAACCCTTAACAGCAAAATTATTAAGGAACTCTTTCGTATCGCACAGTATTAAATCTGAAAAAAATATTTTTCTCTTATTGATTCTGCAACTTACGGATCTAGAAAACCATCTTACATAAGCAGCCATGAGTTTGATCTACATGCTATTATCGCTAGATTGATTTGCACAGTTTAAATGTAGATTAAGGTTCTCCATAATTGTTGTACCTGCCTTGTACTTTCCAGTTTCCTGATTCATCCTAGGCCCTAAATGTCCCCTGCAGCCGCTGGAGCCAACTTCTACCAATGTTTTCTTTTCAACATATAACGATCTTGATGGAACAATGGGTACTTTCTTGACAAATAATTCACTTCCAAGTTCTAGTCCAAATCATCTGTAAGCCAGGATAGAAGTGGACTTATTAAGATTTAGCTTTCCTTTTTTATCTGGAAAACATAATGTATACAGATTATTGGTTAAAGCTATACATATGCTGTATTGAGTCTTTTCAGTGGTGGTTTCACATTATTGTCCACAGAAATTGGCTTCTGACCCTCGATGCAAAGGGATGCCGCTTTCCAGCTTCTTGCTAAAGCCGATGCAGAGAATCACACGTTATCCGCTTATTATTAAGAATGTAAGTGAAATTTTGCGATCATTACTTGCACTGCGTCATAAAATGGGGCATCACAAAAACTCAGACGGAGACCATTTGGCCCACGGGGGCTTTATGTAGAATAATCCAGTAAGACCCATTCCTCTCGCTGTGCACTCACGATCATGCTGCTAAATTCAGCTCTAAGATCATGCTCTAACTCCATCTACACATTTGCTGATGACACCATTGTGGTGGGCCGGATCACAAACAATTACAAGACGGAGTTTAGGAAGATGATAGAGAACTTAATAATGTGGTGTCAGACCAACAACAGTTCCCTCAATGTAAGCAAAACAATCGTGCCAGTTATTGATTTCAGGAAGTGTGGGTACGTGTTCCAATCAGTATCAATGGTACTGAACTTGAAAAAATTCCCTGGCATTAATATTATCATCGATCTGTCATGGACCAACCATATTGATGCAACAACCAATAAGGCACACTAGTGTCTCTACTTCCTTAGAGACTGAAGAAATGTGGCATGTCACCAGTGACTCTTACAAACCTTTACAGATGCACCACAGAAAGCATAGTTGGGTTGCATCACAGCTTGGTTTGGGAACAGTTCTGCCCAAGACTGCAATAAATTGCAGAGTTGTAGATGAAGTCCAGTTAATCACACAGACCAGATTCTCCACCATTGACTCTGTCTACACTGCACGCTGCCTCATAAAGCAGCCAACATAATCAAAGACTTGTCTCACCCAGGTCATTCCTTCTCTCTGTTTCCATCAAGCAAAAGGTTCAGAGCTTAAAGGGTACACCACCAGACTCAGGAACAGTTTCTTCAACTTTGTTATCAAGCTTCTGAATGGTCCTTTCATAAGCTAGGGTACTGTCCAACTCACCTCTATCCCATTGCAGATATTGGACTTTGTCTGTGGAACTGTTGAGTTACAATGCTGAGAACTATATTCTGCACTCTGTATCTTCCCCTTTCCCCGACCTATTACTCTTGAGTTTGACATGATTGTATTTATGTATAGTATTATCTGATTGGATAGCATGCAAAACAAATAATTTCACCGTGCCTCAGTCCAGTGACAATAATAAACCTAAATCCATTATACTCCCAGTCCACTTTTCCCATCCAGTTCAATTTGTTTCTGCAAGTGTTGAATGTCTGAATCCCATTCAGTTTAACAGAGCTGAAACATTTTAAAGATTGTTCTATGGAAGATTTACATTATAATCATTAGTAAGCTGAATAATGAATTAACATATAAGGACATTGCACATTCATTTTGTTACAAATTAGGGTTAACTGGGCACATTTCCAGTGAATATTGAAACCGATTTCTTCCAAGAATTTCAGCAAAAAGTTACTCCTGAAACAATAAATGTTTACACTTGTAAACACCCCGTGCTGTATAGGGGGCCTTGCTCTTTTAAATTTTAACCAATAAAAACTGAGGCCAAGGCACATTTAGAAAGATCAGTTTTTCCTTCACTGACAAACCTCAGTGCAGCCAAATAATGTTGAACATGTACATTTTCATTCATTTCGCATTAAGAATGTCAAGCAAAACTTCCAAACTGAATGAATAGCTGCTGACTGATCTCATCTGTTTGTGGAAGTGGATGGCGGTCATCCTATAGAGACAGCAGTAGATTGTAATGTTAAAATGACTGTCTTCATGTGTAGTGATTCAGTTATTGCTAATATAGATCCCAAGGTTGCTGCAATTTTTAGCCTGTTTCTTTTTAATAACTGGAAATACCAGTTTTCCCAAACATTAAAACAGAAATAAAAACATATGAAAAAACAAAATTAGAAACCAAAGAAATGTAAGTTTTGCCAGAGAGGATATTTGCCAATAAAGCAGTCCCTTACACTTAAAAATAAGTTATTTATTGTGCACGAACAATTTAAATACACAACTATTTTTCAGGTATATTGCAAGCACAATAATTATCTGTAGAACAAATGGTTTCTTTACACCTGGATTAATATATTCAGTGCAGACTATGATACTTACTAATTCTTATTGGTAATTTATTTGATAATAACTGCAGATTTTGGAAAACACTTCAGAGGTCCATGCAGACCATAGTCATTTAAAGTTGGCATTGGAGCGTGCGGAGGAGTTGTGTTCCCAAGTGAATGAAGGTGTACGTGAGAAGGAAAACTCCGATCGGCTGGAGTGGATTGAGTCACATGTTCAGTGTGATGGACTTGCAGAGGTGAGGATGCATCGGATGTGTTTGCAATCTGATTTGCAAACAAAGACAATTAGTTTAATTGTACAGTTTCCTTCATGGTAGCAAGTTAAACATTGGCGACCACTTAACATTTTCTGCACTTGGAAGATATCTAATTTATTTTTTGTATTCCTTAGAAGAATGTGAATCCAAGTGAATCATATTACAAAGCACTCCACTTTGTTTTACCTCAATGATCAGGAATAATTGTTTTTGTTTCCTTTTATAATATCCCAAAAACTATACATTCAATTTTCTTAGTTAAAGAAAATGTGAGAAGCTTTCTTTCCCTTTCTCTCTATGTAGCTTAACCATGGCCACTATAACTGAGCTAGTCTCAACTGGAAGGTGTAGAGTGCCACCTGCACTTTCCAGATGGAAGAAAGGATAGGTTCACATTTTGGGTTCTGCAGAAGGATTTCAACTGAAATATTAGCCTATTTTTAGGTGTCTACAATTTTATTTAACATTTTAAGATGTTCTTAAATATTAGTTTGATAAACCATGATTCATGAATGCATTATTCTCCAGTGCTCTGGATTGATTTGTCTGCAGCAAAAATATTAGAGACATGTAAGAGTTACAAATGTATATAACAGGTTAATATTTCAATATGAAATCTTCATCAGAACAGAGTTTTCTGAAGAATACACCCAAGATACAATTTTCCACTTTCCTCTTCCATCTCTGCTGCTTTCCATCTGTGTCATTTCTACCGTTATTATAAATGTTTTTAAATCCATTTGAACTGTCTAAAATTATTCTTTCATTATTTAATCATAATCTGTCCTGGAAGCCTTGGAAACATTATAAGAACATTGTGACATTTCACAATTTCAGTTTAAGTTAAGTTTGTGGGGAGGTTTTTGCATTTGTAATTGTAATCTCTCTGAAGGCAAACACGCCATCATTGTGATCACTAAACAATAGGTGCAGGAGTAGGCCATTTGGCCCTTCGAGCCAGCACCGCCATTCAATGTGATCATGGCTCAATCAGTAACCCCATTCCTGCCTTCTCCCCATATCCCCTGACTCCTCTATCTTTAAGACCTCTATCAAACTCTCTCTTGAAAGCATCCAGAGAAACGGCCTTCACAGCCCTCTGCACAGACTCACAACTCTCTGTGTGAAAAAGTGTTTCCTCACCTCCGTTCTAAATGGCTTACCCCTATTCTTAAACTGTGGACCTTGGTTCTGGATTCCCCAACATCAGGAACATGTTTCCTGCGTCTAGCGTGTCCAAACCCTTAATAATCTTATGTTTCAATAAGATCCCCTCTCATCCTTCTAAATTCCAGAGTACACAAGCCCAGCTTTATCTTTAAATTGAGGCGTTAATTTAGGTAAATGTACACTGGCCTCAAAAAATCAACAGTAATGTATTGTTCAATACTAAATATGGTCAATGGATATTACCTGTGAAATTAAATTAAAAGTCAAATTTAGCATTGGACTATATTTTCAAAAAATTACAGTGGTAGGTTATAATATTACATTTCAGCTGTATTTTATATATTAAAGTTGATATCAACAATTTGACGCGAGTCTGTAGGTTGCATTTAACTGATGAGCTTAGCCCAGATCTTAATGAGTGAGCAAAAACCTGGGCAATATCTATGGAATGGAATGGGAATTCTTCCAGAGATTCTGCACTAGATCTGCAGAGGTGGTAAAATCTTAACTTAGAAGTGTGGAAACAAGGAACTGCAGATGCTGGTTTACAAAAGAGGGCACAAAGTGTTGACGTGACTCAGGCAGCATTTGTGAAGAACACAGATAGGTGACATTTTGGATTGGAACCTTTCTTCAGACTTATTGTAAGAGGAAGGAAATAAAGCTGATGAGATGAGTTGCCGGACAAAGCCTGTCAGGAAATAGATGCGGAGGATTTTTGATAGGCAGATGGTTGGAACAAAGACCAGGGACTAAAACAGGTGAGAGACAAAAGGATTGAAGAGTTGTGAATTGCAAAGCCAGATGAAGGAATGTGGGGGCAGGGGAGAAATGGGTATGAATTCGGGTGGGTACAGGGATGGGTTTGGGGAAGAAAGTTGTGGCAGGGGGGTGGGGAGGGGGGGAGAGAAAGTGGAGGGGAATGGGGGAAGGAGGTAGAGTTTACCTAAAATTGGGGAATTCAATGTTCATATCATTGGGTTGCAAGCTAAACAAGCAGAATATGAGGTGCTGTTCCTTCAGTTTGCATGTGGCCTCACTCTGCCAATGGAGGAGTCCCCGGACAGAAAGGTCAGCGTGGGAATGGGATGGTGAGTTAAAATGGTTAGCAACCAGGAGATCCAGTAGGTCCTGGCAGACTGTTATCTAAAGACTTGTCAGACTTAAACAGAAGTTCAATATCTGATTCCTAAAAGTCAGATCTCGAGAGTTAAATGGACTGCTACTTTCAGCCCATGACACCTCAATAATCTTTATTTAGTCTGTAATTCCAGCCATGACATTCATTGGGAAGTGTCTGTGAACAACCCTGAATATCACATCTACTGTTTTGTTTTAGCCATGGTTTGTTGATTAATTATTTGTATGTATGCTTTCTTTTTAGCACATTACTTTCAACTCCATCACAAATTGCTTGGGACCACGGAAGTTGCTGCACAGTGGAAAACTTTACAAAACAAAGAGCAACAAAGAGTTATACGGCTTCCTTTTTAATGATTTCCTGCTGCTCACCTACATTGCAAAACAGTCATTTATTTCATCGGGATCTGAGAAGCTGTTCAGCTCCAAATGTAACTCGCAGTTTAAAATGTACAAAACGGTAGGTCTGGTGCAAACCGAATGTGACATAAAAGTGCATGGCTCAGATATAGATGCAAATTAGAAAATAAACACATGCTTTTCTTTCCCTTGCCCTTCGTCCTGCCTCTCCTTCTCCTTCCACCATCCTTTCCCCACTCCACAATCTTCCCTTTTCTCCCCAAAGCACTCAATATCCAAGTAAGCTGGCCATCATTTAACAACAACAGTTTGCAATAGTCATGCTTTTAACCTAGTTTAACCTTTTAACATCCCATAGCATCAATGTAGATGACCAAATGTTTGGTCAGCATGGTAGGTTTTGAGGAGAGTTGGAGAACAAGGGAGAGAATTGACATCTAAAGGCACAGCTACGAACAGTGGAACAAATTATGTGGAATTTTTAATAAACATTGATTATATATGTGGCATTTATTAAAAGGATCGATGTTTAGTCTGGCGATACAGTGTGGAAACAGGCCCTCTGCGTCCACACCGACCAACCATCGCCCATACACTAGTTCTATCCTACATACTAGGGACAATTTACAGAAGCCAATTAACCTACAAACCTGCATGTCTTTGGAATGTAGGTGGAAATCGGAGCACCCTGAGAAAACCCACAGGGTCACAGGGAGAACATACAAACTCCACACATACAGCACCTGGATCGAACCCGGGTCTCTGGTGCTGTGAGGCAGCTGCTTTACCATTGCGCCACCATGCAGCCGATGAGTATAATTGTAAATCTCCTAGGGGAGTAAATGAACGTTTTAACAAAAGCCTGTTACATGGTGTTAATATGTGCCCCTTGTTTTATTTTACTGTTCCTATTCAAGTGAATCATTCTGAGGGATCTTGCGCATTTGGGTTCCGTAGAATGAGGGCTGACTCCATGAGTGGGAATGAGGGACATAGGATCCTCAAAACAGCTTTAGATTAAATTCTTAAGTTTCTCAAACAAGCACTGATCGTAAATGTGGGGCAGAGCACATGAATCAATGTCACATCAGAATCGTTCTTGAATGTTCAGCAGTCAGGATTAATAACTTCATGAGGCCTATGATGTGAGAATAATAACTCATATTCTTCATTCCTATCTGATTTCTTCAGCCTATTTTCTTAAATGAAGTTCTTGTGAAATTGCCGACTGACCCATCAAGTGATGATCCGGTCTTTCATATTTCGCACATTGACCGGGTGTACACACTCAGAGTGGAATCCTTAAATGAGAGGTGAGTAACCTGTCTGGCAAACACTGTGTCTTATATTGTTGATCATGGATCTAAGCCAAACAGAATTTCTAGTTGACTACAGAGGTTTATAAAATCACTAGACTAAGTGGGACCCGTCGGTTTCCAGAAGGCTAGTATGGACATTGGGGGCCGAATGGATTCTTGGGCTGGTGGCTCAGTCACTCAAGCCTGTTATGCTGGTAGCTCACTCACTCACGGCTGGTGGGCTGGCAGTTGACTCACGGCTATTCCTTGAAATTGCATTTCAAGCAGGATGCAAGGCCACCAAATTCAATGCCGTTTCATACCACTTGAAGCAGGGTGCAAGGCTGTCTAATTCATGTGCAGTTTCATACCACTTCAAGCAGGGTGCAAGGCCACCAAATTCAAGTGCAGTTTCATACCATTTCAAGCAGGGTGCAAGGCCACTAAAGACAGCGAGTCGTGCCCTCTCCCTTCTCCATCTTGCAGAGAATGAGCCACGTCCACACTTCTGGGTTTTATAGTTCCTCCCCCCTCCCACCAGAAGGGGCATGGCCTTCGTGGCGTGATTGACAGGAAAGAGAATATCAACATTTTTTAAACACTAATAACACTTTTATTTTTCATCAATGGGGAAAATCCTCAGCACCTGATGAGCGGAGGGGGACTCTGAGTAAGGTGGCCATACGTGGTAGCATATTTTCTAAAATCAATATAAAACGCAAACAGGAAGTGGTCAAGATTAGACTTTTAATTATATAGAAGGCAAGGCAACTTTAATTAGTCAAGGCAACGCAACTTTAATTAGGCAAGGCAACTTTAATTAGGCAACACAGCTTTAGCATTTCCAAACCAAAGGCAACACAGCTTTAGCATTTCCAAACTATATTTTCAAACCACATTAAGGGCATTGACAGGTCAGTAAAACCACTCACAGTTTAGTAGACATGTGTTCAGTGTTAATCACATCTCAGACTGAGAGACCTGACCCTCCCGCTCCCCCATCTTGCAGAGACTGACGGAGGCACTCAACACTTCTGGGTTTTATAGTCCCCCCAGAAGGGGTGTGGCCCTCAGGAGAGAAAATCTCAACATTTTTTTAAACACTAATAGCTCTTTTATTTTTAATCGATGGGAAAATTCCTCTTGTCCTGTGCAGCGGAGGGGGAGTCTGAGTAAGATGGCCAAAAATCACAGCCATAAGTGGCAGCATTTTTTCTAAAATCAATATACAGAACAACAGGAAGTGGTCAAGATCAGACTTTTAGTAATATAGATGAGGGGCATAGATAAGAAGGATAGTCATGGTCTTTTCCCCAGGGTAGGGAAGACTACAAGGCACCGGTTTAAGGTGTGGGAGGGGGGAAGGATTTAAAGGGGACTTGGTGGGGCAGGTTTTTCCCACACAGGATGGTGCATATATAGAATGAGTTGCCAGAGGGAGTAGTAGAGGTGGGCACAATTACAGCATTTAAAAGATATTTGGACCTGTACATTGATAGACATAGTTTACAGGAATATGGGGCAAATGCAGACAAATGGGACTAGATCTGGAAGACACTTTGGTCAGCATAGACAAGTAGGCCAAAGGACCTGTTCTATACCATAGAACCTCATTCCTAATAGAAACTCATATTATTTGAGCTGCCACTTGTTTAAGGAATCTCACAAGTCTAGTTTATGGTCTAGCAATGGTTTGAAGATATTAGTCAACATCAAGTCTTACCTCCATTCTCTCGGTATCTTGGAGCACGGAAGAAATCGTTTAAATTTCAGCTCCTTCCTTGTAGTTCCTTTAATTGCAACTGGAACATTGGAAGAGCTCCAAGCACAAACTACATTTACTATTATATTCCAGCAAGAACAATTGTATCTCAACTCAATCCAACAGGATTTTAGGCCAAGCTCTGCACTTGCTCCTAATTATATATTTTATTCTATTGAAATATAATGAACAAAGTTTAATTCAGTAACTCCTAATTAATGTGATGTAAGTTAGTTATTTATCATTCCCAGAGATTAGGACCTGTTTTACCTCTGTCACACAGACAAGACAGTTTTCTCACCACCAAACAAAATTTGCTTTTGTGGTTAATTTTTCAAAATCAGATTGTAAATAAAATTTATATCTTGTTTTATTTTAATCCCCTGGTGTAATTTGCTAGGGTTCTTGTTTTATCCTGCCTTTCAGGGTTTCGAGAATCAGGAGTGTTTAATTTTCACACGTACCAGGAAAAGAACAATGAAATTCTTACTTGCTGCAGCTGTACAGGCCCATTAATACAATCACGCAATAAATTAATAATCAGTGATACTTGGCATTCGGACTATAATAGTGCAAAACCAAAGTCGTAGTGCAATCGGAAACAAAGTCCATCATAGATTGTTGCTGAGGTAGTGTTGTGTTTAATATTGTACAATGTGGTTACTGGGAAGAAGCTGTCCGTGAACCTGGAGGTCACAGTTCTCGAGCTCCTGGACTTTCTTCCTGATGGTAATCAGGCTAGAGTGTGGCTGGAGTGATATGGGTCTTTAATGATATTAGCTGTCTTTTTGAGGCAGCACCTCCTGTGGATCCCTTTGATGGCGGTGGAATGACATTGAAAAGAATTAAAAGTCACTTAGAATCTAACTACTTGAACAGTCAATGCAGATGTTGGTCACCTTGCTATCTTCCATGTTTTAATTTTTTTAATTGATTCTTTTTTGACTGCTATTGCACCTCCTCCAACCTCATCTACTGTATCCGCTGTTCCAGGTATGGACTCCTATATATCGGCGAGACAAAACACAGGCTCGGCGATCGTTTCACTGAACAACTCCGCTCAGTCCTCCTAAATCTACCTCTTTAGCCTAGTTGCTGAACACTTTAACTACCCCCATTCCCCCACTGATCTTTCTGTCTTGGGCCTTGTGCATATTGAAGGTTTACATCCCAGCAGTATGAACATTGACTTCTTTAACTTCAAGTAGCCCTTGCTTTCCCTATCCATCCCCCCCCTTCCCATTTCTCCGACCAGTTATACTGTCTCCGACTATATTTTATCTCTGTTTGGTTTGTTGTTACCTTCTTACAGCTGACAATAATCTATTCTACATTTTCCTTTATCTCCAATCCCAATGTCCTATATTCACACCTTACACTTCTTATCTGTGTATCTCCCTCTCGCCGACATCAGTCCGAAGAAGAGTCTCAACCCGAAACATCACCTATTCCTTCTCTCCAGAGATGCTGCCCATCCTGCTGAGTTAAGGGCCTGTCCCACTTGGGCTCATTTGCGCGTCATTTACGTGACAGGCCAGTAGTGACCCACGTGCGACTGTCGCGCAAAAATCGTCTTGCAGTACGACAGTTGCGCGCCAAGTGCTCTTGAGGGCCCTGCTTCTTTTGGGAGCCATTTGCGATGTCGTTCGTACTTAGTCCGATCTCCATGACAAGGATTTTCCCAGTGAAAAATGTTCGAAACTACGCGCGCTTTACACCTGGGTGGTCACGTGGTGTGACGACGTACGGGCGGCGCATGGTTACGGAAGTTGACGCACGGTGACGCATAATAAATTAGCATAGACAATGTTCATGCGTCACCACGCGCTACACGTATGCCGACAGTACGTCAGCGTGCGCAAGGGATACGTCACGCAGGTGGCTTGCAAGGATTTTGAGCATTCCAAAATCCTGGGGCGCCGCGCATTACTACGTGTCACACGCGCCAACCAATTTTTAGGATGTTGTGTAAATGACGCGCAAATGACACCCAAAGTGGGACAGGCCCTTTACTCCAGCATTTTGTGTCTATCTTCGGTTTAAACCGCATCTGCAGTTCCTTCGTACACATGCTCCCAATTTGTTGTGTAGCACTCCAGGGGACCAGCAAGCTGTAACCTGATTCCTGCTCTTGCGTGACCCAACCTGTTTTTTGGGGTTGCCATTCACTTATGTTTTGTCTTTTTGTGGCTTGTTGCCTTGGACTCTAGGACATTGTGTGCATGGAGGCGGCCTAATTTAATTCCTTGCACTTCTTTAAGTGATGATGGATTGAAATAAAACAACATTTTATTTTTTGCTTTCTTGTTATTATGTATAATGGAACATGTAAATGATTAATAACTGAAAATGCATGTAGTCACTTTTATTATTTTATTAATCCTGGCTGGTTACATTCATGTATTGACTTGAATAAACATACCACATAGAGCACAGGAACAGGCCATTCAGCCACAATGTATGTGCAGGACTTGATGCCAAATTCAACTAATCTCATCTACCTACACATGATCCATATCTTTCCATTCCCTGCATATCCATGTGCCTATCTAAAAGCCTCTTAAATAACAATATTGTATCTGCATCCACTGCCATCCCTGGCACCACCAACTTCTGCATTAAAAAATCTGCTTATTTTCTGCACATTTTCTTTAAACTTTGCCCCTTTCACCTCAAAGCTATGGACTCTAGTCTTTGACATTTCCATTTAAGGAAAAATGTATCAACTCTGAGGGAAGATATTTGGATTTTGTCTATAGTGATAAGGTTTGTGTTGTATAGGTTTTGGTACCAAGGATTCTATTTAATTTTATACATAAGAAAAAACTATTTGTCATGATAAAAAATATTTTTTTATTCAACTGGGATTTGAATCGATTTATGTTGTTTGCTTACCATTAGCTGAAGGACCTGATTGGCTCAGGCCCTGTCCATTCATGCAGTACTGTAATGGTTATTTCCTCTGATTCCTTTCTAACCCAGAATTTGGTTCTCCCAATATTCACCAATCAACCCATATTACCCAGGTTGATCAATTAATCGTGTGCTCTATGACTATATGCAAAGCAGGGTATATTTGCCAATATAATAAAAATAGTTTACTCTTTAAACTATTTTGTGAACTACTTTGCGATATTTCCAAGAAGTTGAAGGTGGATCCTTTTGGAACTTAATGGTCAGAAAACTTGGCTAATTATTTTGAATGCATGAATATGTTTGTCCAGTTTTTCCCCCCTCGCCCCCGAATTTTGATGAGTTGTCTTTCTTTCACTCCTTTGCAGAACTGCCTGGGTTCAAAAGATTAAAGCAGCTTCTGAACAGTTTATAGCGACGGAGAAAGGAAAACGTGAAAAAGCTTATCAAGGTATAAATAGTATGCATTTATGTGTACATCAATCAATCAATCAATCAATCAAAGACTTTTTTGTCATTCAAAAATACACCAACAAATGCAAGTCTGAACGGAATTTCGTTGCATCTGGCTCACCGTGCAACATAAAATAACAATAGGATAAAATAGATAAAAAGATAAAATAGATAATAGTGGCATGCACATTATATGGAATTCAAGAGTCTGATGGCTCGGGGGAAGAAGCTGTTGCAAAACCTGGCCGTTCTGCTCCTTATACTGCGATACCTTTTGCTCGAGGGCAGCAGAGTGAACAGTCCATGATGGAGATGTGTGGGGTCTTTTATAATGCTGTGGCCTTGGACAAGCAATGTTTGCACGCAATGTCCCGGATTGAAGGAAGAGAAGTCCCGATGATTTTTTCAGCCGTCCTCACCACTCTCTGCACGGACTTCCAGTCGGAGGCTTTACAGTCCCCAAACGAGACAGAAATGCAGCTGGTCAAAATGCTCTCTATGGTGCTCCTGTAGAAAGTGATGAGGACGGGATGGGGGAGGTGAGCTCTTCTCATCCGGCGCAGAAAGTGCAAACGCTGCTGCGCTCTCTTAACTAGTGATGCGATGTTTTGTGACCAGGTCAGACTGTTTGTGATCGGCACCCACAGGAACTCTGTACTACTGACCAACTCCACATCGATGTCATTAATGTGTAGTGGTGTGTGACTCTGCCAGTTTTTCCTGAAGTCAACAATGACCTTTGTTTTGTCAACATTCAGGATCAGATTGTTTGTGTTGCACCAGTCCACCAGTTGTTTCACCTCCTCCCTGTAAGCCAGTTCATTGTCGTCCCGGATAAGGCCCACCACTGTTGTGTCATCTGCGTACTTCATGATGTGGTTTGTACTAAACCTGGCACAACAGTCGTGGGTCATCAGGGTGAACAGCAGTGGACTCGGGACGCAGCCCTGAGGGGAGCCGGTGCTCAGAGATGATGTTGGAGGTGTTGTTTCCAACCTGTATATAAAACCATACGAATAAACCACAAAGTGCTAGAGTAACTCAGGTCAGGCAGTGTCTCTGCAGGACATAGATAAGTGACGTTTCAGTTTGGATCCTCCTTCTAAAGAAAGGTTCCAACCCAAAATGTCACCTATCCACGTCCTCCAGAGATGCTGCCTGACCCACTCTGGCACTTATTTGTTTTCTAAATCAGCATCTATAGTTCCTTGTTCTCAATTAAAAAAATACAAAATTTACTTCATTTAGTCTGCTTCCCCTTTCATATAATTCTGTCATTAATTTCACTCCTCAAGTATTAGCTACAGGGAGAGGTTCGACAGACTTAGATTGTTTGCACTGGAACATCAGAGGATGCAGAAGACCCGATAGAAGGATATAAAATTATCAGAGGCATAGATAGGGTAGATAGTCAGAACCTTTTTTCCACGATGGAAAAATCAAATACAAAAGGATATAGCTTTATGGTAGGTAGACAAAAATGCTGGAGAAACTCAGCGGGTGATGCAGCATCTATGGAGAGAAGGAAAAGGTGAAGTTTCTTCAGATTGATGTGGGGGTGGGCAGGAAAAAGAAAGGACGAGGCGGAGACAGTAGGCTTGTCGGAGAGCTGGGAAGGGGAGGCAAAGGAGGGAGAAAGCAAGGACTATCTGAAATTGGAAAGTCAATGTTCATACCGCTGGGGTGTAAACTACCCAAGCGAAATATGAGGTGCTGTTCCACCAATTTGCGCTGGGCCTCACTCTGGCAATGGAGGAGACTCAGGACAGAAAGGTCGGATTCGGAATGGGAGCGGAAATTGAAGTTCTGAGCCACCGGGAGATCAGGATGGTTATTGCAAACTGACCGGAGGTGTTGGGCAAAGCCTACACTTGGTCTCACCGATGTAGAGAAGTTGACACCTGGAACAGCGGATGCAGTAGATGAGGTTGGAGAAGGTGCAGGTGAACCTGTGCCTCACCTGGAAAGACTGCTTGCGTCCTTTGATGGAGTCGAGGGGGGAGGTAAAGCAACAAGTGTAGCATTTCCTGCGGTTGCAAGGGAAAGTACATGGGAAGGGTGTGGTTTGGGTGGGAAGGGACAAATTGACCAGGGAGTTACGGAGGGAACCATCTCTGCCGAAAGCAGAAAGGGGAGAAGGTGGGAAGATGTGGCCATGGGTGGGATCCCGTTGGAGGATTACATGTTGTATGCGACGACTGATGGGGTGTTGGTGAGGACAAGGGGAACTCTGTCCTTGTTACGAGTAGGGGGATGGGGAATGAGAGCGGAGCTGTGGGATATAGAGGAGACCCTGGTGAGAGCCTCATCTATAATAGAAGGAGGGAACCCTCATGCGCTAAAGAATGAGGACATCTCTGATGCCCTAGTGTGGAATGCCTCATCCTGGACGCAGATGCGGCGTAGACGAAGGAATTGGGAGTAGGGGAAGAGTCCTTACAGGAAGCAGGGTGGGAAGAAGTGTAGTACAGGTATCCATGGGAGTCAGTGGGTTTATAGTAAATGTTGGTCAGTAGTCTTTATAGTGAGAGGACAAGGTTTAAAGGAGATAGAGGGTACACGTATGGGGCAAGTTTTTTTACACCGAAGGTGGTGAGGGCCTGGAAAGGCTCTCGGGGGTGGTGGTTGATGCAGATATGACAGTGGCATTTAAAAGACTTTTGAATAGGCACTGGGATACCCAGGAATGGAGAGATATGGATTATATGCAGGTAAATAAGAGATGGTCACCATCATGTTCATCACAGACATTGTGAGCCGAAGACACCCGTCTTGCACTGCAGTGCTCTATGTTCTATTTCAATTTTAATAGCTTTTAAATTAAAAGATTGTCGATAGCTTTCACGATTGGCAAAACTCTACCCCCTGCGTTGCCATCTGTCAAAGTGTGTTAAGGTTTTCCTAGATCGGACATCTTGGACTCCACCATCTGAGGCCCAGTTACACTGAAACAGTTGCAAAAGGTTAGCAAGATCAGCCTTGCACGTCTGGATTGGATGAATGTGAGCAAGTGGAGCAGTGACTCCGGGCAGAATGATCCAACCTGGTAAAATGCCTTGTACTTCAATTTTCCTCCTTAGTGAGAGAGCTTGTATTAATTTGGATTGCAGTCTGCTGCTTGGCTGGGATTAATTTCCATGTAGTGAATCACGAGACATTGATTACTTTATAATCTGTAGCAATGAATTAAATAGCTGGACTGCAGATGCTGGTTTAAATCGAAGATAGACACAAATTCTGGAGTAACTCAGTGGTACAGGCAGCATCTCTGGAGAGAAGGAATGGGTGACGTTTTGGGTCAAACGTCACCCATTCCTTCTCTCCAGAGATGTTGCCTGTCCCGCTGAGTTACTCCAGCATTTTGTGTTCATCTTTATCCTACCATCTCAGCTTTGTGTACAAGCAAAACACTTCTGATAAACCTTGTTATTTTTCACGCAGCGCGCTCACAGAAGACGAGTGGAATAGGACGACTTTTGGTGAGCATTATTGAGGCAACAGAACTGAAACCCTGCAGGGCAAATGGTAAATGACTGGAAAAATCAATAATTATTTGGGCTCAACTCAAATAGCATTTAAACTGCTTTCAGCTAATGAGGAAAATGATTTAAATTTATGAAGTTGTGTGTTTAAATTTAGTTTGTTTTTCATTTGAATCTCTGTTCCAGTCCATGATTCATTGGGCTTATAATTTGCAATTTAATCAAATCTAATTGCTAAGAACTTGCTCTTGGTGTCAATTGTGTTCAATTTGAGGCTGTGAAGAGCTTTTACCTTTGAACTAGAAGCAGACACATCATGTTGAAACTTGCCTGCCATATTAACTTACAAGATAGAACCCTGGTCTGCCCATCGAGTCTATGCTGGCATTCAGAGTATTTCCATTCTCCCAACCTATTCTCCCCACATTCTCATCAACTTCCCCCTCCTGCATGACCCTCCTCCACACTTTACCACTCACTCACACACATGCAAGGCAATTTATAGTGGTTGCTTTAACCAGCCAAAGTACATGTCTTTGCAATGTGGGAGGAAACTGGTGCCACAGGGAAAATGTGTACATTCCGCATAAACAGCACTGGAGGTCAGGATCAATCCTTGGTCCTTGGTGCTGTGAGGCAGCAGTTCACCCAATACTGTTCCCCTTGAGATCAAAATGCATTAACGCCTAAACCAGTGCAATTCCACTGGAAATGTGAAACCCAAGTGCAGAAGGATCTTAGTCCTCAGGTCACAAAAGCTAATGTTTTGCACTTAAAGTCACTGAGGGATCATTTAATTATTTTAATTGTAAAAACAGTAGAATCATAGTACAATCAACTGCTCTATTGGAATTGTAACATGTACAAACACTGGAAGAATTTTAATAACTGCCTTTAGGAATAATGATCTTGGATGGGTTCCCAGATAGTGATATGGACCAACAGACGGAAGCAACATGGCCTATCACTGATTGTGTGCCATTGAACCATGTAACATCAGCGAGCAATTCTGTGTAGAAGAGGCAGATCTCGGAAAGACCATAAAACATCGATGTAAATGACAACAGAGTTACTAAAAAAAAATATTGCTTTGGCCCAAACAAAAAGTGATATTTTAAGAGTTTTAAAAGGTACATCACAAAAATTCAGCCGTATTCCTAATTTTCTTTCTGAAGCTTTGATGTCATTACTCATCCCAAGTGGCAGACTTTGTGCTTTTCCTAATCAGCTTTTCTCAGTAAAATGCACACGCAAAATTGTACACATATACTCGCTACTGAAACAATGATCCAATGGGAACGTTTTCCTATCAATAAAGAGAGACCTCTTGGTGAATCAGGGAATGTTCTTTTTTTTTCAGTATTGTGAATGTTTGATGAAGGTGCTCACAAAGTTTTTGTCTGATTCATGTCACTACCAGGAAAGAGTAATCCTTACTGTGAAGTCACCATGGGATCCCAATGTTACACAACCAGAACTCTGTCAGACACACTGAACCCAAAGTGGAACTTTAACTGCCAGTTTTTTATCAAGGACCTTTACCAGGATGTATTGTGTATCACAGTCTTTGAAAGAGATCAGTTTTCACCTGATGGTAAGAGTTCAAGTAATAACCATTTTCTTCCCCAACTAAGATTGGTAGACCACATACCATGCAAGAAATTATGATAATAAATGGGTTGTCTTAGTAAACATAACTTTTAATGATTCAGTGATTACCCAGCAAAGATAAAAATATTCTGTAGAAATGTTAGTTGTGTAAGAAGAGTGAACATTGTAAAGAAGATGTTTTTTCTGGTCCCTTGATAAGTACATTTAAATATGCTTCTTATGATGCAATGGTAAAAATATATAATTGTTCACAAATTTTAAACGCAGGTTTGCACACATTTTTGAACTTGCATTGCCTAATTTTCTAAACCGCGACATTATGTGGTTTTTCATAATTTGTTTTTACCTATCCTAATTAATGAATAGGAAGGAACTGCAGATTTTGGTTTACACCAAAGATAGACACAAACGTTTGGAGAAACTCAGTGGGTCAGATTGACGCAAAAAGCTGAATTACTCCAGCGTTTTGTGTCTATCTTCCCAATAAATTAATATTTCCAGTCCACTGGTTAAAGACAGGAACATGGGTTATGAAGTTCTGGCACTCGTGTTAACAGAACCATGACATTAGGGTTTGCATTTTATGATAAACTTAGATACAGTTTCAGTGAAATAAAATATTGAGATTTAACAAGGTATTTTAGGGTCTTATGAAATTATTTACCTTTATTTTAAACCACTGCTACTGACTCTTTGCTGATATGCATTAAATGTACGGACATCAGGAAACGTTCTTGATAAATTGTAACACGCAACAATTTAGAAACTTCCACACAGCTCACAAAATAGATTCTGGAATTTAGCCACGCACACCAGGTTGGGACCCTTCAGATTCAGTATGAAGAATCAAAGCTGGCTGACCCGCTGAGTTTTCCAGCTCTCTTTGTGTCTTTTCATGGTGGTGGATAGTCTGGTATGGCTAGTGGCTCTTGACTGTTGTCAAGGAAATAGTCAGGATAGAATTAAGTGACTTCTTCACATCAACATTAATATATAATGTTTGGACAGATTTCCTTGGTCGGACAGAGGTTCCAGTGGCAACAATCAAAAAGGAGCAGGAAGGCAAGGGGCCAACTACAAAACGCCTTCTTCTGCATGAAGTGCCGACGGGGGAAGTATGGGTGCGTCTTGATCTTCAATTGTATGAACAGAAGACGTTGCTTTGAAGTTCACGCTTCAGAACTTTGTGAAATTTGAATGCTCAGTGAGTAAAATCGTGGCATTGTTCAATGGATGACAAAATTGGAAATGTTCCTTCCTGGAATACACGATAAAGTCCAACAAATGAAACCTCAACCAAAATACACTGTGATACTCAATATTCATAGCCAATTAGGTGCCAGTTATGTTACTGTGATTGAAATTATTGGTTCTTTCTTTTTCCATTCTATGCCTCTTTTTTCCTCGCAACAAAAATGTTTCACCAGAAATTAATAAGGAACCAGTTCATGTAGATTTCAGCAGATTGGGCAAAGAGGGAGACAGATTATTATCCTCTTGTTGAGGAGAATCATACTTCCTGCCGAGAACGGTTAAGGTTAACAACAAAAAGACTTTGACGTCTTTAAAAATGAAGAATATCCATTATTCAAATCATTAAGAAGCTATTCATCTATTCTAACTCATGTAAAATGGACAGAATGCATCTTTTAAATTGTCTTGAAATCTCCTTTATAATCACTAAAAATGTATATCTGGGAGCTGATGTTAAAAGGAATTGAATTCCAGGCAAAAATTTGACTTAAATGTAACTATATTTTCAAGTGAATCACTGGAGTGAAAAAAAAATGGCACCATTCACCAAGGTTTAGGATTGGCACACAGAACATTTGCTCAAGATATTTGCTGGAAATGTAAACTCTTTATGAGAGCTAAAAATCTGTGGCAGGGCCCAGCTACTGAATAGGATCAATAGGTTTTGTGGACTTTCTTTTTATCTTATGCAATAAATTCAACCCCAGATTTACTTCCTGTATATGAGAAAAGCAGCACATTAAGAAGTCTTTACTCTGGTACTGGTTTAGACAAAAATGTCAGTATGTAATATAACATTTCTCATTGCCTTCGGGGGGCTTGTAGAAGTTAACAGGTCTTTTCTGATTTTTTTTTGTTTTCTTTTTTTGTAGTCAATCAATCATTAATGTATTTCATTATCTCTGGAAGCACACAAGCTATACCAATGATTTTGTTCCATTCAGTAGAACTTTAAACAATAATGAAAATATTTTCACATTTAGTGGTGTTATCTTGAAACCAGATTTTGTAAAGTAATATACTTTATTAGGTAAGTAAATTTGATGACAAGTTTCTCAGGTGCCAGCTACTTTATTAAGATTTGTTTATATTTACATATTTAAGTTCCTAATTAAGTCTTTAAGATGTTTATTTCATATGTACTATTTCATATTTCATATGATATCCATCATTTAAGTTGTGGGACATTACCAGAAAACATGTGCAGAGAGAAGTGAGAGAATGATTAGAGAGAAAAGGTGAGAGGCAGAAATAATTTTGTGGTTCCATTTTTTTCTATATTTACTTGAAAAACCATATTGCGAGTCCGAGCTACAGCAAATTACTTTGATGTGGTAATGCTAAAACAACATTTAATGAAAATGCGAAAATAGAAACAAAAGTGTTGGAAATGTCTGGTACATTTGAGAATAATTTGGGAAAACAGATTTATAGTTTGTATGGTTGGAACTATTTAGTTCCGCTCTCTCAGTTGCTGATTGACCAATTCCATTTTTATTTTCAGACAGAATTCCTTTGGTTACAGACCACATTCATGTGCCAAATGGAATAATTTACAATTCTCATACTGGAATTAATATTTTGGTATCCCAAAAATCATTGAATTTCAATTGATTTTGTTCTTCATTTTTTACAAACATAAAGCAGCATTGACGATAGTGGAGTACTGCTCTCTATGTTCCTGCAGATAACCGGTAGCCTTTTAGATTGTTTATTATTCTTCATTCCTGCATTACAAACTTGTCTTGAACTTGTTTTTACAATTTTGGATTTCCTATTTGTATTTTATTTTATATTTAAAAAGCTATTAACTTTATAATGGTGCAGGTATTGTCCTTTGAGAAAGCATGCGAGCATTACTGTACTATGAATATGGTGTTAGTCATACAAGAATATAACCCGTTTCATTCTCCAATTTACACCGAGAATACTATATAAAATTCCTAATTGGTGTCTCTTAGCCTTGGAAGATTGTTTGTTGTAGGTAGCTTTAGTGGACATGCGCAATATGGTGATTTGTGTGTGCAATAAGTCATACAATAATTCTAACCTGAGCATGCATTAACTGCTTCAGTTAATAATATGAGTAACCTTTTGGCTCAAGGGATGTGGATTTCCTATTTTACAATGCAAGGCAAATTCTAAATAAACTAAAAGTCCAAATAAGAACCACAACACTGATCGTTTTTGACATGTAAGGCTTATTCTATCTCTATCCAAAATAATTAGTGAGGGACATCATTTGTATTAAGTTATGGTTATTAGTACTGTTGATCAAACATAGCAGAGAAATGTCATCACTCTCAGTTTCAGTGGATGTGAAAGCATCACCTCATTTGTTTTACAGAAGCAGCCATTGATGTACATATGAAGGTCAAATGAAATATTTATTTTCTATTTTTTTGGATCCATGGTAAAAATATCTCCATGAACATGGATAACTGAACCACTGAAATCCCGAGTGTTATTTTAGTATCACTGCTTTATTTTCAGTTCAGATTCCATTTAAGGTCAGTTAAGGAGGGGCAATTAAGGGAGGCCAGATGTGAAAGGTCAAAGCAATACATATTATTTAACAAGTGAATAATTAGCATAACTTTAGATACAGTGTGTCTTATGAAAGGTTTTCTGGTAAATCCAAGCTCAGATGTGTCTTAAATATCCATGAAGATATTTCCCTATACATGATAATTTATGCAAGATTGGTAGAAGCAGCTTTTCGGCTTGCTTACCAAGTGAAGTTACACCATGAATTTGAGAATTTCCAATGATATTTCACCCGAGTAATTACTGAGGCTTAACTAATTTCCTTCATGCATCCTCCTTCCCATTCCTGTAAGTATTTTTGAGTAGTGCGTTCTGGTTCAAATCACATTAACTCATGCAAATAATCAATTGCTGTGGAGTAAGCTGTTTGGAAAGATGCCAGTTAACTAGGATATTTACAAACATTTCTAGCAGATTAGAAGTATAAACTTGTTGCTTATCACTCAATGTCTCATCCCTCCTGATTCTTTATCTGTCACTAGTCAGAGATGTTGAACAACTAGTACTTTGTTACACACACTCAAATTACAGTTTGTGGTCAATCCTAATCGTTATATCCAGAGATTACCTACCCGACATTGGGGGATGTTCCATTTTAAGCTCTGTCCTTTTTACCTCATTCTTTTGGCAACTTGTGTACTTTCATCTGGCTTCAACATGCAAGAATCACTCCACTGCTTTCTTTACAATTAAAAATCCTTTCTTTACAGTGAAACAATTCTTGCAGTTAATAATGGGAACCCATTACTATTATAACTCTTCCATATGATATCTGGATATCTGATAGCCAGGCAGCGAGCATGTAATGCATTAAATGGCTGACCTAGGACTGAATGTTCAAATATTGCAAGTCAGCTATTACTGACGAGTGTGACTTCCCATAGAATATCACAAATTGGTTTATTCAATGGGAAGTCACACTCGTCAGTAATAGCTGACTTGCAATATTTGAACATTTTTCTATGAGCTGCAGTGATTGGATGTTAGCTGATTACTACTTTAGCTGATGCCATTTAATCCGAGGATTAAAAGAGTTTAATAAAAAAATGTTGAAGTCGGACTTTGTAAAAGATATGATATACTGCTGATTTTTCCCTCCCTACACCCTTTCCAAAATTTCCTTGAGAGCAATCATTGTACAGTTGACCAAGCTGCTAAGATATTGGCATTGACTGTCAGAATTTGTCACAATGCTATGTCTTTAATTGTCATTGTTTTTATCACTGATCTTTAAGGTAGAATGTATAAAAACTCAAAACAGCTGCAAGGTCTGCAGCGTAAATTAGTTTTCCTGAGAGCAAAAATGTATATTATAAATGAGGGAACAGGGAATGTCTATTTTGCCAAATATTTTTCCTACCTAAGAGCAATAGTTATAAGGGTTCTGAAAAACACACTGTAGGGGTATTAAACCTCTGATAATTCAGTCAAACCACTGCCAAACTGTTACTATTGTTGAAAACAGTTAAAGGGGATTGAAACTGGAAGTTATAGTTTAATAATTTAAAGTCTTGGCATGTAAATTGTTGTTTGCTTTGTTGAATCATGTAAACTTTTTTTAAATTACTGTGATTTTATGCCACTGCCCTTCCTATGCAGTCTGCTGTAGAGAATCTCTTTGCACTACTGTGGTATCAGTTGCTTGATATTTTGTAGATTAAATATCTTTGTATAGTTTGCAATTTAATAAATCTTTGATGTCAATAAAATTGACGTTTAAATTAGCGACTGGTTGAATTTTAATTTCTGGAAATCATTGAAATAAAACGTACATCTTCAAATCAGAAATGATTGGTCCAAGTACAATTCCGGGACTTAAACAACCAAAGTTGGTGTATGAGTGCAGAGTGTGTATGCTATTGTTTCAAATCACGAATATTTATTTCAATTATTCAGATGTACATTAAAGACTCCAGTGATTTCATGAGCAAATGTCCATTCATCTTCCACCGACAACTTAAGCATTTAAAATGAGCAATAATACTATTTAGGGCATGGAGATAACTATTTAGGGCATGAACTGTATGCTTCTTGCCAAGTGGTTTGGGTTACGAAGGTGTCAGTTTGACAATCCACTTACTTTTACTTTATATTAAGTGACACTTCTTTGTCTTTCGGGTAATGAAATAAGAATTTTGAAATGTGAAAAGGTGGCCAGATAGCAGAATCAAAAGAGTTTGTAGTAAATAAATTAGATGGGCTATCAAACAATTAGGAAATATCTGGGTTTAGTTGCGCTACTAATATATTTTTGTATGATACTAGACCAGGTGCAGACCCGATGGGCCCGTTCCCCAAGGCAATATTCCACCACTAACCCATAGCCCCCAACTGCGCAGGCGCGGCTGACGGGTTCCGGTTGTAACACCAGAGATCCCCGTGTGACGCGAGTCACGGCAACCCTCCCGAACTGCGCAGGCGCAGCCAGCAAGTGGGAGCGCGACTGCGACGTTTTTAATGTTCAAAATGGCAATAACTTGTAAAATATAAGATCAATGTGAACGCATCTCACTCTCCCTCTTCAGTCCCCTATTTCCCTTCTCCATTATACTCCCTCTCCCCGCCCGCTACCAACCCCCCTCTGCTTCTTCCCCTCACCCCCTTCCTCCCTCTTCCCCACCCCTCATCCATTACCTCGCCACCTCCCTTCCTACCCCTATCCTCCATTCCTCCTCATCCCCCAGCACCCCCTCCCCTCCTCTTCACCCTACCTATTCTTTTCCCTCCCCTTCTCCCCTCCCCACTCCCTCCCTCTCCTTTCCCCTACCCTCAGTCACTCCATCCCTCCCTCTATAACCCCTCTCCCCTCCCTACCCCCTCCTCTCTCTCTATCCCCCTCTTCACCTCCGCCACTGTCCTCCTCTCCCTCTATCCCTCACTCTCCCTCCTCACCTCCCCCACTTCCCCCTCCCTCTTCCCCCCCACCCCACTCCTCTACCTCTATCCCCCTGCTCCCCCACAATGAAAATCGTGATTTAAAAAAAATAAAATTCTCAATAAGATTCATGATTTTTCTATAAAATAACCTAAAAACAATGTTAGCTGTTAATGACAACAGAATAATTTTCTTAACGGGTTTTTGTTTTAAGAATAATATCAATGTCAATAAAAATCGCGATTTTCTTTTTTCTTTTAATGATATTCGGGATCCCATTGTGACGTCATTGTTATGTCAAACCCACCTGACGGGCAGGGCAAGTGGAAAAGTGGTCTTGTAAAGTTTTTGTAAAGTTGAAAATGTGATTAACTTGTAAAATATAACATCAACCTGAACAAAACTTGTTTCATTTATATCGCTGGACAATGGTGAGTAAGGTAGGCCAAATATTATAGCGCTATACTGTACTGTTTTGGCGGAGTTTTGAGAACACACGCACGCGCGCTTATATACAAACAAACAAGTTGAGAGTTTTAGTAATATTAGTAATCAGTCATTTTAATATTATATATCATACTTATTAAAAGTCTGACCTTGTACATGTGTATATGTGGTTGTCTTTACATCTTCACAAAACACTATCGGTAACAATTACATTGTTACATATACTAATTGACATATTTCCCCGCGAGGCGGGGATCACCTTATCTGAACATTTTAAGCTCTATTTCATGACTTATTCTTGACTCATTACTGATTAAAAGCCTAAAAAATCAAAAGACTTTAAATTTAAATTGCCAGCTTCAACTGATGACGTCACAATGGCTCAGCTAGCAGGGGGAGGGTGAATTGCTATTGCAACACACAGGGCAAGTGCAATTGGATTTTTTTTTTTTAAGAGCACTGCTGAGGAAGGAGTTGGAGGGAACGGGTTGTGTTAGATGACTACGCCTCCCGTGGGGGCAGCGGGCAGGGAACAGGTGTGTGGGGGGAGCAGACCCAACGTGTTCTGCACTTGGTCTAATATATATATATATATAAAACCAAGTGGGACTCATTGGGCCCTGTTCCCCCAATGCAATATTTCACCACTCACCCCATTCCCCAACGCAACCCGTTTCCACCACTCAACCTTTACCCCAATGCGACCCGTTCCACCAACGCCATATTCCACCACTCACCCATAGCCCCTAACTGCAAAGGCGTGGCTCATTTCCCCTCATCCCACTCCTGCTCCCTCCTCTTCACCCTCCCTCTTGCCCCTCTCCCCCTCCCCTCCTCTACTCCCTCACCTCTCCTTTCTCCTACCCTCAGTCACTCCCTACCCTTAGTCACTCCTTCCTTCCTTCCTTCCATAACCCTTCTCACTTCCCTACTCCCCTTGACGTCATTGTGAGGTGGAAGCTGCTGTCATTTTTTATGTAAATGAGATTCCATTGTGATGTAATTGTGGTGTAGTTCACTGCTGACACGTAGTTTATGTAAATTAGATCCCATTGTGACGTCATGTCTGCTAACTGCCACTGCAAGTTCAAGTGATTTTTGTCAAAGTGGGGTTTTGTAAAGTTTAAAATGAGAATAACGTAAAATATAACATCAATCTGAACAAAACGATAAAAAGAATACCATAAGACAATTGTGGGTAAGGTGGTCCAAAAATTGTAGCGCTATTGTGTACCGTTTTGGCATAGTTCCGGGAGCACATGGGCATGCAGACAGAATCACAAACAAGTTGAGAGTTTTAGTAATATACTAGAACAAGTGAGACCCGCTGGGTCCCTGTCACACGGGAGGCCTGGTCCCCCAATGCAACCTGTTCAGCCAACGCAATATTCAACCACTCACCCATAGCCCCCATGGGAGGGCTGGTCTGCCAACGCAACCCATTCCCCAACGCAATATTCCACCACTCACCCGTTACCCCAACGCAACCCGTTCTCCCAATGCAATATTCCACCACTCACCCACAGCCTCCAGCTGCGCAGGCGCTGCTTATTTTTCCTTATTCACCCTCCCTCATTTTAAACTTAAAAAAAAAAAATTCACTGTAGTGTGACTTTAAGAAAAATGCATTTGCGCCTGCTAGAGCTAGCAGGACTCGGTGTACTAGGATAGCAACAGTGTTGCGAGCAGGGTTGCAATCCCATGGTGATGTCATAGCTATAAGCACTGGGAAGAACATTTTCTCAAATTGGTGTTTTGTAAATTTTAAAAAGTCAATAACTTGTGAAATATAACATCAATCTGAACGAAACCTGACACAAAACAACAGGACAATTATATATATATATATATCTAGGCACAGGCGCAGCTGACAGGTTGCCTTTGTGATGCCCCTGAACCCCCCTCCTCCCCTCACTGCCCCCCACTCCACCACTTGCCCTTACCCCCCACGCACTCACTCCATCCCCCCTCAACAACCCCCCCCCCCCAACCCATTATTAGTGGCTCTCCGGCGGCGCAGCCATTCCTGCCCATTGGGTTCCCATTGTCAAGAGTCAAGAGAGTTTTATTGTCATATGTCCCAGATGAACAATGAAATTCTTAAGGGCCTGTCCCACTGTACGAGGTAATTCAAGAGTTCTCCCGAGTTTCCCCTCAGAGAATGACGGTAATAGCTGCTCGTAGGTACTCGGGGCTCTCGTGGACATTTTTCAACATGTTGAAAAACCTTCACGAGCTTACCTCTTTGCCCGAGTACCTACCATTAGCATTATGAGCCGCTAAGAGACATCCCGAGTTCCGACGTACCTGCTACGTACATTCTACGTACTTACCATGAGTAATTCACTCTCTGGGTAATTTTTTTTGTTCTCAGCTCAGTCTTAAATGACTTCCTCTTTATTTTAAACTTTCATAACTTTATTCTAATCTGCATAACTTTTGTAATATTCCACCGATCGGAACAAAACTTGATGCGCTTGGAGCACAGGAGAACGGTGAGTATTGTGGCGAAAAATCGTAGCGCTATCGGTGCCATTTATGCACAAATGTAAAAACAAGTAAACCGGAAGAGGACACAACGGGTCCCACTTGGTCTAGTATCTACCTGCCTCTCCCTCTCCCCCTCCCCTCCCCCCCCTCTCCCCCTCTCCCCATCCCCTCCCCCCCTCTCCCCCTCCCCTCCCCCCCTCTCCCCCTCCCCTCCCCCCCTCTCCCCCTCCCTCTCGTTCTCCCTCTCCTTCTCCCTCCCCTTAGTCCAGTTAATCCTGGTGGATGATGCAGCCGAGAAAACCTGCTGGCAATCGCGCATCCTCCGTAGGTCACCAGGGTCAGTGAACGTAAAGAGTATATCATTGGCATAGGCCAAGAGAACCACCTCCACCCCCGGACCAGGTAGGGGCAGGCCTGTCAACCGCCTCTGAAGAAGACAGACCGAGTTCCACAGACCGAGTACAACTGACCAGACATGAGACACCCCTGACGGACCCCCCTCCCAAAATGAATGGGAGCCAACAACACACCATTAACTTTCAAAAGACACTCCACTGCAGCGTACAAAAGCCGGACTCAGGCCACAAAATGCGGTCCAAATCCGAAAGCTTGCAGCGTCCCAAAGAGGTAGTCAGGATCTACCTTGTCAAAAGCCTTCTGATCAAGGGACAGAAAAGCAGCTGACTGACCAGTTCGCTGAGATAGATGAATCAGGTCCCTAACAAGGTGGATGTTATCCTGAATGGACCGGCCAGGGACTGTATAGGACTGGTCTGTGTGGATCAGTTGGGACAGAACGGATCCCAGGCGATTTGCCATCATCCGTGCAAAGACTTTATACTCTGTACAGAGACTGGGCGCCAGTTCTTCAACAGGTGGAGTTCGCCCTTCTTGGGCAGCAGGACAACGACTGCAATCACCCCCCCAGGATATCCCAGGCTCCAACAAAGTCCACCGTCAGCCCATCCAGCTCTGGGGACTTGCCCCTCCTGAGCTGGTGCAGGGCACGTCAACTCCTCCAAAGATAAGGGGTCATCAAGGAGTTCCAACACCTCTCTATCTACAGTCGGTGGATCCTCCCACAGGACCCGCTGAGCCTCCCCGCTGAATCCATCTGTGGGGAACAGTGACCCATAAAACGAACAAACTAAAGCACTGATCCTGTCTGGATCTGTGACAGAGGAGCCATCATCCGCGAGCAGCTTGATGAACTGTTTGCGGGCTCCCTGCCCTTTCTCCAGCGAGAAAAGGAAAAGTGAAGCACGGTCCAGATCGTGCAGCATCTGGACCCACGTCTTCACACAAGCACCTTGGGACTGCTGAAGCAGCAGGTTCCTCAAGGCTTCCTTCTCCTGAAACTCTCCCCATTGACAGGTGTCCTCACCAATCCGTCCCAGGCGAGACTCTGCATCGCGTAACTCCTTCTCGAGTCGCTCGACTGCCGCATCCCGCCTTCCGGTCAACCCCCATGTGCATTCCTGGCAAAAGAGACATATGTAAGCCTTTCCCACATCCCACCACTGCCTAAGGGAAGGGAAGCTCCTCTGCCTCTCTCTCCACTTCATCCAAAACCGACTGAATGACTCCCAGAATCGACGATCCTCCAGCAGCCGGTTATGAAAGTGCCGTGTTCGCACTGGGATAATGTCCACTCGCAGCAGACAGTGGTCCAAGCGCGGCACAGGCCGCATTGTGGCCGCCGAGACACGAGAGACATACGCTCCGGAGACGTACATGCGATCGATACGAGAACCACCCCCCTCAGACCTTCGGAAAAAAGAGCTGGAATCAAGGTGGACGTTCCGCCATGCATCAACCAACTCAAAAGTGTCAATCAAACCTCTCAAACCTCCCACCTTCTTTGCTACAGCAGGGGCACACTGCCACAATGATCTGGCGATACCAGATCATTCTCGCACCTCAAGGGTGCAATTAAAATCCCCTCCAAGGAAGACACACTCTCTGCAATCAATAATGCTCAGCAGAGCAGTCACCTCCTGAAGTAGACACGCCTGCATCTTGCCGACGCTAGGGGTGTACACGATTTTTCCACTTTAGTTTTTATTGCTTTTATGTATACACAAATGAAACACAAATATAACATCGAAACATACAATACAATAAAACGTACAACAGTGTAGCGGGGGGTTCAGTTTACAATTAATGATGCCGTATACAGAACTATTTTCATATTAAAACATTTTCCAATAACTTACATTATTGTCAATAAAATTATACAGTGTTGATGTCTTTATTTCTATACCTAATCCATTTTTCCCATTTTCTGTTAAACTCGTCTTCTTTCACTCTTAGAGAATATGTCATTTTCTCCATGTCAAATATTTCCTGTACAATGTCTAACCATTGTCTAAGTCTGGGTGTGTCCGCTGCAAGCCAGTTTCTTGGAATGGCCTTTCTGCCAGCTGTGAGTAGGATTTTAACCAAGTAATGGTCTTCCTTCAGCACCACTGTATTTATATTACCCAGGTATAAAATGGAACACTTCTTGGAGACTATATATCCTAATACCTCCGTTAATTCTAAATTCACTCTGTCCCACAATGGTTCTATTTTTGGGCAACACCAGAAGATATGTGCATGATTTGCGTCTGTTTGACCACATTGCCTGCCGCATGTTTGCTGCCTTAGAATTTGCTTGCTTTTTATGTTTGGGGTAATAAAGAAACAAATCAAATTTTTCCAATTAAATTCTCTCCAATTTTGTAAATTAGTGGATGTCTGTAGTGTTACACACATATGATGCCATTCTTCTTCTGAGATTGTGATGTTCAATTCCTTTTCCCACTTAAATTTTACATAAAATGTAGTTTTAGCTTGACATTCCATTAAACAATGATAATGTTTAGAAATAATCCTTAATGTTTTTTGATGATACAAATTAACTATCACTTCTACCACAGGATTATTTTCTTCTAGTGCCTCCCTTTATATTTTTTATTGTAATAATCTCTCAGTTGGAGGTATCTAAACAAGTATTGGTTCCGAAGTGCAAATCTATCCTTCAAATCTTGAAAACTTCTTACGTCTCCATTTTCAATAACAGTACAAAATGCAGTCATTCCTTTCTTCATCCACTCTTTAAATGTTGAGTCATACATCCCTGGTTTAAATTCATTATCCAAAGCTATCCATCTTAAAACGTTTTGTCCTTTATTCAGTTTAAGTTGTCTGGTAAGAGTGAACCAGGTTTCTAACGTAAATATCATTATTGGATCGATTATACTCCTGATATGTCCAGGAAGCGCTTTTTCTCGCAAAAGTGTTTGGATGTAGAAGTCAGGGATATATGTCTCAATCACTTTCCACCTAGCTATATAGCTGTCCTCACACCAATTAATTAGTGGTCGAAGTTGGGCTGCATAGAAATGTATCCTAAAATTTGGAAGTGCCATTCCACCTTTGTCCTTTGGCAACTGGAGTGTAGTGTATTGAATTCTGGCCTTCTTTCCTCCCCAAATAAATCTAGATATTAATTTATCCCATTCCGTGAATTGTTTTAATGGTACCTCTATTGGCAGAGATTGAAACAAGTACAATAGCCGTGACAAAATATTCATTTTCACATTTATCTTACTACTAATATCCATTGGGTAGGTGGACCATCTTTCTATTTCCTTTCTTATGTTTTGGTTGATGTGATTATAATTGGCCCCATACAACATTGATATATTTTTTGTTATATGTACCCCTAGGTATTTGATTGATTTTGAATCCCATTTAATATTATAACGTTGTTTGATTTCTTCTGGAGGCAGACAATTAAATAGGAGGATTTGAGTTTTTGAAATATTCACTTTATACCCTGCATAAAAATTAAATTTCTCTATGATCCCCATCATCCTTGGAAATGAGGTGTTTACTTCCGTGAGATACATCATTACATCATCTGCGAAAAGGCCAATTTTATGTTCTCTGTCTCTTATAGTTACTCCCCTCAGTTCCCTATCTTGACAAATCGCTCGAGCCAATGGTTCAATATATATAGCAAACAGGGTAGGGCTAAGACAACATCCCTGTCTCGTTCCTCTTCCTAACACAAATCTCTCCGTTAAGGACCCATTCACCTTTACTCTTGCAGTAGGTTGCTGGTAAATTGCTTTAATAACTTGAATTGACTCTTCGGTAAAGCCAAATCTTTCTAGTGTTTGATATAAGAATTCCCAATTAACCCTATCAAAAGCCTTTTCCGCGTCTTATCAGGACAGCACATGTACTTTCCTTTTGAATCTTGTGTATTATATGTAGGGTTCTTCTAATGCAGTCCTGTGTTTGTCTGCCTATTATAAAACCAGTCTGGTCTTCATCAATTAAATCTGGCATGAACTTTTCAAATCATTTGGAGATAATTGAAGAATATAATTTATAGTCCACATTTAGAATTGATATCGGTCTGTAGTTGGCACAATTTTCCTTGTCTTTGTTCTCTTTGGGGATTAATGTTATAATTGCCTCTTTCCATGACGGGGTGTCTTGCCTTCTTTGATAATCCAGTTAAAGGTTCTCAGAAGAAGTGGGTTCAGCTCATTCCAAAATATTTTATACCATTCTATAGGGAAACCATCGCCGCCTGGGGCCTTGTTTGTTTTCCTCCTACCAGTTGTCTTCTCTATCTCCTCCAATGATATTTCTGCTGTGATTATTTTTATTTTGTATCTCTCCAATACAGGGCAGATATATTGTACTTAAAAATGTCCTAATTGATTCCCCATCTACTGTAGAGGTTTGTGTATATAAATCTTTACAATATTCCTGGAAGATATATTCTATTTCATTTGGATCACTCTACAAATTTGGTGTACTGGGGTCCTTAATTTTGTGTATGGTGTTGTCAGCCTGTTGTTTGCGTAGCCTTCGGGCAAGTATTTTAGTGGATTTAGGGCCAAGCTCATAATGTGCCTGTTTTACAAATCTTGCTTTTTTCTTCACCTCTTGACCCAATATTCCATCCATTTGTCCCCTCAAATCTTCTATTTGCTTATAGGTTCTCTGGTCCTTATTATTTTTGTACTTCTGTTCTAAATCCTTCAGGTCTGTTATCAACTTATTATATGTTTTCATTATGGCCTTTTTATTATGTGATGCCCTCGCTATTAACCTACCTCGTATTACAGCCTTCAATGAATCCCATAGAATGGATGGGTCCACCTCCCCATTGTCATTCTCCTCTAGATAAGTTTTGATTTCCAATTTAATATCATTAACAGTTGTTTTATCATTCAGTATTCCAACATTTAATCGCCACACTGTTTTTCCTTCTACTGTCCATTTGAATTGTTAAGTATATGGCATTATGGTCTGATACATCTGGCACACCAATTATACAATCTGTTACCCTATAACAGTCTTCTTTATGCATGAAAAAATAGTCTATTCTGGAGTAAACTGAGTGTGGTATTGAGTAATGTGTATAGTCTCTTTCTAGAGGGTGAAAATTCCTCCAGACATCAAGAAAACCAAATTCTTCACAGGTAGTGTTTAGTAGTTTTGTTAACTGGTTCTTATTCTTCTTTTTACTTGCCGTATCAAGCCTATGATTCAGTACAACATTCAGATCCCCCCCCCCCCACATATACAAATTCCTTCTGCTTCCATTGCAATAACATCAAATAGGGATTTAAAAAAATGTTTATCACTATCTGGGGGAGCATAGATATTCACCAGTGTCAGGATATTATTATCAACTTTGCCCTTTACTATGATATACCTCCCTTCTTTGTCTTTTATTTCTTTAAACATTTCGAATTTAACTGAGTTTGATATCAAGATTGCCACTCCTCTTTTATGACTACAAGTATGTGAGCTATAATATGTGTTTTTATACCCAAATCTTTTCAGCTTCTCATGCTCTTGTCGCGATAAATGGGTTTCTTGTAAGAAGATAATATGCATATTCACTTTTTTCAATTTAGTCATGACTTTAGCCCTCTTAATTGGATTACCCAAACCATTAACATTTAGAGACATCAGCTTAAGTCTTTGACATTGCATCATTGCACTTAGTGTGATTGATTTCACTGTATCCCCTCAACGCAACACCAGAACCATTCTGACCAACCAAAACATATGAACAAACAAAGGTGCTTTACCTGGCAAAACAAAACAAAACATATATGGACTCCCAAAAAAAGGGTATTCTCTCTCCTCCATAGATCCAGAATCCCTTTGTAAATTGAGGAGGGGAGCCTAACACTAAGAAAGGGCCGTCTCCTAGATAAGGGGGGGTAACCCTCTATGGGCCCCTCCATTCATTCTAGCTCTAATATTTTGCTAATCTCCCTAACAGTCGGATTTATCTGATACAGAAAGTTGTATTAAATCAACATTAATTACACTCACATGAGGTCTGTGATGCTTGGTGATATTTTTAGAACCAGGCTTATAAACAGATTTGTCTATGAATATACATATCTATACACATATTTGTAAACTTAGGATTCCATAAGAACTCAGTATTCTAACATATTGGGGCGGAAGCCACTGTGTTATCCATGTCTGTGTGTACCTTCATAATCATATCTCAGTTCATGAACATTTCTTAAGCATGAATCTTTCGTTGGAGATAACACTTTCTGTCATTCATGGTAGGATTTTCATAATTTACATTGTTTTGTGTGCAGGATATACAGGGTTGCAGTGTTTCGCACATCAGCTAACCAAAGAAAGTGATGTAAAATTCCAATTTCGCCTGTCCTTCGTCTGCTTGTTGGAAAACTGGTCAAGTTCGAAGTGTACAGAACAAAGACAAGTTCGGCGTAGGAGATCTTGTCGACGAGTATTCTGGACCCACCGTCAACATCTGAAATTACAGAAAATCTCAAAAAGGATGAAATGAACAGATTTGATTATAACTACATGCCTGCAGAATGGATGATATATCACTTAAATGCAATTGTTTCAGGGGTGGGGAGAGTCATGTATATTGATGATGCATTTTTCCTCTAATAGGTCAATTTATCTTAAATGAAGAGCTTATTAAAATCTTCTTACACTAGCATATATGCCTTACAACAAGAACAAAACCAAAAAAATGTACAGCAGTGTGAAATAAATTATGTGACAACCACCTTTGATGACAACCTTTGTCCTTCCACAACAAAGCCCTCGTAAGAAAATGTTCGATGTCATTAAGTGAGAAAGTGCAGAGAAGATTTATGAGGATGTTGCCAGGACTTTATCCGTGTACATTTAACACCATTTATCCGTGCACATTTAACGCCATTTATCTTGTATTTTAAACAGCATTGAGCCGTGTACATTGTGTTCATTTAACACCATTTATCCTGTATTTTAATCACCATTTTAATCCGGCTTAAACACAAGCCGATTCGGGACCTCTGCGGCTTGGAAGTCCCGAATCGGCCGCTTCCTACCGGAGACAGGGGCTTCACAATGTTATAGGCCGCAGCTCTACTCCAGCGAGGGATCCCAGACTCCAACATGGAAAGTCCACGCCGCGCCCGCAGCTAGAAGCTCCGCAGGCCGGAAGAGATTGGGCAGGCTACACGAAAAAGTAATAATTTTTTTTCTCCTCTTTCGTTTTACGTGGGGAACCTGAAGAAAGACAGGTCGGGTTGCCTACATTGGCGATTCGAGCACTTTAGAGCAGAACAGCTTGTAGATGTGGATGCCATGACTGAAGCCGATTCCCAACAAAGCTCTAGTATCTTTGATTCTCAAGGTAGCGCTAAAAAAAAACCATGACCTACTAGGGCTTTTTCGCCTAGTGGTCTATCTTGCTCCTCTAGTATCTTTGTTCTCTATTTCCAGCAGAACCAACCCCAATAACTGGTGCGATAACACCCTCGGAAGGCCCCTGAAATGAAGGGACAACCTCTGACCCAGAGGACACTAATCATGGGCCGCCAGGGTAGGCTGCCCCCTGACTTTGGGCCCAGGGCCTTGCTCTCCCTCACATGGCCCACGCCTTTTTATCCCGCTGATGTGTGGCAGAACGGTGACCTCCATAAAAGAAGGGTCCTCCGCCTCCACACTACCAGCTACCTCTTTTCCATCCCCAAGCTCAACCTCCCCAGCTCCCTTCTGAACCCCGCCATGTGACTCTTGGACCTCTCCGGGGCCAACAGGCACCCTTTGGATGGGCTCAGATCTGGGCAAGGGCCCATCAGCTTGCGATTGACTCGCTTGGAGGTGTTTATTCTTCTTGGACTTCTTCGTCCTCTGCACCTGCCATCCCTCCTCTCCGTTGCCCTTCCCCTGCGCCTCGCCATCAACCATTGCCACAGGTTCAGGAAGTAGGGGGCGGGGACCAACATTGCCCTGGGCTGCTGAGGTGGAGCTGACCAAAGATTATAGAGGAGCAAGATGCGCCACTCAGTGGAAAAGGCGTAGTATCACGTGTGTGATTGTCGACGCCATATTAGCGGACCAGAGATGGCGTCGACTATGGTGTCTACTGGGAAACTGGGCTTCTCTATGAACTTTGTCTCTCAATCTGCCGCTGTGTAATCCGCTCCAAAGCTACAGAGCAGTTCCAAGCAAAAATTATAGAGGAGCAAGATGCATTAGAAAGTTATTACATTTATTTGTAATAGATCTTTACTTACCTCTCGATCCCTCTCTATCCCCTCTCTTCTCGCTATCTCCCTCTCTTCTTTCAATCACCCTATCTTCTCTCTATCGCTCTCTCTCCTCTCTCGATCTCTTTCTCTCCCCTCTCGATCTATCTCTCCCCTCTCGATCTTTTTCTCTCCCCTCTCGATCTATCTCTCTCCCCTCTCTTCTCGATTTCCCTCTCTCCCCCCCTTCCCTCTGAGTGAGAGTTGGCAGCCCTGCTATGCCTTCGGCCCAAAAGAGGATAGAAATAAATTACATAATGGTCTTTGTAGGAAGATTTTAATAAGCTCTTCTATCCAAAGATTTGCTTCTATCTGTCCCACCATATATTTATATGAATGTGTGTTTGTGTGTGCCTGTAATTTTGTGCACAGTGCGTGTTAAAGCAATACAAGGGAAGCTGTACAATGCAATGCAAGGTAAACTACGCAAAGGAGGGGCTGGGGAGGAAAGATGCAAGGGAAATGGGGGAACAGGGGGAAAAGGGAGGGGGAGAGAGAGGGAAGGAGGGGGAGAGGGGAGGGGAGGGAGGGAGATCGAGAGAAGATAGGGGAGAGAGTGATCGAGGGGAGAGAGAGAAGAGAGGGAGAGGGAGATCGAAAGAGAGGGAGAGAAAGAGGGATCGAGAGAAGAGAGGGAGAGAAAGATCGAGAGGGGAAGACAGGGGCTAGAGAGGGATCGAGAGGTAAGTAAAGATCTATTACAAATAAATCTAATAACTTTCTAATGCATCTTGCTCCTCTATCATCTTTGCTTGCAACTGCTCTGTAGCTTTGGAGCGGATTACACAGTGGGAGATCGAGAGACAAAGATTATAGAGAAGCCCAGTATCCCAGTAGACGCCATAGTCGACGCCATCTCTGGTCCGCTAATATGGCGTCGACAATCACACATGTGATACTATGCCTTTTCCACGGAGTGGCGCATCTTGCTCCTCTATAATCTTTGGGTTTTCCTTGGTCCTGAAAATTCCAATGAGCCAATTAAAATGCACGATTAGTGAAGGAGATTGCCTACGGCTGCCCTCGACTGCCTATAACTACGTAGTGACCCCACTCCACTGCACCGTTTAATTTTGTCTCCTCTCCATGCTTCCTTATACCTCTGCAAACTACCTGCAGCCAAATTGGTCTTGTGTTAATGCAAAAGTAGGACATAGAAAATCACATGGCCTCACCAATAATCCCTCCAAATTATAATCAAAGCAGAGTCGTTCAATCTAGTGCAGTTTTGAAAGCATATTCGAAGGACATTATTTCTATTAGTTTAGTTATACAAAGTAAACTAATACCTACTGCAAAACACCATGTTGGTGTAACTCAGCAAGTCAGACAGCTTCTGTGGAGGGATGAATAGACAACATTTCAGGTCAATATAAGCAAGGCTGCTCTTGGGGAGTGGCCTTGTGAGTATAGTGCGAGTCTTTGGCAAGGAGGCTGAGGGAGGACGCCACACCAAACGCTGGAGAGGGAGAGATGAAAGAAGGAGATGTCAAGCAAGCTGATTCAGTGTCTGATTCAACATCGACGACTGCTTTGGTGTCACCTCCTGCACCCACACACAACTGACTGACTTCATCCATTTCACCACCAATTTCCATCCGGCACTCAAATAAACTTGGACCATTTCAGACATTTCCCTACCATTCCTTGACCTCACCATCTCTATTGCAGGTGATACACTCCTGACCAATATCCACTACAAACCAACTGACTCCCACAGCTACCTGGACTACTCTTTCTCCCATCCTGCTTCCTATAAGGATTCCCAATTCCTCCAACTACGTCGCATCTGCTCCCAGGATGAGGTGTTCCACACCAGGTCATCACAAATGTCCTCATTCTTCAGAGAACGGGAATTCCCCTCCCCCACTATAGATGAGGCTCGCACCAGGGTCTCCTCCATACCCCGCAACACTGCCCTCTCTCCCCATTCCCGAGGATCCTGAGGATTGGCGGGTAGCAAACGTAACCCCTCTTTTTAAGAAGGGGGGGAGAGAGAAAATGGGGAATTACAGACCAGTTGGTCTAACATCGGTAGTGGGGAAACTGCTAGAGTCAGTTATTAAAGATGGGATAGCAGCACATTTGGAAAGTGGTGAAATCATTGGACAAAGTCAGCATGGATTTACGAAAGGTAAATCATGTCTGACGAATCTTGATGAATTTTTCGAGGATATAACTAGTAGCGTGGATGGGGGAGAACCAGTGGATGTGGTGTATCTGGACTTCCAGAAGGCTTTCGACAAGGTCCCACATAAGCGATTAGTATATAAACTTAATGCATATGGCATTGGGGGTTCAGTATTGATGTGGATAGAGAACTGGCTGGCAAACAGGAAGCAAAGAGTAGGAGGAAACGGGTCGTTTTCACAATGGCAGGCAGTGACTAGTGGGGTACCGCAAGGCTCAGTGCTGGGACCCCAGCTATTTACAATATACATAAATGATCTGGAATTGAAGGCAATATCTCCAAGTTTGCGGATGACACTAAGCTGGGGGGCAGTGTTAGCTGTGAGGAGGATGCTAGGAGAATGCAAGGTGACTTGGATAGGCTGGGTGAGTGGGCAAATGTTTGGCAGATGCAGTATAATGTGGATAAATGTGAGGTTATCCACTTTGGTGGCAAAAATAGGAAAACCGACTACTATCTGAATAGTGGCCGATTATGAAAAGGGGAGATGCAACGCGACCTGGGTGTCATGGTACACCAGTCATTGAAAGTAGGCATGCAGGTACAGCAGGCAGTGAAGAAAGCCAATGGTATGTTAGCTTTCATAGCAAAAGGATTTGAGTATAGGAGCAGGGAGGTTCTACTTCAGTTGTATAGGGTCTTGGTGAGGCCACGCCTGGAGTATTGCGTACAGTTCTGGTCTCCAAATCTGAGGAAGGACATTATTGCCATAGAGGGAGTGCAGCGAAGGTTCACCAGACTGATTCCTGGGATGTCAGGACTGTCTTTGAACAAAGACTGCATAGACTCGGTTTATACTCTCTAGAATTTAGGAGATTGAGAGGGGATCTTATAGAAACTTACAAGATTCTTAAGGAGTAGAACTTTTTTACCACCTTTTATTCCTGAGTCTAACTTTATTCTGTCATCCACAGGTTGATGAAACAACTGAGGGGGAATCAAGCTGGCTGTATGGGACTTTACAAGGGAAAGCCGATTGGTTCCCAGTAAACTACATAGAGAAGGTGGCGGAGAATGCAGCTCCTTTATCCCCCAAAAGGGCATTATTGCCACCTACAAAACCTGTTTCAACTACCTCAGTGTCTCCTGGGTTCGTGTCTCAGAGTTTCACTTTATTAAGGTTTTAATGCTTCCTTAACTTGACATTCAAATTTTATGACAGGACTGCAGCAGCATTATTTCATTTAATTTGTAGTTTTGGGCGTGACCTTTGTGATTGAAGCACTTCTTTAAAACATATTTTAGTTCAAAGCAAAAATTCAAACTGTTATAGTAACTATGAGGGAAAATAAATGGTTAATGATTCGAATTGAGACTCAATTTAGGACTGAGAGTGGGGAGGGAAGATGACTGGTGTAAAGAAGGAAGGAGGAAGGGTGAAGCAGGTAGGAATGAGGGGGGAGGTGATGGGCAGAAGGGGGGAGGTGATGGGCAGAAGGAGGAGAGAGAAGTGAGTTGGGATTCAGAGGCATTTGGGTGATACGTGGAAGTAAATATCAAGGAATAGTGCTGGGACCCCAGATAAGGGGGAAATCGTTTAGGACCGAGATGAGAAGGAATTTTTTCACACAGAGAGTGGTGGGTCTCTGGAACTCTCTGCAACAGAGGGTAGTTGAGGCCAGTTCATTGGCTATATTTAAGAGGGAGTTAGATGTGGCCCTTGTGGCTAAGGGGATCAGAGGGTATGGAGAGGGTATGGAAAGGCAGGTACGGGTTACTGAGTTGGATGATCAGCCATGATCATATTGAATGGCGGTGCAGGCTCGAAGGGCCGAATGGCCTACTCCTGCACCTAATTTCTATGTTTCTATTCCCCCACTCACAACAAGGGCACAGTCCCCCTGGTCCTCATCTTTCACCCCACCAGCCGGCACATACAACACATAGTCCTCCGCCAGTTTTGCCACCTCCAACGTGACCCCTCCACTTGCCACATCTTCCCATCTCCCGCCCTGTCTGCCTTCCGCAAAGACCACTCCCTCCGCAACTCCCTTGTCAATTCTTCCCTTCCCTCCCGCTCCACCCCTTCCCCGGGCACTTTCCCTTGCAACTGCAAGAGATGCTACACTTGTCCCTTCAGCTCCCCCATCCACTCCTTTCAGGGACCCAAGCAGTCCTTCCAGGTCCGACAGAGGTTCACCTGCACCTCCTCCAACCTCATCTACTGCATCCGTTGCTCCAGATGCCAGCTGATTTATATCGGTGAGACCAAGCGGAGGCTTGGCGATCGTTTCGCCGAACACCTCCGCTCAGTCCGCAATAACCAACCCGACCTCCCGGTGGCTCAGCACTTCAACTCCCCCTCCCATTTCGTATCCGACCTCTCGGTCCTGGGCCTCCTCCACGGCCAGAGTGAGCAACACCGCAAGTTGGAGGAACAGCACCTCATATTCCGCTTGGGGAGTCTGCATCCTCTGGGCTTAAACATTGAATTTTCTCAATTCTGTTAACCCTGGCTGTCTCCTCCCCTTCCCACCTCTCCCTCAGCCCTTCTCTCTCTCTATCTCTCCCCCACCCAAGTCGCACTAGCTTCTCATTTTCGCACTACAAACAGCTTACAATGGCCAGTTTCCTTTATCATCGATACTTTATTGCATATCTTTCATTCATTGTTCTTTATCTCTCCACATCACCGTCTATATCTCTCGTTTCCCTGATCCCTAACCAGTCTGAAGAAGGGTCTCGACCCGAAACGTCGCCTATCTCCTTCGCTCCTTAGATGCTGCTGCACCCGCTGAGTTTCTCCAGCCTTTTGTGTATCCTCGATTCTCCAGCATCTGCAGTTCCTTCTTTAGTCCCGGGTGTTGTACCTCTTGTGAACAGGTTCACCCACTTAGAAGCTGTCGGGACAGAAGACGTTAACACACTGAGCGGCGCACTGGCTTGCGAAGCAAAAAGTGTTGTTGAGCCAAAACCAAAGAGGCTGACGTCAGGCAATGCCGTGGTAGTTAGAGACTCCATTGTGAGAGGTACGGACAGGAGTTTCTGCAGCAACAGATGGGAGTCGAGGATGGTGTGCTGCCTCCCAGGTGTCAGGATCCAGGATGTCACAGACAGAGTGTAGAAAATCCTCAAGGGCCAAGGTGAACAGCCATAAGTGGTAGTACATGTTGGCACAAACAATGTCGGAAAGAAGGGGACGAATATTCTGAAGCGTGACTTTAGAGAGCATGGAAAAGTGCTGAAAAGCAGGACCTCCAGCCTGGTTATCTCCGGTTTGTTTCCAGTTCCTCATGCTGGTGAGAGCAGGAACAGCAAGATACAGAACCTGAACGTGTGGCTGAGGAACTGGTGCAGGGGGCAGGGATTTAGATTCTTAGACCACTGGGATCTGTTTTGGAGTAAGGGGGAACTGTACAAAAGGGACAGATTGCACCTTAACAGGTGGGGGACCAGCATTCTGGCAGGCAGGTTTGCCACTACTACACGGGTGATTTTAAATTAAATAAGGGGGGTGGTGTGGCAAATGGGATAGTCAAGGACGGAGTTAAAGGGAAAGGGAGTAAAGAGATAGTTAATGACCCCAGAATTAACGGGAAAGAAAGCCAAAAAGGGATAGGAGAGTATGGCCAAGCGTAATAGGGATCGATGTAAAAGTAGCGTAAATGAATATGCGAAGTATAAGAAGTAAAGGAGATGAGCTTGAGGCTCAGTTAGAGATTGGTAGATATGACATGGTGGGGATTACTGAGACATGGCTGCAGGAGGATCGGGCCTGGGAACAATATTCAGGGTTATACATCCTATAGAAAGGACAGGCAGGTGGGCAGAGGCGGGGGGGGGGGGGGGGGGTAGCTCTGCTGGTGAGGGATGGAATTGTCCCTTGCGAGGGAAGACATAGGGACTGATGAGGTAGAGTCACTGTGGATTGAGTTGAAGAATTGCAAAGGCAAGAAGACACTAATTGGTGTTATCTACAGACCCCCAAATAGTAGCCTGGATGTAGGGTGTAAGTTGCAGCAGGAGTTAAAACTGGCATGTAACAAAGGTAATGCCACTGTGGTGATGGGGGATTTCAATATGCAAGTAGACTGGGAAAATCAGGTTGGTTCAGGACCCCAAGAAAGAGAGTTTGTCAAGTGCCTCAGAGATGGATTCTTAGAGCAGCTTGTAATGGAGCCGACCAGAGAAAAGGCAATTCTGGATTTAGTGTTGTCCAATGAACCAGATTTGATAAGAGAACTAGAGGTAAAGGAACTGCTTGGAGGCAGTGATCATAATATGATTAGTTTTAATCTGCAATTTGAGAAGGAGAGGTTAAATCGGAAGTATCAGTGATACAGTTGAACAAAGGGACTATGAAGGCATGAGAGAGGAGCTGGCCAAGGTAAACTGGAAAGGGATCCTAGCAGGAATGACGATGGAACAGCAATGGCCGGAATTTATGGGCATAATCCGGAAGACGCAGGATCATTTCATTCCAAAAAGGAAGAAAAATTCTAAGGGGAGTAGGAGGCAACCGTGGCTGACAAGGTTAGTTAGGGATAGAATAAAACCAAAAGAAAAGATGTATAATACAGCAAAGAGTAGCCGGAAGCCAGAGGATTGGGAAACTTTCATATGACAACAGAAGGAAACAAAACGGGCAGAAAAGATGAAGTACGAGGGGAAGCTGGCCAGGAATATAAAGAAGGACAATTAAAGCTTCTTTAGATATGTTAAGGGAAAAAGAATAGCTAAGTCAAATGTGGGTCCCTTGAAGGCAGACACGGGTGAAATTATTATGGGGAACAAGGAAATGGCAGAAGAGTTGAACAGGTACTTCGGATCTGTCATAGAAACATAGAAGAAACATTGAAAAATAGGTGCAGGAGTAGGCCATTCGGCCCTTCGAGCCTGCACCGCCATTCAATGTGATCATGGCTGATCATCCAACTCAGTATCCTGTACCTGCCTTCTCTCCATACCCCCTGATCCCTTTAGCCACAAGTGCCACATTTAACGCCGTCTTAAATATAGCCACTGAACTGGCCTCAACTACCTTCTGTGGCAGAGAATTCCACAGACTTACCACTCTCTGTGTAAAGAATGTTTTCCTCATCTTGGTCCTGAAGGAATTCCCACTTATCCTTAGAATGTCCTCTTGTTTGAAGGTACACAAAAGGCTGGAGAAGCTCAGCGGGTGCAGCAGCATCTAAGGAGCGAAGGAGATAGGCGACGTTTCGGGTCGAGACCCTTCTTCAGATATCTCCTCTTGTTTGAATCTTTCCTACCCTCAATGGGAAAAGCTTATCCGCGTCAACTCTGTCTATCCCTCTCATCATTTTAAAGACCTCCATCAAGTCCCCCCCTTAACCTTCTGCGCTCCAAAGAATAAAGACCTTACTTGTTCAACCTTACGCTCCAAAGAATAAAGGCCTAACTTGTTCAACCTTCACTAAGGAAGTTAACGGTCTTCACTAAGGAAGACACAAAAATCTCCCAGAAGTACTGGAGGACAGAGGATCTAAGGGGGTAGAGGAACTGAAATAAATTTTCATGAGGCGAGAAATAGTATTGGGTAGGCTAATGGGACTGAAGGATGATAAAGGGTCTGCATCCCAGGGTCCTCAGGGAGGTGGCTCTAGAAATAGTGGACGTGTTGGTGATCATTTTCCAATGTTCAATAGATTCAGGATCAGTTCCTGTGGATTGGAGGATAGCTAATGTTATCCCACTTTTCAAGAAAGGAGCAAGAGAGAAAACGGGGAATTACAGACCAGTTAGCCTGACTTCGGTGGTGGGAAAGATGCTGGAGTCAATTATTAAAGAGGTAATAATGGGGCATTTGGATAGCAGTAAAAGGACTAGTCCAACTCAGCATGGATCTATGAAAGGAAAATCATGCTTGACTAATCTTCTGGAATTTTGTGAGGATGTGACAAGTAAAGTGGATGAAGGGGAGCCAGCGGATGTAGTGTATCGAGACTTTCAGAAAGCCTTTGATAAGGCCCCGCATAGGAGACTGGTGACTAAAATTAGAGCACATGGTATTGGGGGTAGGGTGTTGACATGGATAGAAAATTGGTTGGCAGACAGGAAGAAAAGAGTAGGAGTGAACGGGTCCTTTTCAGAATGGCAGGCAGTGGCGAGTGGAGTGCCGCAAGGCTCGGTGTTGGGGCTGCAACTGTTTACCATATATATTAATGATTTGGAAGAGGGAATTAGGAACAATACTGGCAAGTTTGCTGATGACACAATGCTGGGTGGCAGTGTGAACTGTGAGGAGGATGTTAGGAGGTTGCAGGGTGACCTGGACAGGTTGTGTGAGTGGACAGATGCATGGCAGATGCAGTATAATATAGATAAATGTGAGGTTATCCACTTGGGCGGCAAAAACAAGGGGGCAGATTATTATCTCAATGGGGTTATGTTAGGTAAGGGGGAGGTACAGCGAGACCTGGGTGCCCTTGTACACCAGTCACAGAAAGTTGGCAGTGAAGAAAGCTAATGGAAAGTTGGCCTTCATAACAAGAGGATTTCAGTATAGGAGTAAAGAGGTTCTTCTGCAGTTGTATATGGCTCTGGTAAGACCACATCTGGAGTATCGTGTACATTTTTGGTCTCCTAATTTGAGGAAGGACATCCTTGTGATTGAGGCAGTGCACCATAGGTTCACGAGATTGATCTCTGGGATGGCGGGACTGTCATATGAGGAAAGATTGAAAAAACTAGGCTGGAGTTTAGAAGGATGAGGGGGATCTTATAGAAACATATACAATTATAAAAGGACTGGACAAGCTAGATGCAGGAAAAAAAATTCTGAATGTTGGACGAGTCCAGAACCAGGGGTCACAGTCTTAGAATAAAGGGGAAACTATTTAAGACTGAGGTGAGAAAAAACGTTTTCATCCAGAGAGTTGTGAATTTGTGGAATTCCCTGCCACAGAGGGCAGTGTAGGCCAAATCACTGGATGGATTTAAGAGAGAGTTAGATAGAGTTCTAGGGGCTGGTGGAATCAAGGGATATGGGGAGAAGGCAGGCAGGGGTTATTGATTGGGGACGATCAGCCACGATCACAATGAACGGCGGTGCTGGCTCGAAGGGCCGAATGGCCTCCTCCTGCACCTATTTTCTATGTTTCTATGAATTCTGATCAATTACATGTAGCCTTTCTGTTTGTTTTGTTTAATTCATCAGCATTTCAAACATTTTTTTGATTCAAGTAAATGTTGGCACTCTTCCACTTCATCAGACATACAATATCACCCTTCATATTTTGGCAATTCAGTATCACTGCTCTTTATAAAACATTAGTGAGCAACTATTAAACAATAATTGAGTCCTTATAATCCAATTTTAAGCAATGTCATTTTATTATCTATTAGTTTAAGAGATGATTGTCATACAAGGAGGCTTGGCACAATTTTCAAGAAATGAACATAAATTGTTGAGTAAATGAATCAAAAAGATTTGCATCTGTAAACAATTGTAGATATTAGATTGTCCATTCAGTGTGAATCTTGGAAAAACTTCTTACAAATTTGCATCTGGCCAGCAAAACTGGATGAATGTGTGTCTAGATTTTAGTAGTTTCCATTCGTTTCCTTTGTATAAATAAAACAAAAGTAAATGTTAAACAAATCAATTGTATAGAACTTCAATTGGAAATTGGTTAAGCAATTATTTCTTTATAGAATTAAAAGGATTAAAACAGTCTGTCTTCCTTGGCACACTCAATTGTAATTGCTTAATCGTTGTGTTGACATATTAAAGCTTTCCTTCAAAATCATGTTGCTGTCAAAGATAAATTTGATTAACAACTGCTGTAGCGAGGCAAAATGAAAATGTATGGCAAAATATTCACTACCTCCTTCTTCGGCGGATGTCACTCTCAATATAACTCAGTGGCACACGAAGCCACGCAATGCTGTCGATATTATGGCGACCCAATGGGAATAGAGGTAATGGTGGCCAGAAAAATGGTGTACTTTCTTTCAAAGAGAAAATTGTACCTGCAATAGGATTTAAAATATCAAAAATGTAGTAGCAAAATGTCAGTACATAAATGTTAATAAAGACTGGTGTTTATTGTTAATATATTAACAATACATATTTATGAACTTTTATTGTTCATCCACAATTCTAGTTCTGAGCAGTATCAACCTGGTTTTCAACGTTTTACACTGTTGCTTCATTACTTTAGATTAGTGGCTCATGCTGAGTCATGCTTTTGTAGATTATTAGCGTCGTGGTCTACTGTACTCATCAGTCTAAAGTGAACTCTCAAGTGAGAACTTGTAGTGTTTATTCTAAATAAACAGTGTATAACCTGACTTGATGTGAGGTCTTTATTATTACAAGGACTCTGAATCAACATGGTGTCAGAAGTGGGATACGAACCCACGCCTCCAATTGGAGGCCAAATATGATTCAAATCAATACTTGGATAACTAAGTACCACAACATCACTCATCTCCAATTCTGGTGCAGTTTCATTTTTATCTTACTCTGAAAATTTGATGTTAAATATTTTACATCATTAATGTGCTAGTTAAACAAAAAGTGCGCTTCAACCAAATTAATTATGTCATTACCCTCTTGGCACTGCTGTATCGCATTGTCTTCTTCACTTTTGCTTCGACTCTGCAACAGCAGAGGATCATTGAGAGTTGAAGTCTTTGGCTGTAAGAAGAACAAATATGTTAAAAATACTGTAAAAAATAATTATCTATCTATTATACTAAAACTCTCATCGTGCGAGGGTGTGTGTGTGTGCGCCTGTCTATGATCTCTGATTCGGTAATGTTGTTAAATTACGCCAAAATGGTATATGATAGCACTAGAATTTTCCACCTTACTCAGAAGTGTCATGTGGTGGTTTGTATCAAGTTTCGTTCAGATTGATGCTATATTTCACGTTCACATTTTTTAATTTACAAAACCCCAATTTGAGGAAAAAAAAATCTTCCCTCTGCACTGGCACTTACACCTATGATGTCACGATGGGATTGTAACCCTGCTCTCTACCAGGGCACTGAGTCCTGCCAGCCCTAGCAAGTGCAATTGCAAGCTACAATGTGCAAATCTCTTATTTATATTCCTGGCAGCAAGGATTTTTTTTTAAAGTTTAATGAGGGAGGGTGCATTTAAAAAAAAATTAAATCCTGTATCTCCAGTGGTATAAACTCAAGGTTATGTAGGTATGTTACAAAACTTACCTTGAGCAGCGCTGCAGTTCTGCCGTTCCCGTGTGCGTGACTTTGGCGCCTTTCAGAGCGGGGCGGGCTTAAAGTGTTGTTTTACTGCAGACTGGAAAAATTGATCCATGTCGGGCGATTTCGTTGCGGAAGAAAAATCGCTCCGACATTCCATTCATGAAGGTATTTTTAAATTACGCTAGATTATTTATTAACTAGAGTAATTTAAAAATCACCTTCAAAAGCTGTGATCGCCGACAACGGGAAGGATTTTGCGTAGGGGAGAAAAAAGGTACACAGTTTATTTTTATATTAAAAGTTGGTTTTTATGGAGGCTTTAATCATATTTTCATGTAGCGAAATGGGGTTAAAAAAAAGTGTGAATCAACAGTATTTTTCCTCCCGACTTCACCGCAAACCGCAACGTTCCAATCCACCGTATTCCACTAAAACCCACTCGCTAGTTGATTTAAATGGCCATTAATTTACAGGCATTAAACACTAAATTCCTTCCATTTGGCCCAGAAATTCATGAAAATGAGATTTAAAAATTATGTTATATTGTGGATTATTGTATGAATGTTATTTGGACACTTTTTAAAAAGTTTATCTTTTCTTAAGAAATGGATAGATGTTTAGATCTACTCATTGAAATTTGTAATTAGCTACAATTAGATAACTAACTAATTATATGCTTTAATTTCAGGTCATCCAAGTAAGATTGTTTCATGGGTTACACAAAAAGCTGGAGAAACTCAGCGGGTGCAGCAGCATCTAAGGAGCGAAGGAGATAGGCGACGTTTCAGGTCGAGACCCTTCTTCAGACTGGTCAGGGATCAGGAAAGCGAGAGATATAAACAGTGATGTGGAGAGATAAGGAACAATGAGTGAAAGACATGCAAAAAAGTATTGGTGATAAAGGAAGCAGGCCATTGTAAGCTGTTTGTGGTGTGAAAATGAGAAGCTAGTGCGACTGGGGGGGGGGGGGGGGGGGTGATGGAGAAGGAATGTCAGGGCCAGAGGGCTGAGGGAGAGGTGGGGGGGGAGGCAGTCTGGGTTAACAGAATTGAGAAAATTCAATGTTTAAGCCCAGAGGATGCAGACTCCCCAAGCGGAATATGAGGTGCTGTTCCTCCAACTTGCGGTGTTGATCACTCTGGCCGTGGAGGAGGCCCAGGACGGAGAGGTCGGATACGCAGTGGGAGGGGGAGTTGAAGTGCTGAGCCACCGGGAGGTCAGGTTGGTTATTGCGGACCGAGCGGATGTGTTCGGCGAAACGATCGCCCAGCCTCCGCTTGGTCTCACCGATGTAGATCAGCTGGCATCTGGAGCAACGGATGCAGTAGATGAGGTTGGAGGAGGTGCAGGTGAACCTCTGTCGGACTTGGAATGACTGCTTGGGTCCCTGAAAGGAGTGGATGGGGGAGGTGAAGGGACAAGTGTAGCATCTCTTGCGGTTGCAAGGGAAAGTGCCCGGGGAAGGAGTGGAGCGGGAGGGAAGGGAAGAATTGACGAGGGAGTTGCGGAGGGAGCGGTCTTTGCGGAAGGCAGACAGGGGGGGAGATGGGAAGATGTGGCGAGTGGAGGGGTCACGTTGGAGGTGACGAAACTGGCGGAGGACTATCTGTTGTATGCGCTGGCTGGTGGGGTGAAAGGTGAGGACCAGGGGGACTCGGCCCTTGTGAGTGGGGGAATGGGGAGAGAGGGCAGTGTTGCGGGGTATGGAGGAGACCCTGGTGCTAGCCTCATCTATAGTGGGGGAGGGAAAACCCCGTTCTCTGAAGAACGAGGACATTTGCGATGACCTGGTGTGGAACACGTCATCCTGGGAGCAGATGCGGCGTAGACGGAGGAATTGGGAATAGGGGATGGAGTCCTTACAGGAAGCACGGTGGGAGGAAGAGTAGTCCAGGTAGCTGTGGGAGTCAGTTGGTTTGTAGTGGATGTCAGTCAGGAGTGTATCACCTGCAATAGAGATGGTGAGGTCAAGGAATGGTAGGGAAATGTCGGAAATGGTCCAAGTATATTTGAGTGCCGGATGGAAGTTGGTGGTGAAATGGATGAAGTCAGTCAGTTCTGCGTGGGTGCAGGAGGTGACACAAAGCAGTCGTCAATGTAACGGAGGTAAAGGTCGGAGGTGGGGCCCTGGTACGCCGAGAACAAAGATTGTTCGACGTGCCCGACAAAGAGGCAGGCGTAGCTAGGGCCCATGCGTGTGCCCATAGCTACGCCTTGTGTTTGGAGGAAATGGGAGGAGTCAAAAGAGAAGTTGTTGAGGGTAAGGACCAATTCCGCTAGGCGGAGGAGGGTGTCAGTGGATGGGTATGGGTTGCTCCTCTGGTCGAGGAAGTACCGGAGGGCTTTGAGACCATCCTGGTGGGGGATGCAGGTGTATAGTGACTGGACGTCCATGGTGAAGATGAGAGGATGGGGGCCTGGACAACGGAATGTGCGGAGCCGACGGAGAGTGTCTGAGGTGTCTTGAACATAGGTGGGGAGGGATTTAACAAAGGGGGATAGGATGGAGTGTTTCATATTTGTTTCAGAATGCTTCAATCTATAATAACTGAAAATTTCATTGAGTTCTCTTGCGTTTTAAGAAAGTTATGGGCTTTTAACGGTTCTAGATCACAGCTTTTGAGTTAAGTCAATTGAAAGGCAATGGGGAACAAGATGCTAATTTCCGAGTATGAAAATGGTCATAACTTTCTTAATACTGAAGATATGAAAGTGAATTAGGTCAAATTAAACTTCTTGTTATGCTTTATCTGATGGGATAAATTGCAGACTTGATTTTTAAAATCTCAAAATTTTGTAACATTGCTAGGTTATGTAAATAGCTGGCTGACAAATATATATGAATCTTGTCTACAGGATTCTTAAATTATATTTTTCTAGTTTTTCTTAAATTATATTTAAGAAGTATATGGCTTCTGTTTTATAATTCTCCAAAGCTAGCTTGGTCAAGATTAGCAACACAACAGCACAAGACACAGTGCCTTTGCCTGATAATATCATATATTAAAATGTTGATTTCTCATTTTTGGGTGTATCAAGAGTTTTGCATGATTTCATTGAGTGTATAACTGTGTTTTGTTATTGAGTGAGAATTTTATTGCTTTAAATTGTGTGAATATCTGAGATTTAGCATATTGCATGAGATGTGGAAATTTGTGAGTGAATGGCACAGAAAAGAGGGTGTAGAGTGAGTTTAAAGACTGTTACTTGTTTGTGGAACCAGTTCTGGGTGAATGTTGAATTAATCATATAATTAAGACAAAATAGTATGTCATTGAATGAGCTTGCTCATTTACGTGATAAATCTTTGTAGAGTCTTGGTTCTTCTTGGTTCTTGGTTACTTGGTCCTCCAAAATATTCCAACTGGAATTTAAACTGGAGGTGGTCTCATGTGTTCTAAATGGTAGTGCCTCTTTAAGAAGTTGCAGCTGTATGGGCGTTGAGCCTGGGACAAAGTTTTTTTCTTTTCTTTGCTCTTTGAAAATGTAATGGCTATCTGTGTGGAAATTAACTGTGTATTCTCTGTCTTCTCAACTTTTATTAAACAGCTGTTGTAGCTCAGCAAAGAAACTGTTCATTTTCTACGCCGCATAACCTGGCATTAGGATTGGTGACCTTGTCGATATTTTAAGTTTGATTTCTTCCTATTTCTTACCTTTTGAATTGAATTCACGAGAGATTTGCATTGCGCACTGGCCATGTGGAATTCAGATTGAATAAGAATTGTTGGATGAGAATTGGGAATAATTGTTTTTTCTTTATAATGACCTATTTTTAAAGGGTCTGCCTTGAAAGTAGTTAAAGAGTTTAAGTAAAGCTTTGACTGGGACTGGACAGGACCTTAGTGTGAATTAATTACATATGCACAGCAATTGACCAGAACCTTGTTAGTCTTACAGAAATCACTGAACCAAAGAAACGCAGAAACCACTATCAGCTGACCATAACGGCGAATCCTTACAACCAGGAGATCACGTACTGATAAGAAATTGGGATCGGAGAAAATTGGGAGAACAGTGCAAGGAGCCCTTCCCAGTACTATTGACTATAAAAAAGGGGGAGCTGCCTTGCCATGAATTAAAACAATATTGACTGGCCCCAGAGGCTGAAGAAGGGATAGCCATAGTCTTTATGATCGACACGATTGTCTTTATTGCTACGAGCACTATCAGTGAAAATGCAAAGTCTGTGTAATAGATCCCAAAAGTGGGAAGACGTAATGAGTGGTGTTTTTCTAAGACCTGAGAGCTATTTAAAATAGTCCTTTAGTACCTGATACCAATATTATTCCGTCATCTATAACGACGGAAGCCGACACCTTTACAGTAATTGACCTATGTTTAGCCTTTTTCCCCATATTCCTGCATAAAGACCGATAGCCTATTGTTCAGTGGCTTTGCCAGCAGTGGTGGAATGACATGCTACCCTGCTTACGCGCTGTAATGGTGAAGTACTACAATTATAGAATTGTTAAGTAGTGAACTAGCTGTTGTAAGATAAACAAGCTTCTTTATCTGATTAGGATTTTGGAGTTGTGCCATAACCTCTTACGAGCTCAAGGACAGATTCAAAACCAAATTACAATCAGGCACATAATGCTTCTATTTCATGGTATCTTGTAACATTTGAACGTATGACTTAATCTCTTAAAGAAGCCAAAAACTAATCAGCAGATGACACAGTCATGGATAAATGACATGAAACAATCAAAGCAGAAATTTGTATAAGAGTTAATGGTAACAGACTGAAACATATAAATTCTAAATATTACCCTTCATTTTTTTTATAAGCTCTGCATAAAGATAGCTGACAGTTCCATTCTCAATTCTTGATAATCTTTGTATGTAATCATGTTATCTGTTTGACAACTATTGTATATTAAAAAAAACTTTCTTACTATGAAATAAGTATTGATCATAAAGATCAACAAAGAGGAACCTGTATTATAATAAGACGAGTGTTGTGCCTAGATCCCTGATGTATCCTCTAATATAAATTACCTTGCTACCCACATTTCCCAAGAAATTGAAAAAATCCATAAGGTTGACAGTGACATGCATGGGTACAATTAAGTAAAATGGGAGATGCTGGCCATTCAGTTGGTTTGATGGACTTTGGAATACTATATTACACTATGGCTCTATCATTTTATTAATCATCGCTCTAATTTTTATTGTTAACTGCTTGCGACCATTATGTACCTACCGGGGATTGTGAATGTTAACATAAACTGATAGAGCATGGAATGAGGAAGTTTAAAAGATTTAAACTTTACAAAAATGGATTCAGCTGAAATTAAAGACAGGCTGTTATTTTTCTCCTAATTCATTGCAAAGCCAGCAGCTCTTACAAGGCTAACAGGATGTTTATGTTCCTTTTCCCATAACAAGCGAGATAACAAGCACAACTATGAATGTATACTATAAACATGAAAAGGATGTTCAGACACTCTCGGCTCTCACCCTTGCTCTATAAGATTATAGTGTGCGTCATTAGTAAAAAAACCAAGATGCTTGATGTGCAGAAAAATAGCCTTCTCATATAACCATATATGGCTAACCCTTCCTCTCTCGGAAGAACCTGTCAATCTTAAGAAGCTGTCAATCTTATGAAGCAAGAGGCTGTACTATGCTCTGTAGATAAGGTATTGCTGAATCGCTGATTATTGGAGTATAAATACATGTATTTAATCACTGCTCTTTTGTATGGGGATTATAATCTACATATTGTAAGAGTTTTACCACACCCGCCTGGCAAATTAAAGATTGTACTGCTTGATTACTGATTTTATTTGCGTTTCTGTCTGTTTAAGAGAGCATTGAACCACAACAGTACTTCCCCCATCTTTTCTGAGCTCTCTCTCCCCCCTTACCCCGCCCACATACCATTCCCCCCCACAACCACCCTCCCCACACCTCCCCCCCTCCCTCCACACCTCCTCCACAACAGCCCCTGCCCACAACCCCGCTGCCCACACATACATCCCGCCCACACACAAACCCCTCCCCTCCACACACACACCTCACATCCCTCCTCCCCCTCCCTCGCAAACACCTCTCACTCACATACACACCTCACCTCCCACCACACACCCCCCCCCCCCTCCCACCACACACCCACCGTGGTGAATGGGACCCAACGGGTCCCACTTTGTTTAGTATATTATAATTTTATCTCTGACTATCCTTCAATGTGAAGAACTAATAACTATCAAACCATTTGGTTCAAAAACAAATTAGGAATATCGATATTCTGATAAATGAGTAAAAATATATATTTTTAAACATGGTTTCACGCTACAACATTATGCCATAATCGGATAAAAACCAAATGCTGCAAAATTATAAAACCCTACCTTTAATGTTTGAGGTTTGCACAGGTGTTGGACAAATGGGTTGAAGTCATCTTTGTGATAATTTTCCAAAAACACAGGCCCCTAGTAAAATTAAAAAAAAACTTAATATACATATGATGCTCTATGATGAAAACAGATTAGCATAATTATCAAATGGTACCTTCTTTTTGCAGTAATCTAGGTACTGTAAAATCGAAGCTCGCCTTCTTTCGAATGACTGAGTTAATATTGATTGGAGTTTCCACTGCATTGGTTGATAAACACACTCATTCCATTTCTTGTACAATAGCTCTTTCTTTCGCAGGTTTAGCACATCCTTGTAGGCCAAATATTTATCCAACTCCTATGAATATGATAGGCAAATTTCTTACAAAGAATTAATAATTGTCAGTACCCTGAATAAACTAATATTATATTTAAGTATATTTGAAGCGGCATGAAATATACAACACGTCTAAGCATCTAAGTTAAGAAGTCTAAGATTTAAACTTCTTAAGTATCAACATTATGTCTCAACTTCATTTACCCATCTTTGATCCAAATTTCAAAATATATTAAAACAAGTTTTGAAAAGTTCCATTCGGCCACTGCATTAAGGCTTTTAATCTTGCACCTTGTTATTTAGTTTTAGTCATTCAGTTTACATTAGCATGGCAGATAACATTTAATTCTGAAAATTGTGGCACATTTCGATGAAGACTAATAGATTTAGGAAGTCCACAATGAAATGGTCAGAATTGAAGAACAGATGAATGTTGGAGTACATCCAAAAATCCCTGAAGATGGTAGCACGTGTAGGTTGCTTATGGTACAATTTTATAATATGTTGGTTATACCATAACTGGAGAAAGTGTACAGTCATATTATTACTATATGAAGGATGTGATTGGTCTAAAGAGAGTGTAGTGAAGATTCACCAAGATGTTTCCCATAATGGTGCATCTCAGTTAAGAGGTAGACAAAAATGCTGGAGAAACTCAGTGGGTGCGAAGAAAGGAGCTCCTTTCTTCTTCACGCCCCCCTCCCCCCCCGCTTCCCCCCTCCCCCACCCTGCATCAGTCTGAAGAAGGGTTTCGGCCCAAAACGTTGCCTATTTCCTTCGCTCCATAGATGCTGCCGCACCCTCTGAGTTTCTCCAGCATTTTTGTCTATCTTCGATTTTCCAGCATCTGCAGTTCCTTCTTAAACATCTCTGTTAAGAGACTGAATAGATTGGATTTGTTTTCCTTGGAACATAGAGAGTTGAAAGGGTCCTGAAATTAGGTAGGGCATGGATGGAGTAATTGGTGGGAAACATTTCCCCAAAACAGAGATAAGAGAAAGCTAATGAAAACTTTCACCCAAAGTGGTTGAAATCTGGAATCCACTGCTCAAGCAGTTAGTGGACTTTCAAAACATTTAAGAAGCATCTAAACAAGCACTTGCATCGTTCTACTCGTCAGGAGCCTGGTTTCCATGCACCCTTCTCATTCACCAGGACCCCAGTTCCCATACACCCTTTACATTCACTGGGCCCTTGGTTCGCAAGCACCCTCTAAGCTTACCTGGTTTCCGTGAAAATGTATTACTATACTGTATAATAACAAAAAAAGTGAATTAAAATATTGAGATTTTTGATGAAATAACATTCAATAGATTAAAAAATCTACCAATCCAGCACCACCAAATTCCCTAGAATAAAATAGAATAGAATGCCATTTATTGTCATTCAAACATACAAGGTTCAAACGAAATTTAGTTCCTGCAGTCATAACAGCAAGAAAAAACCAACCTGATTGTTGGAGACTAACTGAAATAAAAGTAATTTACCTTTCCCTTTACCGTCAAATGGTCAGAATCCACATATTAGATATATTACTACATGTTATATGACAGGTTGAAGACCAATTTTCCAGCAACAGCAAGCCTATAATTATGAGAGGTCAGTTTAAAATTCCCCGAGCAGCCACAGATGGCATTGCAAGTGGCAAGCATTATTTCTGGTCATGTCCCTACGTCGTGAAAGAATCCAAAATGCTCCTAATCATCTCTCCTAACTGTTTCACAAAGGCAATACAGTAAACCCATTTTAATAGATGTCTGATATAGCTGACAGACCTGTCGACCCATCCCGCCTCGCACCGTCTCCCCAACCAATTAGAGCCCCGGATTCCAACTCCACTTCCGACTCGCAAGGTGCACCAGCGGCCCCTCTTCTTCACCCACCAAAAGGACACAAAGTGCTGGAGTAGTTCAGCAGGTCAGGTCCTCTACAGAACATGGTAGGTGACATTCGGACCTTTCCTCAAGCTTATTCAGTCTGCCAAGTTACTCCAGCACTTTGTGTCGTTTCACTTTAAAACAAGGTGCCAACGCCGCTGGTCTGCACCAGCGAGCCCTTCTTCATTGGAGGGAAGGAAGTGCATAACGGGGAGGAGGCAGGGGGAGGGAAGAAGACAGAGGCAGGGAATCCGAAGAAAGCGCTGTGCAGTGGGTGAAGAAGGGCTCGCTGGTGCAGTTTGCGAGTCAGGAGGGGTCGGAATTCGGGGCTCCAAACCGTCGCAGAAATGGTGCGAGCCGGGGATGGGTTGGCAGGTAATTCCATTCACATTTAATTTACATTTTATATTTGTTTTATTTAAGTTTTTTGTACTTCAAGGTACTTTAGAGGCACAAGAGGGGTGTCATCATGTGTGACCTCTGTTGGTCCAGAACAACAGATAATCCAGCAAGGCTCTGGAACCAAGGATGCCAGGAAATTCAGTGTTCAACCTGTACTGCCTAACAATAGGGATGAAATTAAATAAATATAGTTCAAGAAACATATAACAGAAACACAGCGGTTGGAATGAAAAATTTTAATTTTAACATTTTTTTAAACTTTTACTTTTTATTTATTGTTTTGAACGAGTTTTATGAAAGATGATTTTACCTTCACAAAGCTTTCATGTGTGTCATATATAGGCTGACAGAGATCATAAACCTCACTGGATTCCAGATCCGTGATGGCCTGCAAAACAGACATTTAAAAACGACCAAGATATAAACATTCAGCACGTCTACAATGAATTGCAACTGCAAGACCTATTTGAAAAATGAGAAAGATCAATCTCAGGAAGAGGAAGATGGAGATTTAGGCAGTATAAACTGGAGGCTGTTTTATTTAACTATCAAAAAGAATGTAAATGACAGTGATCAGCTGTAACTTGTATACCTAAATCCACATCGTTTAGTTTCTACCACATCCAGTTGCGGCCAGAACCTATTATTGATATCTTCCTAAACCCGGTCAAAGGAAATTTGACTTAAGTGTCCCGACCTGAAACATCGCCTATCTATGTCTTCTGGAGATGCTCCCTGACCCGCAAAGTTACTCCAGCACTTTATGGGTTTTTTTAACCATTGAACTGACTGTGTCACCAAACTGCGGTATAAAATGGAAGTAATTGGGAAATGGAGGAGCACTCTCCAATACTAGAGTAAATCTTCTACAGGGCTGCCAACTCTCACGCTTTGAGTGTGAGAATCACACATTTGAAGAAACTCTCACGCCCTCACGCTGAACAGATATTTCTCACACTCTTGTGAGAAATTCTGTGATCAACGAAAATTTCAAAACTCAGATAAACTGCATGGTCCGCGGGTGTTGGAGAGCCGGGGCTGAGGGAGGGATGGAAGCAGGTGTAGCGGCGGGAACAGATGCAGACAGAAAGCCGGGGCTGGCGAGAGTTTACGGGGCTGGAGAGTGTTTGCGGGGCTGGCGAGTGTTTGCGGGGCTGGCGAGTGTTTGCGGGGCTGGCGAGTGTTTGCGGGGGACAGATGCTGTGAACAGGGCTGGTGAGTCGCTCTCTGCAGCTCCGGCCATGGAGCAGCCTCAGTGCAAGTCCCGGGCCGATCGGAGGCGTCGGAAGCGTTGCGCCGCTGCCGCGAGAGTCTCGGTTCCGATGGGACAGAGACTCTCAAAGGGAAGTGGAGAGAGGGGGGAAGGAGACAGAGGACACAGAGAGAGGGGAGAGACAGAGGGGAAGTGAATGGGGAGAGAGAAGAATGAGAGGGAGGGGGGGGAGAGGGGAGAGAGTGAGGTGGGAGAGTGTGGGAAGAGAGAGAGGGAAGAAAGAGGGAAGAAAGAGAGGGGGTGGAAAGGGAGGATAGGGTAGGTGAGAATGGGAAAGAGAGAGAGAGAGGGGGAAGAGAAAAACGGGGGAAAGAGAGGAAGATGGAGGGGCAAAGAGAAATAGGAGGCAGAGACAGAGGCGAAAGAGAGCAAAGGGGAGAGTGAGGTGGGAGGGAGAAATGGGGGAGAGAGAGGGGGAGAGAGAAGATGAGAGAGGAGGAGAGGGAGGGAGGGGGGGAGAGTGAGGGGGGAGAGTGAGGGGGGAGAGTGAGGGGGGAGAGAGAGAGAGTGGGCAGAGGGAGGGCAGAGGGAGGGCAGAGGGAGGGCAGAGGGAGGGCAGAGGGAGGGCAGAGGGAGGAGAGGGTAGGTGAGAATGGGAGAGGGGGAGAGAGAGAGAGGGGGAAGAGAAACATGGGGAAAGAGAGGGAGATGGGGGGCAAAGAGAAATAGGAGGCAGAGTCAGAGAAGAAAGAGAGGGGAGAGAGAGCAAAGGGGTGAGGTGGGAGGGAGAAATGGGGGAGAGAGAGGGGAGAGAGAGTTAGGGGAAAGAGAGAGAGAGGGACAGAGGGGAAGGGGAGAGAAAGAGAGGGGGGAGAGTGAGGTGGAAGAGAGAGAGAGGGCGGAGAGAGAGCGGAGGGAGAGAGGGGAGGGGGGAGAGAGAGAGGGATAGAGAGGCAGGGCTGCCAACTCCCATGCACTGAGCGTGAGAATCACGCATTTCGCCAAATTCTCACGCTGATCACAAATTTCTCACACTCTGTCGTGAGAAATTCTGTGATCAATGAAAATTTCAAAACTCATATCAACTGCACGGGCCATGGGAGTTGGAAGCAGAAGCAGAGACAGGGACAGATTCAGACAGGGAGCGAGGCTAGCGAGTGTTTGCCGGGCTGGCGGGTCGCTCACTGCAGCTCCGGCCATGGAGCAGCCTCAGTGCAAGGCATCGGAAGCGTTGCGCCGCTGCCGTGAGAGTCTCTGTGCCAAATTCGCCCAGGTGACCGGCATGGATCAGGCTGCGGCTCGGTGCATCCTGGAGGACAACCAGTGGCTGCTGGAAGTAAGTACCAGGCACTGGGTAGAAACGGTGGAAGATAGTGGACTTCAAATAGGGGTGGTTGGAGAAAGCATCCTGCTTGCCTGCTAGATTTTCACCTACTGTAACTGCGGGAAAAATGGTCCCGTTGTTGGGGGTGTTCAGAACCAGGGGTCACAGTTTAATAATAAAGGGGGGGCCAGTTAGGACTGAGATGAGGACAAACTTTCTTCACACAGAGAGTTGTGAATCTGTGGAATTCTCTGCCACAGAAGGCAGTGCAGGCCAATTCACTGGATGTTTTCAAGAGAGTTATATTTAGCTCACAAAATCAAGGGATATGGGGAAAAAAAACAGGTACTGATTCTAGATGAATAGCCATGGTCATATTGAATAGCACTGCTGGCTCGAAGGGACGATGGCCTATTCCTGCACCTATTTTCTATGTTTCTATGCTTGAGTATATGGCAATAAGACTCGATCACTTGATTTTGAAGCATTCATGCATGGTGGAGGTATAATGTGGTCATAGTGATACAGTGTGAAAACAAGCCCTTCAGCGCAACTTGCCCACATGTCCCAGCTACGCTACCTGCTTTTGGTCCATACCTCCAAACCTGTCATTCCATGTATCAGTCTAACTGTTTTTTAAATGTTGGGATGGTCCCTGCCTCAACTACCTCCTCTGGCAGCTTGTTCCAAACATCCACCCCTTTCGTGTGGATAAAGTTACCCCATAAAAAGTTACCTCTTAAAAATACTTCATACAAAAAACATTGCAATCATACTTCTACAATGCACTAAAACACGATTTGAATACATCAAATTTCAAAAAGTTCCTATCCTGGGAGGGGGGACCCTCCTCTTCCACACCCTCTCCCCAATCGGTTGTTCCACTCCCTCACCGGGTACCCCCAAGGCCAGTGATCGCTGAGCCTCCCCACTTTCTAAAACGCTCCGCGGCCCCTGGTTCAGATGGAGAACACTGCCAGATGTGAGCAGGGAACTGAGGCCAGTTGTCCATGATGTTTGGATCCCAATGGTCAGCGCTTCATGTTTCAGAGTTGGCTAATATTATTGATTTATAATTAGCCTGATGACTTCAGGACAGTTTGTTATGAAAATGAAAGAAATGGTATCAGAATACATACAGCTGAGTGAGTATAATTTTATGGATGGGAATTGTGTTCAAACAATTGATGACTTCTTTGACAAAGTGACTAGCATGTTAGATAGCAAGGAAGCCAATGAATGTAGCAAATGTTGTTATCCATAATTTGGTCTGTGAAGTGCCCCATTAAGGATTACTGCATTAGCTAAGCACCTGTGGACTTGAATGTAGTAGGTTAAGTCCAGGGGGTCAGATATGGGGCTTTATGTGTGGGCCAGATATATTGTCAGTGCAAAGGGGCTAGGAGCAAGGCCAAGTGTGCATCCAGAGTCAAGGTCTGGAATAGTACTAGGTGTGCAGTCAAAGCTGGGACCAGGGGTGTATTCAGCACTGGGAACCTAAGCAGGTAAGCAGCTATAATCAGGGCAGAATAGGGGGCCAGGTGTAGGGCTGGACTCAAGGACAGGAACGAGAGAAGGTATGCAACTGGAGTCAGGGCGAGGAGTAGTACCATGTGTGCAGTGAGACCCAGGTTGGCCAACATGGGCCAAGTGTTTGATTATAATCTGATTTCCATACATGCATACACTAAGATCATTCATGTGCTGCACGTATGGATCAGAGCCTGGGCTCTTCTGTGGAATGTAATTAGGAATGTAATTTACTCTAACCTTATTCATAGCTAATCCAATTTAAAGCATACATATTGCATTCAAGTGTAAGTTAAAAGACTCGCTACAGTATGCACTATATTACACAATTTCAAGCTGAAAAATGCAAAAGTCCCATACCAATGGGAGGGGGGACACCCTCCTCCCACAACCCCCCCCCCCCCCCCCGGTCGCTACGCTCCCTCGGGCGTGGTCTCACAATTTCTCACTCCCAACTCTCACCCAATGTTGGCAGCCCTGTCTTCTATAAAAGAAGATAGATGTAGTTGCAACAACCCAAGATCTCAGCTTTATTGGCTGATATCCTAATAAGATTTAATTTTGTGTGCATACAGAAACTTCATCACCCATGTGATCTCAGTAATAATTCTCAAATAATAGTAACTATTATTCTCAAATGCAAAAACTCGCAGAATACCTGGAGATGAGTAAAATACTTCCTTGAAAGCCAGTCCGTACATTGCTTTACTTCTGATTCACTGTTACTTTTCTCTGGACTCCCAATTCTCGCACAACTTTGTGCTAAAGGAGATTCTGTGGGACACTTTGCAGCCTCGACCTTTAAAGTAAAGAAAATTCACTAACTGTAATGTAAATTTCAGAAGAAGTGATCTGACAATGATGTTTCGAGATGATTATGGTTTTAATCAGACCTGCGTCTTCAATACAGTTGGCCATGAAAGAACTCTTCTTGTAAATAACACCTATCCACTTTCTGGTTTCTATTATAATATCCAAATATCCTTTGAATATCCTCTTCATCAACTATTCAAAGCCAAAGAACAACGAATAGAAAAATATATACACTCAAGTGGTCATCATGTTATTCTGATCCTGATTACTAATGCCTTGTGTTCTTTAACATTGTGTTCTAATGGCTTGTTCACGATCTAACAGCTTCGTAAGTACAACTCACCTTTTTGTGTTTGAAAAAAACTTGAAATTTAGGTCAGGCAGCATCTGTAAAGAGTTAACGTTTGAGGTCAATGACCATTCATCAGAACTGAAAAAGTGAGAAAACTAAAATGTTTTTAGATGCAGAGGGAAAGGGAACAGTACAAAGGGAATACAGTATATCTGAAAGAGTGATGACCAAGACCGTCCATGTGACCTAGTTACTTTAGGTGCTCTATGAGAGGAACGAATGCTAGTTAATCAGAGTTGATAGTCCGAAGGAGTGCAAATCAAGAAAGATGAATGAGGACAGCTGGAGAGTTTTTTTTTAAACATGCTGGTTTATTGAGATGCAGAGCACAACAGTTACTGGAAATGTTAAATTAAAATACGTTAATAATATTTGATAGGTCAGGTAACATCCACAGTCAAAACAGCATAGAATGCTAGTAACAAGGAGGCCAGTCTAGGAATGGATCGAGAGTTAAAGTTTGTTGATTGGAAACTGAGGTACACCCTGAATGGGGAGAAAGGATGAGGAAAAATAACTAGTGTTATATATTGTGCAGCTCATGGGCAAGTTCTGCCAATCCGGAGGACAGGCGAGATCCTGGGGAGGTGAAGAGGGGGAGTCGGGGATTGAGGGAGAGGAGGGACTAGGGAGGGTGAGGAGGGAGAGTGTGGGAATAGAGGGAGAGGAGTGGGGGTGATAGGGTGTGGGGAATAGATGGACTGCCCCCACCGCTCTCCCTCCCTCTCCACTCTTCCCCCAATCCCTCTCACCCTCCCTCCCCTACCCCATCTCCTCCTCCATCCCCACACTCCCCCTCCCTCCACACGCTTCCCCCTCTCTCCCCCCACCCCATCCCCACCCTCCCACCTCCCCCCTTCCTCCCCTCCCTCTCTCTCTCCTCCCATATCTCACCCATCCTCCCTCCCTCTCCCCCTTCTGTCTCTGCCCCTTTCTCTTTGTCTCTCCCCATTCTCTCTCGGCTCTCACTCTCTTACCCCCCCCCCCCCCAGATGGGCCTGCGTGTTGGGGGCTGTGCGTCAGTGGGGTAAAAGGAGCAAATTAATAATATGAATATAATATCAAGGGGGGTTGTTAGCGAGTGTGCGGGGGGGTAGGTAGTGTGTGTGACACCGCATGCCGCGCCCCCCCCCCCCCCCCGCAACCACACGTTGGGGGAACAGACCCAACAGGTCTGCACTTGGTCTAGTATATCATTAAAAGTCTCATCTTGTATGTGTGTGTGTGTGTGTATCTGTATGTGTTTTTCTACCTTTCATCAAAACGCTATGCGGTAGCGCTTCGATTTTTACATATTCTGACCCACATTTTTCCACTCCATGCAATAATCAGGTTCACTTAAGATTTCATCCTATATTTAACAAGTTTTTGATGATTCAAATTTTCAGAAAAAGGCAAAAAACAGTTCTCACACACAGCTTTGTTCCAGGACTTTCCAATGATTATGTCCCAATGCCCCCCCCCCCCCTCCCCTCCCTCCCCCCCCCCCCCGGTCCAGATGGGATCCCAGCTGAGATCTTAAAGGAAGGTGAACTGGAGCTCCTGTACCACATCCATACCCTACTCCTCAAGGTCTGAGAAAAAGAAGAGCTTCCCTCAGAACTCAGGGATACTCTAATGGTGACCATTTTCCAGAAGGGGGACAAGGCTGAATGTGGAAACTACAGGGGCATCTCGCTCCTGTCAACAACAGGCAAAGTCCTAGCTCATGTCCTCACAAACGGACTTCTACCACTGTCCGCGGAGGTACTCGTAGCATCACAGTGTGGCTTCCGCCCATCCTGAGGTACAGCAGACATGATATTCACAGCACAACTCCAGGAAAAATGCCGCGAACAAGACCTGACAAAGGCTTTTGACTCTTTGGAGCACACTATCAAGGTACGGTTGTCATGACATATTGAGGCTTTACATGATGGCATGTCAGTCACAGTGCTCAGCAACTGCAGCTCTGAGTCCGAGCCCTTCACTGTGGAAACGGGGGTCAAACAGGGATGCATCATCGCACCCACCCTGTTTGTCGTCTTCATTGCTGCCTTACTTCACCTCATTGGTGAACAGCTGCCACAGGGGATCCCAATCCTCTACAGAACTGACAGTGGGCTCTTCAACCTTAATAGGTTGAAGGCCAAGAGCAAAGTCAGTAACACCACCATCATGGAGCTTCAGTATGCGAACGACTGTGCCATTGTATCACACTCTGCAGAAGACCTTCAGGGCATCATGAATGCTTTTGCCAAGGCATAGAACCATGGGCCTAGTCCTACACATCAACCTCCACCCAACCAGCCGTCTACCCAGCGCACTATAAAAGTGGACAACACCACTCTTGAAAACGTTGACCACTTCCCATACCTTGGCGGTATTCTTTCCTCAAAAGCTCACATTGACTCTGAGGTCAACCATCACCCGAGTTGTGTCAGCGGGGCCTACGCCACACTTAGGAAAAGAGTCTTTGAAGACCAAGACCTAAAGCCCAAACAAAACTGCAGGTCTACAGAGCCGTTGTCCTCTCCACCCTGCTATATGGAGCCGTCATGGACCAACTACAGCAGGCACCCAAGAGCCGTGGAACAATACCATCAAAGATCCTTACCAAAGATTTTGAAGATCAGCTGGGACCAACATCAGCGTTTTGGAGGAAGCCAACATGGCCAACATCACCACCACATAATGCAGCACCAACTTCGATGGACTGGTCATGTCATCCGCATGTCCAACACACGTCTCCCTAAACACATACTATACTCTTAATTGAAGGAAGGTCAGCGAGCCCCCAGCAGGCCAAATAAATGCTTCAAGGACGACATCAAGAACAGTCTGAAGAAATTGCACATCACATCAAGCAACTGGGAGCACATTGCACTGGACAGGCGCTCCTGGAGGAAATCCATGCAGGAAGGAGCTGCACTTCACGAAATGGAACTACGGCGTGTCGCAGAGACAAAGTGACACCACCATAAAGAGAGAGAGAGGGGGGCCCGAGACTACCAACCACCTCTAGTCTCCACTGCCCACGTTGCACCAAGGAGTGTGGATCACGGATCGACCTCCACAAGTAGACGGCCCAATGGCGAGGACAGTCATACTAGTTTTGAGTGACCACGGATGATGATGATAAGAAAACAGATGCCAGCATATCAATTTAGTTTAAAATACAAGCATAGCAATAACATCCGTAGCCGATCAAACTGATATTGATAAAGCGGAGGCATTTAAGGTAGGTGTTTGCCTTCCGTTTCCTATCTGTCTGTTCCTCCCTCAAGAGGGAAATGCTACGGTTGGAGATTTTGTTGACACAATATCCAAATCTTGAAGTTCGGGGTCTCTCTGTCACAATTTTGCAGAGAATCTACGACTTTGCTCAGCACAGCAATGAAGCAGCAGGCTGTTGTTTAAGAGGATGCAGATAAATTATGGATCAGACGGCAAAATTCATTAGAACTCTACGGGAAAATCTGAATACATTACTGAAGTATAGGCAGTGAATTTCACGTTTCCGTATTTCAAAAACATAGTAAGGCGAGGTAGGGAAGGGGTTCAGAATTTAGATGTGTGGCAGACGTTCGAGGAAATAAGACGACAGAAATAGAAAGTTGGTCAAATCACACAGAAAAAAACAATAGTTGATACAATTGCGAATATGTTGAAAACTCCATCAGAATTTAAAATTTTATAAACAGGGACATAATAAAACATTGTACAATGCTTTAATCCAATGTTGTTCCAATCCCATTATTTTTAAACCAGAGCTTTGGATGTTTTTTGTTTAATGGAGGTGGTCAACAAATTTAACGCAGAGAATCGACAAGATATTATAAGTACGAGCTCAGCCTTGCTTCGGAATTGAGTTGTGAGATACCCACCCACCCTTTTAATGATTCAGGGGTTATACCATCTAAAGCACGAGTTGGTGCCAAACACTTAACACCCGCACTGTAACAGCAGTGTAATTATCCCCTAAACAATTGAAGGTTTAATCTGACGAAACGACGTTTGCAATGCTGAGGTTGCCGTTGCCCTGGAACTATTTATTATTTCTACATCACAAACAAATATTCTGGACCGAACGTTACATTCTGTATTTAAAATAAATGCACTGCAAAATAAGTCAGTCCCACGCAAGCCACGCTCTCCGGCAAAACTAGTCAAGTGAAGTGCACGGATCGTGTCCCGCCTTCTCCTGGACCATGCCTGGATCTCCCAGCTTGAAGCCCCTAACCCGGCTGCTGGAGAGCTCCCTGCCGGTAGGTACCCGCAGCACTGAGCACTGGATGCCGGCGGGGAGCCCCGGGGCACCGTGACCCTGGAGAGGCGAGGGGAGAGGGAGAGGGTTCAGAGAAGCGTCCACATGGGGTGGACATCTCCGCGCTCCGGGAAGTTACTCCAGGCCAGCCTTTTGCGTCTACGGTTTTCTTTAAACCTACACAATAAATGTCGAATTCAATTTGTTATGTGGGCTAATACTCCATTAGCGACGCCTCTCCTTCCCCGACGATGTTCTCTACTGCATAATATAACGCGAAACTCAACGGGGCTTTTATTGTGGAAATGAGTTATTGTGGTCCGATAGATATTATTATAGGCTCTTTTAAGGGTGGGTAATCTGAAGAAACCACGTTATTCGATTTAAAATACATTCGAGATGAAAGTTGACGTAGGCGGATAGAGCGTTAAGCGCGCACTGTGTGGTCCGTTGGTTATTATTTGTTGAGGATTTAAACGCCGCCGCACTCACAGCTCCGGGGTATTCTGTCTGCAGCCGCCTGTGGACGGTGATGTGGCCCGCGCCGCGCTTCCGACTGCTCATGGTCGGCGGCGCGCGAGGAGTAGGGCCAACCAACTGCCAACTGCCAACCGCCAACCGCTCCTTCACTCGGCTGCAGGCGGGGAGAGGGAGGGAAGATCACGGCAGCGCTCTGCGCCGCTCTCAGCGTCCGACCTCCCCACCCGCTTCAATAGCAACACCTGCAGCGTGTTTCGCCAGCGGTGCTTTGCTGTGTTTATAAATATCAACTGGATTCTTCCGCCTTAAGTGTGCCGATAAACATACCAAATACCCAAACGTTTCTATGGCGACGCGGCCATGCCGGCCACGCTATTATGATTGCTAGTTATCCTGGCCAATCAACGTTAAAAGAAGTGCCGATGACTGTTTGTGCGGGAAGCAACTACAGATGCTGGTTTACAGCGAAGACAGACACAAAATGCCGGAGTAAAACAGCGGGACAGGCAGTCTGGAGAAGGGTCTCGACCCGAAACGTCACCCATTCCTTCTCTGCCTGTCCCGCTGAGTTACTCCAGCATTTTGTGTCTCTGCCGATCCGATCGATGCCTGTTTCTCTCTCCGCCGTTGTACTAGTTTCACTGTCGCCCTGTTGAGTTTCATTATCACCTACCCCACGGCTAACAATGGACCGCTTCACTGATCATCGTTACTTCTTTCCATATATCTCATTCATTTGTTCAATATCTCTCTAGATCACTCGTTTTTTTCCCCTCTCCCCTGACTCTCAGTCTGAAGAAAGGTCTCGACCCGAAACGTCACCTATTCCCTTTTCTCCAGAGATGTTGCTTGACCCGCTGAGTTACTCCAGCATTTTATGTCCATATCTTCGGTTTTAACCAGCATCTGCGTTTCTTTTCACGCCCATGTCTGTTTATTGTTGCTGTTCAGCCCAATTGGAGTGTGCGGGAGGCGGGACATCACCTTCCAGAGGCGAGGCGCCGCTGCTGCCCCATCGCCATCAGCCGCCTTTCTGCTGCGAAAGAATTACCTCTCACTTGCTGTATCCTTCTCTCGCTGCTCTCCGCATGCCGACCTCTTCACCTGCGAGACTCGGGCTGTGGTGTGCGGGCCGGAGATAGCAGGAATGCTGCCCTGAGCTGACTTCGACCGCAGTTACGGAATGGTAACCGTGACCGTTCAGTGTGTGAAGAAGGGTCTCGACCCGAAACGTCGCCGATCTCCTTCGCTCCTTAGATGCTGCTGCACCCGCTGAGTTTCTCCAGCTTTTTGTGTAACCCACCGTTCAGTGTCAATGTTTGGGGAGGAACTGCAGACGCTGGTTCAAACCGAAGACAGACACAAAGAGCTGGAGCAACTCAGCGGGTCAAGCAGCATCACTGGAAGTCTGAAGAAGGGCCTCTACCCGAAATGTCACCTATTCCATTTTCTCCGGAGTTGCTGTCTGTCCCGCTGAGTTATTCCAGCTTTTTGTGTGTCTACTGTTCAGTGTTGGTCGCCCTCCTGAAGCAGGGCTCCGGGCAGCGACTTGAACGTAAAATAACACAGTGCTGGAGTAATTTAGCGGATCAGGCAGCATGTCTGGAGATCATGGACAGGTCACGTTTCGGGCGAAACACTTCGGGTTTTAATCCGAACAACTTGAACGTATTCTGCCTGTAACACCATGATCTCTTCCGTGCTATAACCCAAAAGTTCCGAAACTCTCTTTTATTCGAATTTATTTCTTCGACCATCTACCAGATTACCTCCAAAACAATCTTCAATTATGTTGTCACCCAGACTCGTTACCACAGTTACATGCATTTATTGGTACTGCTATCTCCTCCCATCTTCCCCTGACATCAACCAATCACCTCTTCCTCACCAACCCCCTAAGTTACTGCAGCACTTTGTGAATGTTCTCCAGAAATGTTCCCTGACCCATCTCCTTGTTTAGCTTTCTTCCCCACTCCACCATGACAATCTGCCTGAACAAGAGTTGCAACCTGGAACCAGCATCTGCAGTTCCTTGTTTCTCCATCCGTCACTTCTAGCCCTTGACACAACCCTTCAGCTCACTGCTATATACCAGCATTCTCCCTCTACTCCCATCAGCCTTTAAGTGGGTCCCGTCCCAAAATGTTGTCTGTTCATTTCCCTCCACAGATGCTGCTTGGCAGCAGTTTGTATTTTCTTAATTGGCTCAGATTCAAATCAAAGATGGCGTTGCTCTTCGACCAGCCATTTTGTACCGATCTGTTGGCCAGTAGCAGTGTCCTAACTATCTGACCAGCACATCTCACTGCCCATTCTGCCTCTCATCTTCACTGAATCATCGTCACTGTGTATCATACCACCTACTTTAGAGTCATCTGCACTGCCATTAACTTTACCAAGTTCCATTGTCTTCATGTTTTTTTCTCTGCAGTGGGAAAAAATAATCTTTGTAAAGTGGTTCGAACTTGCTCACAATACCATGGTATTGTTAGGTCAGCCCCAATTCGGCTTCTGATCAGTCGTGAACTTCTGAATATTGGTGGTGGAGGACTTATCAATAGTGGATTCATTACCAATGTTTTGTTCAGATTAGTTTAGAGATACAGCGTGGAAACAGGCCCTTCAGGCCCGAGTCCATACCGACCAGAAATCCCTGAACGTTAACACTAGCCTACGCACACTAAGGACAATTTTACATTTATACCAAGCCAATTAACCTACCAACCTGTACGTCTTTGGAGTGTGGGAGGAACCGAAGATCTCAGAGATAACCCACGCAGGTCACATGGAGAACGTACAAACTCCGTACAGACAAGCCCCCATAGTCAGGATTGAACCCGGATCTCTGTAAGACAGTAGTTGAGTGGTAATAGTGTGGGTTGGATACAGGGATATTTGCTTTATTGGAATGGTTTTTATCCTTTATCAATGTAGTCAATTGCAACATTATTTTGTGGAAATGAATGGTACTAAAAGACCAATCCCTGTAAATGCTGGAGGTAATGATGCTCAAGAACACAAATCTAGCAATTAAGGTAACATAAATTAAAATAAAACATTGTCTTTGGTTTTGATGTTTTGAATTATGATACAATGTTATGTTCCTTTATTTTATCAGGAGAAATTGAAATTGGGCGAGTACCAGGATTTGTTGACTCAAGCCCTGATTGCAACAAATCATGTTCAGGACTGTGCAATCATAGACGTGAAAAATCACTCTACGATATTAGCCTCCAGAGGATTCAGAGTAAGAATCTTGAATTCTTTATAGATTCGAAGATGAGTTCAACACCTTGTAGAACAGATAAGAATGTTTGTTTATAATAATCTAAAGAAAACATCTCACAATTCCACCCCAGGTCAGAATGGGAGTGAGATTCTTTGTTATTCCCATGATAAAATGAAAATTGCTGGTGTGGTGGCACTTGGAAAAATTCCTTATTTTGCAGTGCAAATGGATACTGGGTCATTTAACATGCAGAGGTCAATGATTTGAAACATTAATAGTTCTTTCTTCAAAGTTGCTATCTGAGTAGCCGTGGTTAACTGCAGTTATTTGTAAGTTGCACATACTGCAGCCATGGTGATGGAGAGAATGAATGTTTAAGGTGATGGATGAGTCACCACTCAAGTAAGCTGCTTTGTTCTGGTTGGTGTTGAGCCTCTTCAGTGCTATTAGAGCTGCATTCATCCAGGCAACTGGGGGATATTGCATTGTACTCATGATTTGTGCCTTTTAGATAGTGGAAAAGGTTTGGAGTATTGGGAAAGAAGTCATTCATCATAGGATATCTGATCTCTGATCTATTATTGTGTTATTCTGGTTCTAATCTTACCCCCTAGTCACGCGAATGATCGATTTGTCTCAGATCAGCGGAGCGGGGAAAACCGATGCAAAAGTCACGCCGTGGCGCCGATTTCTCCACTCGCAATCCGACATGACTCAATTCCTTGACCGCAAATTTATGTTTGGCACTCCGGTGAGATCCCGGACGAGCCCCCAATGTAATTCCGGTTCTAATCTTACCCCCCTAGTCTGGTTCAGTCAAACACCGAATACGAAGCACTGGTAATCAACTCTCTTTATCATCCAATACCAATACAATACCTAGTCCAACACTGCGAGTCTGATCCTAGTCTCTACTCTTTCAAGCCCGTCAGCCTCATTTGAATAGAACAACTCCAGAAGATCAGCACACTCCCATGCCTTATCCCAGAAGATCGGCACACCCCAATATGCTATCCTCTCTTTTATACCTTCACGGACCCTTGGCGCGAAATACATGGGGGGGCAATCCCTACAAGCCAATCAACAATAAGGGTTACAAAATACATTAATTGACAGTTCCCTAACCTACTCACAAAACATCACATAACATAGTTTCGATAGAAACCACTTAGTGGGAAACAGTTCCATTAAGCAAAGAAACATTCTACTAGGTAAAGTAAATAATTTGGGCAAGGCCCCTCTGCTTGACCAATCACTAGTAACGGCGTGAAGACCATGCAACATAGTTAGCAACATTATTATAACCCATCATTTCACAACCAATCCTGAGCATGCATTTGTAGCAGGACCGAGCTCCTACTGCAAAACCTCATACATATTAACAATTAAAAGCCATCTGGACATAAAGCTTTATTCAACCTTGTCCCAGGCCACAGACACTCTGGAGCCATGATCCTCATGGTCTTTGCAGCTTTTGCATAAGATGTCAAGCAGGCTTTACAAAAGCAGAAATCCTCCATTTTGTCAGGCACCCAAAATGCCCAATATTATCATTCCCCTCTTTTATCATACATGATAACAAACAAAAATAAGATTACACGGTTCTTGTTATACAACTTAACAACGATGGTGATGTAATTTATCAGAACCTTAAGTAACTTCCTGAGTTTGCATGGGCATAGTTTCATGATTTCTGACTGACGAGTCTCCATTTCCCGAGTTTGCATGGGCACGAATCATCTTTGTTCATCTCGTTAGCTTAATGTACTCTTGACACTCAATGGGTATGATGTTCCTATACCTAAGAAATTCCTTGACGAAAACAAGTTAGCAGCTTATTCTCGCAATAATACTCTTACAATGGTGAAGATGGACCCATGCATTCTTTCCTTCTACTTTAACCGCAGTTGGAGTAGTCAGGAGAACCTGGTAAGGTCCCTCCCACCGAACCTCCAAACCTTTCCTTACCCAATTTTTCAAGTACATAATCACCAGGCTTGACTTTAATGGAAGGAAGCAAAAGGGGTAATTCACTTTATGCTGCTCGCACCCTAGAATGCAAATCCCTTAGTGCCCGAGTCAAGGCCAGAACGTAATCGGTCATCTCTGTAGTCATGTGATGGAAGCTTACGATTTTTATGGCATTTTGGTTCCACGGGGTTCTTAAAGGACGTCCATAAACAATTTCAGCTGGTCTCTGTCTCGATTTTCCTGCAGGTGTGGCACGCATCTGAAACAAAGCTACAGGGAGTAATTCTATCCAACCAATTCCTGTCTCCGCCTTCAATTGAGCTAATTTAATTTTCAGGGTCTGGTTTGCCCTTTCTACAAGTCCAGCAGCCTGTGGTCGATAAGCCCAGCTGTTCACAGAATTCTTTAATAATCTGCCCAATAAAATGAGGACCATTGTCAGAACTAAGCCGAAATGGGATACCGAACCTAGGGATAATTTCTCGCATAAGCATCTTGACAACAGTAGTCGCTTTGTTATCAAGAGTTGGAAAAGCCTCGATCCATCTGCTGAATACATTAGCAGTCACAAGAACATATCTATATCCCTGGCATTTCTCTAGCTCGATATAATCCATCTGAAGTTTCAAAAGGACCCATGGGCAAAGGTGTTCTTCCATCTTCACAACCTAGTACTTTCCCAGGATTATATTTCTGACAAATAATACAACAGCTACTCACTTTAAGGGCGAAAGTTTGTAATCGTGGATGCCACCAAGTAGCCTAAAGAACATCACCAATTGCTCTCGCACCACAGTGAGTCGCAAAATGCATACACTCCGCAACTCAAACTGCACGAGGATTTGTCATATAAGTCTTCCCTGCCGGAGTAACCCACAATCCCGATATGCAATCTATTGTACATCCAAGCTGTTTCCATAATCTTATATCCTCTTCAGAAGCTTCTTCTTGCAACTGAATAATTTCCTGGATGTTTGGCATTGGCTTTTCCGAGGGAGGCCTGTTACCTGAACTTTTTACCTGCCTCATCATTCTTGGCAACACCAACTTGCGTTCCTGGGATACTTCCTTCGCTGCTTGATCAGCACACCGATTACCTATGTCTATCAGGGTCTGCCCCTTTGTGTGAGCGCTACACTTCATTACCAAAATTTGCCTAGGTAGCATCAGAGCCTTTAATAAATCAGTCACCAATTGCTTATGAGGTATTTGAGTTCCTGCCGAGGTTAGGAATCCTCTATTCCTCCATAGTTGTCCAAAGTCATGTACTACTCCGAATGCATATCCAGAATCTGTATATATGTTCACCCTTAAATCTTTCCCAACAATGCATGCTCTGATCAATGCAAACAGCTCAGCCTGTTGTGCTGAATAGGTTGATTCAAGAGCAGCTGCCTCTACACTGTTCCCATCCTAGTCTACAAAAGCGTATCCAGAAAATTTATTTCCCTGGGGCCCAAAGGATGCACTTCCGTCTACGTATAGTGTCATGTCAGGGTCTTCTATAGGACGTCTTTTAGATCCTCCCTTACAGATGTTTCTTCTTGTATTATGAACAGTCATGTCCTGGTTCTGACTGTTCCTCTGGAGGTGGAATGAGGAAAGATGCCGGATTAATAGTAGTACAATGTCTAAATTGAAATTTTGGATTATTCAATAGATACATTTCATATTTGTTTTGATGAGACATTGTCAGATACTGAGTTTGTAGTTGTCCCAACAAGGCTGCCACCGAATGGGAACTGTACACTACTATTTCCTGCTGTAAGGTCAGGATTGCAGCAGACTGAAGACTATTATAGATTGCTGTTACGATCTGGATGCATAGTGGGTGTCCCCTTGCTACTGGGTCAAGCTTTGATGAATAATAAGCCACTGGTCTGTGCTTATCTCCATGTTTTTGGGTGAGGACTGCAGTTGAACATTCAGAAAAGATGGTACAGTAAAGTCAGAAGGGTCTATCGTAGAGTGGCCTTCCTAATGCTGGGACCTGCATTAAAGATCTCTTCAAATTCTCGAAAGCTTTCTGAGCTTCTTCGGACAACTGAAATTCGCCCTCTAGGCTAGTATAAGGATTAAATTCCTTGGTGTCTCGTGCAATATTAGGGATGCAGGGTCGGCAGTAGTTCACCATAATGTCTCAATTGCTTCGCCTCTTTTGGGACAGGAAATTCGCAAATTGATTCAAGTCTGCTGTTTTATAAACTTCTCTCTGTAGCCAAAATTATTACTCCCAGAAACATGTTGAGCCATTAATACTTTGGACTGAGAGACCACATATCCTAAGGTTGCCAGATGGTTCAATTGAGCAGTATCCTCACGATTGCTCTGCTCATCTAAACTAGCCACTAATAAGTCGTCCACATACTGTACTAAAGTGGATTTCCTTTTAAAACTTAAAGTGCTTAACTGTTCTTGAAGACGTCGAGAAAACAAGGTGGGCGAATTAATAAATCCCTGAGGTAGCCTTGTCCACATATATTGTTGTCCCCTGTAAGTAAAGGCAAATAAATACTGGCTGTTCTTGTGCAGAGGTAATGAGAAGAAGGCATGTTGCAGATTTACAATTGAAAAAATCTTCGCTTCCGCTGGAATTAAAGCTAGAATATGAGCCGGGTTTGGCACCAAGGCATGGAGCGGTTCTACCACTGCATTGACAGATCTTAAGTCCTGGACCATCCTGTACTGGCCCTCTTTCCCTGCCTTGGGCACTGCCAAGATTGGTGTGTTGCAAATAGACTGGCACTTTACTAAGATGTCTTTTTCCAGCAATCCCCGAATCAGCTTGTCTATACTAGGAATTGCCTGTTGTTTTAATGGGTACTGCTGTATCGAAGGCAGTGTCACCTGGATGGGATCAATGCAAACACATCCTACCTGAGTTGCGTCTTCTGCCCATACTGAGGGTCCACATACTCACATACCTCACTCCCCAGATGCTGGCGTAGCTGGGCAACAACTGTCCTCAAGGTCTGATAATACTTAACAGTACATTGATTAGACAAGTTTTGTTCTTCATATACATTCGGATCTGCCAGATCAATTGCTTTCTTTACCATTCCCCCAAAGTCTTTCGCACTTGCTGGAAAATTCACCTTCCTCGTGATGTGTGGAGCAACCCCTGAAGCTCGTTTCCATATGTCTAGGGGTATTTTAACATACTCTGCAGTTCCTTCTCATCCTGTTACCGGTGCCAAAATATTCACATTCCAATTTTTTCCTTCATAAGGTCTGAAAAAGGTTTATAATTCTTTATTTTTGCCATTTCTATCATAGTCCAATGTAATATGAAATGGAGGCTCTTCATCTAAGTCTAAGGACCACTATTGGGGTGTCACTGTTGATTGGCTTTGTCTTTCGGGAGCCCAGGGGTTTACTATTATTCCACCGTCGCTGCAGTCAATTTTCAATTGAAATGCGCAGAGCAAATCTCTAGCCATCAAATTGCAATCCAATCTAGTTGTTGTCTTGCTTTGATACACCAACTGGCTTAGAAATGGGATACTGGCAAACTTGTCCCTGAAATCTGGACAGGCTCTGAACTTCACTAGACTTGGAAAGGTTATAAATTGATTAAAGAGATGACATGGATGCCCCGTATCTACCAGAAAGATACACATCCTTCCCTCTACTCGCAATGATAGTACAGGTACTTTGTCAGATTTGCATCCAGTCACCATCAAGTTAGCTAATCAGGAACGTGAGAATGGATTAATTTGAGAGAAGGGTGTATGTGTTCTCTGCCCCTGATTTCTTTGCCAGTTCCCTCTTTGTTCTCTCTGTTCTCTCCGTTGAGTCCCTCCTTCATTTTGTCCTCCTGTTGGGCACTCCCTACTCCAGTGACCTAATCCACTGCAAGCATAACATCGGTCTGGTCCCAATATTCTATTCCCTATCGAGTGTTGTCTTGGGGAAATTGGTTCTGGGGAGGTGGTTCATCAGGGTAACCTGGATAATCTGGTTCTGGCGCCCTTGTCCAATCTGGCAATCATGGCTTGCTCTTGTCTGAGGACCATTCCATAAATCTAAATTAGACTTTGGCACCTCCTTCTTTGTTACATATTCAGGTTTTGTCTTAACTACTGGTTGATTCTCTTGTTTTCTAATATCCTTCCAGTGATGCCTCACTGCATGAGCCATTTGATTAGAACTGTTCTCTGACCAGTCCATGTTGTTTGTCTTAATAGCTTCGGCTACATTAGTTGGCAGACAGTTTAACAATATTATGCAGTACTGAGGTGACTTTGCCCCATTCCGAAAATTTAGATCTCCTGACTGCTCCATATATAGTACCAATAACCTTTCTAAAAACTCTGCTCCTTCTCCTTTCTTTGGTCGAACATCCAGAATCCTAGCAATGTCTATAGGAGGGTAGTGGCAGGGCAATTAAAACTGCATCTTCTCTTGCATTATTGTCAGCGATTATCTTAGCCAGTGCTTCATGAGTTAGGTGTCCTAAAGTGGCTAGGAACCTGGTATGCTCTGTAAGAGTTATGATCTATTGTATTACAGCCCACAAATTTCTTGAATCCGTGTGATAAACACACAAAGTGGTCCAGAGATAGTCCACAAAGGAAGCAGGTGATTTTTTTCTGTCAGGTATTTTATTCAGTACTGCCATAATTTAATTGGGTTTATTTCCATGGGGAATATACATCAATGGTTCACGAATTGCATTAGCCGGATCAAAGGCTGGGTTAGGTATCTCCCTAACTGGGAACTGACGACGGGATATTTGTTCTTCCTTCATTTTGCGGGGAAGACGATATTTCTTAAAGGCATATCTTGTCTCTCTGGGCGGTCGTCTTATTCTTCTAGGTTTAGCCTCATAAAATGGTTCTGGTGATCGTACTTTGTCTTTAAACACGGGAGCTATTTTATTTGTTTTACTCCTTGTACAGTGTGCTACTGGAATATCTGTTAGTGCTGGAGCTGTTGGGGACAAATAAATCTGTGCTGGTGCTGCTATCTGGTGAGCAGACGATACTATAGGGATCAGCAGGGGGTGTGGGTGGTGCTGCAGACACAGGAGGAGGTCTGTGATGCGCACAATGTGCTGGATGTGAAGGTGGAGTAAAGGGAGCGCAAGGGGAATAAGGTGCAGGCTGCAAACTTCTTTTAATTCGAACGCTCTCCTTATCTTCTAAATATTCTTCATCTCCCCCTTCCAAACCAAAGCCAATCAGTGGGTCCCTTTACTCTAAGTCTACAAATGCCTGTTTCCCTTTAGGAGTCCGCTTTTACTCCCGTTCCCTATGTTCTTTATACGCACATCCTCATTCCTTCTTTAAGGTATCTAGAGGTTTGTTTCCTTCATCATCCTTTAACTCTATTCCAAGCTTCTAAGCCGCCTCCTGCCAATTCGCCATTATTGCAGCCTCTCTGCATTCACTTAGTTCTTTGTAATATTGTCTCCATAGCCCAATAAGTTCCATTGCTACATCACTTTGGCATCATTGCCAAAACAATCTTCTCAATGTATGTTACGCCCTCCAGTGTTCCAACCTCTCCTTCGGGCCACAAATCAACTCCTAATTTTTTATTCAATGTTCTCAAAAAATATTTCAATCTTTCCGCTTTTTGAGGGAACTCACTGCAAACTAATTGTAATGGGTTTTCTGTGTCTTCTATAGTATCTCTCTCTCTATCTGGTTTCCCATTGTTACTTACATTGGACCCAATATCTCAAACGATTCACACTTACATAGAAAACATAGAAACATAGAAAATAGGTGCAGGAGGAGGCCATTCGGCCCTTCGAGCCAGCACCGCCATTCATTGTGATTCACTCACAAATTCCTATGACTTAACAAGTTTGTTCACAAACAATGGCCAAAAGTTCTTCAATGCGCCAGTAAGTCTCTCACACAATGAATCTCTCCTTTCAACCTGGGTACCCAAAATTCTTTCATACCAATCTCACGCACAGATATCACATAAGCTTTTAAATCGGTAAACACTCTTAGTTCAAGGTGAGGACCACCTTCTCAGCGGAACAATCAAACACACTACAGCAGCAAATCTCCTGCACTCAAAACACTTCAATCCAAACAAAAGCAGATAAGCTCGTAACATGCAAGCAAAATCGTACTTAAACAAGAAATAATACTACTAATAACTATCATAAAAAAAACACACTGCAATGTAAAATACAAGCATTCAACTAATAAGAATTCACTAACTGTACAGTTCTAAAGTAAATCATAATATTCTAAATGACCCAAATCGCGCTGTGAAAGGAACCCCTCCGACGGATACTGGAGACTTTGCCTTCAAAGAACTTTTTCATTTGACGATACTATTCTCTTCAAGGAACGTTTCCACTGAGGTAATGAGAAGGTACATCTTCCTCTCCCAAGTTACACTTGATGGTACTATAGGGAGGTTTCACGGCAGTCGGGTCATGACCCATGACCCGTACTGTTGCTACGCTATGCCAAGTGGAGTACACGCGATGAACTGCAGGTAAGCACTTACCATTGTTTCCAGCATAGCGGGCCCGTTAAAACCCGCCAAAATTGTTAATTTTTGCGCTGTAAATAATTATGGAAATCGGGATAAGCGTGAGAGACATTTAGCCTACATCAGAATTCCAAAAGTGAGGAAAAATGACGGTAGATAGAAGCGAGAGCTGAAGGGACAACAACAGCCCGAGTGCTTGGCGAATATTGGCCGTTTGCTCACTGCATTTCATCAACTAAGGCATTATTTGTGTTTTTTCTTGATTCCTTTATCATCTAAAAACTTTCAGAAGTGATAAATCTGGCTGTACAATTTTTAAATCGCCCATTGTTCTCAAGTGGATTTTTACATACAAAAAGAAAACGCCTCTGAAGCAAAATTTACAGCCAGATTTATCACTTCTGAGACATTTTAGATACCAAAGGAATCAAGAAAAAACACAAATAATGCCTTACTGTTGATGAAATGCAGTGAGCAAACGCGATAATTCCCAATATTTTCAATTCTGATATCTGCACGGCCAATGTTTGCCAAGCACTTTAGCTGTTGTTGTCCCTTCAGCTCTCGCTTCTCGTTACCTTAATTGCGCTTCACTTTTGGAATTCTGAAGTTGGGTACATGTCTCTCACGCTTACCCTGACTTCCACAATTTTTTACAGCGCAATAATCCACCATTTTGGCTGTTTTTAACAGGTAGGAAAGTACACATTTCTTGTATTAATACCATATACCGGATGTTACGGATGTCCTCCAGATGGTTTGAGCGGTTCCGTGCGTCAAGCCCTATGACCCAGTGACCTCACGTGCAACCCCCCTATTCTCTTCAAGGCACTTTTTCCACTAACATGTGCTTCTTCCTCTCCCAAGTTACTTTTACACTAACAGGTTACTCTTTCCCAGAACCACAGGATATGCCCCCTTGATCACACAGTCATGATTTGGACTCCAATTACAACAGCAGTTTTAATCACGCTATATTAACACAAGTCACGATTCAAACTACGATTACAACAGCAGTATCTAACACGCAAACACTCTATTACAATGGCAATATTATTATATTAATAAATTATACTAAGTTATATTTAATTACGAATATATTTTACAATTTTACAAGATCGATATATACAATAACCAGTGCCCTCAATATGAACACCCGGAATAGATCAAAACGGATCTCTACATAATAACCAGTGTCCTTCAATATGAAACCCTGAATTTGGTGAAATCTGAATCGGAAAATTTAGATTGCTGTTCCAGATAGTAGATGTGTCTCCACCCTCTCAGTGATGCTTTTAAGTATTTCTCAGCCAATCTATGCGCCAACACTGAGTTCCCAGTACTGTTCCGATCTTAAACCCCCTAGGCCTCTCCTTCCCACCTTCCCACCTTCAGCACGTATCCGCTTTGTGCTGGTCTTCGATGCTGATTTTTAAAGTGTCTCTTTCCAATCGCATTCTCAGCACCGATACAGTACTTCCTCCTCTTATTACTGTTTCCGCTTAGTCCTGTCGATGAGGATACCTTGAAATTTGTATTCCAGTCTGAGTGGGGCCTCAAACCCCAGGATTTACCAACTCTCAAATCTCAGGCCAACTCAATGAAACCTGAATGCAACAGCTGTTGTCTAACAAAGGTGTGGGGCCTCAAACCCACAAGGGAAAGGCCTTGTGAGTTCAGTCAAACACCAAATATGAAGCACTGGTAATCAACTTTCTTTATTATCCAACACCAATACAATATCTAGTCCAACCGCGAGTCCGATCCTAGTCTTTACTCGTTCAAGCCCTTCAGCTTTGGACGAATAGAACAATTCCAGAAGATCAGCACACTCCCATGTGCTATCCAAGAAGATCGGCACACCCCAATGTGCTCTCCCCTCTTTTATTCCTTCACGGACCCTTGGCGCAACATACATATGGGGGGGTGGGGGGGGGGGGGGGCAGGACCTAGCTCCTTCTGCAAAACCTCATACATATTAACAATTAAAGGCCATCTGGACATCAACCTTTATTCAACCCCGTCCCAGGGCACAGACACTCTGGAGCCATGATTCTCATGGTCTTTGCAGCTTTTGCAAAAGATGTCAAGCAGGCTCTACAAAAGCAGAAATCCTCCATTTTGTCAGCCACCCAAAATGCCCAATATTATCAATTGTAATCAGGCTGATCGAAGTGAGTCTTTCATCAATAATAACTCGTAGGATATTGATGGTTGGGGTCCTTGATACCCATTTACCTTTTTACCAGGGCTTCCTGATGCCACTTTCGGTCAAATGCTCTCTTGATGTTAAGGGCAAATCACTCTTGCCTCATCTCTGAAATTCAGCAGCTTGGTCCATGTTTACACTAAATGTCTAAATAGTTAATTACAGGTACAAAATAAATGTTGCAATGTAGAGCTTGAAGTATTCATCTAGTCAGAGAGTGCATGTGGAAAGAAAAAGTTAGTTTCAGGTAGATGACCTTTGATCAGTCAATTTTGTTGTGTAGCTTCAAGATATAACTTATCGTTGACCTTACCTGAATTAATGCACAGCATATCTTTTTAATTAAATACTGATTTTCATTAACATGAATCATTTTGTTTTTGGCAGCTGGATGCAGAAGAAATTCAGGCTTTCCTGAATGCTTTCACGCAAGCAGACGTCATTCGAGAATATGGCCTCTTGTTTAAGAATATAAACTACATATGTGTCAGAGCAGATAGGAATTCAATATATGGTAAAAATGTAAGATGATAATTATTCTTTAGTTAGATTAAAATTGGCAGATAATCAATTTGTGTTCTATGTACACTCCTTTGGTAGATATTTCTATGAACTGTTTGCATTAGAAGCTAATACTGATCTGAATGAGAAATATTTGAGATGTGGATAAGCTGCTAAAGTTTAAAACAAAAACCGATTAGTTGGTAATTTTTGCACAATGAATTTTGAGTTCTCCCGCACCACATATCTGTTTTATTTATGTTAAGTTAAAAGTAATACTGACATATAAATTAAGCTTTTTAATAACTGGGTGCTCATTGTTTTGAACAGAATAATGAGGGCCTTGTGTTGGTAAAGACTGAAATGTATATCATCTGTGCCATTTACACAAGAGGGATGTATCCAAGTGTATGCGTTGAAGCAGTGGAGAAATTAGGTGAATATTGGGAACATTTTATTTTTGCATGTGTAAAAAGTATACAGTAAATTGAGCATATGTAAATTTTCGGAAGACAATTTAAGGTCCTAACAAGAAACTTGCTTGGAAAATTTACTTTTTTCCCCCACAGCCTATTTTCTTAGCCTCAGAAATTGAGGGTTGTCAGGAACTATAGATGCTTGTGTAGGTATGTCATTGTTTTCTCTTTCAAAGCGCACACAAAAAGCATTTATTGCATCCAGAAGTGATGCGTCATTCCCACTTATGCTATCCAGTTTCGCATTGTAGTAAGTGATAGTTTGAAAGTCCTGCCACAGCTGTCAAATGTCCTTCTTTGTCTCCAGTTTGGTCCAGAATTGTTTCTTCGCACTCGCAATGGCCTTCTGGAGGTCATATCTAGATTTCCTATATGTCTATTCTAAATGTCACATATCTAGTCCAGCAGATTACAAACCCCCTGATTCATCCAGGACTTCTAGTTGGGGAAAACTCAAAATGTTTTTGTAGGTAAATATCTGTCTGTCATTTCTTTATGAAGTCAATGACAACTGTGGCATATTTATTCAGCTCTACAGATGAATCCGTGAACATGTCTCAGTCTGCCAATTCAATGTAGTCCCATAGCTGCTCCCCTGCCTCCCCTGACCATCTTTACATAGTCCTCTTTGTCAGTTCCTTGCCCTTCAGTCTCTGCCTATACACAGGAAGGAGAAGCACAGCCAGGTGGTCAGATTTTCTAAACTGTGGATGGGGGATGGAGCCGTAGTGGTTTTTGATGATGGTATAGCAGTGGTCAAATTGGACTGCTGTTCATTGACTGTGCAATCATCCCACCAAAGTTATCACCAAGCTCTGAGACTTCCAACAAACCATAAGGGTCTTGAACTGACCTGCACTATCCTAATCCAACCTCGGCAACAGAACACTACTGACTCCCTCTTGCATTACTTGAACCTGTTTCAAAGTGTATTTTTGTACAGTCATTTGATATCACTGATTTAGGGTCATAGAGTGATACAGTGTGGAAACAGGCCCTTCGGCCCAAATTGCCCACACCGGCTAACAATGTCACAGCTACATCAGTCCCACTTGCCTGCGCTTGGTCCATATCCTTCAAAACCTGTCCTATCCATGTACCTGTCTAACTGTTTCTTAAACAATAGGATAGTCCCAGCCTCAACTACCTCCTCTGGCAGCTTGTTCCATACACCCACCACCCCTTGTGTGAAAAAGTTACCCCTCGGATTCCTATTAAATTTTTTCCCCTTCACCTTGAACCCATGTCCTCTGGTCCTCGATTCCCCCACTCTGGGCAAGAGACTCTATGCATCTACCTGATTTATGCCCCTCATGATTTTGTATACCTCCATAAGATCTCCGTTCATCCTCCTCCGCTCTTTGGAATAGAGACCTAGCCCGCTCAACCTCTCCCTATAGCTCACACCCTCTAGTCCTGACAACATCCTCGTATATCTTTTTTGAACCCTTTCAAGCTTGACAATATCTTTCCTATAACTTGATGCCTAGAACTGAACACAATATTCCAAATGCGGTCTCACCAACATCTTATACAACTGCAACATTACCTCCCAACGTCTATACTCTGACTGATGAAGGCCAAAATGCCAAAAGCCTTTTTGACCACCTTATCTATCTGCGACACGACCTTCAATGAACCATGCATCTGTACTACTAGATCCCTCTGCACTACACCACTACCCAGAGGCCTACCATTTACTGTGTATGTCCTGCTCTTGTTCGACGTCCCAAAATGCAACACCTCACACTTCTCTGTATTAAATTCCATCAACCATTCCTCCGCCCACCTGGTCAATTGGTCCAGATCCTCCTGCAATCGTTCATAACCATCTTCACAATCTGCAAAACAACTAACTTTTGTATCATCAGCAAACTTGCTAATCTTGCCCTGTAATGTTCTCATCCAAATCATTGATGTTGATGACAAGCAGAAAACCAGCCCAGCACCGAATCCTGAGGCACACCACTAGTCACTGCCATCCAGTCTGAGAATCAACCTTCCACCATTACCCTCTGCTTCCTTGCATGGAGCCAATTTGCTATGCATTCAGCTATCTGTCCTTGGATCCCATGCAATCTAATCTTCCAGAGCAGCCTACCATACGGAACCTTGTTGAACGCCTTACTGACATCCATGTACACAACATCTACAGCTCTGCCCTCATCAACCTTTTTGGTCGTGTCTTAAAAAAAAATCAATCAAATTTGTGAGACACATCCTCCCACGTACAAAACCATGCTGACTATCCCTAATCAGCCCTTGCCCATCCAAATTGAAGTCGCCCATTATAACTGTTTTACCCTTGTTGCACGCATTTCTAATTTCCTGTTTGATGCCATCCCCAACTCGACTACTACTGTTAGGTGGCCTGTACACAAATCCCACCAGCGTTTTCTGCCCCTTAGAGTTTCGCAGCTCTACCCATATAGATTCCACATCCTCCAAGCTAATGTCCTTCCTTTCTATTGCATTAATCTCCTCTCTCACCAGCAACACTATCCCACCTCCCTTTCCTTTCTGTCTATCCCTCCTGAATATTGAATATCCCTGGATGTTCAGCTCCCAGCCTTGATCCCCCTGGAGCCATGTCTCCGTGACCCCAGCTATAGCATATTCATTAATAGCTATGTGCACATTCAACTTGTCCAGCTTATTACGAATGCTCCTTGCATTGAGACACAAAGCCTTCAGGCTTGTTTTTATAACACTCGTACTCCTTGTACAATTATGTTGACAAGTGGTCCCTTTTGATTTTTGCCCTGGAAACCCACCACCTCTTATTCTCTGTTTATTATTTTTTTCTTCTTTCCCCCCTACATGTTGGGTCTGAGTGCTTCCCTTCTCTGCCTCCTGCCTCAGACCCTGTCTACTGGCTTTCTCTATTTGAGTCCCTCCCCACAACCATTCTAGTTTAAAGTCCCCCCGGTAGCCTTTGCAAATTTCCCTGCCGGGATACTGGTCCCCCTCGGGTTCAAGAGGATTTCTTGGAATGTATGCGGGATAGTTTTCTAAACCAACATGTAGAGGAACCAATGAGAGAGCAGGCTATTCTAGACCAGTTTGGCAAAAGAATAAATCAGGGCAGGTAGTGCATCCATGGATAACAAGGGAAATCAGGGATAGTATAAAAACAAAAGATGAAACATACAAATTAGCCAGAAAAAGCAGCCTACCAGAGGACTGGGAGAAATTCAGAGTTCAGCAGAAGAGGACAAAGGGCTTAATTAGGAAAGGGAAAATAGATTATGAAAGAAAACTGGCAAGGAACATAAAAACTGACTGCAAAAGTTTTTATAGATATGTGAAGAGAAAGAGATTAGTTAAAACAAATGTAGGTCCCTTGCAGTCAGAAACAGGTGAATTGATCATGGGGAACAAGGACATGGCAGACCAATTGAATAACTACTTTGGTTCTGTCTTCACTAAGGAAGACATAAACAATCTGCCGGAAATAGCAGGGGACCGGGGGTCAACTAAGGTGGAGGAACGGAGTGAAATCCAGGTTAGCCGAGAAGTGGTGTTGGGTAAATTGAATGGATTAAAGGCCGATAAATCCCCAGGGCCAGATAGTCTGCATCCCAGAGTACTCAAGGAAGTAGCCACAGAAATAGTGGATGCATTAGTGATAATTTTTCAAAACTCCTTAGATTCTGGAGTGGTTCCTGAGGATTGGAGGGTAGCTAATGTAACCCCACTTTAAAAAAAAGGAGGGAGAGAAAACGGGGAATTACAGACCAGTTAGTCTAACATCGGTAGTGGGGAAACTGCTAGTCAGTTATTAAAGATGGGATAGCAGTACATTTGGAAAGTGGTGAAATCATTAGACAAAGTCAGCATGGATTTACGAAAGGTAAATCATGTCTGACGAATCTTATAGAATTTTTCAAGGATGTAACTAGCAGAGTGGATAAGGGAGAACCAGTGGATGTGTTATATCTGGACTTTCAGAAGGCTTTCGACAAGGTCCCACATAAGAGATTAGTATGCAAACTTAAAACACACGGTATTGGGGGTTCAGTATTGATGTGGATAGAGAACTGGCTGGCAGACAGGAAGCAAAGGGTAGGAGTAAACGGGTCCTTTTCAGAATGACAGGCAGTGACTAGTGGGTTACCGCAAGGCTCAGTACTGGGACCCCAGCTATTTACAATATATATTAATGATTTGGACGAGGGAATTGAATGCAACATCTCCAAGTTTGCGGATGACACTAAGCTGGGGGGTAGTGTTAGTTGTGAGGAGGATGTTAGGAGGCTGCAAGGTGACTTGGATAGGCTGGGTGAGTGGGCAAATACATGGCAGATGCAGTATAATGTGGATAAATGTGAGGTTATCCACTTTGGTGGCAAAAACAGGAGGGTAGACTATTATCTTAATGGTGGCAAATTAGGAAAAGGGGAGATGCAACGAGACCTGGGTGTCATGGTACACCAATCATTGAAAGTAGGCATGCAGGTGCAGCAGGCAGTGAAGAAAGCAAATGGTATGTTAGCATTCATAGCGAAAGGATTTGAGTATAGGAGCAGGGAGGTTCTACTGCAGTTGTACAGGGTTCTGGTGAGACCACACCTGGAGTATTGCGTACAGTTTTGGTCTCCAAATCTGAGAAAAGACATTCTTGCCATAGAGGGGGCACAGAGAAAGTTCACCAGACTGATTCCTGGGCTGTCAGGACTTTCATATGAGGAAAGACCGGATAGACTTGGCTTGTACTCGCTAGCATTTAGAAGACTGAGGGGGGATCTTATAGAAACTTACAAAATTCTTAGGGGGTTGGATAGACTAGATGCAGAAAGATTGTTCCCGATGTTGGGAAGGTCCAGAACAAGAGGTCACAGTCTAAGGATAAGGGGGAATTCCTACTCCTGCACCTATTTTCTATGTTTCTATTCTTTTAATTCATTTTTACTTATCATATTTGCAAAGGAGCTTCATATCTAAATGTTGTACAGTTTCTAGTCAGCAAACGAAAAAAATACTCTATGATTCACACAAAATCAGACTTCACAAACTCAAGCAATGCGTGCCTCTTATGTAAGAATAAAGATTTAAAATATATTTGTTTCTTTATTTAAGGTGATTACTTCAAATCAAAAGGCAAATAAAAGGATCAAAGATTGGATTTACAGTGATACACTTGGAGCCAAAATACACTGAATATGTGAAGGGAACTTGACAAATAAAGTTTAGATTTTCTAAAGCCCACCATAGGCTCCTCTCCATCTACTTCTCTAGCAGAAACAGTCAACATTTCATCTGAAAACATGAAAGTATTCTTAAAATCTAGCATGAATTATGTATTATGACTGAAAATCTTTTAGTTATAGAAATAGAATTCAAAAACATGTTTATTGTTTATAAATTCTGCAATGTTGACCATCTGTAAACTTCTAGATTCAGATTGACACTCTTTATATCTTTGTATTTGTAAGCTAATTAAACTACAAATTATGTGTAATTATCGTATATTTCCTTATCATCTGTTCACATGGACTCATCTTTGATCATGTGGAGCCATATTGTTATGCTCAATCCAATACAATTTCAATGAAATTTCATGCGACTTGTGCAGAGCATGGATTTTATTCTGGTATTATTCAAATTAAACCCACAGGCTACCAAGGCCAACTTATTTCCCAATATTCATTCCATCCCAACAATCTCCTACAATCCATGTACCATGATATCCTGAACTCAAACCTTATCACAAATTTGGTGTAGCCTCACAGTGTCAGGCATCCCAGTTTAATCCTGACCGTGGGCGCTGTCTGGGTGGAGTTTGCACGTTCACCCTGTGACCACTTGGGTTTCCTCCAGGGGCTCTGATATCCCAAGACATGTTGGTTTTTAGGTTAATTGGCCTCTGTAAATTTCCCTGGTGTGTAAGAAGTGGGTTAAAAAATTGGGATAATATAGAACTAGTGTGATCGAGTGGTTGACGTTGACTCAGTGGGCCATAGGGCCTGTTTCCATGCTGTATATCTAAATGAACATACACAAAATATTTAATTGGCTGTAAAATGCTTCAGGATGTTCCAAGATAGAGGCCCAAATGTGGGCGTGGCACGTGTTGAGGGGGCATCTTGGTCTGTATGGGCAAGTTGGGTCGAAGGGCCTGTTTCTTTGCTGTCTGACTCTATGACTCGAGAAATACATTTTATATGTACAAAACATTATTTCAAGAATGCAGAAAGGACCATAAAAAACATGCGTCTTTAGTGTTGGCTTTTATTTTTATTTGTTTTTTTCTTTCCGCGTTGAAAATCTGGATATATTTGTATGCAGCAAAATAGGCCAAATATTTGCATGTTTCCAAAACAATTGAAAAAAATTTCAGCATTTACAAGAATCCAGCAGAATATGAAGAATGTAAAAGACAGATTATGAAAAGAAAGAATGGCTTGCATTCAAAATCACAATACATTCATACCAATATAGAGAACATTATTTTGATATTTTAGAGGCAGAAATGGATGTTACAATACCAACTTTCAGTGGAACACAACCAATAACAAGGCATTTGCTTTATTATACTAAGTTCATGATACATGTATATAACAATGCCTATTTATAAACATTCCAAATACTGCAATGCTGGATCATGCTGCACTCCACAGAGAGTACAGTAGAGAATTGCCACCAAGCTGCATTACTTAAGTTATCTTGTTCCTGACTTCCATGCCTGAGAATTACCATGTTAAAGTTAGGAATGAGTTGAAGGTGAAATGCTGGCACATATGGAATCATGCTTAACCTTCAACCTGATCTTCAAGTTTACAAGGCTCAATCATCTTGTTGCAGATCCAGATGAAAAGATAAGTGCAGATAAATGTTTCTCATTATTATTTTAATATGTTGTTGAGCATGAGTTTTTAATCTTTGAAACAATTTGTTTTTATACTGATCTATTTCAACTGTTTTTAAATGTATCATATTACAGATTATCAGGCCTGAAAGCCTGAGTCCACCAGCTGAGGCTCAGGCATTTCTCTGTGCATTAGGACTCTGTGACGCTGATGCATGGTGGACATTTGGATTTGTGAGACCTCATAATCTCTGGCTGCAGGCATATTGCAGGATTGATGTGCGAGCACAAAGGTGGGTTAAAATGAGTGCAGTCTAATTGTCTATATATTTCAGGATAAATGTAATCGAAAGAAAGGGTGGCCAGGAGATCAGGTAATGCTCAAACTCTGCTTTCAATTACACACGCATTGCCAATAAAACTAAATAACATATCACATCTCAAGCCTCTATGGCAGAGATATGTTCAATTTGCAAATGCTAATATATTTCTCCAATGTATAATCAACAACGATGATATAGGTGTATATATATAACCACACTATTTCAAGATATGTCTAACGTCTTAATAAAATTGTTTATTTTCTCTTTGATTTTCTCATCCATGAATTTCTTGAATTGTTCTCGTTCCTGTAAACGGTCATGCTTCTGTCTCTCCAGTTCTTTTTGATAAATATTATCAATGCTGGCCATATGACGCAATTCTTTGTGTGTCAAAGACTGGATATCACCATCATCTCTACTCCCCCTTCGCAGGGACGTGGTTGACATAGATCTTCTAAAACGAGATGGCTCCAAAGCAATTGCACTTGCGGGAGAGGACATGAGAGATCTTCTCTTCACATGCTGTTTTGATAACGACCTTCCGTCAAATTCATCATGAACAAAAGAGTTGGGACTGATTCTCCCATTTAATCCAGCCCAAGTACCCAACAAACTTGAACGTTGCCCTCCAGATTGCGAGTTATTCTGTGTTGATGATGTAGCTGTTTTACCTTTTCCAATAAACAAGGGATTAATTCTAACTCCCTTTGAATTCCAATCTGACTTAGTCTCATCTTTGTCTCCCTTAATCACAGTTTTTAATTGCAAAATTAAGTCATCTAATTTAAAATTTTGGAGTATTGATTTTTGTCTTAACAAATTCTGAAGTTCCTCTGTTACAGTTGTACTTTCTTGCTGTAATGATGACAGAACAATGCGATGGCCATGGTGCAGATGGTCCAGTCGACTGAGTAAGAGCACATCTTCTTTTTTATTTTTTAAATGTGCATCCACTGTCAGCATTGGAGAGTTCTTTGACTTGTTCATAATTGTATTGTTAGTTGAATGATTTCCTCAACAGACTCTTGAAATGTTTGAGCATTTTAAAGCAGATAATGAAACAAATAAAATGTAGTTAGTTATACATACTTGATTTATTTATTAAAAAAACATTGAAAGCTTAATTCATTAATTGATTACACTGATTTTTTTTTAGTCTCTTACAGCATCCTAGACGCACCCATTGATTGTTGCAACTTTGTTAACAGTAATAACCCCAAATGTGCAACCTCATATTTTCTCAAAACTGCCAGATTGCTCCTTAATGTTGGTGCAATTCTCCCTCAATCTCCCTCTTCACCATCTTTGCACCAAGACTATCACGAGATCTGAAACTATTGAACCAAAACTGGATTTCAGCAAACGGTTTATCGGTAAGTATTGTTACATTGCACTCTCACAATACCATTCATCAGTTTATTAATCTAATTTATTCTAAAGCTCTATCATTTTGGGTATTATCATCTATGAATGAGGCTGGAATGTTCTACACAGGACTAACAATCATAGTGTGAATGAGCTGGATTTTTGCTCATTATTTGTGGGTCAGTAATAGCATTCTTAACTCTGTGGATTGAAGGCGCACTCCAGAATACAAAACTCCGGGAGGTGCCATTTCTTGGATCTGATATTAAACCGATACCTAGATTGCTCTCGCACAGGATAGTTTCTAGGATGGACAGTCAAATTATTGTCAGATCCTAGTTAATTTTATTCCTCGTCCAGAGTATCACACTGCCAGATTACTCTCAGAAGTCTGAGTCTTCTGATTTTCCTGAAAAAACTGCACTTCAGGAGTGTCACTGTCAGCTGGGAAACCCCTTAACCTGCAAGTTCTGCCCCAAATCATTCCCCATCTGGTTTGAAAATACGCAGCGATTGCTTCATTATCGTCTAGATCAAATCTTGGGGCTCCCTTACCAATAGCGCTAAGGGAATATCACCATTCTATGCGCAATTCAGGATGGCAATAAATATCCACTTTTTATTAATGATTAGAATTTATCAATCATTTATTCAGAGATGCTACCCGACCCGCTCCAGCACTTTGTGTTCTACACAAGATTCTAGCATTTGAAAGTCCTTCTGTCTTCAAGTTGTCAAAGAAATTAACTTTGAAGAAGCTTTTCTAGACAGGATTTGTAATCTGTATTTGGGACATTGGGATATACAAAAAGAGAGTCTTCATTTGGTTAGAAGGGATTGATCACAACATTATACCTTACTGAACATTGGCATTTTCCTTTATTCCAGAAATGCAATCAATTAATCAAAATCTTTGCTCTTATTATTCAGTCAATCATTACTCTCAATCAAGTTTCTCAGAAAAATAACAACATTCAGACATCAGAGTAATCTCTTACACTAAGAAAGCCTCCAAAGCCCTTGATTGCAAAATAACAGATGTACTACAATATACACCAGGACAAGGTGTGAGGTGCTCACATTGGGACCAAATTACGTTCCAGAATGTTTTCTAACAATATGGCACACATGCCGTTACAGTAAGTTTTATAAAAAGTATAACGTTAAATTTTGCAAAATTTCTTCTTACCTCTGACCAATAATTCTCTATATAAAACACTGCTAATTATTAATAATATCTTCCTTCCATATGTAATTCAATTGTTGGTCAATTAACTTGCTTCACTTCCAAACTGCTCATTCAATGCGCACGACTGTGAACATTCCCCTAAACTAAAAGCATCTTTAAATCCTTGCTGAGCTTACCTGGCAATTCTTGTTAACCCCCAAGTGATCGTGCTCCTGAGATTCTGAAACACTGGTAATTCCAAATCGTTCTGTGAACAACACAGCACAATAAGAATAAAGTGTCATACATTTCCAAACAGTTTCTTCTTTAGAGCTCAACAAGAAAATTAATTTTATAAAGACATTTAGAATTGTTTACTATATTGTAAAAAGATTTATTGATCACCAAAAGGCATGCAATGTGTTAACATTTTTGTTTCAGTTTTTCACTATGGTAACTGCACTTTGCATTGCTATGAGTTCTAGGATTTAATCCATGCATTGTTTGATCCCAAATTGCTGGTTTCAGGTATCCCTTTATAACAAATCTGAATTCTAATCACAAAGCATATTGTGCTCAATCTACATTGTTCAGCTTATTATATTTTATCCTTCATTGTCAATAAAAATGAAATAGCTAAAAATGCCAGGTGTGGAGTTTAAACTGTGTATCAAACATAGAACATAGGTGAGTCTGCAACACGCGATGTGACAATTAATTGACTGGAGGATAGTGGGGGAATACCAAAGAATTGGTATTAATTATAAATTGTAAAATCCCTTTGCAAAGTATAAGTTCAAATGGTCAAATACCTTTCTCAAAATCCTTGATTCCCCAACATTAGTCTAAATTGCAGGAGTACGTTTAGAATATAATTATGCAGGACATTCCATTCCACCATGATTCCGCTCTATCCTGCTCTTTTATAATCAATTATAGATCTCAATTTATTTAAAATGTCCCCTCATTTTTCTGACCAACCCTTGTTGGGAGAACACTTCTGTAGCAATCAGCCACTGTTATATATGATCCTCGGCAGGGAGCTACCATTGACAAGCTATTCATCATGATCACTCGTTACACGTGAGATGAGGCAGAAAGACCTTCCTATTACATGCTGCAACTTCAGAGGAGAAAAAAATAAGCAAATTCCTCGGAGGATCTGTTTTTGCTATTTCTTCAAGATTTCCATTCAACTTTCATCAGGCCTACAGTAGGACATTGGAACATCCACCACAGAAACTTATGATGAGTCTATCAACATGTAAAGCATAAAAAAAGTGATCCATTTTCATCTGAGATCCATAAAAGCATAATTTTCAACAGGGAGTCTCAAAAGATAAACAAAATATAAAATGGTCCTATTTTCCCCTCATCTTTACAATGATTTTATACCTTCACTGGTGGCAAACAGCTAACATTTGAGGAAGCAGTCTTTGTTAGTCATTTCCAACCAAAAAATATATTACTGCTTTTCACAAGTAATTAATGAATGACGCTGTGCTTTAAGAATTGAAACCCAACCATTACTTAAATATAATTGCAGTTGGTGTTTATACTTCCTTGTTGTTCACAAAATCTAGTGGCAACCTGCGTTTATTGTCAAGTTAATTGATTTGATATTATAGTTGGTCACAATGTCTTTGGGCTGGTGAGGTTAAATTAATCTGGGTTACCATTTTGGTTTCCTGCGGAAAAGTCTGAATTTATGAAAGATCAGTTTATTTTGGATTATTGTCACATGTACCAAGATATAGCAAAAAGTTTTGTTTTGCGTTATCCAGTCAAATCATACTACGAATGAATCATAGACAAGTAATAGAGTGGAGTCATTGTGATGAATAATAGTAGATCCTCTTCTGGAACAGCATACAAAGAGTGACCACATGCCATCCTGCAGCTTTCAAGTCACAAATCTCTGTAGAGTATGATCTTGACCTAAGGATATATGCATTTCCTATTTTCTCATTTTAAGACACAATGTCCTGGTGGCACTTCTTTGTTGAGTTTGATTATAATGCTCTCTATTAAAATGGCCTTTTGAGTATGCATTCTGAATAAACACAGGACATATGCGCACACCAGATTATAGACCCTGGGTGGACAAGCTTCAGTCATATTAATTGTTTGTAATGTGGAGCTTATTCATTGGTGACAGAAGTACAGTAGGAAGCAGGGTCTCGACCCAACACATCACCTTCTCTCCAGAGATGCTGCATGTCCTGCTGAGTTACTCCAGCTTTTTGTGTCTACCTTCAGTACAAGTTGGAACACAAGAAAGCAGCAACTCTACCGCTGCACCACTGCTTCTTCAGCAGTTCTTTAGGATCAATAATAATTTGATTTAACTCTAGTTCTATGGTCTTTTAGGTGGCTGATATGGCCAATGTGCAACAAAAGATGCTTGAAGGAGCGGGTGGAAATTTAGTAAGGAGGTACTCTTCTGTCATTTATGCTGGGATTTGGTGTGTTCACAATGCATGGATTCAAGATCCTCAATTGTATCCCAAATACTCCTTCTCGATTTTAGGCTCAAGTTTCCCATAAGTGAATATAAATTATATATTTTTTCTAAGGAGATCATAAGCATATCCATTAATTGTCGGAAGAAGGAGCCCGAATCAAAACATCACCTTTTCATGTTCTCCAGGAATGCTGCCTGACATGCTGAGTTATTCCAACATGTTGTGGCCTTTTCCATTTTTTCCTCTCTCCACCTGGTAACCTATTGTGAAAGAGGTTGAATTAAGTCCGGATTGAACCTGGATAATTGGAACTAGGAGGTGGCAGCTCCACTAACAGTGCCATCAATTTCTGAAAGATTGGGAAAAGTGTTGGGGTGATAACACAGCTTAGTCAAACACCAATCTGCACTAAGGTTGAATCTTCTGAATATTATTCAGTTAAATCACAGAAGACCCAAGGTGGACTTGAATTTCTAAGATCAGCCAAATTGAGAAGACTACAGCATCTTTCAATTAATGGAGTCAAAATCTTTTGCGAGTGAGTTCAAAGAAGTCCATGCACAGAGGTTGTGGTTTTATGAATGAAGATGCCATCTGCTCATGGTGCCTCGTTTTTAACTAGGCGCCATATATTTTCAAAGTCTTAATGGTTAGGTATGGAGATGAAAGAATGGGTCGACTGGGCTTATATTCACTGGAATTTAGAAGGATAAGAAGGAATCTTATAGAAACATATAAAATTCTTAAAGGATTGAACAGGCTAGATGCAGGAAAAATGCTCCCGATGTTGGGGGAGTGGAGAACCAGGGGTCACAGTTTAAGAATATGGGGTAGGCCATTTAGGACTGAGATAAGGAAAAACTTCTTCACCCAGAGAATTGTGAGTGTGGAATTCTCTGCCGCAGAAGGCAGTGGAGGACAATTCACTGGATGTTTTCAAGAGAGAGTTAGGTTTAGCACTTAGGGCTAAAAGAATCAAGGGATATGGGGGAAAAAACAGGAACGGGGTACCCATTTTAGATCGTCAGCCATGATCATATTGAATGGTGGTGCTGGCTCGAAGGGCGGAATGGCCTACTCCTGCACCTATTTTTCTATGTTTCTATAAGACCAGATGGATATTTTGCATCATGGAATGGATTCAATGGCACTCTCAGTACATGTTAAATCCTAGTCATAGAGATACACAGCATGGAAACAGGCCCTATGCCACAACATGTCCACACCAACCAAGTTGGCATTCTGGCCTTGTCCCATTTGCCCCTATCCCTATAAACCTTTTGTATCTATATGTTTGTCTAAGTCTTTTAATGGTCCTTCTATAGCTTCCTTGCAGCTCATTTCAGATATGGACTAACGTCTGAGTGAAAGGATTGCCCCTGGGTTTCTCTTAAATGGCTCTCCTCTCACCTTTAGCCCATACCCTCCAGTTTTAGAATCCTCTAACTAGGAAAAATATTATTAGCGTTCACTTTATCCATGAGCATTATGATCTTGTATATTTTAATAAGTTCACCACTCAACTTGCCACACTTGAAGGAGACTATCCCGTCACACCCTCTAAATCTAGCCAGCAAGTCGAGGCACCATCGTGGTGAATCTCTTCTGTACCCTTTCCGTCTTAATGATATCCTTCCTGTACTTGAATGTCCAGAACTACACATGGTACACCAATGTACAGCTGTATTATGATGTCCCAACTATTGCACTCAACATCAAGAGTCAGAAAGAGAGTCAAGTGTGTTTAATTGTCATATGTACCAAAACACACCAATGAAACACTTGCAACATTTGAAATGGCTAGCTCACCTTGGATCCATGTGATCAAAATTTCTAGACTAGTCTACTCTGCAGGACTTTATCAAATGCATTGCTAAAGTCCATATAGGTAACATCCGCTGCCCTGTCCTCATCAATCCTCTTGGAGATCTCTTCAAAAACTCTCAGATTTGTATGACACAATTTCTCGCACACAAAGCCATGCTGACCATCATTCCTTGCCTATACAAATGCTGGTAGATCCTGCATCTCAGAATCCACTTCGACAACTTTCCCACCACCAGCACAATAGCCTGTATTTTCATGGCTTGTTCTTGCTGCCCTTCTTAAATAACGGTACAACATTAGCAACCTCTAGTCTTAAGAAACATCATCCCATGGCTAGAGATGATACAGATATCACTCAATCTCTCATGGCTCTATGGAAAGACAATGAATATATTTAAGCGGAGCTATTCTTTCCCTAGCAATAATTTACTCTTAATATACCTGTATAATCTCTTAGGATTTTCCTTTATCTTGCCTGAGAGAGGCATTTCATATCCTATTTTGCACTCCTGATTGCCTTTTTGAGTGTACTTCGACACTTATACTTGTTGCTTGATCTTAATGGCCTAAATTGACATTTTCCTTTTTTCTGACCGGGACCTCAACATCTCTCATCAGCCAGAGTACCCTAAACCTGTCAGCCTTCCCCTTCACCCTAATAGGAACATGCTACCCCTGAAAACCTGCCATCTCTCTTTTGAACGCCTCCCACTTGCCAGCCAATTCCTTATCCGCAAACATACATACAATGCCTCCGTCTACGCCGCATCTGCTCCCAGGATGACGTGTTCCACACCAGGTCATCGCAAATGTCCTCGTTCTTCAGAGAACGGGGTTTCCCCTCCCCCACTATAGATGAGGCTCGCACCAGGGTCTCCTCCATACCCCGCAACACTGCCCTCTCTCCCCATTCTCCCACTCACAACAAGGGCCGAGTCCCCCTGGTCCTCACGTTTCACCCCACCAGCCAGCGCATACAACAGATAGTCCTCCGCCAGTTTCGCCACCTCCAACGTGACCCCTCCACTCGCCACATCTTCCCATCTCCCCCCCTGTCTGCCTTCCGCAAAGACCGCTCCCTCCGCAACTCCCTCGTCAATTCTTCCCTTCCCTCCCGCTCCACTCCTTCCCCGGGCACTTTCCCTTGCAACCGCAAGAGATGCTACACTTGTCCCTTCACCTCCCCCATCCACTCATTTCAGGGACCCAAGCACTCATTCCAAGTCCGACAGAGGTTCACCTGCACCTCCTCCAACCTCATCTACTGCATCCGTTGCTCCAGATGCCAGCTGATCTACATCGGTGAGACCAAGCGGAGGCTGGGCTATCGTTTCGCCGAACACCTCCGCTCGGTCCGCAATAACCAGCCCAACCACCCGGTGGCTCAGCACTTCAACTCCCCCTCCCACTCCGTATCCAACCTCTCGGTCCTGGGCCTCCTCCACGGCCAGAGTGAGCAACACCGCAAGTTGGAGGAACAGCACCTCATATTCCGCTTGGGGAGTCTGCATCCTCTGGGCTTAAACATTGAATTTTCTCAATTCTGTTAACCCAGACTGCCTCCTCCCCACCTCTCCCTCGGGCCCTGACATTCCTTCTCCATCTCCCCCCCAGTCGCACTAGCTACTCATTTTCACACCACAAACAGCTTACAATGGCCTGCTTCCTTTATCACCAATACTTTTTTGCATATCTTTCACTCATTGTTCTTTATCTCTCCACATCACTGTGTATATCTCTCGTTTCCCTGATCCCTGACCAGTCTGAAGAAGGGTCTCGACCCGAAACGTCGCCTATCTCCTTCGCTCCTTAGATGCTGCTGCACCCGCTGAGTTTCTCCAGCTTTTTCTGTAACCCCCCATACCCAATCAATCTCTGCAAGTTTCTACCTAATGCCTCCAAAATCAGCTTTTCCCCAATTTAGCACCTTAATTTATAGGCTAGTGTTATCCTTCTCCTCAACTACTTTAAAACTGAATTATGGTCACTGATCCCAAAGTACTCCCCCATTGATATTTCAGTCACTATCTACCCCATTCCATAAGAGGTCCAGTGTTGCACCCTGTCTCATAGGGCCCTCAATATTTCGATTAAGGAAGCTTTCTTGAACACATTTATTACATTCTACGAGGAGCCATGTCTGTGTTTAGTTTCCACAAGAAGGCTTATTAACAGGAATGCATGAACTATTTTAGCAATAACCATTAAAAACAGTTCCTCCAGCATTTGTTCTCTATTCCAGATTCCAGCATCTGTTGTCTCTTATGTCTCCAGAGTATTATGGATTATCAATCTCTGGGTTTTTTTTTTTAAATGGTGAAATATTCAGGGCTTCTGTTGAATTAGAAATGTTAAACCCTGTCAGTTTCTCCATTGATACCATTTCATCTGCTGAATATTACTAATATTTTCTCTATATTTCCTATTAAATAGTTATTTGATTCTTCAGACGTGACCTTTTTTGGCAAGTCACAATGCAAATGTTACCTTCTAGAAGGGTTGGAGAGTGAAGAGTTGGGAGTTCCCCAAAGCAACACTATCATCAAATATATTATATGTGTTTGCTTACTATCCAGTTCATCATTTGATGCAATTAATAGTTTATTTGAATTCAGTAAAACAAATACACTTAAATTCTAAGCAAGTGAAGTGTATAATAAACCACTTTTAAAATTGAACTGGACATATTTTAAAATAAAAAAATGGTGGTTTAACAGGTGTTTAGCTGGAAAGTTATTTGAAGTACTGTCTTTAAGAAAAATAACAATTGGTTGCTAATTTTGAGCAATTTAGCTTTGGTAACACAATATTCAAACTTTTAAATAATTAAATGATGAAACAGGTAAAAATATCCAAAGCTAAACAACAGTGAGTGAACTTAAAGAGTTGATAAACTTTGCACACCTGATGGATACTTCCAGAATTCTCTATGGGGTTAAGGTTAGAACTAACTGCAATATTTCCATATGCATAACAAGTGCATGTGAAAGAGTTTCAACTTTATTTTCCATTTTCTGCCTCCGCTCCAATATCATGTTTACAAAGCGAAGTTATGAACAAGTTGTTCACAGAAGTTATGAACAAAACACTAAGTGCTGGAGGAACTCAGAGGGCCAGGCAGTCTGAAGAAGGGTCCTGACTCAAAACGTTATCTGTCCATCCCCACCACAGATGCTGCCTGACTTGCCAAGTTCCTCCAGCAGTTTGGGTTTTGCTCAAGATTCCAGCATCTGCAGTCACTTGTGTCTTCATGGAAGTTATATCAGATTTGAATAAATGTCAAAATGAATTGATGCCTGTTAATTTTCTGATTTGTTCAAACGTGAGCCAAAATGTCATGGACCAAGGTGCCTGAAAAAGAAATTACAACCAAATCAATTGAATAATATGCTTCCCACACAATTTTTTTCTAAGAGAGATGTTACATCAACATTTGAATATTTACCATTCTTGCCCAAATTGGGAGAAACCCTTTGTACAATGACAATAATCCCTCTCTCTTTATTGTCTGCTTCAAGCAATCATACGTGGATGTGTATAGTAAACCCCTAATACCAAAATAGAAATCAGAAGAAATAAGTGCGGTGAAGAACTCCCAGTCAATTCACAAAGGAAAATCAAATTACTTTTAAAAAGAGTATATTTCAACAGCACAATACATTTTCTTTGGTGTACAAAGTATAGATGCATTTACAAGGGACTGTATAAACACTTTGCATGTCAATCTTAACAAATTTATTTGGCCAAACAAAAAAAAGGCTAAATTGCTAAACACCAAATAAACATTTAGAGATTCAATGCCAAGATAGAAAACTGTTGTTCATTTCCACCTTTGTGGTGACACAAATATACAGTTAATTTACAAAGGGAAAAGGCACTTTCTTTTTAATTTGATGAACTTTACAGGAATTTATTTTCCAAGGACACACAAGAAGCTGCAGATGTTGGAATCTAGAGCAAAAAGCAAACTGTCGGAAAAATTCAGTGCACCAAAAAGCATCTTTGAAGACAAAGGGATGGTTGACATTTTGGGTTAAGACCTTGCATTAGGACTGAGAGTATAAATGGAAGATAGCCATTCTAAAGGGATGAGTTGAAGGGTGATACAAGAGCTGGTAGGTGATAAATAGAACCAGGTGAGGGAAGAAGGAACAGCGAGGCATGGTAGAGGGAAAGAAGAGACAAGCTGAAAGATGGTGTGGAACCTGGTAATGGAGGGGAGGAATGATGGACAGATGAGCCAAAAGTGGGAGGGGGAGTTAAGAAACAGGCTGGCCACACAAAATGCTGGCGTAACTCAGCAGGCAGCATCTCTGGAGCGAAGGAATGGGTGACGTTTCGGGTCGAGACCCTACTTCAGACCTACGCTGTTGGATGATAGGAGAAAAGATACAAGGGAAAAAATGGGCAGATGGTCCCATGTGGGAGAGGGGAGGAGGATGGCAGAGACAGAATTTAGAAAGTGATTAAGAGGAACCAGATAAGAGAGAAATAATGGACAGATGGAACCAAACTGGTGAGGGATAGGAAGGTTAGGACAAGGGAGAATATACCCAGATAGAAAAGTGGGTGATAATGGTCAGATGGAACCAGGTGAAGAAGGGTGGTGAATCCAGGTAATGGGGTCTGGGTTAGGAGGGGGGAAGGGGGTGGGGGTGGGAAGAGATAATGGAAATGGAAAACATGAACAAAGGGAGATAGAACCGAGGGACTCCCCTGGTGGGGTGGGAAAGGAACAATGGGAGTGTGAGTTACGTGAAATTGAAATTCAATGTTCATGCCATTGTGCTATAGGCTACTGAAGTGGAATGTGAGGTGTTGTTTATCAAGTTTGCATTTGGCCTCGCATGGCAATTGAGAAGGTGGAGGACAGACAAAACGGTGTGGGAATGTGGGGGGGATTTTAAATGACATGCAACTGGGAGGCTAAGATGGCCCTTGCAGAGTGCAGGTGCTCTCAAAACACTCTTCGTTTACATTTGGCTATAGAAAGTACTGAATACAATAGATGAGCTTGCACTCTATCCATCATGAGCAGAGCCCTCCTCACCATCCAGAGCATTTACTTTAAATTCTGCCTCAAGAAGGAGAATTCTATCAGCAAGATCCCCCTCCATCCACCCGCTTCTCACAGTTACATTAGACAGGAGGTACATAAGTCTTAATATTGATTTTTCTAACTTCACGTCGCCTCCGCTCTCTCTCTATCCCTCCCCCACCTAAGTTGCACTAGCTTTTTGTTTTCACCTAACAGTTAACAATGGCCTGTTTCCTTTATCATCATTACATTTTTGCATTCATTCATTGTTCTTTATCTCTATATCATCTCCTATATCTCTTGTTTTCCTTATCCCTAACCAGTCTGAAGAAGGGTTTTGACCCAAAACGTCACCCATTCCTTCTCTCCAGAGATGCTGCCTGTCCCACCGAGTTACTCCAGCTTTTTGTGTCTATCTTCAGTTTAAACCAGCATCTGCAGTTCCTTCCTACATGTTACATCTCACACCATCAGGTTCAGGTACAGCCACATTCCTGGAGCCACCAAGTTCTTAAACCCAAATCCATGGACCTCCTCTTGCAATGTCATGAACTAGTTTTTGAATGGCGCAGAGCTGTTGCCTCATAGCGCCAGAGATACGGATTTCACCCTGACTACATGGTGCTGTCTGCATGGAGTTTGTACGTTCTCATTGTGAGCGCATGGGTTTTCTCCGAGTAGTCAGGATTTCTCCCATATTCCCAAGACGTACAGGTTTATAGGTTAACTGGCTTCCATAAATTGTCCCTAGTGTGTAGGATAGCACTAGCGTGATCGTTGGTCAGTGCGGACTCGGTAGGCCAAAGAGATCGTTTCCACACTATCTCTAAACTAAATTATGTTTTGTTCTAATGTCTTGATTTTTTCAATCTTTTTCTTTTCCTTATCTTGTAGAAATTGTAAGTTATGTATAATTTATTTTTAGTGTGTTGTGTATCTGCGATGTTGCTGCAAGCAAAATTTTCATTTAATCTGTATCTCACCATACTTGAGCATATACCAATAAATGTATCTCAATTTTAGACCTACAGTCAAGGTCAGTAGAGGAGCGGCAGGTGAAGGAACGAGTGCGGAGTTTGGCTGCAGAAGTTAAAGCCTTGGTGAGTTTTCCATATCGGGTCATTTAAAAACCGGTTGCTAAATTTGTAAATTAGCTAATTAGTTAATTAAATAGCAAATAAAAGTAGGGCTTGCTCTAGGGTGAGTGGCCTTATTGAGGTGAAGTGCCTTGGTGAGAAAAGTGTGAGTTCGGCAACGAGGCTGAAGCTGAGGCAAGGGGACTACACGATTCGGTGAGCAGCCGGAAATGGTTGTGCATGTGGGCACAAATGACGTCGGGAAGAAGAGGAAGGCAGTTCTGCAACGTGAGTTTAGGGAGTTTGAAGAAGGCTGAAAAGCAGGACTTCTAGGGTGGTTATCTCTGGATTGCTTCCAGTACCTCATGCTAGTGAGAGCAGGAACAGGGAGATAGGGGATCTGAATATGTGGCTGAGGGCCTGGTGCAGGGAGCAGGGATTTAGATTTATAGACCACTGGGATCTCTTCTGGGGTAGGGGTGACCTGCACAAAAGGGACGGGTTACACCTTAACTGGAGGGGGACTGACGTTCTGGCAGGTTTGCTAGGGCTACACGTGTGGGTTTAAACTAAATAGTGGGGGGGAGGGATTGACAAATTGGGAGTTTAAGGATGGAGTTTAAGGGGAAGAGAGTACAGGAAAAGTTATGAAAGACATCCAAATTAATGGGATGGAAAGTTCTAGAAGGGATAAGAGAATAAGGTCAGGTGAAATAGGTGAGAGGTGAGGTGAATGCCGAATTAAAAATGTTATGTATAAATGAGCAAAGTATAAGAAATAAAGTGGATGAGCTTGAGACTCAGTTACAAATTGGTCAGTATGATGTTGTGGGAATAACAGAGACATGGCTGCAAGAGGATCAGAGCTGGGAACCAAATATTCAGTGGTATATGTCCTATCGAAAAAGATAGGTGGGCAGAGTGGGTGGGGTGGCTCTGTTGGTAAGGAATGAAATTCAGTCCCTTGCGAGGGGTGACATAGAATCAGAAGATGTAGAGTCATTATGGATAGAACTAAGAAATTGTAAGTGTAAAAAGACCCTAATGGGAGTTATCTATAGGCCCCCAAACAGTAGCCTGGATATAGGGTGCAAGTTGCATCAGGAGTTAAAATTGGCATGTAACAAAGGTATTGCTACGGTGGTTATGGGAGATATCAAAATGCAGGTAGACTGGGAAAATCAGGTTGGTACTGGACCACAAGAAAGTTTGTAGAGTGCCCCCGAGATGAATTCTTAGAGCAGCTTGTACTGGAGCTTACTAGGGAGAAGGCAATTCTGGATTTAGTGTTGTGTAATGACTCGGATTTGATAGGGGAACTCAAGGTAAAGGAACCATTAGGAGGTAGTGACTATAATATGATGTTTCTAATCTGCAATAGGAGAGGGAAAAGGGTAAATCGGAGATGTCAGTGTTACAGTTAAATAAAAGGGACTATGGAGCCATGAGGGAGGAGCTGGCCAAAGTTGACTGGAAAGATACCCTAGCAGGAATGACAGTGGAATAGCAATGGCAGGTATTTCTGGGAATAATCCATAAAATGCATGATTATTTAATTCCAAAAAGGAATCCAAAATATTCTATGGGGAATAAGAGGTGACCGTGACTGACAAGGGAAGTCAAGGACAGTATAAAAATAAACGAGAAGACGTGTAACATAGCAAAGATGAGTGGGATCCCAGAGGATTGGGAAACTTTTAAAGATCAACAGAAGGCAACTAAAAAAACAATACGGGGAGAAGAGATGAAGTACGAAGGTAAGATAGCCAAGAATATAATGAATGAATGAATAAGTTTATTGGCCAAGTATTTGCACACAAGGAATTTCCCTTGGTGCTCTGCCCACAAGTGACAACATGACATAGTGACAGTGAGGAATGACACATAAAACATTAAACATTAATAATAAAACATTATCGATTAAACAGGTGAATTACATAAAATACCAGAGCAAAAGGAGGCTACAGATTTTTTTTATTGAGTAGGACTACTACTCATGGGAAAAAAGGAGGATAGTAAAAGCTTCTTTAGGTATGTGAAGAGGAAAAAAATAGTTAAGACAAATGTGGGTCCCTTGAAGACAGAAACAGGTGAATTTATTATGGGAACAAGGAAATGGCAGACGAGTTGAACAGTTAGTTTGGTTCTGTCTTAACTAAGGAAGACACAAACAATCTCCCAGATGTACTAGGGGACAGAGGACCTAGGGTGATGGAGGAACTGAAGGAAATTCACATTAGTCAGGAAATGGTGTTGGGTAGACTGATGGGACTGAAGGCTGATAAATCCCAGGGCCTGATGGTCTGCATCCCAGGATACTCAAGGAGGTGGCTCTAGAAATTGTGGATGCATTAGTGATCACTTTCCAATGTTCTATAGATTCTGGATCAGTTCCTGTGGATTGGAGGGTAGCAAATGTTATCCCACTTTTCAAGAAAGGATAGAGAGATAAAGAAAGCAGAGAATTATGGACCAGTTAGCCTGACATCAGTAGTAGTGGGGAAGATGCTGGAGTCGATTATTAAAGATGTAATGGCATTTGGATAGCAGTAACAGGATCGGTCTGAGTCAACATGGATTTACGAAGGGGAAATCATGCTTGACAAATCATCTGGAATTTTTTGAGGGTGTAACAGGTAAAATGGACAACGGACAGCCAGTGGATGTAGTGTACCTGGGCTTTCAGAAAGCCTTTGATAAGGTCCCACATAGGAGATTAGTGGGCAAAATTAGAGCACATGGCATTGGGGGTAGGGTGTTGAAATGAATAGAAAATTGGTTGGCAGACAGGAAACAAAGAGTAGGGATTAAATTGTCCCTTTCAGAATGGCAGGCAGTGACTAGTCGCAAGGCTCGGTGTTGGGACCGCAGCTATTTACAATATACATTAATGATTTAGATGAAGGAATTAAAAGTAACATCAGCAAATTTGCAGATGACACAAAGCTGGGTGGCAGTGTGAACTGTGAAGAGGATGCTATGAGGATGCAGGGTGACTTGGGTAGGTTGGGTGAGTGGACAGATGCATGCCAGGTGCAGTATAACGTGGATAATTGTGAGGTTTTCCAGTTGGTGGCATGAACGGGAAGGCAGATTATTATCTGAATGGTGTCAGGTTTGGAAAACGGGAAGTAGAAGGAGACATGGATGTCCTTGTACATCAGTCACTGAACGCTTAGGAGCAAAGAGGTCCCTCTGCAGTCGTACAGGGCTCTGGTGAGACCACATCTGGAGTATTGTGTGCAGTTTTGGTCTCCTAATTTGAGGAAGGACATTCTTGCTATTGAGGGAGTGCAGCATAGGTTCACAAGGTTAATTCCCGGAATGCCAGGGCTGTCATATGATAAAAGAATGCTGCGACTGGGCTTGTATTCACTGGAATTTAGAAAGATGAGAGAGGATCTTAAAGAAACATAAAATCATTAAGGGATTGTACACACTAGATACAGTAAACATGTTCATGATGTTGGGGGAGTCCAGAACCAGGGGCCACAGTTTAAGAATAAGGGGTAGGCCATTTGGAACTGAGATGAGGAAAACATTTTCACACAGAGAGTTGTGAATCTGTGGAATTCTCTGCCTTAGAAGGCAGTGGAGGCCGATTCACTGGATGCATTCATAAAAGTGTTAGATAGAACTTTTATGGCTAGAGGAATCAAGGGGTATGGGGAGAAGGCAGGAATGGGGTACTGATTATAGATGATCAGCCATAATCACACTGTATGGCGGTGCTGGCTTGAAGGGACGAATGGCCTACTCCTGCGCCTAATGTCTATGTATCTATGCATTTATGTAATTTGGCAGGAGCTGAACATAAATCTCTGAGTTTTGTGAAAACTGGCTTTCTACGTGGCTAAAGAATGAAAACTAAACAATAGTACTATAGTTATATATCCATAATCTCGTTTCCAAACTTTATGGCAAGCTCATAAATCATCAGCAAAATTTGTGGTTTCTTACATTACCTGATCTTTAAAGATTCTCTTCGACAGACAAGCACCACCCGTCTACAATAGAAATGTATTTGCATCTGAACAGAAGTTCAATTTATCACACTAACCTTCCTTGTTTATCTCTTGTCTGATTCATGATTCTGGTTTTAATGACATCTGCAGGGGTTCCCATGGTAGCAGCAACTAGTCCTGCACAAATGCTGAGTAGAAGTTTTCAATAGCAAATTTACCACATATTTTAATAGCAAACAAAAACTGAAAAAAAAATCTAAGGAGGACCATCACATTGTGCCATTTTCCATTTGGGCAGCACGGTAGCACAGCTAGCAGAGCTGCCATCTCACTGCACCAGAGACCCAGGTTCAATCCTGATCTTGGGTGCTGTATGTATGGAGTTTGCACAGTCCCCATAACTGCGTGAGTTACCTCCAGGTGTTCTGGTTTCTTCGTACATCCCAAAGGCATGCAGGTTTGTAGGTAAAGGGCATGTCCCACTTTCACAACCTAAGTCATGACCTCTGCCTAGTTTGCCCATGACTCTTACTTGCAGCATGGTCGTCACGAGGTTGTACGAGGTCTTAGGTAGGTCGTAGCTGGCTGTGATGCTAGTCGTAGGTACTCGTGGCATCAAGTAGGTCGGGGCGTTTTTTCTAGCAATGATGAAAAATGTCCACGAGTAAAAAAGATTGTGAATTAGGTCATTAGCTCTTTAATTGGCCCCTGCAAAGTTGCCCCTTCTGTGCAGGGAGTGGATGCAAAAGTGGGGTAACACAGAACTGGTGTGAATGGGTGATCAATGGCCGACATGGACGTGGTGGGCTGTTTCCATGTTTTATCTTTCAATTAATTTGCTTGATTTCTTTAAAATTTAGCGCAGGAAGGGATATGGCGTCAGATAATTTAACATGAGAGAAATGAACTGACATGATGGAAAATTATCAGCATTTGCAACAATAATTGAAAGAAGAATCAGGACTGAATCAAATTTGCAATATAATTTATAATCAAATGGGTTGTTATGAAAAAATTGCCTATTTTAGACATATTTTGAGAATATCAAGAAACAGTACTTCAACCCATCTTGATCCACAATCCTGTATAGCAACCCAGGTTTATAGTTGTACATTGTATAAAAGTGAATAAAATGATGGAATAATTTTGGAAACAGGGGAAGACTGTCAGCATACCTACAAATAAGGAGAAGATTGGGACATTTCTGACCCGAGTTTTCTTAACCGTTTAATATAGCCATAGCTGATCTGACTGTAATCTCACACTTTCCAATTATCCCAGTAAAGTTAAGGTGCACAGGGCCCTAGTGAGTCAAGGGGTGTGCAGAAATTTGGATCTTGTCAGTCAGATGTTAAACTATAGGCATTTCCAACAAATGGGATAACGGAATAGTGAACTTTTAGTGCACTTACATAATTCTATAAATGTGGTTAATTAGGTAAAGAGTCAGTACCTTGATAAACCATGGCATAAGCTACTATCCTTCAGAGTGGTGTTTCGCAGTAAGAAGTGTTTGACCATGTCGTAGGTAGTTAAATCTAAAAACAAAGACCCATTAAAATAGAATAGCAAAGTTAAATCAGCGCCGGGTATACTCATAATCAAGAGATATTGAGATCAAGGAGGTGGTGGTTTTGGATATCATGAAGGGAATTTATTAACCTTTTGCTGTTTCTTGCTATTGAGGGAGTGCAGGGTAGGTTTACAAGGTTAATTCCCGGTATGGCGGGACTGTCATATGCTGAGCTTGTACACTCTGGAGTTTAGAAGGAAGAGAGGGGATCTTATTGAAACATATAACATTGTTAAGGGTTTGGGCACGCTAGAGGCAGGAAACATGTTCCCGATGTTGGGGGAGTTCAGAACCAGGGGCCACAGTTTAAGAATAAGTGGTAAGCCATTTAGAATGGAGACGAGGAAACACTTTTTTCTCACAGAGAGTTGTGAGTCTGTGCAATTCTCTGCCTCAGAGGGCGGTGGAGGCTAGTTCTCTGGATATTTTCAAGAGAGAGCTAGATAGGGCTGTTAAAGATAGTGGAGTCAGGGGATATGGGGAGAAGGCAGGAACGGGGTACTGATTGGGGATGATCAGCCATGATCACATTGAATGGTGGTGCTGGCTCGAAGGGCCGAATGGCCTAATCCTGCACCTATTGTGTATTGTCTATTAAAAAAATCCAAAGTACTTTACCAGACTGTTCCTTAGAATTATAGACAATATAGTGTAAGAAATAATGCTGTAGCTTACAGCATTACATAATTTGGAAACACAGGTTTACATTAAAACATAACATCTGCAAAGCATCAACATCTGCAAATGTTGTGCAAAATTATCAACCTAAAGTAACCTCTAGCCTTGGTGTTAATCATCACTTCATTTTAAATGAACATAATTAGATTTCTGGTTTCCAAGCATTCCATCTATACCCTTTCAAACTCTATCGACATCAACTATGAAAGAAATCTTTGGCTTTATGGTAATTATTATATTATTAACACTTCCATAACTTTGGATAAAATGCATTTTTCAGATTACCTCCCAGACTGACTAAGGCAGCTCTCTGCACGTTTGGTATCCAACCTGCCCACAATCCTCTGATTCCACCCTCGGACAAAATTTTGACAAAAGCATGGTAGACTCCGTGGATTCTAGAAACAAGATTATATATTACTATCGTATTCAAACTCAAACAGCAGAAAATAAATAAATTTAACATCTATGAGCATGCACCGAAGTACATCAAATGTAATTGCTTTGAAGCCTCCAAATCTTAGCTCCACATCTACTCAAATACCCTCTCTTTTTCCATACTCATTGAAATGGTATTGATGTTCTTTTAGTGCGCATCCTTAATGAATTGTTATAGCCCTTGCGGTGAAGGTATTGCTGCGAGCAGTTTGTAGGGTTCTGAATTTCCGACTTTCAGAAAGCATTTGATAAGGTCCCACACAGGAGATTAGTGGGCAAAATTAGGGCACATGGTATTGGGGGTAGAGTGCTGACATGGATAGATGTGGTTGGCAGACAGGAAACAAAGAGTGGGGATTAACGGGTCCCTTTCATAATGGCAGGCAGCGACCGCAAGGCTCGGTGCTGGTCCTGCAGCTATTTACAATATACATCAATGATTTGGATGAAGGGATTCAAAGTAACATTAGCAAATTTGCAGATGACACAAAGCTGGGTGACAATGTGAACTGTGAGGAGGATGCTGTGAGAATGCAGGGTGACTTGGACAGGTTGGGGGAGTGGGCAGATGCATGGCAGATTAAGTTTAATGCGGATAAATGTGAGGTTATCCACTTTGGTAGCAAAAACAGGAACGCAGATTACTATCTAAATGGCATCAAGTTGGGAAAAGGGGAAGTACAATGGGATCTGGGGGTCCTTGTTCATCTGTCAATGAAAGTAAGCATGCAGGTACAGCAGGCCGTGAAGAAAGCGAATGGGATGTTAGCCTTCATAACAAGAGGAGTTGAGTATAGGAGCAAAGAGGTCCTTCTGTAGTTGTACAAGGTCCTAGTGAGACCACACCTGGAGTATTGTGTGCAGGTTTCGTCCCCTAATTTGAGGAAGGACATTCTTGCTAATGAGGGAGTGCAGCTTAGCTTTACAAGGTTAATTCCCGGGATGGCAGGACTGTCATATGCTGAGAGAATGGAGCAGCTGGGCTTGTACACTCTGGAGTTTAGAAGGATGAGAGGGTATCTCATTGAAACATATAAGATTGTTAAGGGCTTGGGCACGCTAGAGGCAGGAAGTATGTTCCCGATGTTGGGGGAGTCCAGAACCAGGGGCCACAGTTTAAGAATAAGGAGTTAGCCATTTAGAACGGAGTCGAGGAAACATTTTTTCTCAGAGAGTGGTGTATCTGTGGAATTCTCTGCCTCAGATGGCAGTGGAGGCAGGTTCTCTGGATGCTTTCAAGAGTGAGCTAGATAGGGCTCTTAAAAATAGCAGAGTCAGAGGATATGGGGAGAAGACAGGAACAGGGTACTGATTGGGGATAATCACCCATGCTCACATTGAATAGCGGTGCTGGCGCGAAGGGCCGAATGGCCTACTCCTGCACCTATTGTCTTTGTCTATTGAATCTAGATCAGCACCAAGAATACATTCTTGTTTGTTTCCAAGTCAGATTGATGCATGACTTGCTGGATGCTTGCTGGTGGAGGTATTCCAATGTATCCATTACCTTTGTCCTTTTAGATATACTAATGGGTGCTGTTAAAGAAGTAATGGCAAGTTGATGTGGAGCATTTTGTAGATAGAATATGTTGAATTCGCCACTGGTGGGTGTGAATTCAATGTTTGCATTATTCTAAGGAGCTCAACCCCAGCCCCTCTGTTTGACTTTCCACTCCAGCAGACTTGTTTTTTCAAATGATTCTTGAAATCTAAAGATACTTAAAATAAGTATCAAGTAAGGACTTCAACCTGGGGTCTTTTGCATGACCTTAAGATCTTCTGCCATCAAGGAGACTACAAAAGCAGAGAGTATTTGCAATGCCAACAACTGTAAAGACATTTATTGACACTGGGCATAATTGAGTTTCCTAGACTGAAACCGGTGAATTAAAAAAAATGTCAAAAATATGAGGTCATAGAAGGTAAACATTGTTAATACTGGTCAGCCATGATGTAGCTGAATTGCTTAGTAGGCTCAAGGATACCTGCATGAACTGACTAAATATATGATTTATCAAGTGTGTAGGAAGGAACTGCAAATGCTGGTTTAAACCGAAGATAGACGTGAAATAATGGAGTAACTCAGCGGGTCAGACAGCATCTCTGGAGAAAATATGTTCAGGCTTGAATGGGTTCAGAAAAGATTTACAAGGATGTTGCCAGGCCTACAGGGGGTGAGCTAAAGGGAGAGGTTGAGTAGGCTGGGTCTCTATTCCATGGAGCGCAGGAGGATGATGGGTGGTCTTATAGAGGTGTACAAAATCATGGGAGGAATAGATCGGGTAGATGCACAGAGTCTCTTGTCCAGAGTAGGGGAATTGAGGACCAGAGGACATAGGTTCAAGGTGAAGGGGAAAAGATTTCATAGGAATCCGAGGGGTAACCTTTTCACACAAAGGGTGGTGGGTGTATGGAACAAGCTGCCACAGTAGGTAATTGAGGCTGGGATTATCCCATTGTTTAACAAACAGTTAGACAGGTACATGGATAGGACAGGTTTGGAGGGATATGGACCAAGCACAGGCAAGTGGGACTAGTGCAACTGGGACATTATTGGGCGATGTGGGCAACTTGGGCCGAAGAGCCTGTTTCCACACCGTATCACTCTATGACTCTAAAAGGTGGCGTCACCTATTCTTTTTCTCCAGAGATGCTGTCTGACCTGCTGAGTTACTCCAGGTTTATGTGTCTATATGACTTATCAATATGTCTCACCTTGGGGGTTTTCCTTCCAACCTTCTTCTCCCTTCCATTTGCATCTGAACTTTCACCAGATCTGTTGGGCTTGCAAAAAATTGACCAAGGGCACCAGCCGACATTCCTCCTAATACAGCTTTCCTGGCCAAAGTAGACACAAATAAAACATATAATTGATATTTTGTTGTTTTAATCTTTCACTATGTCATTTGTTCAAAGACTTCATGGAAGGTAAACATTTGACTTCAGGATGGAATACCTCGCTTTCAGTTTTGACTATAAATGCCTGCAGCACCAATGCATAAAGCACTCCACTGCAATGGACTAGCTAAGAGTCCTCTGTGACACACTATCAGCCAGTCCCAGTTGATCACTTGTGCATCTAATACTTTTGTGAACAAATGTACCTTTTTTATGACTAGTCACTTGCTGTAATACTTCCTTATGCCTGCCAAACAAATACAATACTTCACAAGATATGATAAAGCTACAATCAGTTTACAAGAGGTGTGATGTTTAAAAAAAAGACAAATTACTTATTTTGCCATTTATGATCTTGGGTTTCCCCCAAGGGGTTTGGTCCCTTTGAGGTTTAGCCACAGTTTTGTGGAAATGTGACAATCAAAGTAGGTAGGGCATGGTACAACAAGCAGTCATATCATAATGACCAGGTTTATGAGTTTGATAGGTCATGTGGAGTCAAATTTCACAATCCTACCTGAAAGGAAATTATTTATTTGCAGTTAATCATCTTTCAGGCTTCATTGCCAGAAATGGCTTAAATGAGTCACAGCCAAGGCTATACTAATGAAATCTAAGTCTGTTATAAATAATAGGCTTTAGCCTGATTTTATTACAGCAGGCATCTAATGGTGCATAACAAGCATTAATATATTTTTATTGATGAGCAGTAATAAGAACAGTGAGGAAAACACAGTATATGAAACTTGAATGAACAGAGCTACAAACAATCAATTAAAGAATCAATCAAAATGAAGTTATGAAATTGCACAGGAGTTGAGAAGTCAAATCAAGCGCACAAAGAAATGAAACCCAGATTTGTAGTGAAAATACAGAAATCATAGAAGTTCCTTTTAAATGTTTTTTAACCAAATATTTTTTCAATGTTTAAATATTCATTACCAATGGAATGAGACTGAGTATTTGTAAGTTAACTTTTAGCTAAATAGAGATGAACTGGCAGAGATTTAATACATCTTAAACAGTGTACTTGGGCTGAAACATGATCATCTTGGTTCTTGGTTACTTGGTCCTCCAAAATATTCCAACTGGAATTTAAACTGGAGGTGGTGAAGGGAAGGGTTTAGCCAGAGAGGGTTATTGGGAAGAAAGGATCATCTGGTAGTCCTCCAGTCACGCATCTTACTACGTCACTTTGGTGTTGTTATTTGTGATTTCATACCGCTGCTTTGAAGATTGGTGCGCATGCGGCCTGGTGGGTCTTCTTCACGTAATCACCAACTCCTTATAAAATCAAGATCAAACTTCAAACTGGTAAGTTCTCGTTTAATCTTACTTTGGTGGCAAGAACAGGAAAGTAGACTATTATCTGATTAGGAAAAGGGGAGATGCAACGAGACCTGGGTGTCATGGTACACCAGTCATTGAAAGTAGACATGCAGGTGCAGCAGGCGGTGAAGAAAGCGAATGGTATGTTAGCATTCATAGCAAAAGGATTTGATTATAGGAGCAGGGAGGTTCTACTGCAGTTGTACAGGGCCTAGGTGAGACCACACCTGGAGTATTGCGTACAGTTTTGGTCTCCTAATCTGAGGAAAGACATTCTTGCCATAGAGGGAGTACAGAGAAGGTTCACCAGACTGATTTCTGGGATGGCAGGACTTTCATATGAAGAAAGACTGGATAGACTTGGCTTGTACTCACTAGAATTTAGAAGATTGAGGGGGGATCTTATAGAAACTTACAAAATTCTTAAGGGGTTACATAGAAACATAGAAATTAGGTGCAGGAGTAGGCCATTCGGCCCTTCGAGCCTGCACCGCCATTCAATATGATCATGGCTGATCATCCAACTCAGTATCCTGTACCTGCCTTCTCTCCATACCCTCTGATCCCCTTAGCCACAAGGGCCACGTCTAACTCCCTCTTAAATATAGCCAATGAACTGGCCTCAACTACCCTCTGTGGCAGAGAGTTCCAGAGACCCACCACTCTCTGTGTGAAAAAAGTCCTTCTCATCTCAGTCCTAAAGGATTTCCCCCTTATCCTTAAGCTGTGACCCCTTGTCCTGGACCTCCCCAACATTGGGAACAATCTTCCTGTATCTAGCCTGTCCAACCCCTTAAGAATTTTGTAAGTTTCTATAAGATCCCCTCTCAATCTCCTAAATTCTAGAGAGTTTAAACCGATGCAGTCTTTGTTCATAAGACAGTCCTGCCATCCCAGGAATCAGTCTGGTGAACCTTCTCTGCACTCCCTCTATGGCAATAATGTCCTTCCTCAGGGTTGGACAGGCAAGATGCAGGAAGATTGTTCCCAAATGTTGGGGAAGTCGAGAACAAGGGGTCACAGTTTAGGGATAAGGGGGAAGTCTTTTAAGACCGAGATGAGAAAAAAAATGTCACACAGAGAGTGGTGAAACTGTGGAATTCTCTGCCACAGAAGGTAGTTGAGGCCAGTTCATTGGCTATATTTAAGAGGGAGTTAGATGTGGCCCTTGTGGCTAAAGGGATCAGGGGGTATGGAGAGAAGGCAGGTACAGGATATTGAGTTGGATGGTCAGCCATGATCATATTGAATGGTGGTGCAGGCTCGAAGGGCCGAATGGCCTACTCCTGCACCTATTTACTATGTTTCTATGTTTCTAAATTGAAGGTCTTCACAAAATGCTGGAGTAACTCAGCTGGACAGGTAGCATCTCTGGAGAGAAGGAATGGGTGACGTTTCGGGTCCAGACCCTTCTTCACATCTATGGGAGTTGAATTTATGCCTGCTACGTAAATATTGCAACTTCAGAACGATCAATGTTTTTTACTGATGAGCTAGACAACAAAATGCTGCTTTTGTGATATCAATTGAAATGCCACAACTTCACACAACAAATGTAACTACATATCTTCCCTTCACCTCCACTCTGCCCAAAGATAATACACTCTATCTGCATAAATTACAGGAGGGCACTCTATTTTCACAGCAAAGTTTAGGCCTATTAGATTCTCTACCTGCAATAAATTACAATTTATTTTGAAATATATTACATTTCATATTAATTGATTTCGCTTATTTTGTTTATAATCTTATGTAGCTTTTCACACTTGTTTGCTTGCATATGTGCTCAAGCTGATCTAATTGAGCTTCCCCTGAAATCTCAAACTAGGGCCATAAATGATAAAGGATACATATAAATAATTTTAGTCAACTAAGGAATAGAACTGAATCAGGCTTATAATTTAATGTCATAACAATCTTCACATTTACCACAATGGGAAGTAGCCATCAGCATTCCTCTTAAGTAGTGAATCACGAAGCTGTTCATATGCAACCATCCGTACACCAGAATACACTGGTATGCAACATGGAAATGAAAGGATATCAGCAAGAATAAAGATCATGTTCAGAAAGTAAGCACATAAACATTTTTATTTTAAATCTTTCTGCATATATTTTTATCAAACAGCACACAAAATAAAAATATTCATCCACTAGACTCAGTTCTTGCGACTCACAACTTCATTGGCTATATTTAAGAGGGAGTTAGATGTGGCCCTTGTGGCTAAATGGATCAGGGGGTATGGAGAGAAGGCAGGTACAGGATACTGAGTTGGATGATCAGCCATGATCATTATGAATGGTGGTGCAGGCTCGAAGGGTCAAATGGCCTACTCCTGCACCTATTTTCTATTTCTATAACTCTTGGAGTTGAAATTTTGGTGGACAGCATGCCGATAAGTCTCTGCTAATTCCCAAACCAAGGATTATGCGTCACAGACATTGTTCCCCTTATTTCTCCTAACAGATGCCGATGCGTAGCTGACACGTGCACCAACCCTCATCACAGCTGGGATCTAGATTGACTGTGGGAGAATTTATACCCTCAATGGCTTCACGGTAACCAGCACCTTTGCCTTACAGCTCTGGGGACCAGAGTTCAATCCTGACCATTGGTGTTGTCTGTGAAGAATTTGCACGTTCTCCCTGTGACTGCATGAGTTTCCTCCTGCATTGCAAAAAGGTGCACGTTGGTAGGTTAACTGCCTGCCTTAAATTGTCTATAGCATGTAGGTTTATGGTAGAATATGGCAAGTAGAAAGCTACAATGGAGAATAAAATAAGATTAGTGTAAAAAATAGGTGCTTGATGGACAGTGCAGATTTGATGTGCGAAGGGCCCGTTTCTCTAAAGCTTTTCACTGTACCTTGATACATGTGACAATAAACTAAACTGAGAACCTCTCGGTCTCTTTAAACTCCTATACTTCATGGTACTGGATATAAGCAATCTATCTTCTTACCATAGCTTTGATGTCAATGATTAGATTTTAATACACCATTCAAAGATTCCTTACAATTAATCTTACATAAGCTTATTTTCCTCATCAGATGCACAAACCATCTAACCAATATTTTGCATTTAAGACAATAAATTCAAACTGATTTGTTGTGTTATATTTGCATTGCAACCTAATTCCAACATATATTTTTTAGTTTTTGTATTTTGTAGGAATGTTGTTTTTCAATTTTAAAAAGGTAAAGTGTATGTACTTATTTGAAATATAATCAATGTAATTATGTGTGTGCTCCACTTTCTCTCAACACCCCCCATGCTACCAAATTGTTTTATGTAAAAGGTTGATCAGAGGTTTCTTCCACATCACTAATATTCATAGATACAGACAGTAAAAACTCTATATCCTTCCATCAACATATTTAAGTGCAGGAGCAATCCACGTTGGAGAGCTTTCAGAGGAAAAAATAGCTAGACAAAATATCTTTATAAACACAAGTATGTTTGAGAGATTAGTAAAATTGGAATAGCAGTGAATCCATTACCAATGTCCAATTAATTACCCCAATTTTCACTGCTTTGTCAATATGGAAACTGGATTATACATCATAGCTGAAACAGGCAGAAATCGCGTGACATTGGAATCTCTTATTCGAAAGCTGGATATGAACCATATAGTTTTTGCTTTTAATACTTGACAAGGTGTCCTTGACAGTACATCTGCTTTTCGTCATGGTATGTACATTTTATTAAAATATTTCCTTAGAAGTTCAGTTCAGTTTAGGTTATTGCCAAGTGTAATGAGGAAGCATTATAAAAGTAATAGGAAGCATTATAAAAGTAAATAGTTGCTATCTGCACAGGAAATCTGAATTTCCGAGAGAAACCTAGGCCTTTTTGCAATGGCGTAGCAAATGATGCCACAAGTGAAAAAACAAACACGCAACTCATCATTTCCAACATTTATGGATAATCGAAGAGAACAAGAACAGGTAAGGTACAACATTGAACTAAAATTTCTATTTCCTATTAATTAAAACACAACAAAATAAAAGTGTTCAATCTAGTAAGACAATCACCTATATGTCTGTAGATGGCAGGAGTAACACCTTGCCACAGCTTGAACACGCCCTCCTCTTTAACTATTCCAATTGCTGTCTTCACCATTCCCCTGTAAGGCTTCGCTGTTTTATAGAATCGGTCGACCGCTTCCCCTTGAATTTGAAGTCTTGTTTTAGTCAAATCGAGAGGAAAGGTTACTAAGGAAAAAAAAGTACATTGCAAATCAGTCAAGTATGGGTCACTGAATGCCATTTTGTTTAAAAAAATCTATGAAACATAATGCTGGATCTATACAGTTAACAAGAATATCATCAAATATTCAGATGCCTGCTTTATATTTATGGGCAAAGTTTTCATTTGACATGCATCTAATAGACCTCAATATTTGGCATATCACTCCCAATGTTGAGCATTGACAAATTCACAACTGAATCGGGTATCAAGGTCACTATTTATCAACCTGGCTGCTCAACATCCGGCTTGAAATCTAACCATTCCTTTGGTTTATGTTTCATTCGCAAGAAGAGCATTAATGAAATAGCGAACACTGCTCTCTTTAATACTCTGATACGTTTCATTAGTGTCCAGGTTTTTGTTTTAATTAAAATTTGCCTTTGTCTTCTTCTGACAACTAATTTTAAGTATTTTCTTAAAATTTAGATTTCTTAATTTTCCATATATGGCATAACTTACAAGATGTAGTAAAAAAGTCATAAGTTTATTGACAACATTTCAAATCTACATGTATGTTGGATTTCTTTCACAGTGGAGGTACTTAGATAGTTATCCCGGAATTGATCCGCCTTTGAAAGGAAAGGATTGGACCTTCATCTGCTCAGGTTTACTTGTTTGTCCCTTACTCACAGAATTTATCTAGTAACTGTTTTGACTGTAACCAAATACTCCACAATTCCTGAGCCTTACCTGTAGGGAGAGGTTGAGCAGACTAGGACTTTTTATTTATTGGTGTGCAAGAGGCTAAGAGGTGGATAAAATCATGAGAGCAATTGATAGGGTGAATGCACAATGTGCACTCCAGGAGGAGATAATCAAGAAGCAGAGGACATTGGTTTAAGGAGAAAGATTTATTAGAGATCTGAGGGGCAACTTTTTCACTCCAGAGGGTGGTGGGTGTATGGAATAAGTTACCAGAGGTGGTTCAGGGAGGCAACACTTAAAATATACTTGAACATGTAGAGAGGCACATTTTAGAGGGATAGAGGTCAAATGGAAACAAATGGGACAAGCATGACATGGGCACCTTTGTCAACATTGATGAGTTGGGCTGAAAGGCCTGTTCCGTGCTGTATGACTCAAATCGCTCCGCCGTGAACGGTGTGTGGCAGAAAGAGGGAAATCGAAATTGTTACAATTAGTTGATCCAACAATCTGGATTGTCAATAAAAATACACGATATCAAGCTACAAACTGAAAAGTTGTGTTCCTAGGCGATGAAACATAAAAAAGGTCTAATTGTAGCACCTGTTTCTGCCATAGTGGCGGCGCAGGCAGTCAGCACGAACTTGGTTGGCAGGGAATGCGGGCTCATTGCACTGGTAGAGCCCGGGGCTCAGACACCGTGGGAGCGGCGACCTACAATATATAAAGACAGGAAATTAACAGTTCACATTGCATGCTCTGACAGACAAAACAATGGCAGATCGCTGTCTCCAGGAAAAAAAAACACAGCTTGCAAACAGGCGTGAGAGGTAAAGTGTGCAAGGCCCCGCTGCAAGGGTCAGAGTGTGCAGCGGGGGCGGTTCATGAACCCCGGAGAAGCTGCTCAGCAAAGATCAGCTGCTCACTATCTCAGCTGCGGGGAAGAACCAGGACAGCGAACCTGGATCCCGGGAGGGACGGGGGTGAGCGAGGGCGGCAGCTGCGGATTGCACGATAGTTGCCTGGGTTTCCGTTCAACGCTTTCGATGCGAAGAGTGCGGGGCAACTGCAAGATCTGCTTGCTTTGAGTCATCTGTAAATCTTACACAAATGCAACGAGGGGCAGCCGGATTGCACGCAAGCAGCTTAGTTTTCGGTTCAACTCGTTCGGTCCAGAGAAGGCTGTTAATCTTGTACCCAGTCGCCTGCTAATTTTGTCCAGTTCAAACGAGAGGCAACACATTGGGTTAAACATATTCAGATAACAAAATCCAGGTTGCTGCAAATTTGAAAGCATCAAATGCATGTTTCAACATGGGCTTTTAAAAGTTTTTTTTGATAGCTTTAATATTTTGAAATATATTTAAAACATGGATAAATGTGGGGTTATCTACTTTGGTGGCAAGAACAGGAAGGCAGATTATTATCTGAATGGTGTTCGATTAGAAAAAGGGGAGGCGCACCGAGGCCTGGGTATGCTAGTACTGAAAGTAAGCATGCAGATACAGCAGGCAGTGAAGAAAGCTAATACCAAGTTTGGTATTCCGACTGCGCATGCCGAGGTCAAACGTCACTAGCTATAAATAATCTCGGCAACGGTGGTACTGCATTTTGTGCAGGCTTGCGTTTTGTTTGGGGTCGGGTTTGGGCCCGGCTCACTGTCACTGCGGGTGCTCTTGAGTTGCTGCTGGGCTGGCTCCCCGGTGTCCCATCCCTGTCCCTGTGCGGAGGTGTCCGGGGCGGCCCTGGGCTGGCGGGACGGCCCGGGACTTGCAGCCGGCTCCAGCTTGGCTCTGCCTGTCCTGCCAGGTTGGCCGGCAGCCCTCCTCCATCTCCCTCCTCTCAGTCCGACAGATGGGCAGCTGCTGGCCCTGCTCGAAGATGGGCGACTCGGACCTGCTGCTGCTGGAGTCGGCCTGGTCGGAGAGAGTCTGTGGACCTGCTGGAGCAGACTGTTGGTGATGGACCTGGCGGCAGCAGCGACCTCCTCCCCATCCCTTGCCCAGCCCCAAGCCCAGAGTCCGGGCCAGCTCCTATTCGGGGCTGAAGGCAGCCCACTGCGTGACCCAGTTGAGCGCTGGGCCGGAGGAGGCTGAGCCCAGGCTGGCTCAGGCGGGGCCGGGGCCCTCGCTCCTCCTCAGGGTTGTGGATGAAGTGACAGCGGGTACCGTAGGGGCAGAAGCCGGTGGTGTGCAAGGTACAGCTTGTACTTGAGGTGGTGGCTGAGGGAGCGCAGCTCGGCCAGACCGTCGGCGAACTGGCACTTGTCGCTGTAGTAGCCCTTCGCGGAGCGGCTCCTTTGGAGTTGGAGCAGGGTTGGCTGGATTTGCCGTTTCTCTGCGCTGGCTGTGGGCCTGGAGTCGCTGGTGTCGTCGGATGGGGCTGTCGGTTGGCCAGGCGGGAAAGACAGAGGTAAGCTGCGGTTGACATTTCTCTGCGCTGGCTATGGGCCTGGGGGCCGGTGTCCCGTCAGTCTGGACGTCTCTGGCCACACCCCGGGCAGGGATGAGTCACTCGAGTGAACCTGGAGTATTGTGTGTAATTTTGGTCTCCTAATTTGAGGAAGGACATTATTGCTACGGAGGGAGTGCAGCATTAGTTCACCAGGTTAATTCCCGGGATGGTGGGACTGACATATAATATCAAGAAAGCACATCAGCGCCTCTACTTCCTGAGAAGATTACGGAGAGTTGGTTTGTCAAGGAGGACTATCTCTAACTTCTACAGATGCACAGTAGAGAGCTTGCTGATTGGTTGCATCGTGGCTTGGTTTGGCAACTTGAGTGCCCTGGAGAGGAAAAGACTTCAAAAAGTAGTAAACACTGCCCAGTCCATCATCGACTCTGACCTTCCTTCCATCGAGGGGATTTATCGCAGTCGCTGCCTCAAAAGGGCTGGCAGCATCATCAAGGACCCACACCATCCTGGCTACACACTCATCTCTCTTCTACCTTCAGGTAGAAGGTACAGGAGCCTGAAGACTGCAACGACCAGGTTCAGGAATAGCTACTTCCCCACAGCCATCAGGCTATTAAACCTGGCTCGGACAAAACTATGATCATTAATAACCCATTAACTGTTATCTGTACTTGATCAGTTTATTTATTCATGTGTGTATGTATTTATATAATGATATATGGACACACTGATGTTTTGTAGTAAACGTCTATAATGTTCTGTGTGCCGAAGCAAAGCAAGAATTTCATTGTCCTATCAGGGACACATGACAATAAACTCATTTGAACTTGAGAATGGGTTGACTGGGCTTGTATTCACTGGAATTTAGAAGGATGAGAAGGGAACTTGTAGAAACATAATTCTTAAAGTATTGGACAGGCTAGATGAAGGAAAAATGTTCCCGATATTGGGGGAGTCGAGAACCAGGGGGTCACAGTTTAAGAATAAGGGGTAGGCCATTTAGGACTGAGATGAGGAATAACGTTTTCACCCAGGGAGTTGTGAATCTGTGGAATTCTCTGCCACAGAAGGCAGTGGAGGCCAATTCACTGGATGTTTTCAAGAGAGAGTTTTCAAGATTTAGCTCTTAGGGCTAAAGGAATCAAGGGATACAGGGAAAAAGCAGGAACGGGGTACTGATTTTAGATGATCAGCCATGATCATATTGAATGGCGGTGCTGGCTCGAAGTCAGTCAGAGTCAGCATCAATGACCAAGGATAGGTAGAGCCCACAATGTGTAGGAAGGAAATGCAGATGCTAGTTTAAACCAAATATAGACACAAAATGCTGGAGTAACTCAGCAGGTCCGACAGCATCTCTGGAGAAAAGGAATTGGTGACGTTTTGGGTCAAGACCCTTCTTCGGACTGATACGTCACCTGTTCCTTTTCTCCAGAGATGCTATCTGACCCGCTGAGTTACTCCAGCTTTTTGTGTCTATCTTCGGTGGAGCCCACAATTGTCCATTGTTGGCTGTGGAAGAGGTGATGATGAAGGGATATATGGATTCGAATAGTGGAACCAGCAGGATGGTTAGGGCGGGGGAAGGGCTGAGAGGGAATGCAGAGGCTACGTGAAATTAGAGAAATCAAATTCATACCACTGAGTTGTAAGCTGCCCAAGCAAAATCTGAGGTGCTGTTCCTCCAATTTGCATGTGACCTCACTCTGACTTTGAAGGAGACCCAGGACAGAGGTCAGTATGGAACAGCACATCATATTTTGTTTGGGCAGCTTACAACCCAGAGGCATAAATATTGATTTTTCTAATTTCCCTACATTCCCCCTCTCTCTGCTTTCCCACAAACCTAGTTGTCCAGCTGGTTGCGCTGTTCACAAGCGTTATTAACCTTTCAACAGACGCAGTACCACAGTTCAAGAAGGCACCTCCCCATCACCTCCTGAAGGACAATTACGACTGGGTGATTAAAAAGGGACAATAAATACAGGGCCTGCATGCAGCAATGTCACATTTTGCGAAATTAATTAATATGTAACATGGTTCTTTTTCTGCAGAATAGTTTCACATTTTCTCTAACTTATTTATTTTTAACTTTATTAATTAATATTTCTGACATTAGATCAAAAGAGTATTCAATGAATTAGGATGCAAAAATAAATACTATCTATCACCATCTGTTGAGTTTTTACTTTACTATAAGGCCTGTCCCACTTGCATGCGACTGCATGTGTTTGGCGCGACCAAACGGAAGCGGAATTCGCGCTAAGTTCGCGCATGACGTTATTTGCGTCATACTTACCAATCAGCTGGGCAGGAGGCGGGCCGACTGAATTTGGGCGTCGGGCGGTGACGTCATCACGCAACGGCACGCCGGGCGGTGACGTCATCGTGCAACACCACGTGCTAGGCGTACGCTGTCAATACGCTGCATACCATGTCAAGACGCTGCGTACGCCCTCAATGCGCCTTCGGGCCGACAGGCCGTTGGCGCGCTGACTTTTAGGACAGTGCGGGATTTTCTGAGCCCCGCGCAATGTCGGGACCAGCCCCGCACAACTCCATACGCCTCCGCGCTTGGAAGTGGGACTGGCCCCGTACGCCTCAAGCGACCACGTTTGGTTGCACCAGACGCATGCAATCGCATGCAAGAGGGACAGACCCTTACAGCTCCTAGACTGTGGAACAGCATCCCTCTTCCCATCAGAACTGCCCCCTCCATCGACTCTTTTAAGTCGAGACTTAAAACTCGTCTTTACTCTCCAGCCTTTCTTGACGTCCTCTGAGGGAGGGCTATATGTATGTAGTTAATCTATGAACCACTGTTGTATAATGTTAGTTCCTTCACCAATGTAAAGCACTTTGGTCAACAAGAGTTGTTTTTTAAATGTGCTATAGAAATAAAAGTGACTTGACTTGACTAAAGATTGCCTCTCAGTTGGCACTTTTTCAGATTGTAAAATTAGTGTTTTTTTTGTGTTTTCTCTACCTATTTTGAGGAAGAGTATCATGGCAATAGGAAATTGTCCAAATGATTTGAACACAAATCAGTTTATAGGACTTTATACAGGTATTTCAATTATAAGGCATGTTTCTATAATGCAAATTGGTTATTACATGATTGATGGATTAGGAAACTATTTGCATTTTGCAGATTGCAAAGGTTATCGCATGACAATAATCAGATTAACCTGTTAAAATCTGTGCTCTGAAATAAGCCACAGTCTGTTCTGTTATAAAAGGACTTTTTACAATGTGAGGTTTCTTCAGAATGTAACTACTACATTACAGCAGAACCACTGGCGTGTGCTTTTCTTAAATTTAAACTGTAAGTAATATATTTTAAGGTGTTGGGTATATGGAATGATCTGCAAGAGGAGGTAGTTGAGGCAGGTACTATAACAAGATTTAAAGGACATGATAGGAAAAGTTTAGAGGGATATGGGCCAAACGAGGGCAGGTGGGACTAGTGTAATTGCGGTATCTTGATCGGAATGTGCATTGGACCAAAGGGCCTGTTTTCTTGCTTCATAATTGCCTCTCGCAGAAAAATCAGAAAACCTATTTGATGATAATTCTGAATTTAAGTCATGAAGATATCTTGCAGATTTCTATGATTGTAAGAAACAATGGAGGGGTTTGAAGTCAGCAATGGGAATTTTAAAAAAGCATTGCTGCCAGGAGACAGAGTAGAATATTTAACACCAGGATATGCAGGACTCGGTGGTGCAGCTCTGAAGACAGGTTTTTTAGTATAAACTCAGCTACATCGGTGGAAGATAGGAAATTATTGGAATTGACCAACCATAGGGTTAAGATAGGGGATTCAAAGTAGGTGAATAGTGGCGGAGGTTATGTCAGCACTGTTACCAGGAAGAGGAATGGAATCGGTGGCCATGGAACTAATTTATCCAACAGTCTTAGTCATGGTGCTAGGGGGAGAGATTCAAATTTCTCGGGCATTGGAACCAGTTCTGGGGGAGGTGGGACCAGTACAAACAGGACGGTCTGCACCTGGGCTGGAGTGGAACCAATGTACTTGGGGGAGTGTTTGCTAGTGCTGTTAGGGAAGATTTAAACTGTGGCAGGGGGATGGGAGCATGAGCAGAGAGACAGAGGGGTGTAAAATTAGGGTAGAAGCTATAGGTAGCAAGGTGAAAAGTAAAAGTGGCAGGCAAACAAATCCAGGGCAAAAATCAAAAAGGGCCACTTTTCAACATAGTTGACGGTGGATATGCAATGGAAGGCATTTAAAGACTGCATGGATGAACTACATCAATTGTTCATCACAGTTTGGCAAAAGAATAAATCAGGGAAGGTAGTGCATCCGTGGATAACAAGGGAAATCAGGGATAGTATCAAAACAAAAGATGAAGCATACAAATTAGCCAGAAAAAGCAGCCTACCAGAGGACTGAGAAATCCAGCAGAGGAGGACAAAAGGCTTAATTACGAAAGGGAAAATAGAGTTTGAAGGAAAACTGGCAGGGAACATAAAAACTGACTGCAAAAGTTTTTATAGATATGTGAAGAGAAAAAGGTTAGTTAAAACAAATGTAGGTACATTGCAGTCAGAAACAGGCGAATTGATCATGGGGAACAAGGACATGGCAGATAAATTGAATAACTACTTTGTTTCTGTGTTCACTAAGGAAGACAAATAATCTGACGGAAATAGCAGGGGACCGGGGGTCAAATAAGGTGGAGGAACTGAGTGAAATCCAGGTTAGCCGGAATGTGGTGTTAGGTAAATTGAATGGATTAAAGGCCAATAAATCCCCAGGGCCAGATAGTCTGCATCCCAGAGTACTTGAGGAAGTAGCCCCAGAAATAGTGGATGCATTAGTGATAATTTTTCAAAACTCTGTAGATTCTGGAGTAGTTCCTGAGGATTGGAAGGTAGCTAATGTAACCCCACTTTTTAAAAAGGGAGGGAGAGAGAAAATGGGGAATTACAGACCAGTTAGTCTAACATCGGTAGTGGGGAAAATGCTAGAGTCAGTTATTAAAGATGGGATAGCAGCACATTTGTAAGTGGTGAAATCATTGGACAAAGTCAGCACGGATTTATGAAAGGTAAATAATATCTGACGAATTTTATAGAATTTTTCGAGGATGTATCTAGTAGAGTGGGTAAGGGAGAACCAGTGGATGTGTTATATCTGGACTTTCAGAATGCTTTCGACAAGGTCCTAGATAAGAGATTAGTATACAAACTTAAAGCACACGGTATTGGGGGTTCAGTATTGATGTGGATCGAGAACTGGTGGGCAGACAGGAAGCAAAGAGTAGGAGTAAACGTGTCCTATTCAGAATGGCAGGCATGACTAGTGGGGTACCGCAAGGCTCAGTGCTGGGACCACAGCTATTTACAATATATATTAATGATCTGGATGAGGGAATTGAATGCAACATCTCCAAGTTTGCGGATGACATGAAGCTGGGGGGCAGTGTTAGCTGTGAGGAGGATGCTAGGAGGCTGCAAGGTGACTTGGATGGGTTGGGTCAGTGGGCAAATGCATGGCAGATGCAGTATAATGTGGATAAATGTGAGGTTATCCACTTTGGTGACAAAAACAGGAAACTATTATCTGAATAGTGGCCAATTATGAAAAGGGGAGATGCAACGAGACCTGGGTGTCATGGTACACCAGTCATTGAAAGTAGGCATGCAGATGCAGCAGGCAGTGAAGAAAACGAATGGTATGTTGGCATTCATAGCAAAAGGATTTGAGTATAGGAGCAGGGAGGTTCTATTGCAGTTGTACAGGGTCTTGGTGAGGCCACACCTGGAGTATTGCATACAGTTCTGGTCTCCTAATCTGAGGAAAGACATTCTTGCCATAGAGGGAGGACAGAGAAGGTTCACCAGACTGATTACTGGGATGGCAAGTGTTGCATATGATGAAAGACTGGATAGACTCGGTTTGTACTCGCTGGAATTTAGAAGATTGAGGGGGATCTTATAGAGACTTACAAAATTCTTAAGGGGTTGGACAGGCTAGATGCAGGAAGATTGTTCCTGATGTTGGGGAATTCCAGAACAAGGGGTCACAGTTTAAGGATAAGAGGGAAGTCTTTTAGGGCCGAGATGAGAAAATCATTTTTCACACAGAGAGTGGTGAATCTGTGGAATTCTCTGCCACAGAATGTAGTTGAGGCCAGTTCATTGGCTATATTTAAGAGGGAGTTAGATGTGGCCCTAGTGGCTAAAGGGATCAGGAGGTATGGAGAGAAGGCAGGTACTGGATATTGAGTTGGATGATCAGCCATGATCTGGCTCGAAGGGCTGAATGGCCTACTCCTGCACCTATTATCTATGTTTCTATCCCAATAAATGTTTAGTCAAAATCTATGCACATTCAATGTTGATGTTGTACATTAACAGTGACAAACTAGACAAAGTGCAATGGTCAAAGGGCAGGGAGCGGTGTTGGTGTGGAGGCGAGCAAGAATGAATGTATTTGCATGAATTTGCTGATGAGTTGCGTGCAATGACCGAGAGGAAGATAAGCAAGATTAGGTCCTTGAGGGGTCTCCAGAGGGTTTGGAGTGAGAAAAAGAAATATTGGAGTGAGAAAAAGAAAAAGACAGATAATAAGTGAATACAATCATACCCAACAGGATGAAGGTGGTAAGATGTTCACAAAAAGCTGGAGTAACTCAGGCAGCATCTCTGGAGAGATGTTTCAGGTTGATACCCTTCTTCAGATAAATAAGTAAGTTTACTGACCAAGTATTCACATACAAGGAATTTGCCTTGGTGCTCCGCCCACAAGTAACAACATGACATACTGTGACAGTTACGAATGACTCAGAAAACTCTAAACATTAATAATAATAATAAAACATTAATGATAAAACACTATTGATCAATCATGTGAACCAAAAAAAAAAACAGATCAAGGGGAGGCTACAGATTTTTGGCTGTTGAGTACAGCAACTACCCATGGATAAAAACTGTTTTTATGTCTGGCTGTGGCAGCTTTGACAGTCCGGAGTCATCTTCCAGAGGGAAGTGATTCAAAGATGTTGATATTATAGATAAGTTCGGTGGTGTCAAAAAACTATTAAGAAAAATAAAGGGAGATGTGTTACCAATGTTATAGTCACATGGGATATCATGCGCTTTGATCAGGGCAGATTCATTCTCTTTGCATTAGATTTGGACGACTGCATTGGTGCTACCTCCTGCACCCGCACACAACTCACTGACTTCATCCATTTCACCACTAACTTCCATCCGGCACTCAAATACATCTGGACCATTTCCGACATTTCTCTACCATTTCTTGACCTCACTATCTCCATCACAGGTGATAGACTACTGACCGACATCCACTATAAACCCACTGACTCCCATGGCTATCTGGACTTCTTCCCACCCTGCTTCCTGTAAGGACTCCATCCCCTACTCCCAATTCCTCCATCTACGCCGCATCTGCACCCAGGATGAGGTGTACCACACCAGGGCATCGGAGATGTCCTCATTCTTCAGGGACGGGGGTTCCCTTCTTCTACTATAGATGAGGCTCTCACCAGGGTCTCTTCTATACCCCGTGACTCTACTCTCACTCCCCATCCCCCCCCCCCACTCGTAACAAGAGTCCCCCTTGTCCTCACCTTCCACCCTACCAGCCGTCACATACAACAAATAATCCTCCGACATTTTCGCCACCTCCGACGTGATCCCACCACTTGCCACATCTCCCCATCTCCTCCCCTGTCTGCTTTCCGCTCCCTCCGTAACTCCCTGGTCAATCCGTCCCTTCCCACCCGAACCACCCCCTCTCCGGGCACTTTCCCTTGCAACCGCAGGAAACGCTACACTTGTCGCTTTACCTCCCCCCTTGACTCCATTCAAGGACCCAAGCAGTCTTTCCAAGTGCGACAGAGGTTCACCCGCACCTCCTCCAACCTCATCTATTGCATCCGCTGCTCTGTATGCCAGCTGCTCTACATCGGTGAGACCAAGCGCAGGCTTGGCAATCGCTTCGCCCAACACCTCCGCTCGGTTCGCACTAACCAACCTGATCTCCCGGTGGCTCAGCACTTCAACTCCCCCTCCCATTCCGAATCCGACCTTTCTGTCCTGGGCCTCCTCCATGGTCAGAGGCTGTAAATTGGAGGAGCAGCACCTCAAATTTCACTTAGGCAGTTTGCACCCCAGCAGTATGAACATTGACTTCTCTTATTTCAGATAGTCCCTACTTTCTCCTCCCCTTCTCAGCTCTCCCTCAGCCCACTGTCTCCACCTCATCCTTTCTTCTTCCCGCCCCCCACACCCTCCTATCAGTCTGAAGAAGGGTCTCGACCCGAAACTTTGCCTATTTCCTTCGCTGCATAGATGCTGCCTCACCTGCTGAGTTTCTCCAGCATTTTGTCTACCTTGCATTAGAATAACATAAGTTAACAGCTTTATTTGGGATTATAAAAATCACAGAATAAGTAAAACACACTTATGTAAGTCTAAGATAAATGGTGGCCTAGCTTTACCTAATTTTTTATATTATTTTTGGGCAGTTCAGATTAAGAACTTTAATTATTGGTTGATTCAGATGGAACAGGACCCGGTTTGGTTAAGAATTGAAAAGGAAGATTGTTTCCCATTCGACATAAGCACAATACTCCTTGCCCCCGGAGTGGTTCAAAAAAAATCATATAAGGAAAATCCTATCATTTTAAATAATATACGTACTTGGAATCAAATCATTAAGACTTTACATTTAGAAACTATGCCACTTTGTTTACCAATTATGAATAATCCTATGTTTAAACCCTCGACATTAGATGTGGGGTTTAGACATTGGAAAAATTTAGGAATAATAAGGATAGAACATCTTTATAGGAATGGGAAATTTCTCTCATTTCAGGAGTTGAAAGAGATTTATGGATTGCAAGCAAATAATTTATTTAGATATTTACAAATTAGAGATTATGTCAAATTAAATACGCTAAATTATAGAAATAGAGATCCAGGTTTACTGGATGAAGTTCTTAACAAGCATCCAACAACATAAAAATTAATAGCATATATATATATATTCTTTTGGACAGGGAAATGCCAAAAACTGAACTATTCCGACAAAAATGGGAAATTGAAATTTGTTTACCGATATCAGAAGATTTTTGGGAAGAAAGCTTACAACGAATTCATCGCCGTTCGTTAAATGCCAGACACACTTTGATACAATTCAAAGTAATACATAGATTACACTACTCAAAAAAGAAATTAAATAGAATTTTTCGTAATATATCACCATTGTGTAATAAATGTCAGCACATAGAAGCCGATTTAACTCATAGTTTTGTAACATGTACAAAACTTAATAATTATTGGACAGAGATTTTTAAAATTGTTTCCATAGTTTTAAAGATTACATTAAGCCTTGACCCAAAATTAATTATATTTGGGGTTTTAGATTCAAACCAAACTTTAACAGCAAATCAAAGAAATTTTCTGGATTATTGTTTAATAATTGGAAAAAAATTAATATTAAAATTTTGGAAGAGACCATTATCCCCAACAATTAAAATGTGGACAGTGGAAATGTTGGAGACATTACAACTGGAGAGAATTAGGTTTATCCTAATGGGTAAACTTGAGCTTTTTGAACAAATATGGTCTCCATTCACTGATTATATGAAGGGGTAGCTGGGCTCGGCATTGAAACTCAATAAGTACCTGGTGGGAAGATCAAACAAAAATGTTTAATTTCAGATTTATATACTTGTCTCTATATATTATAATTAGAAATTGTTCCATTCATTGATAAGATGTATACTGTTTTCTTTTCCTCAAGTATAATAACTGTTTACTAGTTATAGGATTTTTTTGTTTTTTTTAATTATTTTTGTTTTTTTATTTTTTTTATTATTTTTTTATTTTTTCTTTCCCTTTTAATCAAATATAATCATACTCTTCAAATTACTCACTATTCTTTCTTTATACTTTTTTCTTTTTCACTTTTTCATATTATAAAAAAAATGGAGGCCTATATACATGGTTTGTTAATATTTATATAATTTTGGAAAGATGTATTAATTATATCTGAAAAAAAATGTTATATTATTTGTAATATGTATGGCCTCTAATAAAAATATATTAAAAAAAAAAGAATAAAATACCTCAAAAAAACAACACTCTTGGCAGTCAGTGATATGAAACTTAAATATGAAAGGCCTTTAACTAATGCTGGAGCAAGAGTTATCCTTCCAAGTAGGATCTGTTCCACTGTTTGAGGCACGTCAACAGTGGCCTCAAGCCTCTGCATGTGGTAGAATCTCACAGAATGTGCATGGATTGACATAAATGAATGGAGAATTCAGGTCAAATGTGCAGAAACATGCTGTGTATGGATTGTACCTAAATGAGATTAGCACAACGGCTTTTGATAAAATATATTCATATAGCTCCTAACATATTGTCCAAAGCAAGAGCATTTCTGGGCCTGCATGTTACCGAATTCCAATTTTGTGTGATCCCAGCATTGTGCCTCTGTAGGAACTCTGAAGTTGTGTTATTTGGGTGCAATAACCCATATTGACCATTTTTGATGGTAATACTATATCACAAATTTAGTGCTGTAAGGTGCACTTAATTGATTTCCCCAGTTTCACAACCAACATATTGTATGAGTTCTTCTGATCAGGACATTGACAGCTAGATACATTTCTCCCGAGTTTCCTAATAGGCTTTATTGATACTAAACGCTGGAGTAACTGAAGAAGGGTCTCAACCCGAAATTTCACCTACTCCTTTTCACCAGAGATGCTGTCTGACCTGCTGAGTTACTCCAGCTTTTTCTGACTATGTTAGGTTTAAATCAGCATTTGCGGTTCCGTCCTAGTTTTTCTGATCAAGGTTGACTTTCTTTATTATAATTTTATGTTGTCCAACATTTGGAAATTAGATCAGACACATTCCCATTTATTTTTTTACATTATATATTGGGCATAAATGTGTCCTTTTTTAATCATTATAAAAATTACTTTTGACTGCAATCCTTTACTTGGAACAATAACATTTACAGCAGGTAGTGGTTACTTGGGACTGTAGCATTTACAGCAAGTAGTGGTCTTCGGGATTGATATTCAACTTTGCAAGGACCAAGTGGCTGCTGGGTTCCAACCAAATGAAGGGGACTCTAGAAAAGATAGAAAGAAAAAAAATATTGTAATCAGCATCATATCTGAATTAACAAACTTAATACAGCCACAAAACCGTTACATATTACGGATCAATGTATTTTTCAGAGCTATGTAACTAATAATTGCCACAATTGGCAGAATTATAGTTCTAGAAGCAAGAATTGCTAGCATTTTGCTTGATGTGGGTGAAGTATGCAGCATGTTAATTTTTATTTCAAAAATGAGCTAATACACTAGTTTGAAGAATCATCAAATATATTGCAAAAATGCCGAGAACCTAGAAATAAACAAGCAATGTCCCCTCAGGTCAAGGACACGTACTTAGGTATAGATGTGTGCAAGAAGGAATTCAAGCATTTGAATGTGACTCTTTTTGAATGAGTACAATTAAAAAGAAGAAAAATTGGGCAGTAAGTTATTATGGAAAGAAAAAGCATAATCTTTTTTTCATACAATATCTTGCTGCCCAATTTTTCTCCTATCCCCGAACTCTCTCCGTTACATTGATGACTGCATGGGTGCTACCTCCTGCACACATGCAGAACTCATCGACTTCATCAACTTCACCACCAATTTCCATCGCGCACTCAAATTTACTAAGCCCATCTCCGACACCTCCCTCCCCTTTCTTGATCTCACAGTCTCCATCACAGGAAATAGACTATCAACTGACATCTATTACAAATTCATTGGCTCCCACAACTATCTGACAACACTTCTTCCAACCCTGCTTCCTGCAAAAACTCTATCCACTGTTCGCAATTCCTCCGTCTACGCCGTATATACGGCCAAGATGAGGTGTCCCATACCAGGACATCTGAGATGTCCTCATCCTTTAGGGAACGGGGGTTACCCTCTCCAAATCATAGATGAGGCCCTCATTCGGGTCTCCTCCCAACGGGATTCCAACGCTGGTCACATCTTCCCATCTCTACCCCTCTCCGCCTTCCACAGAGACCATTCCCACCGTAACTCCTTGGTTAACTCATCCCAAACCACCCAAGCCACCCCCTCCCCAGGTACCTTCCCCTGCAACCACAGAAGATGCAACACCTGTCGCTATACCTCCTCCCTCGACTCTGTCCAGGGACCTTGACAGTCCTTTCAGGTTAGGCAGAGTTTCACTTGCACCTCCTCCAACCTCACCTTCTGTATCCGTTGTTCAAGATGTGGACTCATATACATCGGCGAGACCAAACATAGATTGGTTTGCTAAAAACTTTAATTCTCGTTCCCATTCCCACACTGACCTTTCTGTCTTAGGTCTCCTCCATTGTCAGAGTGAGGCTAAATGCAAATTGGAGGAACTGCGTTTCATATTTCGCTTGGGCAGCTTACAGCCCAGTGGTATGAATATTGATTTCTCTAACTTCAAGTAACCCCGGCATTCCCTATCTCTCTATCCCTCCCCCACCCAAGTCGGACCAGCTTCTCCTTTTCACCCAACAAACAGCTAACAATGGCATGTTTCCTTTATCATCTTTACTTTTTTGCATTTCTTTCATTCATTGTTCATTATCTCTCTACATCATCTTTTATATCTTGTTTCCCTTTCCCCAGACTTTCAGTCTGAAGAATGGTCTCGACCTGAAACGTCACCCATTCCTTCTCTCCAGAGATGCTGCCTATCCTGCTGAGTCACTCCAACTTTTTGTGCCATATTTTTCTTCATCCTTGTCAATTGTACCCCTCTCAAAAACAGTCACATTCAAATGCCGGAATCCTTATGTACATACATACGTAAGCTATTTTCTTAACAGAACTCATGATCATCAGGAGAGGCCTATGTTACTCTTGCAGTGCATGTGCACACGATCTGGCCTCTTATACACAGGCCGTAATAGCAGGAGGCAGCAGTATGCTACACCAGACACTTTCTATTCATCCACATGATACACACAAAGTGGTGGAGTAAGAGCGGCACAGACAACATCCCTAGAGAGAACGAATGGGTGACATTTCGGCTCACCCATTCCTTCTATCCTGTCCTGCTGAGTTACTCCAGCATTTTGTGTCTATTGGTGTTCTCTCCCTCTCCCCCTCCCCCTCCCCCCAACGGGTCCCACTTAGTCTAGTATATTACGAAAACTCTCATCTTGTTTGTCTGTGTGATCCCGAAACTACTCCAAAATTCTACATGATAGCGCTACCATTGTTGGCCCACCTTACTCACCATTGTCCCGTGGTGTACTGTGGCATGTTTTGTTCAGATTGATGGTATTTTTTACAAATTATTCACTATTTAAACTATACAAAAACCACTTTTACAAAAATCACTTTTCCACTTGCATAGCCCGTTTGCCCATAGCAACGTACGCCGTCACAATAATGTCACAATGGGATCCCGAATCTCATTTAGATTAAAAAATTGCAATTTTAAAAAAAATCAGTTTTATTCAAATTCTTCCGTTTTCATTCACAACAATGTCACAATGGGATCCCGATACCATTGAGGAGGGAGAGTGGGGGAGAAGGGGGCATAGAGCAGGCACATGCCATGAGTAATTACTCAGGATAGGCACTGGGCAGTCAGTCGACCTTTAAAAATCGCATGTGCAGAAAAACCATTAAACCACGCATGTGCAGAAAAACCATTAAACCACGCATGTGCAGATCGGTCATGTAGGTAGGCAGTCGAAATTTTAAAAAATCTTAAAAATGCACATGCGCAGATTGATCTCTCCTGTGGGCATGCGCAGCAACTTGCGTGCAGTCCACGGTGCAAAGGCAGGATTTCAGCTGCCTTTATTGCCCGTTGCAAGTGAAGGCTTGAAGCAGCGTCCATGGCACGTGAGTTGAACATAGTTACGCGTATTACGTGTACTGCGGATGAAAGGCACAGGAGAATTATGCCTACCTAAGATTGATTATTAAAATAATAACCATTTAATAATAAATACTGAATTTAGTAAATGAATTGTAATTCTTTACTAATTATATTTAATAATTACCTTTTATAATTTTAGTCAGGGTAGGCACTGCCTACCTTGCCTACCCTGATGGCATGAGCCTGGTATAGAGGGAGAGAAGGGGGGGGGGGGTGTGGGGGGTAGGGAGTGGGTGATAGAGGGAGAGGAGGGCAGTGGGGGAATATTACGTTGGGGAGGTGAGGTGGCAGAGTGAGAGGATTGAGGGAGGGGAGGGGATAGGGAGGGAGAGAGAGGGGAAAGTGGGGTAGGTGAGGAGGGAGAGTGCGGGAGGAGGGGGATAGAGGGGGGGGGTGGAATATTACGTTGGGGGAACGGGACCCAACGGGTCCACCGGCCATCAAGTTGATTTATAATAATAGAATGAACTATATACCTGCACATACATTTATGAGATTTATGTGAAACCACTACAATGTGTGATTAGAAAATGTCACAGATGTATTTTTTTAGACAATGTGTGCCAATTTTTCCTCTGCCTTGATTCAACTCTTCATTAGTTGCCACCAATTGAATGTCAAATGTTTAATTAGAATGGTCATGAAACCTCCCACACTCTTTCCTATCAAAGAATAGTGACAAAACAAAACAGTGCTCATCAAGACACAAATGGCCAATCTATCCTTACATTACTTTTACCTCTTTAGGGACAGGATCCAAGAGAGTAAACTCATACTTGTAAAGTATGAGAGCAGCAAACATTTGGATCTCCATCAATGCAAACCATCTACAAAAAAAACAAAACAGCAGTATAAAGAAAAATCCAGACACAAAGCAACATTGTTAAACTCAATCGTGTTTAGCCAACAAAAATTAGATCAACAGCACTCTATATAAACAATCCTTCTATTCCTTTCGAAAAGCTCTGAGCAGTAAATGTTGTTTCATATTCTTCATGGTTCAACATTCTTAGGGACAAGGATCTGACAAGATATTTCCTCATCTCGATTATTTACTAATTGTGAATTCTTCTGATTCCATAAGTTTAAATCTTGTTCCTTAAATTGTTGACACAATGAATGATCTTTAAGGTCAAGTTTCCTCTGTTTCATAGACTATTGAATCAATAACAATATATAAATCATAATTGGAAAGGTGATGTACATGTCATTTCAGCAACAGAATCACTCCCTGTTGATCTCTGAAGAACATAACTGTAAATTAATTTTCCAAAACCAATTTAACTTGAATATTTTTGCTTTTGCTGGGTATATACTTCTGACAGCTAAAGATTGGTTTATTGAATTACGATGTTTTAAGTTCCTAGGCTGGTTGTTTCCTCTTGATTCTTACCTATCTATCTATATACTATTAAAATCTCAATCTTACATTCAGGAACGGGTTGAATTGGGGAACATGCCTCCGATGGGGGCTATGGGTTAGTGGTGCAATATTACATTGGGGATAGGGTTGCTCTGGGGGACCAGGCCTCCCGTGTGACAGGGACCCTACGGGTCCCAGTTGGTCTAGTATACTATTAAAAGTCTTGTCTTCTGTGAGTGTGTGTGTGTTTGTATTTTCGCGAAAACGGTACATGGTAGCGCTAAAATATTTGCAGAACCTTACTCAGATTTTTTCCATCGTGGGTCTAATCAAGTTTCTTTCAGATTTGATGTTATATTTCACGTTATTGATAATTTTAAGGTTTAAAAAAAGCCAACTTTAACAAGATTCTTACTGTTAAAATCCTTGCTGGCAGCTTCCCACAAACTTTGATGCAAAGTTGCAATACAGGAACACTCTGTGCTTCCATCATCACAGTCCTCCACCCAACATTTGCAACAATGTTGCCATCATACAACACTTACTCCAGCTCCTGGCAGCAAGTGCTTCAACAGGAGGGGGAGGATCAATTGGTATTGCAATTGGAAGTACTGCGGCTGGCGGGGGACGTCCAATTGTATTTTATTTTTATAGCCCAGTGCTGGGGGAGGCAGGGGAGAGGTGGAATCTTACATTGGGGAACGGGTTCAGTTGGGGGACCACGCCTTGCATGGGGGCTACAGGTTAGTGGGGCAATATTGCATTGGGGAACGGGTTGCGTTGAGTGACCAGGCCTTCCGTGTGACAGGGACCCAACTTGTCTTAGTTGGTCTAGTATACTATTAAAAGTCTCGTCTTGTTTCTATGTGTGTGTGTGTGATCGTATCTACGCCAAAACAGTACACGGTAGCGTTAAAACATTTGCACAACCTTACTCGGCTTTGTCACGTTGTCGCCCTTGTCAAGTTTCCTTCAGATTTGATGTTATATTTCACGTTATTGATATTTACAGGAACACTCTATGCTTCCTCTATGCTTCCACCAACCTTTCACCTGAATGGGATATCACAGTCCTCCACCCGACATTTGCAACAATGTTGCCATCATACAACATTTACTACAGCTCCTGGCAGGACAGGAGGGGGAGGGTGAATTGGTATTGTGGGGTCTATGGGTTAATGGTGCAATATTGCGTTGGGGGACTAGGCCTCCCGTGTGCCAGGGAGCCAATGGGTCCCAGTTGGTCTATATTTCTTAAAGTGCTGAGTAGAGATTTGTTGGTATTTTGTGAAAATAAAATTTGAGCCACTCGAGCTGTGTCACTCTAGATAATTTACCCAATGCAAGAAACAGGAGTTCCAATGAACCTAGTGGATAGCTTGAGATATGGTAAAGGGAAGGTGAAACCATAAGAAGATTGACATGAAATGTCGGTGTTTGTCTGAGTCTATGTGGCTCCGAGGCTGCTGCAAGCAAGAATTTTTGTTGTGCCTGTACTCACCGTACTTGCATATTAGATAATAAACTCAACTTGACTTGACAAAATGTGTACCAACTTGAAACATGTAACATTTTCATTAAAACAGTAAACAAATGTCACAAGATATTAGGTAACTGAAAGATGCATCGTTTTATAAAACAGAATTATGGCACTTTATTCTCCATATTTTAAACCACTTTTTGTTGCATGGAGTTTTGTCAAGTTAATCGATAACTTGAGATATGAAGTAAAATTAATTTGGACTTTTTAGTTCAGTCCCTGGACAGGCATATTTCCACAACTTAAAACTATATTAATATTTGGAACCAATTTTTTTTAATTACAGTGAGACCTTTGGAGATATGCGAGCATAAAATATTTTTATATACATGATGTAGCAAACTATAATCTTTGGAGGTGCAATGTTGAGGCAATAATATATTTATTCCCATCATTTTCTGTACTGGACAGATTCCATTACAGTAATATAACCATATAACAATTGCAGCACGGAAACAGGCCATCTCGGCCCTTCAAGTCCATGCCGAACAATTTATTTCCTTAGTCCCACCTGCCTGCACTCATACCATAACCCTCCATACCCTTCTCATCCATATGCCTATCCAATTTATTTTTAAATGATACCAACGAACCTGCCGCCACCACTTCCACTGGAAGCTCATTCCACACCGCTACCACTCTCTGAGTAAAGAAGTTCCCCCTCATGTTACCCCTAAACCTCTGCCCCTTAATTCTAAAGTCATGTCCTCTTGTTTGAATCTTCCCTATTCTCATAGGGAAAAGCTTGTGCAAATCAACTCTGTCTATCCCTCTCATCATTTTAAGACCTCTATCAAGTCCCCCCTTAACCTTCTGCGCTCCAGAGAATAAAGACCTAACTTATTCAACCTATCTCTGTAACTTAGCTGTTGAAACCCAGGCAACATTCTAGTAAATATCCTCTGTACCCTCTCTATTTTGTTGACATCCTTCCTATAATTGGGCGATAAAAATTGTACACCATACTCCAGATTTGGTCTCACCAATGCCTTGTACAATTTTAACATTACATCCCAGCTTCTATACTCAATGCTCTGATTTATAAAGGCTAGCATACCAAAAGCTTTCTTTACCACCCTATCTATATGAGATTCCACCTTCAAGGAACTATGCACGGTTATTCCCAGATCCCTCTGTTCAACTGTATTCTTCAATTCCCTACCATTTACCATGTACGTCCTATTTTGATTTGTCCTGCCAAGGTGTAGCACCTCACATTTATCAGCATTAAACTCCATCTGCCATCTTTCAGCCCATTTTTCCAACTGGCCTAAATCACTCTGTAGACTTTGGAAATCCTCTTCATTATCCACAACACCCCCTATCTTGGTATCATCTGCATACTTACTAATCCAATTTACCACCCCTTCATCCAGATCATTGATGTACATGACAAACAACAAAGGACCCAACACAGATCCCTGAGGCACCCCACTAGTTACCTGCCTCCAACCCGAAAAACAGCCATCCACCATTACCCTCTGGCTTCTCCCATTCAGCCACTGTTGAATCCATCTTCCTATTCCTGCATTTATACCCAACAGTTGAACCTTCTTAACCAACCTCCATGAGGAACCTTGTCAAAGGCCTTACTGAAGTCCATATAGACAACATCCACTGCTTTACCCTCGTCAATTTCCCTACTAACCTCTTCAAAAAATTCAAGAAGATTAGTCAAACATGACCTTCCATGTTGACTGTTCCTAATTAGACCCTGTTTATCCAGATACTTATATATATTATCTCTAAGTATCTTTTCCATTAATTTGCCCACCACTGAAGTCAAACTAACCGGTCTATAATTGCTAGGTTTACTTTTAGAAACCTTTTTAAACAATGGAACAACATGCGCAGTACGCCAATCCACGGGGACTATTCCCGTTTCTAATGACATTTGAAATATTTCTGTCATAGCCCCGGCTATTTCTACACTAACTTCCCTCAATGTCCTAGGGAATATCCTGTCAGGACCTGGAGACTTATCCACTTTTATATTTTTCAAAAGTGTCAGTACTTCTTTTACTTTGAAACTCATAGCATCCATAGCTACTCTACTAGTTTCCCTTACCTCACATAATTCAATATCCTTCTCCTTGGTGAATAACGAAGAAAAGAAATTGTTCAATATCTCCCCCATCTCTTTTGGCTCTGCAGATAGCTGTCCACTCGGTCTCTCCAATGGACCAATTTTATCCCTTGTTATCCTTTTGCTATTAATATAGCTGTAGAAACCCTTAGGATTATATATCAATAAATATCAATAATATATGAACACAGTTAAAGATCTGTCCAACATCCCAGTCTACAGGGATATAGCTGATCTGCTTTATGTTTATATGCCTGGCTAAATGTAATGCTGTAGCGGCAGCAGGAGCACAGCAGCTAGATGTTCCCAAACCAGTTTCTAACCTTCCTGGACATTGATATCTGCCTCCACCAAAAGCCATGAAGCCATCCAAAAATCCTCGTTTTTCTATGACTGCTTCCTTCCAGCGCTCCTGCAGTGTGTAAAGTTTTTTTAAGGTTAGCAATGTGGGAATATTGCAAGACAAACTGGAAGACTAAGTTATGGAAGGAAATTAGCGGTTACCAGAAATAACAACAGATCGATCAAATAGAAAACGAGTTGCACTGATTATTAAATTGTACAAGTAATTTGACATTTATATAAATATATACAAAAAGATAATTTAGGTGAAATTCAGCAGGATGTTGCCTGTGATGAACCATTCAAGTTATGAGGAGAGATTGGAGAGGAACGTTTTTCCTTGGAGGAGAGGAGGGTGGGGCAGACCGGATGGAGATATACAAAATTATGAGGGGCATAGACAGAGTAGAGAGTAGAAAACTTATCCCCATGTTAGAGTTGTCTAAAACTAGAGAACACTTATTTAGGATACGGAATGGGAGGTTTACAGTGGACTAAGAAAGAACTTTTCACGCAGAGGGTGGCTAGAATGTGGAATGCACTCCTTGAGGGAGTGGTGGAGGCACGTACTCTCATAACATTTAAGAAATATCTGGATGACTATTTGAATTGGTAAGATATAGAAAGCCAAGGATCAAGGACTGATAACTGGATTAGTTTAGGTAGGATCTTGAAATGGTCAACATACAAGGTTAACCATAGGACAGTGACTCTAAGAATCAAGATCTGCTGTGGTTTTCAGAACTGAACAAAAAGGCAATATAAGGAAAATTACAGATGACATGGCACAAAATAGCAGAGGGATTTGATGCTATTTGTTTATAGATTGGTAAACTATCAAGCCAGAAGCAGGAAAGTAGCAAACAGAAGTAGAGCAGGAGAATATGAGCCCCATGCAATTAGAATTAACTTGTAAAATGTTAAGTTTTCCATTGAGTTCTGGCCAGTACTCTAACTTGAACATGCTGGTATTTGAAAGACAAAATGCATTTGCATTATGCACTTAAGCTGTGATGAGAGACTGTGGAAAATGTTTAATGGAAACATAAGTCATACCTGCAATCCTAAAAAGTATCAAGGCATGAAATATCCACAAATAAATCTAAATACAAATGTACTCAAGTTTGAAGATGACCACACACAACAAATATAACCTCACTTTAACATAAAAATCGTTAGTGCCTCAAATTAATTTTTAGATGCATAACCACCATAGATAACAGGGCAAAAGCAAAATAAAAGAGATATTATAATGGCCTGTATCTAACTTTCCATAGAGTGGAGATCAAAATAAAACAGAAAATTGAGTGAAATGGTGAACATGCTACGTAAGATGTTACTAGGACATGGTTTTAACAATTATAAATTTAGAGAAGAAATGCAGTAGTGGATAAATATAGTATATTTAACAATGAAAGATTAAAAAGAAAATAGCAGGAATGGGAAGCAACATTTCAGATGTCAAAGCTGCAATATACCTGATTAGATATTATTCTAGCATATTACTGAAATCACAACTCCATAAATTTCTAATGTTGTCAAATTAATACACTATTAATATCCATGGATTAATATCACTGAATAAACGCAACTTTGTTTAGTTGCATTCAAAGTGACAAATCCTTTGCCTTATTTAATGTGAAAAAATATTAATACTGTTCAAAACAATTCGAGGTTACATTTGCTGTGTGAATCTAAAATGCCAGGAAATGTTTGTGTTCCATTTTATGGAAGAGAAATAGCAGTGATAAAAATACTCACAGGAAGAAACTTTTCAGGTTCAGGAAAATATTTGGTATTTCTGTGTGCCCAGTAAAGTGATAACATGAGCATGTCTCCAGAAGGAATAATGTAATTCTAGAGTAAAGAAGATGGATTTCTTACATAATTGTGCATATTTACAGAATGAAATTCTTCTTTTAAAATACCTCAAATTTACTGTCTCGTTCCTTCACTTTTCTTCCTTTCCTCACTGAGAGACCTTTGATCAGGTTTGTTCAAGAAATCTGTGTTGAACAGGGATGCACTGAAGCTACTCATTATTCATTATCTCGCTCACTGATTGTTATCAAGATATTCAAGTTCTGTTGCATGATACATGTCCCAGCTAAAATCCACTCTGGCTTAGTTCCAACTCATTAGATGGCTGTTAAGAGTCATGGAACATCAATGAAAAAGGCCTTTGTAAAATAGTATCTGACAGGATGCCTCTTAAACATTGTTACTATTCCTGTCCCACCAACTAATTTCAGATACCAACTATTGTTTGTGTGATAATGTTATCGCTCATACGTATCTCCTACAAACGTCTTCCCTCTTGTCTTCAACCTGTGCCATCTAGTTTAGACACTCGTACCATGAAAAACAATCACTGACTATCAATCCTATCTATGCCATGCTTTTATATGTCCCTATCATGTCATATATCAGCCTACTTTGCTCCAGGGAAAACAGACCAAGTCTATCCAATCTCTCCTGATAGCTCAAGCCCTTCAAACCAGATAAAATTCATGTGAATCTTTTCTGCACCCTCTCTAGCATAACACATTCTTCCTGTAATGTGATGACCAGGAGATGGTGCAAGAGCGCGGTGACTCTTTGTCGACTGGTCCCAGAAGAGGATCTACTATTTTCTGATACAATCACCTACATAACTCAGCATAGGAAATTTAAATCTTCCCAAACTTGGGAATCCCCCACTTGCAGCTTCAGTAATACAATGATTACTGGCCAAGTAATCTAGACAGCTCAACCAATGATTTAGAGTCATGAGTTCAAATCCTGTCATACTCACTCTAATTTTTAGAGGTTCCACCACTTTTCTAGTTATGACTCCGGGAGCTCGTAAACGAATTGCCTCCAAAATGCAACACTTCAAGTACGGGAGCTTCTCAAGATCAGTTTCTTCAATTTCGATCTTTTTACTTCCTAGGAATTAAAAAAAAAACAAGAGCAAGAATGCAGCACTTGGTGACTTTTATCACAAAACAGTTCTGAATCCAGTGGTAACAGTCAACACAAAATTATGCACAAGTAAAAATGCCTGGCAATATTTTTTTTCCCATCGGAAGAGCAGAATGATAGAGATTGAGGAGGGATGGGAATCAGAAATTGTATTAGTTTATCAAGCCTACACAGCTATATAGTGCATGCAAATATTTTGGCAATTTCAAGGTGACACCAAATCACGTTACAGTCAAGTAAGTGAATGTTGTCATCTCTTGCTATATAATCTATTGATGTGCTTTGTTATACTGCTTAATAAGTTTTATCCACATTACATATTACTAATAAGATTATCATTTTAATGTCCACTCTACTAACCTTGGAGATGTGGGGGTAAATGTCTTTGAACAGCTCTGGTCCATGTGGTGAAGGTACCTCCGCAGTGCATTGGTGGTAAGTTGCAGGATTTTGATTTGGCGATGGTGAAGGAATGGCGATACATTTCCAAATCAGCATGACACGCAACTTGGTGGGGAACCAGCAGTGTCCTTATCCTTCTGGGAGGTATGGATCGGGGGGGGGGGGGGGGGGGCAAGAATTTGAAAATTCTTGAACAGTTGGCATTGGGCATTTTTTAGATGCTCACCACTGCAACCAACATATATTATGGTGGGAATGCATGTTTGATGTGCTAGTCAAGCAACTACTATGCCCTGTGAGCTTTTTTGCTGATGTGCACTCATGCAAGAGGTGAGTATTTCACTATATCTCTGGCACCAGTCTTGCAGACAAAGATAAGATTGAAAATGTCAGGAAATTATTCACCCACACTTTATACCCAACCACCCTGTCTACTCCATATGTAGGAAAGGTGACCTCCCCTCTGAGTCCCATCCCAAGGTATTAATGTTAGGGTATTAGGTAATGAGAATATATTGAATATCAATGGGAGGAGGTTAGACTTGATGTTGTTGGAGATGATAATCATATGGCACTCATGTGATACATATATTTTTATAACCTGTATAGTATATCCATTTTATGTTGTATTCCGCGTAATGCAAATTTGCTTGACATTAACAATAAACATTTGATGAAGTTTGACCGTATTTCAACCAGAAGAAACATGAATTTAGAAGACATGTCTTTTTAATAAACAGAGATAGTCTTGGCCCCACTCCAGATGAATAGGAATGGATTTAAAAAATGGTTACACTTAGGACATTCAATGCATTAAGATTACAATAACATTTTTGTTGGGTTTGTCACGTAATTAAAAGAACGGTGCAAGAAAAATGTTCCCAATGTTGGGCGAGTCCAGAACCAGGGGCCACAGTCTTAGAATAAAGGGGAGGTCATTTAAGACTGAGGTGAGAAAAAACGTTTTCACCCAGAGAGTTGTGAATTTATGGAATTCCCTGCCACAGAGGGCAGTGGAGGCCAAGTCACTGGATGGATTTAAGAGAGAGTTAGATAGAGCTCTAGGGGCTAGTGGAGTCGAGGGATATGGGGAGAAGGCAGGCATGGGTTATTGATAGGGGACGATCAGCCATAATCACAATGAATGGCGGTGCTGGCTCGAAAGGCCGAATGGCTTCCTCCTGCACCGATTTTCTATGTTTCTAACGGTTCCTTATTAATCTTGCAATTAAATAGTTGAATGTGTTCTCCATTGATACAATTCATTGATACAATGCATTGATGCATTCTCCATTGATACAATTACTGTGGCCAGTAATCCAACTTTGTTTACTTTTTAGTCCATTATCATGATCATAAAAATTAAGCCCATTTTTGGAAACTAACAAGGTTGGAGGTGTTTAAAATTTCAGTGAGTAGTGGAATCTGTGGAATGTTGTAGAACAGCGGGAACTAGGGGTGCAGGTACATAGTTCCATTAAAGTGGTGGTGGAGAGAACATGGATACATGGTAAAAATATTTTACTGAATTCAATATAAAAGAGATTGTGGTACACTCTGGTTCTCTCTGCTGCAGTACCGAGTACAATTCTAGGCACCGTACTTTAGGAAGGACATCAACGTCCTTGGGAAGGGATACAGATGGTTTATTGAAATTACACCAAAGAGAAATTTTATCTGATGGAGATTACACCAAAGAGGGTCAATGGTACAATGAAATGTATCTTGTCAAACACATTTCATTGTACCATTGACCCTCTTTGGTGTAATCCTGACCCTGGGTTAACCTACATATGACAAATAAAACTGAACTGAGCTGAACTGAACATGATTTGTGTTAGAATTTGGAGGAGCTGGGATATTTATCCTTACAAGGGAAAGGGTTTGAAAGGGAGAACTTCAAAGGGAGAAAGAGAGGAGGAATTCAAATAGAGCTAATTGAATTTAAAAGTTTTCTCTGAGTTGGTGATCCTTTTGTAAGCAACTTTTCCAAACAGTGTTTCCATGATCATCTTTCTGAGACAATCATTGATAATAAAGAAAACTGGACATCAGAGATGAAGCAGCATAACAAACATTTCATGATAGCTATGGGAAATCACAGGACAATTAGCACCTTTGTAATGAATCAAGATTTGTTTAAACTATCTTAAACCAACTCTATATGCATTTTATCTTATTGCCCATATATTCACGTTGGGGAAGTCCAGAACAAGGGGTCACAGTTTAAGGATAAGAGGGAAATCTTTTCGGACCGAGATGAGAAAAACATTTTTCACATAGAGAGTGGTGACTCTCTGGAATTCTCTGTATTTAAGAGGGAGTTAGATGTGGCCCTTGTGGCTAAAGGGATCAGGGGGTATGGAGAGAAGGCAGGTACAGGATACTGAGTTGGATGATCAGCCATGATCATATTGAATGGCGGTGCAGGCTTGAAGGGCCGAATGGCCTACTCCTGCACCTATTTTATAGAAGTTTCTATGTTTCACATGTTTATGATGACTGAAATGACCTTATCCAACATTCATGGTTTCAAGAAATTACCTTGGTCATCAAAGACTGAACAGAGTTCTTTCATAACGGTCTTGTAAACAAATGGGTTTGAAATGATAAATGCAAGCGTCCAGAATGTGATCTGGAAAAGGAAAAGCACATGTTTCAATCAGGTCACCTCTCACTCTTTTAATCTCCATCAGATAAAAGCTCAGCCTGTCCAATACTTCCACATAATTCAGCCTGTCCATTCCAGGTATCAGTACAGTAAGCCTTTTCTGATTTTCCATTCCAACAATGTAAATCAAGCTTTTGTTACCTCCAGCATGAAAATAACCAAACGAATATGCTGGAGCAGCAAAGACCTTGATTGTGGGATTAAATTGACATACAACCAGTAACTACATCTTGCACCAGCAACACCATCCCAGAGCCTGGAAATTTTCACGTGATTCTCCAATATTCTGCTATATCTGAGCAGAAAAAAAGCCCGCTGTTCAGATACTCACCGGAAGTGCATTAGCTTGGGAAGCCCAGAGCATCAATAAACTGTAATTAGCGGTAGAATTCCCATCCAAAGTATCAAGAAGATGTTGCAACAAAGTCTGAAACAAATAAGTCAATTAATGGTTAATTCACCTGCAACTGAAAGAAAAATAATAAAACAGGCAATTCATTAGTTCCAAGAATTTCTACCCATGGAAGCCTGTTTTTATGCTAACATACATAGAAAGCAAAAATTACCCATTATGAAGTGTGTGTGCCAAGATCCAGTGAATATGCCACCCAATAGGAAACTGGATTGGCCCTGAAAGTCCCCGTGCTGCTGCCCATCGATGCCTCTGGCTCGTTTTAATGAGTTAATAACAAATTGAATCACAAGGTTGTGACCGAGAAACAATAATTGAATTATGCATGAGATGAAGTGTCACCTCACCGGATTTCATTTATATGTTCAGAAAATGTTTGCACAAATTCATTGGAAACAAAAATTGGAAACAGTCTCTTCAAAAGTTGATCCTTCTGTGAATGTGAGGGGTTGTTCACTTTTGTTCACCAATCCCCCACCTACACCAGTTTCCTCAATTTCCTTCTCCCTCCCATTCTACTTAATTTCCTTGACAGCAGATCTCTTTAACTGTGCTAAACCATTTCCACCTGGTGGCTCCAGCAATGGCCGCCTCACCAACAGTCTGTCTGTCCCTTCCTTCTTTGTTGTGTTAATAGTATGTGCTAAATGTATGTTTTTAGTGTTCTTTAGCTTTGTTTTATGTGGGGAGTGTGGGGAGGGGAAACTTTTTCAAATCTCTTACCTTAATGGAGATGCAATTTTTTTCGGTATCGTATCTCCGTTCACACTGTGCCTAACATCGAGGAGTTGGCGGCCTCTGCTGGAGACTGACTTCGGGAGCTCCAACCACGAAAGCCTGCGGAGCATCAAGCCGCAGGAGCTTCGACCACCCCAACGCGTGACCTTCAATCGCCCGACGCGGGAGCTTTGATCAAATTTGAATTTATTGCCTCCATCACAGTGAGGAATGTGGGGAATCCGCTGTGGTGGGTGTTTATGTTAACTTCTATGTAGTTGTGTGTCTTGTTGCTTTTTTTTAGTATGACTGTATGGTAATTCACATATCACTCTACCTTAATTGGTATATGTGACAATAAAAGACCTTTGAACCTTTAAACCATTAACCGTGGATCAGAGGGGGAATAATGTGGAGTGTCCAGTGAGCAATTGCCAAATGTGAAAAGTGCGTGTTGCATTTCCTTGCTCTTAAAAGGGAAGCAAACACAATAACTATTGCTACAACAAGAACATCCCCATTTCATGCTTTTTTGAGGCATTATATTTTGCTTTAGTGCTTTGCACATCAACAAAACCTAAGGTCTGAAGAAGGGTCTTGACCTGAAACATCACCCATTCCTTCTCTCCAGAGATGCTGCCTGTCCCGCTGAGTTACCAGCATTTTGTAAAAACCTAAGGTCCAGTCTTTAAGCAAAAATGCCATGAAAGGCACAATGATAAAAATCACTTTTTAGAGAATTTATGAAAGATGATCAAAATTAAATAAAGGGAACTTAATTTAATCCATGGTAATGGCTCCAAAGGCTACTGCAGCACAGACACAATATGACAGAATAATCATGGCAAACACTAAGCTCCAATAAGATTTTATATTCAGATACTTTCCTTCTAAACAGATTTTTTATCTTATGAGGGAGTTAAGCCTCTCATACAAGATGATGATTGAACAAAAGTTTTTAAAAAATGCGAACTTATTTATTTTTGCCTTTTTCAGATGCTTACTGGGAGTAAATTTTGACCTTAAGCTACAGAGGCAATTAGAGCATCTGCTCAGATGCTAGAGCCTGTTAGAAGTTTGTGAATTCAAATCCTCCTTGAGTCTTGAGTACTAAAGGTTAGGCTGACACACTATTATAGAACTTAAGGGATAGCTTACTTCAAAGAATGTCTTTCAGGTTAAATATTTAAACCGTAGACCATGTTCATGTTGATGTAACAGGTTTTGCAGAGCTATTTTGCCACATCAATATCCCTGGTGTACTGGCAAATACTTATTCTTCAATCAACTTCACTAGAGCAGATTATCGTAGAGTAATGAAGCATGTAAACAAGCCAGCCATCGGAATTGTGCTATGCATAAATTACCTATTGCCTTTCCTACTTTACAAAAGCAGCGACTTTTCCAAAACTACTAGATGGCTTTAAAGTGGTTTGAAACATCCCGAGTTCATAAACTGCAAGAAGTTTTGACTTTTCCTCACCAGCTGTCTTAATATTATTCTATGGGACTTATGCACCCAAGAATAATGCCTCTTCCTATTCGATAGCACTAAATAGTTTTGACTCTGCTGTGTTTAATTATGTACCCTGATGCTCATCTTAATTAATGATCACATTTTAACATCTGTAGATGGCATGTTCATATTTTCAGGCGCTTAATACTGCATTTCTTATACAATGTGTAAATGGTCACAACTGCCCAATTAAACATTATTAAGTACCAACAGAATAAATGACGTCTTCAACATTACGTGAAAGAGTTTTCAAGAACTGCTGCACCAACAATTCCACTTCCACTCAATCTCAAACTTTCAATTAACTTTTTATTACATTCAAATATACCCGTTGGACAAACAAAATGACCATTTAGCCCACTGAGTTGATGCCAGCTCTTGGAGCATTCTCATCAATCCTATTCCCCTGCTTATTTCCCTATAATCTATTCTCCCACACATGTCCATGAACACCCCCTGAAACTGGAGCACATGGGAGACTTCAAGTTCTCTAACTTGCAAATACCACGCAGAGAGCACGAGAGGTTAGGAGCTCTATGAAACCTGTGCCACTTGAAGCTTTCTCTCCATAAAACTACAATAATCTGGTACCCAGAAGACTTTGCTGGTGCCAGGCCAATGTATTGTTGGCGACTATTACTCCTTCTACTCCCCACTTACACTTTATTTTACATTTTACCCAATAATATATGAAATTTTCTTGTGAACCAGGTGAGTTTAAACAGTGAAAATTGAGCTCTCAAAGAGAGTGCGGGAATCAAAATCTGGTGAGTTACAGCGTGTTGCTGGGGATGTGCGCTAAATAGTGTTACGATTTTTATATTTTCACCTGCTTTATCACGAGGATATTTTCAGTTTGAGTATGTTGTCTCCTTATTATGTACTTGCTTCGCATTTGAATTGTAGATATACAGCCCTGGCTAGATGTGATAGGCTGGTAGGTTTGACAGACCCTGGCTCTGGTCTCAAAGCAACCTATGTTCCTGAACCTCTCCCCAGGGTAGCTGATCCCCACCCGGCTCTGATCCTCATTCCTGTCATACATTCCAGTCTGCAGAAAACAATGACTTTATATATAAATGAGTGGGCCAGATCATGATGAACTATTGGGATTTTGAACAATCATATATTGGATTATCAGAATTTACTTACAAAGGCATTAGTTCTCCAAATGCAATGCCAGTACGTACAGAAGATAAAAAAAAAAAACATCCTAGCGATAAAAACAGATAATATGTATAACAATCGTAACACTATTCAACTGACAGGGATAGACAGAAAGGAAAGGGTGGTGGGGTTCGTTGCTGGTGAGAGAGGTGATTAATGCAATAGAAAGGAAGGGCATTAGCTTGGAGGATGTGGAATCGATATGGGTAGAGCTGCGAAACTCTAAGGGGCAGAAAACGCTAATGGGAGTTGTGTACAGCCCACCTAACAGTAGTAATGGAGTTGGGGATGGCATCAAACAGGAAATTAGAAATGTGTGCAACAAGGGTAAAACAGTTATAATGGGTGACTTCAATCTACATATAGATTGGGTGAATCAAATGGGCAGGTGTGCTGAGGAAGAGGATTTCTTGGAATGTATGCGGGATGGTTTTCTAAACCAACATGTAGAGGGACCAACGAGAGAGCAGGCTATTCTAGACGGGGTATTAAGTAATGAGGATGGGTTAGTTAGCAGTCTTATTGTGCGTGGCCCGTTGGGCAAGAATGACCATAATATGGTTGAGTTCTTCATTAGGATGGAGAGTGACATAATTAAGTCAGAAACAAGGGTTCTGAACTTAAACAAAGGTAACTTTGAAGGTATGAGACGTGAATTGGCCAAGATAGACTGGCAGTGATTCTTAAAGGGTTGACAGTGGATGTGCAATGGAAGGTATTTAAAGACTGCATGGATGAACTACAACAATTGTTCGTCCCAGTTTGGCAAAATAATAAATCAGGGAAGGTAGTGCATCCATGGATAACAAGGGAAATCAGGGATAGTATCAAAACAAAAGATGAAGCATACAAATTAGCCAGAAAAAGCAGCCTACCAGAGGTCTGGGAGAAATTCAGAGTCCAGCAGAGGAGGACAAAGGGCTTAATTAGGAAAGGGAAAATAGATTATGAAAGAAAACTGGCAGGGAACATAAAAACTGACTGCAAAAGTTTTTGTAGATATGTGAAGAGAAAGAGATTAGTTAAAACAAATGTAGATCCCTTGTAGTCAGAAACAGGTGAATTGATCATGGGGAATAAGGACATGGCAGACCAATTGAATAATTATTTTGGTTCTGTCTTCACTAAGGAAGACATAAATAATCTGCCAGAAATAGCAGGGGACCGGGGGTCAAATAAGGTGGAGGAACTGAGTGAAATCCAGGATAGCCGGGAAGTGGTGTTAGGTAAATTGAATGGATTAAAGGCCGATAAATCCCCAGGGCCAGATAGTCTGCATCCCAGAGTACTCAAGGAAGTAGCCACAGAAATAGTGGATGCATTAGTGATAATTTTTCAAACCTCCTTATTCTGGAGTAGTTCCTGAGGATTGGAGGGTAGCTAACGTAACCCCACTTTTAAAAAAAGGAGGGAGAGAGAAAACGGGGAATTACAGACCAGTTAGTCTAACATCGGTAGTGGGGAAACTGCTAGAGTCAGTTATTAAAGATGGGATAGCAGTACATTTGGAAAGTGGTGAAATCATTAGACAAAGTCAGCATGGATTTATGAAAGGTAAATCATGTCTGACGAATCTTATAGAATTTTTTGAGGATGTAACTAGCAGAGTGGATAAGGGAGAACCAGTGGATGTGTTATATCTAGACCTTCAGAAGGCTTTCGACATGGTCACACATAAGAGATTAGTATACAAACTTAAAGCACACGGTATTGGGGGTTCAGTATTGATGTGGATAGAGAACTGGCTGGCAAACAGGAAGCAAAGGGTAGGAGTAAACGGGTCCTTTTCAGAATGGCAGGCAGTGACTAGTGGGTTACCTCAAGGCTCAGTGCTGGGACCCCAGCTATTTACAATATATATTAATGATTTGGACGAGGGAATTGAATGCAACATCTCCAAGTTTGCGGATGACACTGAGCTGGGGGATAGTGTTAGGTGTGAGGAGGATGCTAGGAGGCTGCAAGGTGGCTTGGATAGGCTGGGTGAGTGGGCAAATGCATGGCAGATGCAGTATAATGTGGATAAATGTGAGGTTATCCCCTTTGGTGGCAAAAACAGGAGGGTAGACTATTATCTGAATGGTGGCAAATTAGGAAAAGGGGAGATGCAACGACACCTGGGTGTCATGGTACACCAATCATTGAAAGTAGGCATGCAGGTGCAGCAGGCAGTGAAGAAAGCAAATGGTATGTAAGCATTCATAGCGAAAGGATTTGAGTTTAGGAGCAGGGAGGTTGTACTGCAGTTGTACAGGGTTTTGGTGAGACCACACCTGGAGTATTGCGTACAGTTTTGGTCTCCAAATCTGAGAAAATACATTCTTGCCATAGAGGGAGTACAGAGAAGGTTCACCAGACTGATTCCTGGGACGCCAAGAACTTACAAAATTCTTAAGGGGTTGGATAGGCTAGATGCAGGAAGATTGTTCCGGATGTTGGGGAGGTTAAGAAAAAGGGATCACAGTCTAAGGATAAGGGGGAATTCCTTTAGGACCTAGATGAGGAAAACATTTTTCACACAGAAAGTGGTGAGTCTCTGGAATTCTCTGCCACAGAAGGTAGTTGAGGCCAGTTCATTGGCTATATTTAAGAGGGAGTTAGATGTGGCCCTTGTGGCTAAAGGGATCAGGGGGTATGGAGAGAAGGCAGGTACAGGATACTGAGTTGGATGATCAGCCATGATCATATTGAATGGCAGTGCAGGCTCGAAGGGCCGAATGGCCTACTCCTGCACCTATTTTCTATGTTTCAGAGATGCTGCCTGACCCACTGAGTTACTCCAGCATTTTGTGTCTATCCTTTTGTGTTTATTCCTTGTGTCAATTGATCAGTTGCAAACCAGTTTTACCAACATTTAAGCCATATTCTATATTTCCATTCTAGATCTCATGACTTCATTGGTCTGACATTTCCAACCTTTAAGCATTTTATCCTACGTCATTTTATAATTTCTGGCAACATATGGTAGCCCTCAATTCTATTTCCAATAAATACATTGATCCAGCTTTTAATAACTACTATTGTGATTAATTACTTTACTTCACAAAACATTATACACATATGTGTAATACTGTTAGTAAAGATAACAAGAATTATATTGTTTATTAAATAGTGCTGCAAAAAATGTGTAGATGGGATTAAACTTCATGGTAGTTGCATTGGAGAAAGTCAGCAACAGTATTTTAATATTTTACAATGTATCTTGCCGTGTCAGCTGTAGTCAGCTGCAGCAGTCCCACTCCGGAGACTTGTACACAAAACTGGAAGAATGAATACAATCAGCACCAATAAATGATGAACATTTTAACATATAATGGGATCAAATGATTTAATAAAATGCTATCAGTTGTAATGCAACCAGAATATTGCAAAAATGTTGCTTTTATTCAACACATGGAATGTGTATGGTTAGATACAGTTCACATTGAGGTTAATTCAATAGCAGAAATCCGTGGTTACCTTTGAGTCATCCTCTGCCGGTTTCATATTTTCAGCCTTGGCTACGACACTTTCAAACAGCGATAGAAGCCAGTGCTTCGATTTGGACCAGCCTCTGCAGACAAAAATGTAAACGACTCTTATACTCAATACCCCAACCAATGAAGGCAAGCAAACCATATGCCTTACTTACCATTCTATCTATTTGTGTTGCTATGGATTTTGACACAAATATCCCTCTGTATATTAATGCAGCAAGGTCTTGCCATCAACAACACACCTTCCCCTGTTTTGTCCTGCCAAAGTGCAACACCTCACACTTGCTTTGATTAAACTATATCTGCCACTTCCATGTCCATTTTTGTTGTTGATCTATATTTTGCTATATACATTGACAGCCTTCCTCATTCTCCACAACTCCAGCGATCTTGGTGTATATTGCAAACAGGCAATCTTGGTGTCTTCTGCTTGGTATCGTGCTATCATCTGTATCATGTTCCAGGGCTTTTGTTAGTGGACCCGCAGAAAAACCTCTCCAGAAATTCATCCCTACCCCTCAATGTTCCAAAACTTACCCTAATCATAAGTAGCAAAGAAAATTGAATATTCACCTCAGTAAAAATTCTGGTAATTGGGAGCCAAATTCAAAACCACTATCGAATTTCTGGAAGTGGTCCTCAAACTCTTTAACCGTATTTCTATCAGTGGGACATATACCTCTTCCAAACAGGTTGTTCACCACTGCAGAATACATACTGTGCCTGCCAGCAAAAGACAATATTTTAATTACTTGCCAAAAAATACATAATTTGTGAGCAGCTTTCCCCTATTTAGATTAGAAAATAATCAAATGTTGGGCTTGATACAGACCAAGCAATGTTCATTTACATTCTTATATTAACTGATAAAATACAAATCTGTGGGGACTTTTTCAGTAATAATAAATGCAGTTGAAATAAGAATTAAAAAATGCAAAAGGTTCATTTTTTTTAAATAGAGCTTTGACAGCATGACAATTAGTAACTGTTTTCTCAAGGCAGCCAATGCTGGTAATTTTCCTGTAGACTTTTTCGAAACATTAAGATTGAAGATCATTTTATTTGCTGAATGCTGAATAAGAATAGGACTGGACTCAACTGTAAAATCCCATTTGTCTTAACCACCTAGCAGTTCTCTGTGTATGGATGATGGTTTGATCAATGAGCAATTAAGAATGAGCTATATGCAGGCAAGGTAGACACAAAATTCTGGAGTAACTCAGCGGGACAGGCAGCAGCTCTGGAGAGAAGGAATGGGTGACATTTCGGGTCGAGACCCTTCAGACAATCCTTATTTTCCTTATATGCAGGCAATCCTTATTTTAGCATTCATTCTTTCATCATAGGTTACATTTCAGAAGGTCTCCAGAAAGTAAATGAGTGAATTCAAATTAAACAAGTTGTATTCAAGTCCAATGTTGTGCAATGCTATGGGTTGCCTTTTTTAATTACAATTAATCCTCCAACAATGAAACCGAAAGAGGGGTAGAATCATTTTTAGTTCTGAACCGTTGCAGAAGAATTACATTGCAAAAATACATTAGGATCTTTTATATACAGCTGAATCAATTTCAATCAACTCTGAAAATATTATTTTTTACCGTGCAGCAAACCTTCAGTTTTTTTTTGTTATTTAAAAAAAACCTGCCATTTCAGAAGCAGAAAAAAAAATATTGCAAATACTCAGGCGGTCAGGCAGCATTTTGTGGAAAGGGAAACAGAGATAACATTTCATTTTGGACATCCTGTCCCAAAATTGGAGAGAGGGAACAAGTTGGTCTGAAATTACAGAAAGTGTGGGGAGGAGTGGATAAGACAAAGGGAATATCTCAGATAAAGTGAGGCCATGGTTGTTTTATTAAATATAATAGAGGGAATCTAGTCAATTGGTTAATGGGAACAATTATAGAGAACGAGAGAGAGAGCGCAAGAGTGTGAGGGAAAGAGAATTTGAATAAAGGAACCAAAAATAAATGAAACTGGGGCGAGAGAATGAGAATATGTGCAAAACAAATGAAATGCAGGACTGTATGACACAACCAGAAAGACAGCCTGCACTAATGGAGAGAACATCTCAGCCATTATCACTGGTTGACTGACCAGTTATTTTAAAGAGACAGAGGAAGTGAATTATCTGAAGTTGTAGAATTTGATATTGCTTCTTACCAGTGCACCAAACAGCCTCCAATACTGCTGCTTGAAAGATGACACTTTTAGATTTTAAGAGTATCACAAAATCTTCATCTTCTGTAAGAAAGGTCAGTCACTTCCCAACAGTTCACAGTAGGAACTGCACCATACTACAGCACAAAAACACTGTTAATGTTTCAGTGAAGAGGCTTTTTCTATCTGAGCATTCTGGAACATTTCAGTTCTTATAGAGGCAGAGAAAGTGGATGATCTGAAGTGGTAAAGTTCAATATTGAATCTGAAAAGCTGCACCGTGCTCAGATTGAAGAACGGCCTTCATGCTGAAACATTACCCTTTTTTCACTGTTCATTGCAGGACTTGCCAAGTGTCTTCGGAATTTTCCAGTTTTATTTCAATTTTCCAGTATCTGCAGTTTTTTATTTTTTTTAACAAATGAATAAAAAATGGTCACCTAAGGAAAGAATTAGAGGGCCACCTTTCACCCAGAAAATTGATGATTTTTCTTTGAGTTATACTGAGTTAATACCATCATCCCTTCCAAGCTGGTTACCAAGCTCACGGGACTGGGTCTCTGCGCATCCCTCTGCAATTGGATCCTCGACTTCCTCATCCACAGACCACAGTCTGGTCGAATTGGCGGAAACACCTCATACTCAGTAACAATTAGTATGGGAACACCTCAAGGCTGCGTGCTCAGCCCCCTGCTTTACTCACTACAGTGGCTTGCAAAAGTATTCATACCCCTTGAACTTTTCCACATTTTGTCACGTTACAACCACAAACGTAAATGTATTTTATTGGGATTTTATGTGATAGACCAACACAAAGTGGCGCATAATTGTGAAGTGGAAGGAAAATGATACATGGTTTTCAAGTTTTTTTACAAATAAAAAACTGAAAAGTGTGGCGTGCAAAAGTATTCAGCCCCCTTTACTCTGATACTCCTAAATAAAATCCAGTACAACCAATTGCCTTCAGAAGTCACCTAATTAGTAAATAGAGTCCACTTGTGTGTAATCTAATCTCAGTATAATACAGCTGTTATGTGAAGGCCTTAGAGGTTTGTTAGAGAACATTAGTGAACAAACAGCATCATGAAGCCCAAAGAACACACCAGACAGGTCAGGGATAAAGTTGTGGAGAAGTTTAAAGCAGGGTTAGGTTATTAAAAAAATCCCAAGCTTTGAACATCTCACAGAGCACTGTTCAATCCATCATCCGAAAATGGAAAGAGTATGGCACAACTGCAAACCTACCAAGACATGGCCGTCCACCTACACTGACAGGCCGGGCAAGGAGAGCATTGATCAGAGAAGCAGCCAAGAGGCCCATGGTAACTCTGGAGGAGCTGCAGAGATCCACAGCTCAGGTGGGAGAATCTGTCCACAGGACAACTATTAGTCGTGCACTCCACAAATCGGGCCTTTATGGAAGAGTGGCAAGAAGAAAGCCATTGTTGAAACAAAGCCATAAGAAGTCCTGTTTGCAGTTTGCCACAAGCCATGTGGGGGACACACCAAACATGTGGAGGAAGGTGCTCTGGTCTGATGAGACCAAAATTGAAGTTTTTGGCCTAAATGCAAAACGCTATGTGTGGCGGAAAACTAACACTGCACATCACCCTGAACACGCCATCCCCACTGTGAAACATGGTGGTGGCAGCATCGTGCTGTGGGGATGCTTTTCTTCAGTAGGGACTGAGAAGCTGGTTAGAGTTGATGGGAAGGTGGATGGAGCCAAATACGGGGCAATCTTGGAAGAAAACCTGTTAGAGTCTGCAAAAGACTTGAGACTAGGGCGGAGGTTCACCTTCCAGCGGGACAATGACCCTAAACATACAGCCAGAGCTACAATGGAATGATTTAGATCAAAGCATATTCATGTGTTAGAATGGCCCAGTCAAAGTCCAGACCTAAATCCAATTCAGAATCTCTGACAAGACTCGAAAATTGCTGTTCACAGACGCTCTCCAACCAATCTGACTGAGCTTGAGCTATTTTGCAAATATGAATGGGCAAACATTTCAGTCTCTAGATGTGTAAAGCTGGTAGAGGCATACCCCAAAAGACTCGCAGCTGTAATTGCATTGAACGGTGGTTCTACAAAGTATTGACTCAGGGGGGCTGAATACTTTTGCACGCCACACTTTTCAGTGTTTTATTTGTAATACAATTTGGAAACCATGTATTATTTTCCTTCCACTTCACAATTATGCACCATTTTGTGTTGGTCTATCACATAAAATCCCAATAAAATACATTTACGTTTGTGTTGTAACGTGACAAAATGTGGAAAAGTTCAAGGGGTATGAATACTTTTGCAAGCCACTGTATATACCCATGACTTCGTAGCTGGACATAGTGCAAACTCCATCATCAAGTCCGCGGACAACACCACTGTTGTTGGATGGGGATGAATCAGAGTATAGAAGTGAGATCAACCGACTGACTAAATGGTTCCAGCACACCAACCTGGCTCTCAACATGAGTTAGACCAAGGAACTGATTGTGGACTTTGGAAGGGGAAGGATGATGACCCACAATCCTGTTCACATCATTGGTTGAAAGGGTCAAAAACTTTAAATTCCTGGGCATGCATGTTTCCGAAGATCTTTCCTGGACCCAGCACACCAATGCAATTATAAAGAAGGCACATCAGCGACTCTACTTCCTGGGAAGATTACGGAGATTCGGCATGTCAAAGAGGATTCTCCTAAACTTCTACAGGTGCATGGTAGAGAGCATTCTGACTGGTTGCATCATGGCCTGGTTCGGCAACTTGAACGTCCAGGAGAAGGAAAAACGACAAAATTTGTGACCACTGCCTAGTCCATCACCGGCTTTGACCGCCCAACGTCGAAGGGATCTATCGTAGTCGCTGCCTCAAAAAGGCAGCCAAAATCATCAAAGACCCACCCCATCCTGGCCGCACACCTATTTCACTACTGCCATGAGGAAGAAGGTACGGGAACCTGAAAACTGTGACATCCAGGTTCAAGAACAGCTTCTTCCCTACAGCCATCAGGTTATTAAACACAACAACGAATAGGCTCTGAGCTCCGAACCGCAAAAGACTATTATTATTGCACTATATTTGTTATTTATTGAATTTTTTTTTTGTCTTCCCCCGTTATGTACTATGTTTACATATTCACATATTCTGTTGTGCTGCAGCAATTAAGAATTTCATTGTCACATTCGGAACTTATGACAATAAAACACTCTTGACTCGCAATGTACTTGCTTGAGCATAAAGATTTCCCATTGATCTAGAATTTCTTCCGTGACTCTATATTTCTTGGGCCAGAAATACCAAACTTGTTAGAACCATAGAAAATAGTTGCAGGAGTGGGCCATTCAGCCCTTCTATCCAGCACCGCCATTCAATATGAACATGGCTGATCGTCCAAACATCAGTACCCCGTTCTGGCATTTTCACCATGTCCCTTGATTTCCTTAGCCCTAAGAGGTAAATCTAACTCTTTCTTGAACACATCCACTGCCTTCTGTGGCTGAGAATTCCACAGATTCACAACTCTCTGGGTGTAAAAGTTTTTCCTCATCCTAAATGACCTACCCCTTATTCTTAAACTGTGACCCCTGGTTCTGGACTCGCCCAACATAGGGAATATTTTTCCTGCATCTACCCTGTCCAATCCTCTAAGAGTTTTATATGTTTCTATATATCCCCTCTCATCCTTATAAATTCCAGTGAATCCAAGTCCAGTTGACCCATTATTTAATCTGACATCAGTCCGGCCATGCCGGGAATTAACCTGGTAAACCTACGCTGCACTCAATAGCAATAATGTCCTTCCTCAAATTAGGAGACCAAATTTGCACACAATACTCCATGTGCGGTCTCATCAGGGCCCTGTTCAACTGCAGTATGACCTCCTTGCTCCTAAACTCAAATCCTCTTGCAATGAACGCCAACATGCCATTGGCTTCCATCACTGCCTGCTGTACCTGCATGTTTACTTTCATTGACTGATGTACAAGCACACCCAGGTCTCGTTGCACCTCCCCTTCTCCTAATCTGACACCATTCAGATAATAATCTGCCTTCCTGTTCTTGGCACCAAAGTGGATAACCTCACATTTATCCACATTATACTCCATCTGTCATGCTTCTGCCCACTCACCCAACCTATCCAAGTCACCCTGCATCCTCAGAGCATCCTTCTCACAGCTCACACTGCCACCCAGCTTTGTGTCATCTGCAATCTTAGAGATGTTACATTTAATTCCCTCGTCTAAATCGTTAATATATATTATAAACAACTGGGGTCCCAGCACCGAGCCACCCCACTGGTCACCAAAGATCAAGATATGCCACTCGGCGAAAAAAGTGTAGTACGTCATGGGTGATTGTTGGCGGCATTTTACCTGGCTGCCTCAATACTGTCATGGCATCGACATCTATAGCTCACTGTTCTGCTATAAATTGCTCTAATCGCCAATGTAGACGACCCTACCTGTTGTTCTTCAGGTTCGCCAATCACAAAGAAAGGTGAGGAAAATATTATTGTTTTCTGTCGATATTATTTTGTCCTGAAAATGTTATTTTCTGTTCCCCCATCAACGGTCATTGGGAAACTAGGTTTGTCGGTACATTAGAAAGTTATTAGATTTTTAAAAAATAGATCTATACTTACCACAATAATGAAGTCATAAATCTTTGTACTTCTGTACATTTTTGTTTTTTGTTCTTGTAAGGCAGGAGTCTCCAAAATATGGCCTGCGGGACACATCAGGCCCATCACGAGATTTTTCAAGCTCAGATTCGAGTCGGGGAGCGCGGCGGCCCGAGGCTGCTCTTAGTGTTGATCCGATTAGATCCCTCCAATTGTCTGAGCTGAGATATCACAGGACCGCCGTGAAGGAGGGTGAAATGGTGCGGTGGGCCGTGGTCAGAATGGGACGGCTGCGCGTTATAAAATGCTATCGTTCCTCTCTCCCTTCTCTCTTTTTTTTTTTTTTTTTTTTTTTTCATTTCAAAAACTTTATTCAACACAAATCATAAAATACAACACATCAAAACACAATCAAAAATCACACTATAATGAACAGATCATTGTAGTACAGCAGTACATTCATTTATAATCGCCTCAACCCCACGCGGCGACCAGCGCTGACGGAAGGCCTCCAGAGTCCCCGTGAACACCGCGTGTTCCCTCTCCAGGGACACACGTGCACGGACGTAGGCCCGAAAGAGGGGCAGGCAGCCGACTCTCGCCAGACCGTCGACCGCCCGCTGCCTGGACCCACGAATGGCCAACTTGGCCAGGCCAAGGAGCAAACCGACAGGTAAGTCCCCCCCCCACACTCGGCTCTCCCCACTCCCCGCCTTGTGTCCAAACACCAGGATTGTGGGGCTAAAATGCAGCCAGAACTTGAGGAACAACCCCTTCAGATATTGGTACAGGGGCAGTAACCTCACACACTCCACATACACATGGAATACGGTCTCCTCCTCTCCGCAGAAAATACATGCGGCAGACGAGCCCGTGAACCGACTCAAAAGTTTATTACAAACCACCGCTCCATGCAGCACTCTCCACCCCAGGTCCCCAATATAAAGGGGTACAACTCCCTTATAGAAGGACCCCCACTGGGGCCCCCCGCCGCCTTCGGATGGTAACACCGTCCTCCATGGTGAGTCAGGACGGGAGACGAAGGCACGGTGGTTCAGAATGTGCAGGAGCATCCTGTACAGTGCGCGTCTCCTTGCATCACAAAATGGCATGCTGGTCATCTCAGAAAGGCAGCTCAGATTATGCGGAGCCGGAGGCCGAGAAATATCCCGAAGCCTAGGCCCGATGAGCAGATCTGACGGAGCAGGGGTAAGCTCTATCTGAACCACTCTAGGCTCGCGCCTCTCCTCGACAACCACCATGACAGGATGAGGACCAGCCACACCCGCAGCCACAACATCCCCCTCTCCTCGTGGAACAACACTCTGGCTGAACACCACCAAATTCCCCACTCTTAACACATCCCTATAGAAAACAGGCAAGCCCCTTAGAGCGGGTCGACTGACACCCGCCACCGGGAGCCGCGAGACCCCCCTTAGGCAACGACCCTGACGAAAAAAATACGTGGCCAGAGCGTGCCATCTGGGAGGGTTCTCTACATACATGTATCTCCGCAGAGTCCTGAGACGGAGAGCCGCCACCTGGGTGCGCACGCACACCAAGGACTGGCCGCCCTCCTCTAACGGAAGACTCAGGACCGCCGCGGAAATCCAATGCCTCCTATTTCCCCAAAAGAAATCCACCAGCTTCTTCTGTATAGCAGTTACAAATATAGAGGGCGGGACAAGAGTAGCCAGCCGGTACCATAACATAGAGGCCACCAGCTGGTTTATGACCAGCACCCTCCCCCGAAAGGAGAGAACTCCAAGCAGGCCTGACCAGCGCCCCAGCCGAGCAACCACCTTCGTCTCCAACTCTTGCCAGTTTGCCGGCCAAACATCCTCAGTGGGACTCAGGTACACCCCCAGATAGAGGAGGTGCGTGGTACTCCACGCATACAATGCCATCTCCTCCGGCAGGGAGTCTACCCGCCACTGACCCACCAAAAGTCCAGAGCACTTACTCCAGTTAATCCTAGCAGAAGATGCAGCCGAGAATATCTCCTGGCAGTCACGCATCCTCCGCAGGTCACCAGGATCAGTGAACATAAGAAGTACGTCATCGGCATACGCCGATAGAATCACCTCAACCCGCGGGCCAGGTAGGGCCAGGCCTGTCAACCTCCTCCGAAGAAGACACAGGAACGGCTCCACACAGACCGAATACAACTGGCCCGACATAGGGCACCCCTGGCGGACCCCCCTCCCAAAATGAAAAGGAGATAGCACCGCGCCATTAACCTTTACAAGACACTCCGCAGCAGCGTACAAAAGCCGGACCCGGGCCACGAAGTGTGGTCCGAACCCAAACGCTTGCAACGTCCCAAATAGGTATTCATGCTCTACCCTATCAAAAGCCTTCTCCTGATCAAGAGACAGAAAAGCAGCTGACTCACCAGTACCCTGGACTAAATGAATCAGGTCCCTAACCAGGTGGATGTTATCCTGGATGGACCGGCCAGGGACTGTATAAGATTGATCAGGATGAATCACTTGATGCAGCACGGAGCCCAGGCGATTTGCCATTGCCCGTGCAAAAATTTTATATTCTGTGCAAAGGAGAGAGACTGGACGCCAGTTCTTCAACAAACGGAGTTCGCCCTTCTTAGGCAGCAAGACAACAACCGTCCTACGCCACGAGAGAGGCATCACTCCAGTCGCCAGGCTCTCCCCCAAAACCAACATATAGTCACCCCCTAGGACGTCCCAGAATGCTCTAACAAACTCCACCGTCAACCCATCCAGCCCGGGGGACTTACCCCTCCTGAGCTGATGCAAGGCGCGAGTCAACTCCTCCAAAGATAAGGGGCCATCAAGAAGATCAGCCTCCCCCCTATCTACGGTCGGTAGACCCTCCCACAGATCTTGCTGAGCCTCCACACTGAATCCTTCCGCAGAGAACAGGGTCCCATAAAAGGACCTAACCAAGGCATTAATCCTCTCTGGATCAGTGACAGAGGAGCCGTCATCTGCAAGCAACTCCACGAGCTGTTTTCGAGCTCCCCGCCCCTTCTCCAAAGAGAAAAAGAAAGGCGACGCTCGGTCCAGCTCGTGCAGCATCTGGACCCGAGACCTCACATAAGCGCCTCGAGATCGCTCAAGCAGCAGACTCCTCAAAACCTCCTTCTTCCTCTGAAACTCTCCCCATTCGCTGGAGTCTTCACCAAACTGACCCAGGCGAGACTCAGCGTCCTGTATCTCCCTCTCCAGCTTCTCGACCGCTGAGTCCCGCCTCCCAGTCGACCCCCATGTATATTCCTTACAAAAGAGACGGATGTGAGCTTTACCCACATCCCACCACTGCCTAAGGGAAGAGAAGCACCTCTGCCTCTCTCTCCACTTCACCCAAAACCGAGTGAATGACTCCCGGAAACACCGGTCCTCCAGCAGCCTGTTGTTAAAGTGCCAGTACGCGGACCCAGCCCGAGCGCACGCTGGATTGAAATCCACACGCACCAGACAATGGTCCGAGCACGGCACCAGCCGCATTGAGGCCGCTGAGACACGGGAAACAAACGCTCGGGAAATATAAAACCGATCAATGCGGGAACCACCGCCCTCAGACCTCCGCGAAAAAGCAGTGGAATCAGGGTGAAGGTCCCTCCAAACATCAACCAACTCAAAGGAGTCAATCAAGCCTCTCAGCTTCTTCGCTACAGCAGGCGCACACTGAGTACCAGAACGGTCCCGCACCTCAAGTGTGCAATTAAAGTCCCCACCAAGGAAGACACACTCTCCCCTATCAATAGTGCCCAACAGAGCATTCACCTCCCGAAGCAGGCCGGCCTGCATCGTGCCGGAGCTAGGGGCATACACGTTAATGAAATGCAACGGCATGCCATCCAGGCTCACGGCCAGATGGAGCAAACGTCCTGGCACCACTTCCTGCACTTTTAAAATGCTTGGCAGAAAATTTGGGGCCAACAGAAAAGCCACCCCACTCGAATTTGAGCTGAGATGGCTCATATAAACCCTCCCTTCCCACTCCAGTTGCCAGGTAGGTTCATCACTAGCAACGGTATGTGTCTCTTGCAGATAACAAACTGCAAATCTCCCCTCCCTTAGGGCTGATAAGAGCTGAAATCTTCGAAAACTCGCTCTACTCCCATTTAAATTTAATGTAGCTACTGTGAATGTGTAGACACATTAGATTGTGACCCTCACACTCCCTGTAGTCACAGGAGGTCCTTTTCTGAGGACCTTCAACAAACCCCAAAACTGCCCCAAATCCGAGTCAGAAAGACCACTATCCTTGTTACTAAGGATAGCCTCGAGACTCTCCCGCACATCTAGCCAATCCTCCCATCTCCTTGTAACGGCCCACCATAATGTTTTGGGAGCACGACTTATTTTTAAGAACTCTCGCACCTCAACAATAAGCTTCGCCTCAGACACGGCCTTGGAGTCTGGGCTCTCAGCCAACCCGCTCGCACCTGAATCAACAACCTCAGAAAGACCAGAACTGTCTGACACATCACACTCTGAGCCCCCCCCACTGGCCGCATCGCTATCCTCCTCCACAGCCATGACACGACCACCCGGATCAATGCTGGGGGTGGGTCCCAACACCCCTACCTGAGACTCGCAGCCCTCTGAATGGCTGGGCTCCTGCACGCTACCATCACCCTCCTCCTCTGGGCCTGGGGAAGCAACAACAAGAGGCATCCCCAGGGCCTGTGGAACACTGGCACCCTCGGAGTCTGAAAGAGGATCACGTCCCATAACAGCCCTGACCTCCACATCATCCAGAGTGCCCTCTCCACAGGCATCACCCAGAGAATCACCACCTGCCATTAACCTCACCCCAGACAACTCATCCGGTGAGGCATCCCGCCCCCCAGCACCTCCACTGGCACTGATATGGAGCACAGACTTGAACGACAACACCCCCGAAACTCCCCCCTCAGCCTGACTCTGCACATCCCCCGTCACAGAGGGCACACTACCAGAGGAGCCAACCACGTCACCTACCGTGCTAGCACCCTCAGTAGGCCTCTGAAACGAGGGGACCTCATCCGACCCAGAGGGTACACACCCAAGGGAGCTAACCACAGCATCCGCCGAGATAACTCCCTCAGAGGGCCCCTGAGATGAAGGGACAGACTCCCGCCCAGTGGACACAACTCCACCGGAATCAACTTCAGCACCCAGTCCGGTGACACCCGCTGTAGATCCATGAAGAGAAGGCCCAACCACCGACCCAGAAGACACCGGGTCAAGACCACTTTCAGCCACCTCAGTGGTGGAAAGCCCGGAGAAAGACATCCCCTTCGCTCTGGACCCACGCCCTTCCTCCTCTTCACCAGGCAAATGCCTCCTTTTAGTCCCACTCGCATGCGGAGGTGCGGTAACCTCCATAAGGGAAGGGTCATCCGCCTCCACATTACCCCCAACCACTTTGCCACCCACACGTTTAGACTTCTTTCCCCCCTTCCGAGCCACCACAACTCCCCCCTGGGCCCCAGCAGGTGCAGTCTGCACCACACTGGAGCTAAACTCACCCGATTGCACTTTCTTCGCTCGGGCAGCCCTATCCCTCTCCTTCTTCTTATTATGCTTCCCCTGCTTCTCCCAAAACCCCCCCTCAACACTCCCCTCCTCCTGCGCCCCACCTCCATCCACCGCCACAGGCGCAAGACGTAGGGGACGTGGGGGGCTTGGGCTCTCACTGCCCAGGGTCCCCAAAGCGGAACCTCTGGACCCAGAAGGCTTAGCACTGCCGCCCCGGGTCACCAAGGCAGAACTGGCAACCTCAGCCGGGTCAGCAGTACCACCCCGCGCCGCTGAGGTTTGACCAGCCACCCCAGATGGGCCAGCAGCGCTTTCCTGGGCCACTGCACTAGAACCTCTAGCAGTGCCCCCGCGAAAAAGACACTCCCTACGGAGATGTCCAAATTCGCCGCACGCATGACACCGTGCCTTTCCCCAACTCCAACGCACGGTTCTGGGTACACCCTTATGCACCACCTCAAAACTCCCCTCGGCACCATCCCCCTCACCCACCTTCATGAACACCCTCCTCTTGAAACTGAAGACCCCTTTTTCCTCCGGGTCCCCCCCCGGGATGCAAGAGACGAAAACATTTAGACCGCACCTCCCCGAACTTGGACAGGTGTGGAATAAGCACTGCATCCGAAAAATAAGTGGGGCAGCTCCGCAGGAGAACCGGTCTCACCCTGGATACCCACGGATCCACCTGTACGTGGACCCCCCCCACTGAGATCCCCTCCTCCAACGCTCGGGCCACACACTCCCGGGTCTTAAGTATCATCTCCACCTTTCCCCTTTCGAGCTCAGAAGAGACAATAGCCCCCCTCCCAAGAAGTTCATTCATGGCCTTCGTAATTACCCCCCTAGACATCATAGGCCCAGTTTGAACAGAAATACCAAAACTGTCCCCATCCAAGTCAACATGAGGCTCAAGCTCAGATGGCCTCGCACCTGCCACTGATGCCGTCGCTGCGTAGGTCCGGACCTTCGGCCGCGCCCCTTCCATCGCCATCCTCACAGAGGCACAAACCAGCTCCAAGCCCCTCAGCAGCACAGCTCCAAGTTAAGTCCCAGAGACAGTCACAGTCAAAGACAGGCAGCAGAAAACAGAAACCTCCAGCTGAAGCAGGAAAGTCCCCAGGTTCGTCCACAGCCAAGAGCAGCTTACGGGAAACTCGATCCCAGTCGCGCTGGACGCAAAAGTACCTTCTTCACATTAAGCCAGGCAGCCGCACTGACAAAATGACTTTAGGGCAGAGAAGCGGAGCCAAAAACGACAAAGACACCGCACAACTTCAGCCCACTGAGATCACAGGCACTCTTGGCAATCCGCCAACGCCAACCGCACCCTCGACAATGTGGAGAAACTCAGGAATCTTCACACAGATGGAGGCTCCCCAGACCAGAGAAAAGCTTCAACAGCCCAACAATAAGTTGAACTATGAAGCCCCCCTGGGTCTGTGCCCTCTCCAACGGCAAAATCCTGGAAAGGCTGCTCCAATCCTTCTCAACTGCAGAGCTGAGAAGAAAACACGACCTCTTTTTTTTTTTTTTTTTTTCATTTCAAAAACTTTATTCAACACAAATCATAAAATACAACACATCAAAACACAATCAAAAATCACACTATAATGAACAGATCATTGTAGTACAGCAGTACATTCATTTATAATCGCCTCAACCCCACGCGGCGACCAGCGCTGACGGAAGGCCTCCAGAGTCCCCGTGAACACCGCGTGTTCCCTCTCCAGGGACACACGTGCACGGACGTAGGCCCGAAAGAGGGGCAGGCAGCCGACTCTCGCCAGACCGTCGACCGCCCGCTGCCTGGACCCACGAATGGCCATCTTGGCCAGGCCAAGGAGCAAACCGACAGGTAAGTCCCCCCCCCACACTCGGCTCTCCCCACTCCCCGCCTTGTGTCCAAACACCAGGATTGTGGGGCTGAAATGCAGCCAGAACTTGAGGAACAACCCCTTCAGATATTGGTACAGGGGCAGTAACCTCACACACTCCACATACACATGGAATACGGTCTCCTCCTCTCCGCAGAAAATACATGCGGCAGACGAGCCCGTGAACCGACTCAAAAGTTTATTACAAACCACCGCTCCATGCAGCACTCTCCACCCCAGGTCCCCAATATAAAGGGGTACAACTCCCTTATAGAAGGACCCCCACTGGGGCCCCCCGCCGCCTTCGGATGGTAACACCGTCCTCCATGGTGAGTCAGGACGGGAGACGAAGGCACGGTGGTTCAGAATGTGCAGGAGCATCCTGTACAGTGCGCGTCTCCTTGCATCACAAAATGGCATGCTGGTCATCTCAGAAAGGCAGCTCAGATTATGCGGAGCCGGAGGCCGAGAAATATCCCGAAGCCTAGGCCCGATGAGCAGATCTGACGGAGCAGGGGTAAGCTCTATCTGAACCACTCTAGGCTCGCGCCTCTCCTCGACAACCACCATGACAGGATGAGGACCAGCCACACCCGCAGCCACAACATCCCCCTCTCCTCGTGGAACAACACTCTGGCTGAACACCACCAAACTCCTCACTCTTAACACATCCCTATAGAAAACAGGCAAGCCCCTAAGAGCGGGTCGACTGACACCCGCCACCGGGAGCCGCGAGACCCCCCTTAGGCAACGACCCTGACGAAAAAAATACGTGGCCAGAGCGTGCCATCTGGGAGGGTTCTCTACATACATGTATCTCCGCAGAGTCCTGAGACGGAGAGCCGCCACCTGGGTGCGCACGCACACCAAGGACTGGCCGCCCTCCTCTAACGGAAGACTCAGGACCGCCGCGGAAATCCAATGCTTCCTATTTCCCCAAAAGAAATCCACCAGCTTCTTCTGTATAGCAGTTACAAATATAGAGGGCGGGACAAGAGTAGCCAGCCGGTACCATAACATAGAGGCCACCAGCTGGTTTATGACCAGCACCCTCCCCCGAAAGGAGAGAACTCCAAGCAGGCCTGACCAGCGCCCCAGCCGAGCAACCACCTTCGTCTCCAACTCTTGCCAGTTTGCCGGCCAAACATCCTCAGTGGGACTCAGGTACACCCCCAGATAGAGGAGGTGCGTGGTACTCCACGCATACAATGCCATCTCCTCCGGCAGGGAGTCTACCCGCCACTGACCCACCAAAAGTCCAGAGCACTTACTCCAGTTAATCCTAGCAGAAGATGCAGCCGAGAATATCTCCTGGCAGTCACGCATCCTCCGCAGGTCACCAGGATCAGTGAACATAAGAAGTACGTCATCGGCATACGCCGATAGAATCACCTCAACCCGCGGGCCAGGTAGGGCCAGGCCTGTCAACCTCCTCCGAAGAAGACACAGGAACGGCTCCACACAGACCGAATACAACTGGCCCGACATAGGGCACCCCTGGCGAACCCCCCTCCCAAAATGAAAAGGAGATAGCACCGCGCCATTAACCTTTACAAGACACTCCGCAGCAGCGTACAAAAGCCGGACCCGGGCCACGAAGTGTGGTCCAAACCCAAACGCTTGCAACGTCCCAAATAGGTATTCATGCTCTACCCTATCAAAAGCCTTCTCCTGATCAAGAGACAGAAAAGCAGCTGACTCACCAGTACCCTGGACTAAATGAATCAGGTCCCTAACCAGGTGGATGTTATCCTGGATGGACCGGCCAGGGACTGTATAAGATTGATCAGGATGAATCACTTGATGCAGCACGGAGCCCAGGCGATTTGCCATTGCCCGTGCAAAAATTTTATATTCTGTGCAAAGGAGAGAGACTGGACGCCAGTTCTTCAACAAACGGAGTTCGCCCTTCTTAGGCAGCAAGACAACAACCGTCCTACGCCACGAGAGAGGCATCACTCCAGTCGCCAGGCTCTCCCCCAAAACCAACATATAGTCACCCCCTAGGACGTCCCAGAATGCTCTAACAAACTCCACCGTCAACCCATCCAGCCCGGGGGACTTACCCCTCCTGAGCTGATGCAAGGCGCGAGTCAACTCCTCCAAAGATAAGGGGCCATCAAGAAGATCAGCCTCCCCCCTATCTACGGTCGGTAGACCCTCCCACAGATCTTGCTGAGCCTCCACACTGAATCCTTCCGCAGAGAACAGGGTCCCATAAAAGGACCTAACCAAGGCATTAATCCTCTCTGGATCAGTGACAGAGGAGCCGTCATCTGCAAGCAACTCCACGAGCTGTTTTCGAGCTCCCCGCCCCTTCTCCAAAGAGAAAAAGAAAGGCGACGCTCGGTCCAGCTCGTGCAGCATCTGGACCCGAGACCTCACATAAGCGCCTCGAGATCGCTCAAGCAGCAGACTCCTCAAAACCTCCTTCTTCCTCTGAAACTCTCCCCATTCGCTGGAGTCTTCACCAAACTGACCCAGGCGAGACTCAGCGTCCTGTATCTCCCTCTCCAGCTTCTCGACCGCTGAGTCCCGCCTCCCAGTCGACCCCCATGTATATTCCTTACAAAAGAGACGGATGTGAGCTTTACCCACATCCCACCACTGCCTAAGGGAAGAGAAGCACCTCAGCCTCTCTCTCCACTTCACCCAAAACCGAGTGAATGACTCCCGGAAACACCGATCCTCCAGCAGCCTGTTGTTAAAGTGCCAGTACGCGGACCCAGCCCGAGCGCACGCTGGATTGAAATCCACACGCACCAGACAATGGTCCGAGCACGGCACCAGCCGCATTGAGGCCGCTGAGACACGGGAAACAAACGCTCGGGAAATATAAAACCGATCAATGCGGGAACCACCGCCCTCAGACCTCCGCGAAAAAGCAGTGGAATCAGGGTGAAGGTCCCTCCAAACATCAACCAACTCAAAGGAGTCAATCAAGCCTCTCAGCTTCTTCGCTACAGCAGGCGCACACTGAGTACCAGAACGATCCCGCACCTCAAGCGTGCAATTAAAGTCCCCACCAAGGAAGACACACTCTCCCCTATCAATAGTGCCCAACAGAGCATTCACCTCCCGAAGCAGGCCGGCCTGCATCGTGCCGGAGCTAGGGGCATACACGTTAATGAAATGCAACGGCATGCCATCCAGGCTCACGGCCAGATGGAGCAAACGTCCTGGCACCACTTCCTGCACTTTTAAAATGCTTGGCAGAAAATTTGGGGCCAACAGAAAAGCCACCCCACTCGAATTTGAGCTGAGATGGCTCATATAAACCCTCCCTTCCCACTCCAGTTGCCAGGTAGGTTCATCACTAGCAACGGTATGTGTCTCTTGCAGATAACAAACTGCAAATCTCCCCTCCCTTAGGGCTGATAAGAGCTGAAATCTTCGAAAACTCGCTCTACTCCCATTTAAATTTAATGTAGCTACTGTGAATGTGTAGACACATTAGATTGTGACCCTCACACTCCCTGTAGTCACAGGAGGTCCTTTTTTGAGGACCTTCAACAAACCCCGAAACTGCCCCAAATCCGAGTCAGAAAGACCACTATCCTTGTTACTAAGGATAGCCTCGAGACTCTCCCGCACATCTAGCCAATCCTCCCATCTCCTTGTAACGGCCCACCATAATGTTTTGGGAGCACGACTTATTTTTAAGAACTCTCGCACCTCAACAATAAGCTTCGCCTCAGACACGGCCTTGGAGTCTGGGCTCTCAGCCAACCCGCTCGCACCTGAATCAACAACCTCAGAAAGACCAGAACTGTCTGACACAACACTCTCTGAGCCCCCCCCACTGGCCGCATCGCTATCCTCCTCCACAGCCATGACACGACCACCCGGATCAATGCTGGGGGTGGGTCCCAACACCCCTACCTGCGACTCGCAGCCCTCTGAATGGCTGGGCACCTGCACGCTACCATCACCCTCCTCCTCTGGGCCTGGGGAAGCAACAACAAGAGGCATCCCCAGGGCCTGTGGAACACTGGCACCCTCGGAGTCTGAAAGAGGATCACGTCCCATAACAGCCCTGACCTCCACATCATCCAGAGTGCCCTCTCCACAGGCATCACCCAGAGAATCACCACCTGCCATTAACCTCACCCCAGACAACTCATCCGGTGAGGCATCCCGCCCCCCAGCACCTCCACTGGCACTGATATGGAGCACAGACTTGAACGACAACACCCCCGAAACTCCCCCCTCAGCCTGACTCTGCACATCCCCCGTCACAGAGGGCACACTACCAGAGGAGCCAACCACGTCACCTACCGTGCTAGCACCCTCAGTAGGCCTCTGAAACGAGGGGACCTCATCCGACCCAGAGGGTACACACCCAAGGGAGCTAACCACAGCATCCGCCGAGATAACTCCCTCAGAGGGCCCCTGAGATGAAGGGACAGACTCCCGCCCAGTGGACACAACTCCACCGGAATCAACTTCAGCACCCAGTCCGGTGACACCCGCTGTAGATCCATGAAGAGAAGGCCCAACCACCGACCCAGAAGACACCGGGTCAAGACCACTTTCAGCCACCTCAGTGGTGGAAAGCCCGGAGAAAGACATCCCCTTCGCTCTGGACCCACGCCCTTCCTCCTCTTCACCAGGCAAATGCCTCCTTTTAGTCCCACTCGCATGCGGAGGTGCGGTAACCTCCATAAGGGAAGGGTCATCCGCCTCCACATTACCCCCAACCACTTTGCCACCCACACGTTTAGACTTCTTTCCCCCCTTCCGAGCCACCACAACTCCCCCCTGGGCCCCAGCAGGTGCAGTCTGCACCACACTGGAGCTAAACTCACCCGATTGCACTTTCTTCGCTCGGGCAGCCCTATCCCTCTCCTTCTTCTTATTATGCTTCCCCTGCTTCTCCCAAAACCCCCCCTCAACACTCCCCTCCTCCTGCGCCCCACCTCCATCCACCGCCACAGGCGCAAGACGTAGGGGACGTGGGGGGCTTGGGCTCTCACTGCCCAGGGTCCCCAAAGCGGAACCTCTGGACCCAGAAGGCTTAGCACTGCCGCCCCGGGTCACCAAGGCAGAACTGGCAACCTCAGCCGGGTCAGCAGTACCACCCCGCGCCGCTGAGGTTTGACCAGCCACCCCAGATGGGCCAGCAGCGCTTTCCTGGGCCACTGCACTAGAACCTCTAGCAGTGCCCCCGCGAAAAAGACACTCCCTACGGAGATGTCCAAATTCGCCGCACGCATGACACCGTGCCTTTCCCCAACTCCAACGCACGGTTCTGGGTACACCCTTATGCACCACCTCAAAACTCCCCTCGGCACCATCCCCCTCACCCACCTTCATGAACACCCTCCTCTTGAAACTGAAGACCCCTTTTTCCTCCGGGTCCCCCCCGGGATGCAAGAGACGAAAACATTTAGACCGCACCTCCCCGAACTTGGACAGGTGTGGAATAAGCACTGCATCCGAAAAATAAGTGGGGCAGCTCCGCAGGAGAACCGGTCTCACCCTGGATACCCACGGATCCACCTGTACGTGGACCCCCCCCACTGAGATCCCCTCCTCCAACGCTCGGGCCACACACTCCCGGGTCTTAAGTATCATCTCCACCTTTCCCCTTTCGAGCTCAGAAGAGACAATAGCCCCCCTCCCAAGAAGTTCATTCATGGCCTTCGTAATTACCCCCCTAGACATCATAGGCCCAGTTTGAACAGAAATACCAAAACTGTCCCCATCCAAGTCAACATGAGGCTCAAGCTCAGATGGCCTCGCACCCGCCACTGATGCCGTCGCTGCGTAGGTCCGGACCTTCGGCCGCGCCCCTTCCATCGCCATCCTCACAGAGGCACAAACCAGCTCCAAGCACCTCAGCAGCACAGCTCCAAGTTAAGTCCCAGAGACAGTCACAGTCAAAGACAGGCAGCAGAAAACAGAAACCTCCAGCTGAAGCAGGAAAGTCCCCAGGTTCGTCCACAGCCAAGAGCAGCTTACGGGAAACTCGATCCCAGTCGCGCTGGACGCAAAAGTACCTTCTTCACATTAAGCCAGGCAGCCGCACTGACAAAATGACTTTAGGGCAGAGAAGCGGAGCCAAAAACGACAAAGACACCGCACAACTTCAGCCCACTGAGATCACAGGCACTCTTGGCAATCCGCCAACGCCAACCGCACCCTCGACAATGTGGAGAAACTCAGGAATCTTCACACAGATGGAGGCTCCCCAGACCAGAGAAAAGCTTCAACAGCCCAACGATAAGTTAAACTATGAAGCCCCTCTGTGTCTGTGCCCTCATCGACAGCAAAGTCCTTGAAAGGCAGCTTCAATCCTTCACAACTGCAGAGCTGAGAAGAATACACGACCTCTCTCTCTCTCTCTCTCTCTCCCTTCTCTCTCTCTCTCCCCCTTCTCTCTCTCCCTTCTCTCTCTCTCTCTCTCTCTCTCTCTCTCTCTCTCCCTTCTCTCTCTCCTCTCTCTCTCCCTTCTCTCTCTCTCTCCCCTTTTCTCTCTCTCCCTTCTCTCCTCTCTCTCTCTCTCTCTCTCTCTCTCCTTTCTCTCTCTCTCTCTCTCGCCCCCTTCTCTCTCTCTCTCCCTCCCTTCCCCTCTCCCTCTCTCTCTCTCTCTCTCTGTCTGCCTATCTCTTTCCCTCTCTCTGTTTCTGCCCTATCTGCCTCTCTCAGGGGGAAAACATTAAAAAATAAAATTAACTAAAATATGTGAAGTGACAGATGAGCTATATCACACACTTTTCCCCAATAACGCTGCTTACACTGCGAGAGGCATAACGGCAGTCGCGTTTTGCATTGAAAGATGGCGGCCGTGATTCTCCGTTACGTACTACAGCTCAGTGCGTTGGATTACGTAACAGTGGAGTATCTTGCTCCGCTCTATGATCTTTGCTGGTCACTGCCTGCCATGCTGAAAAGAACCCGTTAATTCCTACTCTTTGCTTCCTGTCTGCCGACCAATTCTCTATCCATGTCAATTGCCTAACCCCAATACCATGTGCTCTAATTTTGCACACTAATCTCTTGTGCGGGACCTTGTCAAAGGCTTTTTGAAAGTCCAGATACACCACATCCACTCGTTCTCCCTTATCCATTCAAAAAATTCCAGAAGATTAGTCGAGCATGATTTTCCCATTATAAATCCATGCTGACTTAGACCGGTCCTGTCACTGCTTTCCAAATGCGCTGCTATAACATTTTTAATAATCGACTCAAGCATCTTCCCCACTACCAATGCAAGGCTAATTGGTCTATAATTCCCCGTTTTCTCTCTCCCTCCTTTTTTAATAAGTGAAGTTACATTGGCTACCCTACAGTCCACAGGAACTGATCCAGAGTCGAGAGAACATTGAAAAATGATCACCAATCTATGCATGATTTCTAGGGCCACCTCCTTGGGTACTCTGGAATGCAGACCATCAGGCCCTGGGGATTTATATGACTCCAGCGCCAACAGTTTACCTAACACCATTTTCTGACTAATGTGGATTCCCCTGAGTTCCTCCCTCCCACTAGATCCTCGATCCCCTTGTATTTCCGGGAGATTGTGTCTTCCTTAGTGAAGACAGAACCAATATACTTGTTTAACTGCACTGCCATTTCCTTGTTCCCAATATAAATCCACCTGACTCTGACTGTAAGGGACCTACATTCATCTTCACTATTCTTTTTCTTTTTACATACCTAAAAATTGTGCGTGCCCCCTTGGGCAAGAGTGACCATAATATGGTCGAGTTCTTCATTAGGATGGAGAGTGACATTGTTAATTCAGAAACAATGGTTCTAAACTTAAAGAAAGGTAACTTTGAGGGTATGAGACGTGAATTGGCCAAGATTGACTGGCAATCAATTCTAAAAGGATTGACGGTGGATACGCAATGGAAGGCATTTAAAGACTGCATGGATGAACTACAAAAATTGTTCATCACAGTTTGGCAAAAGAATAAATCAGGGAAGGTCGTGCATCCATGGATAACAAGGGAAATCAGGGATAGTATCAAAGCAAAGGATGATGCGTACAAAGTAGCCAGAAAAGGCAGCATACCAGAGGACTGGGAGAAATTCAGAGGCCAGCAGAGGAGGACAAAGGGCTTGATTAGGAAAGGAAAAATAGATTATAAAAGAAAACTGGCAGGGAACATAAAAACTGACTGCAAAAGTTTTTATAGATATGTGAAGAGAAAGAGGTTAGTTAAAACAAATGTAGGTCCCTTGCAATCAGAAACAGGTGAGTTGATCATGGGGAACAAGGATATGGCGGACCAATTGAATAACTACTTTGGTTCCGTCTTCACTAAGGAAGACATAAATAATCTTCCGGAAATAGCAGGGGACCGGGGGTCAAAGGAGGATTTGAGTGAAATCCAGGTTAATCGGGAAGTGGTGTTGGGTAAATTGAATGGATTAAAGGCCGATAAATCCCCAGGGCCAGATAGGCTGCATCCCAGAGTACTTAAGGAAGTAGCTCCGGAAATAGTGGATGCATTAGTGATAATCTTTCAAAACTCTTTAGATTCTGGAGTAGTTCCTGAGGATTGGCGGGTAGCAAACGTAACCCCTCTTTTTTAAGAAGGGGGGGAGAGATAAAACGGGGAATTACACACCAGTGGGTAGTGGGGAAACTGCTAGAGTCAGTTATTAAAGATGGGAAAGCAGCACATTTGGAAAGTGGTGAAATCATTGGACAAAGTCAGCAGGGATTTACGAAAGGTAAATCATGTCTGACGAATCTTGTGGAATTTTTCGAGGATGTAACTAGTAGCGTGGATAGGGGAGAACCAGTGGATGTGGTGTATCTGGACTTCCAGAAGGCTTTCGACAAGGTCCCACATAAAAGATTAGTATATAAACTTAAAGCATACGGCATTGGGGGTTCAGTATTGATGTGGATAGAGAACTGGCTGGCAAACAGGAAGCAGAGTAGGAGTAAACGGGTCGTTTTCACAATGGCAGGCAGTGACTAGTGGGGTACCGCAAGGCTCAGTGCTGGGACCCCAGCTATTTACAATATACATTAATGATCTGGATGAGGGAATTGAAGGCAATATCTCCAAGTTTACAGATGACACTAAGCTGGGGGGCAGTGTCAAAGAGTCAAAAGAGTTTATTGTCATGTGTCCCTGACAGGACAATGAAAAATCTTTCTTTGCATAGCACAACAGAACATAGAAGGCATTGACTACAATTCTATACATAAATACACCCATGACTTAATAAATTAATAAAGTGCAAATAACAGATGAGGGATATTAATGTTCAGAGTTCCGAGCCAGGTTTAACAGCCTGATGGCCTGATATCCTCCTCACAGTGTTAGCTGTGAGGAGGATGCTAGGAGACTGCAAGGTGACTTGGATAGGCTGGGTGAGTGGGCAAATGTTTGGCAGATGCAGTATAATGTGGATAAATGTGAGGTTATCCACTTTGGTGGCAAAAATACGAAAGTAGACTATTATCTAAATGGTGGCCGATTAGGAAAAGGGGAGATGCAACGAGACCTGGGTGTCATGGTACACCAATCATTGAAAGTAGGCATGCAGGTGCAGCAGGCAGTGAAGAAAGCTAATGGTATGTTAGCTTTCATAGCAAAAGGATTTGAGTATAGGAGCAGGGAGGTTCTACTTCAGTTGTATAGGGTCTTGGTGAGACCACACCTGGAGTATTGCGTACAGTTCTGGTCTCCAAATCTGAGGAAGGACATTATTGCCATAGAGGGAGTGCAGAGAAGGTTCACCAGACTGATTCCTGGGATGTCAGGACTGTCTTATGAACAAAGACTGCATAGACTCGGTTTATACTCTCTAGAATTTAGGAGATTGAGAGGGGATCTTATAGAAATTTACAAAATTCTTAAGGGGTTGGACAGGCTAGATGCAGGAAGATTGTTCCCAAATGTTGGGGAGGTCCAGGACAAGGGGTCACAGCTTAAGGATAAGGGGGAAATCCTTTAGGACCGAGATGAGAAACTTTTTTCACACAGAAAGTGGTGGGTCTCTGGAACTCTCTGCCACAGAGGGTAGTTGAGGCCAGTTCATTGGCTATATTTAAGAGGGAGTTAGATGTGGCCCTTGTGGCTAAGGGGATCAGAGGGTATGGAGAGAAGGCAGGTACGGGATACTGAGTTGGATGATCAGCCATGATCATATTGAATGGCGGTGCAGGCTCGAAGGGCCGAATGGCCTACTCCTGCACCTAATTTCTATGTTTCTGTGTTTCTAAAGAATCTTTTACGATCAGTTTTTATATTTCCCGGAAGCATTATTTCATGCTCTTTTTTCCCCCTCTTAATTAACCCGTTTGTCTTCCCCTGTTGAGTTCTAAATTTCTCCCAGTCCTCTGGTTTGCCGCTTCTTCTGGCCAATTAATATGCCTCTTCCTTGGCTTTAACACTATCCTTGACTTCCCTTGTCAGCCATGGTTGAGCCGCCTTCCCAGTTTAATTTTTTCGCCAGACAGGGATGAACAATTGCTGGAGTTCATCCAGTCTTTAAATCTTAGTGTTTCCTTTTCTACAAGTAACGCAGCGATAAACGTAACACATTTGATACTTCTGGGTCAGATAGATCTCGAGTAATAGCAACTTCTGTGACATCAGAAATATTGCATTTGTTTTTGTTTTGAAGTATGAGAGATGTATTAAAACATCAGCACTTTCATCACAATTGTTGAAAGATGCTTCAATCAGAATGTTTTCTCTATATTCATTGTTAGGTAATAGTGTTATATATTTTCCGATGAGAAGAAATAAATATTTTTTAATATTGAGATACAAGCTAAATTACAGTACAATTAAAACACAAAGTACTTGTGCTATAACGCCAGGATAAGCACTCAACTAAAAAAACCAAGCCCAAAACAAATATATTATCTAACTAAATACACTGACTTACAATAAATGACTCCATGTTAGAAAAAAATAGCGGACTTCCGGTGGCGCCATCATGAGGTGAAGACGCCCTCCCAGCCAGCTCCATAAGAAGGTTGAAGAAAACGGGGTAAAAAACGCTGAAAAAGACTTACCTGTCATCTGAAATCTCAGTACTGATTAATACGGAATTGCCGAGTGACGTTATCAGCCCTGCGACAGCATGCATCGAACCCCAGAAGAAAAACTGAAAACCCGGCTACCGACAGTTGGGGATCCGGTAGGCCGTTCTGAAGCCTCGATCTCGGGTAGAACCCGATCCCAGGAAGACATTGCAGGAAAAAAACCTTCTGGAGCTGAAATTAAAACGAAACTGGAGATGGAAGGATTGAAAACTCTTATTGAAAAAGAGATGGGAGGTATTAAAACCGAACTATTGAATTTAAAGAAAGATATGAAAAAGTTGAATATTAAGGAGGAAGTCGAAAAGATTAATGAAGAAGTGAAAGACTTGAAAACTGAAATAAAAGACTTGAAGACTGAAATCACTGAATCTGCTCAAGCATTGAAAAGAGAGATAACGGATAAGTTAAAAGAGCAGAACAAACAGATGAAAATTAAAATCGAAACCCTGGTGAAAGACAAACTGTCTGAAGTTGAAGAAGCATTGAATTTACATTCGACAGATATAAGCATTATTAAAGACTTAGCTGAATCATCGGCTCGGAATTCAGACAGAGACATAAAACGCTTATCTGAACTTCTGGACAAGATAACAGAAAAATGCACGGAGTTGGAAGGCTACCAAAGAAGGTCGAACCTAAGAATTGTGGGTATTCCGGAAGGCATGGAGCGGAATAATCCACGAGGATTTACAGCAGATTTACTGCAACAAGTTTTAGCCTTGGATCAGAAACCCTTATTAGCTCGTGCACACAGAGTAAAGAGGCGTTTTAAGGGACCTGATGCTCCGCCAAGACAAATGATTTTAAAAGTACAGAATGATTATGAACTGGAAGAAATGATGGGTAAGATTGTAAGAAGTAAAAATCTTACTTTTGAAGGAGCACGAATCAGTATTTACCGAGATTATCCTGCTGAAGTTGCCAAGAAACGAAACGCATTCAGGGAGACTAAAAGAATTCTGAGAGAATTGAAGGATGTAAGGTATACTTTGAGATACCCTGCTACCTTGAGGGTGACCTATGACAATCAAGATCATTTCTTCAAGAACCCACAAAATGCACTGGACTTTGCGCAGAGGATTAAGAATCAAGAAGAAGACTGAATAATATTTCACCTTTGAACTATATTAATGAATAACTGTATATTTGCATCTGGTTTAAAGGATTACCAGATTATGGACTGGTTATAGACTGGCTACAATCAAGAAAGATGAAGAAATGAGTGGACTTGTTCCCTACACCAAAGAATGGACTGGACTTTCTCTTATGGATATTATTAATTAGAATAATAACAATACTAGTAGAAATAATTAATATACAATAAAATACTAATATACTAAAACCTAACCGGTAGTACTGTTACTAACTAAAACAATAATAAATACTAATCACTAAGGCTTAGGTATAAGTAACTTTCTTATTACTTCCCACATACATATAATTTACTCATCAATAATTAATACTAATCTACATAAAATTAAAACAAATAGTAATTAGTAAATATATTTCCTAAGATCATACACTTGATTATACCAATAATAGTTAAGATTTCCTTGATCTTTGCATTTAAATATGTTATAGGATTGATGAAACATTTTAGAATTATATATTCCCGTTAAAATACCTTTTGTAAGACAATAACTTTAAGGACTTATGGAGCTGGCGAGTTAACATCATCTACACTGGAAGTCTGTAGATGGCTAGCCATGCTAGTATGGCTTTCACTAACTGCACCTACTATAGCTGTAGTTTTTCCTTACTTTTCACTATTTACTAACTCTTTTTTCTATCTTCTGTTTTTTTATATTATCTCATGTTTTTATTTTTTTACATCACAGTGGACTCGTAATCACAAAAGATATATCCGTGCGAGATATTTGAAAATCTTGAAACTCGTCCATCCGGAGTTCGGGGGTAAGGTCGGGTATGTCGAGCTGAGACATGTGAACCATTATAGACCACCTTAAATAAAATGCAGGACTTAAAAAAGAATTTGGGGAATGAGGGAATAATCTTTGGCAGTTGGAATGTTAAAGGTCTTAATGAACCTATTAAAAGGGGTAAAGTATTGGCACATTTGCAAGCACTTAAAATCGACGTTGCGTTCCTTCAAGAGACGCATCTAAAAAAAGATGCCGAGCATAGATTAAAGGCTAAATGGATTGACAAAATATATCATTTCTCTTTTACTCATAAATCTCGAGGCGTAGCAATACTCATACGTAAAGGTACTTTATTCAAGCATACATCAACTATAATTGATAAAGATGGAAGATTTATTATTGTAACGGGTGAATTATATGCTCAAAAAGTAATATTAGCCAATATATATGGCCCAAATTTTGACAGTCCAATTTTTTTAAAGAAAATATTTAATACAATTCCTGATCATGCACAACATAATTTAATAATTGGAGGAGATTTAAATTGTACTTTAGATCCTTATTTAGATAGATCGTCAGGACAGAGGAAACTTAAATCACACTCCAGTGATTTAATAAATGCATATATTGACACTAGTAAAGTTAGAGATGTTTGGAGAATGGAACACCCATCAGGACGAGATTATTCATTTTACTCCTCGGTACATAAAACATATTCTAGAATTGACTATTTCCTTGTAGATATAAAGCTAATTCCATACATCTATAACTCTAAATACCACAGTATCATTATTTCAGATCACGCTCCATTAACATTTATTATTAAATTTAATGATAACATGAAAATACGAGGACAATGGAGACTTAATCCACAAATTTTGAAGGATAAATCAACTAATGAATATATTATAAAGCAGATTAAGACTTTTTTTGAAATAAACCAGAAATATCTCCATCCCTACTATGGGAAACTTTTAAAGCTTTTACTCGTGGAATTATGATATCTTCACAAGCATTTCACAACAAAGAAAAGCGGAAGGAACAAAATATTCTGGAAACGGAGATAAAACAATTAGATATAGAAAATGCTCTCAACCCTACAATGATAACACATAATAAAATTACTGCATTAAAATATAAATTAAATAAGATATATGCTGACCAAGTGGTTAAATTATATCAATACACAAAACAAATACAATTTGAATTTGGGGACAAACCACAAAAATTACTGGCTCGCCAATTACGAAAAATACAGGGAGAAAAAATAATACATCGGATTAAATCAGAAAATGGTGAATTCTTAACACAGAATAACGATATTAATGAGAGATTTTTACAATATTATAAAGATTTATATTCTTCCAAAACGACTGAAAATCAGATAGGAATTAATACATTCTTAAATGACTGTAATCTAATAGGATTGGGTGTAGATGATACAAAACTATTAAATGCTGAATTAACAGTTAAAGAAATTGAGGATTCTATTATATCATTAAAAAACGGGAAAACTCCAGGACCAGATGGTATTGGTTCGGAATTTTATAAATCATACACGGATCTGATAACACCTTATTTGAAGACACTTTACGAATATATATATGCGCAACAGAGGTTACCAGAAACACTAAACGAATCCATTATAACACTCATACCAAAAATGGATAAAGACCTAGATGATCCGGGATCATATAGAGCTATTGCTCTCTTAAATACGGATCAAAAGATATTAACTAAAATATTAGCTAAAAGATTAAGTGTAGTGATTAATAAAATAATACACCCGGATCAAACAGGATTTATACCTAAACGATACTCATCATATAACCTGAGACGATTGTTTAATATTGTTTAATATTATATACTCGAAAAGGAGTTATAATAAAGACTTAGTAATAATATCGTTAGATGCAGAGAAAGCCTTTGACCAGGTTGAATGGCCATATTTATTTGCGGTTATGGAAAAGTTAAATTTGGGAGACAAGTTTATAAAATGGATCAAATTACTATATACAAATCCAACTGCTAAAATCTTAACCAACCAAATGATATCTACAAAATTTAATTTATTTCGAGGATGCAGACAAGGTTGTCCCCTATCACCATTGTTATTTGCGTTGGCTATAGAACCATTAGCCATTCGGGTAAGATTACACCCCGAAATTTTTGGATATGAAACTAACGAAACAAGAAATAAAATTTCTCTATATGCAGATGACGTATTATTATATATTAAAAAACCTGAAATTAGCATACCTAATTTATTGAATTTAATAACTCAATTCGGCTTGTTTTCTGGATACAGAATCAATTGGAATAAAAGTGAACTTATGCCATTAACACAAGATAATTTAACTACATTAAAACAATTTCCTTTTAAGATTGTTAATGAACAGATTAAGTATTTAGGAATTCACGTTACAAAAAAATATGATTCTTTATTTAAATATAATTTTTTACCTATACTAAATAAATTATCTAAGAATATTTTATATTGGAGAACACTACCTATCTCAATGATAGGTAGAATTAATGCGATAAAAATGATTTTTCTCCCACAATTATTATATTTATTTCAAATGATCCCGATATATCTTTCTAAGAATTTTTTTAAAAAGGTTGACTCTATAGTCACTAATTTTATTTGGGACTATAAAAGCCATAGAATAAATAAAAAATATTTATGTAAATCGAAAATTAATGGAGGTTTAACATTACCTAATTTTATATATTATTACTGGTCAGTTAGTATTAAGAATATGAACTTTTGGTGGGTTGAACTGGATGAAAATCCAAACTGGTTACTTATGGAAAAGGAAGACTGCTTACCGTATGAAATCAGTTCCATATTATTTTCTAAAATTAAAATATTTAAGAAAATTTATCGTGAAAACCCAATAATTAATAGTGAAATTAATATTTGGAGACAGTTAAAAAGAACGTTAAAACTAGAAGATATCCCATTAGTTCTTCCCATTGCTAATAATGTAAGTTTTAAACCATCCCTGGAAAATTTAGGATTCTTACAATGGAAAAATAAAGGGATTAATAAGATCAGTGACCTCTACAGGGACAAGCTGTATCTTTCATTTAAAGAAATACAGGAAATATATGGACTACACTCTAAACACTACTTCAGATATCTACAAATAACTGACTACATTAAAACAACTGCACAGGAATATAAAAAGAGAAAGACGGGAATTCTAGATGAATGCTTAAATAAACACCCAAACACAGAAAAATTAATATCATACATTTATAATATTTTATTAGAAAATGATATACCCAATACGGAAAAGTACAGACAACTATGGGAAAATGAAATAGGTGAAACAATCGAACCCGATATCTGGGATGAAAGTTTACGATATATACATAATTGTTCATTAAATTCTAGACACTCTCTGATACAATTCAAAGTTTTACATAGATTGCATTTTTCAAAATCTAAATTACATAGAATGTTTTCTAATGTATCTCCTATATGTGACAAATGCCAATACCCAGAAGCTAATTTAACACATTCTTTTACAACTTGTATAAAAATTACGAATTTTTGGTTGGAAATATTTAAGGTAATCTCGAATGTTGTAAATAAGAATCTAGTTCCAGACTCAAAATTAATAATATTGGGAATATTAGAAAGGGATCAATTACTCACGACAGCACAAAGAACTTTCATAGATTATAGTTTAATAATTGGTAAAAAATTAATTTTACAATTTTGGAAAGGCCCCATACCCCCTACAATCAAATTGTGGATTTCAGGAATGGCTGAGACTTTACACTTGGAAAGAATAAGACTTGCACTTTTAGGCAAGTTAGACCAATTTAATCTGATTTGGTCTCCATTCCTTGAATATCTTAAGGGACCAATATGACTCGGTTTGTGGACCTGATCGAGACCTGAACGAAGGATTGAACGAAGAATAATACATTATTGATCACGGATATATTATTATATAAATTCTGTTTGTATAATATACCACTGTTATTTTATTTACTTTTCTCTTTTGGTTATTTTATAACTATTTTTATATTATCCATTCTTCACATTTTCCTACTTTTCACTAAAAAAACTACAATAAAATGTTTAGAAGTATATATAAGAAAATATGGTAATTATTACCTATCTCTTTATCAAGAACGTTGTTTTTATATGTACTTATATTTGTACTTACATCTGTACTTATACTTCTAATAAAAATTATTCAATAAAAAAAAAAGAAAAAAATAGCTACCTACATATTAATTATCTTTTTAAAAAAAACGAATCCTGTAGATGCAAGTATATCATTGGGGTTATCAAGTGGGCACCTCATTTTATTGGTGTTTCATTGAGTTAGGACCACGACACCTCGGGAAGGCTCAACAGTTGGTTCTGGTGTACCAGAACAACCCCCCTCAATACCTGCTCTCACCACCTATAGAGATACAAGTATTTTGTCATGTCAAAATGACCACGTGTTTTCCTGTATTATATAGGTCAACTGAACTCAACTCAATTTTCCAATATTTGATCAACTCCAACTTCAAAACTGATTTTTTTTATCCCTGTCTGAACTTGAGCATCCAGTTCAATAACACACCATAGAGTTTTGTAAAATTAAGTAATACATCTGCAAGTGGTGCATGGATTAATGCAACTTTTATAAAATCAAAGTTTTCTTACAGATTTGGGATGGGAAAGACATGCCTATTTTTTACAACCTTTACAGAATATATTTTGCATAGTGATGTTACAGATACCTACCAGACAAGGTTATACAAGTCATCTGTGCCTTTTGTTCCAAGGTGCATGAGACATTCATGGAATTCCTTGGATAGATTACTGCAGAAGAGGTGTAATCTCGATGGACCCAGTCTCCATTTCATCATGTCATGAACAGCTGTGTGACTCTTACTAAAACTCTTCCTATTTATAGAAGCTGTTGACAAGTTATATAAGCTGTTTACATTCATCAAAAAGTATTAAATAATTATTGTAACTATAAACATGCAGAGAGAACTAATAAAGATGATGCATTTAGATATTAGCTATGAGAATTTCCCAAAGATATCCGATGACATTCAGGATAAGGAATGAACAAGCAGAAATCAAACAAAAAGGATTCAGTCATAACCTTATTATGGGGACTAATAATAGTTTAGGTGGGAACAGAAATAATTAAAACATTCTTAACAAACACACCAATTTCTACAATTGATAAATCTCTTATTAGAATAATTTAATTGAACCATATAAAACTAGGGTACAGTAATTTTATGTTGTTTCTTACCGGTACGCCAGACAGCCTCCTGTACTGCTTCTTGGAAGTCAACATTTTTAGATTTAAAGAATATTTCAAAATCTTCTTCTGCTGTAACAAAGGTCAGTCGCTTCCCAGCAGCTACCACGGTAAAAATTGCTCCACACTACAAATTAAAATATCTTTATTTAGGATCATTTCCTCCATTATATGGATAGGAAAGGTTTAGAGGGATATGGGTCAAATACAGACAGGTTGGATTAGTGTAGATGGGGCATCTTGGTCGGCACGGGCAAGTTGGACTGAAGGACCTGTTTCAATGCTCTATGATTCTATATTGTGCGGCTACAATTAATATATGTCAACGATAGCAATAGATGTTGATCTGTATATTGGTTTTTCGAGTCCACCAAATATTTCAGCAAGTATAAGTAGCTTCTTGCCTTGTTGATGATTCTCCCTTCTTTACGTTAGCCAGGAAAATTCTAATAATTCAACAGAACCCTACTCTTACACAATATCCACATGCAACCAGTGAAGCTTTCATAACTTTGGGATATTGCGATTAATTGTAAGACTTTTTAACAGCAGAGCAAGATTTCTAAAAAGGAATCGCAGTGCCTCAAGGTTAACTGAATTGGAAGTGGCGTTGTCACGACCAAACTGATGGCAACTTTTGATCTTTGGATGGTGTAGGAATGAACTGCCGATGCAGGTTTAAAGTGAAGATAGACACAAAAAGCTGGAGTAACTCAGAAGGTCAGGCAGCATCTCTGGAGAAAAGGAACAGGTGATGTTTCGGTTCGAGCCAATTCTTCAGACTGATGAAGGGTCTCAACACGAAACGTCACCGATTCCTTTTCTCTAAAGATGCTGTCTGACCTGCTGAGTTACACCAACGTTTTGTGTCTATCTTCTGAACTTTGGAGATGAGAATGCTACATATTGAGCCTCAGCAAGATTTTACTAAGTGAGGCTCACCACCCATAGGAAACCTGAACCTACCCTAGGAACTGAACACTATGGACCACCTCTTGCATTACCACGGATTTGTATTTTAACTGTGTATTCGCACTCATATTTTGTTTTGTATATAGCCATTTTCTTTTCACTGTCATGAATAACTCACGTGTGATTTATGCATATTTTATGTTCATTGTGTGCTGTCTGACGCGGCTGCAAGCAATATTTCCATTGGACCTGCACCCCACCAGACCTAAATGACAATTTGACAATGTCAAATCATTATAGACTTGAGCTCGAATCACTCCCACACCAGGCAGTGCAATTACTGACTGAGCCAGTAGATGGATTTCTGAGCATTTCTTATTGTCAGGGAGCAAAACAAGACCAGCATTTTTACAGACATTGATAATGCCTGTGTGGCAGTACAGTCGTTTTTGTAACAGTGCAGACTTTTTCTTGAAACCACGACTGTAAGAAGCTGTCCTGTATGTGTCGTACAGAAGGGGGATAGGCACTGCTAAATGTGGGAGACAAATTCAACCCAAATACCAATTATCTGATCTCGCTTAGAAATAAGGGTTCTTTCTTGTAGAATCCTATTGATGAAGCCGTCCTACACGGTGATGTTCACAATATCATTGGGTTACACAAAAAGCTGGAGAAACTCAGCGGGTGCAGCAGCATCCAAGGAGCGAAGGAGATAGGCGACGTTTCAGGTCGAGACCCTTCTTCAGACTCACAATATCATTATTGCACACAGACTAATGCAGAGTTTTATTTAATTATCATATTTCCGTTTTTTACCTCCTGCCTGGCTTGCTCGATAAATTCAAGCGGCGCTTTCCCGAAGCGTAAAGAAGCCCCGATCCATGGAATGCAGCCGCCAATGCACGGTGGAGCCGCTGGTTGCCTCTGCTTAAACGCCCAATAGAACAGGAAGGCAGCCGCCAGAGTCAGCGAGGTGTGAACCAGAAGCGAAATGCAGCCCACAACATCCATGACTGGACCAGGAAAATGCAAACGGCGCAGAATCACCATGTGATTTCAACTGCCCAGTCAGCGATTGGCAGCTCAGTGACCACATCGCTCAGGGTGGCAGTGGACAGTCAGCCTTTTCTGAACTAGACTTCAGCTCTACAGTGAGAACAAATGTAACTCTGCAAGTGTCGTGCATGCCGTACATGTCGTACATTTCTAAACATTTGCCGTCTCTCCATTAATTTTTCTTTCTCTCCGTGATCTCCATATCCATGGATTGCGAGAAGAACCCCCTTTGGGATGCACTAGGTTTCCCCCTATTTGTTACATTAGTTCCCGTCGTTTCGCTCACTTCCGTGTGGATTTGGTCCCCTGCCTTACTGCTGCTCTCGTTTTCGTAAACTTGCTCAAATTTCCGCTTCAGAATTACCTCTTGTATTTCCGAGTTTTGAAAATCTTGGATTCATCATCAAACTTTGGGTCCTGAACAAGTTGGAAACAGGATCGATTAAAATTGAAATCCAGAGGATTGAGGGAGTTTTCAAGGAAGGGAACAATGTTACTAAATCATATATTCATTAACATAGTGATTGAAACTAATATCAGTTGGAAAGGTTGAATATTTCTCCTCTCTTCCACATTTTTGTATTGAGATTCCCACCTACTCAGATTTCAATGAAGCCATGTTCTAATGCTTTGAGCCATCAGGTTAGGTCGCCCTGTTAACCATTGCACTCGGAGGACTGATCAGATTCAGTGCCCAAACCAAACCTTTGTGCTTGGCCCCAGAACAGTGGCCCAAATTCGACTGAAAAATCTGGTGGGAGCCTGTCACTGAGGATAACGTAATTTGCACCTGGTTCCAGCTGATCCTGCATGTTAAGTTCCTAACACGTAGTTGAACAAGGATGGAGAGCTTGCCTTTGGCTCCTGCCAGTAAACTACTGGCTAAACTTCTAGCTACTTCAACTCCAGCATTGCTCCATCTGGGGAATTCTATGGACTGAGCATCTTGAGACTTTACCCAGCTCTCTGGATTTATTGTGCTTTGGGAGGAGAGAACATTTGCTCAATGTTGAGCAGATGAGGAGTGCACTATCTGGAAGTTACTGGAACACAAATAAAACTGCAGATAATTGAATCTGAACATTAAAAAGGCATGCAGGAAGAACAGACCCACTCAAACAGTGGAAAGAGAAAATAATTGCTGGTTTCTGGAAGAGAAATGTAAGAAACATTAACTGGTTTCTCTTACCACTATTGCTGACTGGCTGAGACATAGAGCCACACAGCTCAGAAACTGGCCCTTCAGACCAACTTTCCCTTGCTGACCAATATATCCCATCTACAATAGTCCCACCTGCCTGCATTTGACCTATATCCCTCTGGACCTTCCATATATCCATGTACCTGTCCAAATGTTGTTCTAGTACCTGCCTCAACTATGACAGCTTGTTCCATATACTAACCACCCGCTGAGTGAAAAAGTTACCCCTCAGGTTCCTATCTTTCCTGTCTCATCTTAAACCTATGTCCTCTGGTTCTTCATTCCCTTACTCTGGTTAAAAGACTAAAGTTCTTGCAATGTTTCTGTTTTCACGGCAAAACAGCAGCTGGAATTTTTATGCCGTCCTTTTTTGTGTTCTGAACGAGAGCAATGTTCAGCATTCAGATCCCTCAAAGCAATTAGTAAAGTTGGATAAAAATACATTATAAATGGGCCTAGTTCCCAATGGACATGTTTAATGCATAAAACATAAGTGGAATTGATCCAATTTCTAGATGAACATTTTAATGTAAGGCAACTGTTTTTTTCTGAATTAGGATTAGTATACTATATGCTCTCCCAATGTTGTCTTCTTTATATTAGTAATTATTTTACCAAATTCACCAATTTTGTTGTCACTGGTATCCTGCTTCATTTTTTAATTCCTGCTTTTTAAAATTTCAGATTTCTAGAAACCCATTTAAATGTATACAGTACTTTCTTGAAAATATTTGTTTGCTCTCACACAAATACATAAGTACAGATTCAGATTTGTTCAGATTTATTTATTGTGCAATTCCTTGTTCATGTTAAGTTCATAGATTAAACAATATGCGTACAAAAAATGATAAATATTACAATAAATAAATGACAAGTTCTAAACAGCAGAATGGTGCAAAGATTGCAGTGCAATCTGAAGTAATGTGAAAACAACCTGAAATATAATAATAACCGACTGATGTAGAGTAAGCATGCAGGTACAGCAGGCAGTGAAGAAAGGTAATGGCATGTTGGCCTTCATTGCTAGAGGATTTGAGTTTAGGAGCAAGGAGGGCCTACTGCAGTTGTACAAGGCCCTGGTGAGACCACACCTGGAGTATTGTGTGCAGTTTTGGTCTCCTAATTTGACGAAGGACATTCTTGCCATTGAGGGAGTGCAGCGTAGGTTCACCAGGTAAATTCCTTTGACGGCGGGACTGACATATGATGAAAGCATAGGTCAACTGGGCCTGTATTCACTGGAATTTAGAAGGAAGGGAGGGGGTCTATATAGAAATATATAAAATTCTTAAGGGATTGGACAGGCTAGATGCAGGAAAAATGTCCCTGATGTTGTGGTAGTCCAGAACCAGGAGTCACAGTTTAAGAGTAAGGGGTAGGCCATCTAGGACTGAGATGAGGAAAAACCTTTTCACCCAGAGAGTTGTGAATCTGTGGAACTCTCTGCCACAGAAGGTAGTGGAGACCAATTCACTGGATGTTTTCAAGAGAGTGATTTAGCTCTTAGGGTTAACAGAATCAAGGGATATGGGGAAAAAAATCAGGAATGGGGTACTGATATTGGATGATCAGTCATGATCATATTGAATTGCTGTGCTAGCTCAAAGGGCTGAATGGCCTAATCCTGCACATATTTTCTATGTTTCCTATATCCAGCAGCAGGTCCATGAAGAGGGTTTGAAAGAGTTGTATGTATTGATGGACAGTATGTATTATGGTGCTGTTATCACAGAACTGTGATGAAAAACTGTTCTAAAAATAGTAATATATAATTTGGGAAGTCTAATTGTTCTGTCATTAGAGAATGCTGAGCTTCCATTTTAATGGGCATATTTACATTTCTGTCTTTAAAGCTCTGAGCTCTTTAGAGGAGTGTTAAGCTGTGGCATTTTTTAAATTACTATTACAAACGTCAAAAAAAATTGGAAAGAAAATAAGTTGCTTGCAAGCTGATTTAAACAAGGTTCATTGAGGCCTACGTTATTTCCCGGTTGCCAAACATCTTAACTGCCCTTCCCATTCCCATACTGTCCATTCTGTCCTGGGCCTCCTTCACTGTCAGAGTGAGACCACAAGCAAATTCGAGGTACAGCACCTTATATTTCGCTTGGGCAGCTTACAACCCAGCAGTATAAACATTAATTTCTCTAATTTCAAGTAGCTCTTGCAGTCCTAAAAGGCAAGGGAAACAGCATAGTGTAGTCATATGCGTGAGAAGAGGCAAAGGAAGGATGTGGAAAAGGTTGGATGACAAGGAAAGAAAAGTGTTAAGAAGAGTAAAAGAGATGAAGGATTGGCAGAGGGCAGCTAAGATAGGAAGATATGTAAAAAGTGGACATGAGCAGAGGTGAAGAGTAGAGATGGAGAAACAAGGAACTGCAGATACTGGTTAATAAAATAAATGACAAAGTGCTGGAATAACTCAGCAAGTCAGACAGCATCTCTGGAGAACATGGATAGGTGACGTTTTGGGTTTGTACCCTTCAGAAGGGATGAAAAGAAGTTGAATTAGACTATGATAATGAATGAGGTGGGGGGGGGGGGGGGGAGTAAAGGGTACATCACGAGGAGGGTGAAGGAAGGGGAGAAGAGAGATGTAAGAGAAGATACAATAGTAGGAGAGGGTGGAAAGAAGCCGTTAGAGGAAGAGGAAGAGGAAGGTACAGCAGTTTTGTCCACTATTTCATGCACTAGTTAAATGTATCTGTGAATACAAATATGATAGCAGTAAATGAATGAAATGAGAATCAGATATTTGGCATTTAATCTCATTACTCATAATATTGTAATTGTCTGTAATTTTTAACTTTTTGTTCATTAAGTAGTATGACAGAAAACTTCTGTTCAAAATATTTCTTGAATGTTGTTTGTTATTGACTTCCTTGGTTATCAATAATATCATAAGAAGGTATGTAACATGGTTGTAAATGCTGTGATTCGAGACAATGAATGCAGCAGAAATATTGTGATGGGAAATTTCTTTTTTAAACACATTCAATCAAGAATTAATATGCTGTGTGCTTACGGCATCTGAAAGTGTCCTGGATAGAGAATGGAGGCAGATTTGGCAAATCCCTTATCTGTAATGGGCCTGTCCCACTTAGGCAACAGCAGGAGACTATGCAGTTGCCACATGGTTGCCATATGTTTGTGGGTAGTTGCCGGGCAGTCGTCTTCATGGTCGCGAGGTGTTCCCGCATTCTGGAGACTAGTCGCGGACTCATTATGGTCACTGCAATCTTTTTTGGCGAGTAGCAAGAATTCTCCTGCCATAGGTGGGTCGCCAGGAGGTCCTAGTGGGTTGCCAGGAGGTCTAAGGTTCTCAGCGGTTCTTGTAGGTTGTAGCCTGTGTTGACTGGTGAATTTCATTGGCTCATTGGGAAAAAAAAGGTAAGCAGTAGTTTTCAGAACCAAGGAGAACCAATGTTAAATGTCCACCGAGCCTCATAGACGAGTATCTCTGGCTTATTAAAAGTTGTCTCAACCCCTTCTCCCCCCCCTCCTCTTTTAAAGGACTAAAGGCCCTGTCTCACGGTGCGAGTCCACCCAAGAGTGACCCCAAGTGAAAGAAAAAAAACGGACTCGTGGTTATGCACGAGATTCAAAGTTTTTGGTCAAGTTTTTAACCGAGTTCCCACGGGCATGTTTTTATACGATGTGCCAAGGTGCTCTCCCGTGTTACCAAGTTCCTCTCCCGTTACACTTGAGCCAACCGTGAATGAAGGTATGTTTTAATAAAGCAACAATGTTAAAGAAAACATCTCCATCCTGTGGCTTTGAGTTAAAGATAGATATCAGCGCGGCTGCATCTATTAATATGACCTACAGAGGGAAAATGCGCATCAGATTGTTGGGAGACGGAGCTCAGGGTTCGCCTCCTGAGCTGCTTTGGTCCCCAGGCGTGAGGGAGGTTGGGGAGGGTGGGGGGGGGGGGGCGTCATTAATCTGTCTGGGGTATCAAGTCTCTTGGGTTAGGAGTGGTGTGCAAGGGAGTGGTGTGCAAGGGAGGCATAATTCCCTCCGATCTCTCTGAAGCCCCGGACGAGAACAAAGGAAACCTAACTTGGCAGCGCGTACAAGCCCTTTGTATATTCGGGTCTCGACCCGAAACGTCACCTATCTCCTTACTCCTTCACTCCTTAGATGCTGCTGCACCCGCTGCGTTTCTCCAGCCTTTTGTGTACCCCCGTTGTATATAACTTTGCTGCTGACGTGCACACCCACTCTCTCTCCCTCTCTCTCTCTCTCTCTCACTGCAGCTCAGAGCCCAACCTCGCCATCCTATAGTGGTAACATTCACATCGGGTCCCCTCCACACCCACACCCCCTCTCTCCGACACACACCCCCCACAAGGCAACAGGCAGCGTGAGAGACAGAGAGTTTGTAGGGTGTTAGTTTTGTATAAGGATTTATTATTAAATTATTAGCCAAAGTCAGATTTACTTATTTTAAACGAAGTTTGGAGCGCTTGACAATACTTTTTTTTCTCTTTGCGCTCGTTTTCAGAAAGGGTTCAGACCCCGCTTAGCTCGTTGCCCCCTTTGAACCAAGCCCTGCGAGAGGGAGGGAGGGAGGGAAGGTGTGAGTGAACAAGAGCGCCGAGGAGGAGAGGGAAATAGGGGGGGGGGGGGTGGGGGGGGGTGGGTGGAGGAGAAATAGGGAAGAAGTTAGTTGTTCAGATCAGAAACCTGTAGGCTGGGAGCCATAATGGTGAAGAGCACACCCAGTTCTTCTGAGGAGTGCATAAGAGACATCGATCCGAAGCAATGTTCCTCTAGAACTATAACTGAAACCGTGTCCACATCACCTCCTCTTGGTCGGACCGCAACACCAAATCTACGCGTCAGGAAAATCCATTGATTCATCTCCATGGTTTTTATAGCTAATTTTCCAATAAATAACTGCAGTAATCACCCCCAGAAAGGGTAGGATAGGGCTGAAGCCCAGTGTTTAGACGTTGGAATGTTTTTTTTTATCATTCTAATAGAATGATTTTCCAACTCCTGTGGTAATTAATCCTTTTTTTCACTCCTAGTTTTTTTTAAACATATTTTTAGGATATACATTATATATAAAAGTGTACACATGGGAAAATAAGACGAAAATGACCAAAAAGCAAAGAATATTTATCTAGGGTGAATTAAATTTTGTGATTAAGACTCGAGCGTGAATGGCACTGAAATAATTTAAAGAGTTCCCACGGTAGACTCACGATTCACTAAGTTAAACGCACGGGCCCTACGTTCTTACAACGAGTCTAAATGTTTCAGTTTTAATCTTGAACACTAAATTTGACTCGTGGAAAAAGTCAAACATGTTTGACTTTTTTCACGAGTTCACAAGTTTCACGGGTACCTGCCGTTAGCGCCAGGAGTGGACAAGTTGATCGCGCGAGGTCCGACGTTCCGGCTACGTTGGCTGTACGTGATCACCACGAGTGAAAACTCGGGGTCACTCGTGGGCCAACTCGCAACGTGAGACAGGGGTTTTACTGTGTTAGCTGTCTTAATTACAGCGCCAACCTTCTTGTTCATCGTGGTGTGTGTCTGTATCACCTTGGCTTTGCACCGTGTGCATTTTTTAGACAGCGCTCCCCCCGCTTGCCATGTCCCTCGCCTGCATAACGGACTGGTGAAGGAAGCGGTGTGTTTGTGTGTTCCACTCTGACAGTCACCGTTCCAGTTGCCGGTTTTTCAGGCGACTGCCGGCAACTTGACAGTCGCCGGCAGTCCACTGAAAAATTGACAAAGTGTGGACAGGCCCATAAGTATTTCTAGCAGATAGGATGCCTATTGAAGGACAATTGACCTGCAAATTGCTTTGTATTTGTTTTAAATTCATTCATTACTGAGATGTGGGTGTTGCAGCGCACACTGGTATTTACTGCAAAAGAACCATTGAACTGATCGCCTGCTGGGCCATTTTCGAGAGCAGTCGATCATAATACACTAGATGTGCGGTAATGGAAAGGTCAGGTGGATTTCCAACTCAGATTTCATGACAGGTTTCATATTTTCATCGTCACCCATTACTGATTGTAGTTTTACATTCTGGTCTTGTGGAATTAGAACATAGAACAGTACAGTACAGGAACATGCCCTTCCGTCCACAATGTCCATGCCGAACATGATGCCAATGTTTTAACTGAAGAAAATTAAACCCAATGATTAATTGCTGCAGTGATGAGTACTTGCCACAAGGTGGTATCAAAGACCAACTATAATTGTCCCGAAAATTGCCATAGAGATGAAAAGGGTATGAATTTGAAAAGCCATGAAATTCGCAGTACACAGTCCATTGACAACTGGGAGAAAAATTCATACTCCTGGGAATACTATAAAACAAAGACCTGAGGCTAACATTTTTCTGAGGCATGCCTTCTAGTTATCTGCACCACTGACAGTAGAGGTTGGTGGAATTTAATGTTTCAGGTCATGGCACATCTTTCGAAGCATTTTTTAAAACTTTTTTTTAATTAGACGTACATAATAAAAACATTTTATTTGTGGCAGTCATACATTATTAATATTGTCAATATTATCAATTATGTAATATTTCTACTTCTATATATTTTTTAATTTTTTATATAGATGGAAATTAATAGAGAGAAAAAACAAAAAAAACAAGAAGGTATAATAAAAAAGAATGGAATAATTAACTAATAATACATCATTGGGGATATGTTCGTAAATTATAAAATGTAACTCTTCATCTAATCCTTAATTCGGGTTTTAGTCAGGTTCTCGTGCAGAACCGGTTTGCCCCATCAGATAATCAATAAATGGAGACCATATTCTGATAAAAAGTTATTGTTTGTCCAACTGTAGGGTCTCCGACATTTCCATAATCCATTTTCTGATTGTGGGGTTTATAGGACCTATCCAAAATTTTAATATTATTTTTTTCCCAATTATTAAACTGTATTCGATAAAGTTTCTTTGGTTTGTAGTAAGTATTTGACTTTGTTCTAATATTCCTAATATTTTTAGTTTTGAGTCGGGGTCCAATTGGGTGTTGACAACTTCCGAAATTATCTTAAAAATTTCCGTCCAAAAATTATTAATTTTTATACAATTTACAAATGTATGCGTTAAGTTAGCCTCTAAGTGCTGACATTTTTTGCAGATAGGAGATATATTTGGGAAGATTCTATTTAATTTCGTTTTTGAATAATGTAATCTATGTAATACTTTAAATTGTATTGTCTAGCATTTAACAAACAATGATGTATATGTTGTAAGCTTTCGTCCCAAATATCTTGCATTATTGGTTGGCCTAGTTCGTTTTCCCATGATTGCCTATATATTTCCGTCGTAGGTGCCTCACTGTCTAATAGGATATTATAGATATAAAATATAAATGTTTCTGTATTAGGGTGTCTATTCAAACATTCATCAAGAGTTTCTGGATCTCTATTTCTATAATCATGTGTATTTGATATAGCATAATCTCTAACTTGTAGATATCTGAAATAGTCATTTGAGTGAAGTCCATAAATTTGTTGTAACTCCTGAAATGAAAGGAGTTCCTATAGAGATGACCCATCTTTTTAATTCCGTGATTTTTCCATTGTAAAAAACCTTTATCCAACATTGAACGTTTAAATGCAGGGTTGCAAGAATGGCAAGAAGTAGTGATAGATTATCCAATTTTAAAGTCTTTTTTAATTGTTTCCAAATTCGTATACCACTGTATATTATATGGTTTTCATTATAGGTTTTTTTGCTTAATTTAGTGGTAGCAAACAAAATCGAACCAATTTCAAAGGGTAAAAGTCTTCCTTTTCCATTTTTAACCAATCTGGTTGCTGGTCCAATTCTTCCAAGCAGAAGTTCATATTTTTAATGTTAACTGCCCAGAAATAGAGCATGAAATTCAGTAAAGCTAAACCTCCCTTTATTTTTGCTTTACATAAATGCTTTTTGTTTATTCTGTGATTCTTATAATCCCAGATAAAATTAGTGACTATGGAATCTACCTTTTAAAAAAAAGTTTTTGGAAGATATATCGGGATTGATTGAAAAAGGTACATTAATTGCGGAAGAAAAATCATTTTTATTGCATTAATCCTACCAAACATTGAGATAGGTAGTGTTTTCCAATACTGAATATTCTTATGCAATTTCTTCAATAAAGGTGGAAAGTTTAGTTTAAATAAATAAGTATATGTCTTTGTTACATAAATTCCAAGATATTTACATTTTTCATTAACTATTTTAAAGGGGGATTGTCGTAATATATGTAGATTGATTTCCATTATTGGCATGATTTTGCTTTTATTCCAATTAATTCTGTATCCCGAGAACGAGCCAAATTGAGTTATTAAATGTAATAGGTTTAGGATACTAAGTTCAGGTTTTGTAATGTAGATTAATACATCGTCTGCATATAAAGAAATGTTATTCTCAGTGTCTTTAGTATTATACCCGTATATTTCAGGATGGGACCTAACACTTTCTGCTAGTGGCTTAATTGCAAGTGCGAATAGTAACGGGGATAATGGGCATCCTTGTCTACAGCCTCTAGATAAATTAAATTTAGTTGATAACATTTGATTTGTTGATATTCTTGCTGTTGGATTAGTATATAGAAGTTTTACCCATGTACTAAACTTCTCGCCCAGTTGAAAATTTTCCATGACCGAGAATAAATAGGGCCATACCACCTGATCAAATGCTTTCTCAGCATCTAATGAAATAATTGCTAAATCTTCGTTAGTAATTCTCTTTGAGTATATAATATTGAATAATCGTCTCAGGTTACAGGAAGAGTAGCGTTTTGGGATAAATCCTGTTTGGTCAGGGTGTATTAATTTATTAATCACTGTGCCTAATCTTTGTGCTAGGATTTTAGTAAATATTTTTTGATCAGTATTTAAGAGAGCTATAGCTCTATATGAACCTGGATCTTCCAGGTCCTTATCTGTTTTTGGTATGAGTGTAATAGTAAGATTAAATGAGAACTTACCTGTTTGAAGTTTGATCTTTATTTTATGAGGAGATACGATGAGGGATAACGTGAAGAAGCCCCGCCAGGCGCATGCTCAGCATACTTCATAGCAGCGGCGTGAAAAACACAGAACCAATAGCCGAAGTAAGATAGTAAGGCTCACACAAGACTAGAGCTACCAGATGATTGTTTAGATTATGAGGGTTGGGAGCGGAGGGCACGTAATCCCTCATCGTAACTCCTCAAAAAATAAAGATCAAACTTCGAACAGGTAAGTTCTTGTTTAATCTTACTATTTTACTTCGGAGTCACGTGAGTGACTACGTGAAGATTTTGAAGCTCTGTGATTTTCATGCCGTAGATTCATTCCATACGACACACTGCTTCAGTTGACACAGTAGTGAGTAAATAATATTACTGAACATTGCTTGAATAATGCAATAAGTATTGTGATAATAATAATAAAAGAAAGAAAAGTAATACCCCTCTATCATAGGGGAATTTACAACAAAAGATATGAATCATTACATAAAAGAAAGCAAATAATCAAACAGAACCCAACACTGCATGTCCAAACTCTGGCACCATGATAACAGGTTTATTGTAAAACTTGGAAAAAGTTTCTTTTTACACCATCCTACGGCCTCTAAAATTTGTTTGAGCGGCACGTCCTGTCCATTGCCGCGGACGTGGACGCTGCCCTGGTGGAGTGAGATTTAAACACATCAGTGTCGACTCCAGCTAAATCCAAAACCTGTTTTAACTATCTAGAAATAGTTTGTACTGACACTTTTTTGTATGGTTTTGTATGGGCAATAAGCATTGTTGTCTCACAACCTCGGAGACTCTTGGTTACTTCAATATATTGAGTCAGATGCTTAACCACACACAATATTTGGTCGACAGGATATGCTCTAAAGATTACCTTGGTTCCTGACTTCCCCGGTCTGCTTTGTTTGATTAGATCATAAACATAAAAAGTAATGTTATCTGCAGACAAATGCATACAATCTAAACGTAACATTTGCAATGTTTGTACTCTTTGTGCTGACACTAATGCCATAAGCATTACTACTTTAAATGTTAATTTCTGAAAAGACAGTGACGTAATTGGAGCCCATTGCCGAAGCCATGTGAGAACTATACTAACATCCTAAATTTCTGTATATCTGGGTTTGGGAGGATTTTTATTAAAAATCCCTCTCATAAATCTGGATATTAATGGATGAGACCTGATAGATAGATGTTCTGAAAATTGTCGTAAATAGGAAGCCAAGCACTACGAGCACTATTAATGGCACTATAACTAAGGTGCTGATCAAAATGCAACATAGCAAGGAACTCCAATACATCCGATATGTTTGCAGTATGATAAGATATATCTGACTGAATACAAAAAGCTTCCCATTTCTTTATGTGATACATATATTGTTTCTTAGGGCTATCTCTCCAAGCTGGCGTTATGACATCCATGGTCCTATCCGACAGTCCAAGCCCTTGTAATGGTCTGGTCAGAACCTGCACATTAACAAGTTCATATGATCATGCAATGGATGAACTTGTTCTGTCATTGGCTGTACCAACAAATCCCTGGAGCTGGGAATCGTCATAAATGGTTCAATTATCATTCTAAGCATCAATGGGAACCATGGCTGTGTAGGCCAGTTTGGATCCACCAAAACACCCGTGGCAGAGTCTTGCTCTATTTTAATGAGACATTGCCTAATCAGGCACAATGGGGGATAAGCATAGAAAAAACATATTTCCCCAATGTAGCGAGAATGCATCCAATGCTACAGCTCCTGGGTCAGGTTCCCATGACATGTATTTAGGCAATTGGTGATTTAATCTGGATGCAAACAGATCAATGTCTGGTACACCATACCGATTGACAATTTTTTGGAAAATTTGTGGATTTAACATCCATTCTGTATTGTCTTTAAACTCCAGTGATCTGTTGTCTGCCACAACATTGTCTTTCCCTGGGAGATAGATAGCTGAAAGCCAGATATTCCTCGATACACACCAATTCCACATCAGGTTGACCAGATGATCACATGATACTGATCTTACTCCACCCATGTGATTGATATATGCTACAGCTGTGGTATTGTCTACTTGTAATTGAACATGCAAGTCCTCCAGTGTAGAACAATAAGCTTTTAATCCAAAAAATGCCCCCAATAACTCCAAATAATTAATACCATATGTTTGGAGAATTAAATCCTCTTGGATAGTCCATCTACCACCACAGCTGGTGTTATTGTCCGTAGCCCCCCCATCTGAGAGCACTAACATCAGTTTGCAATACCACTGTAGGTTGCTGAATAACAATGTTTTTAGTAGCAACATTTTGTGCAACATTCCCAATCCACCACTGTAATTCAGCCAACGCTTCCGTTGGCAACTGCATGGGTCTGTCAAAATGACCTGCACGTTCTTTTAATGCTTGTGCTTTTGCCCTTTGAAGATTTTGATAATGCAAAGGACCAAACTCAACAGCGGGAAATGCTGCTACTATCTTACCAATAACCCTAGCTACTTCTCGGATGGAGGGATAAGGTTTGTCAGCAAGGCAACTACACGCATTTGTAATATCCACAACTTTATCTGCTGGTAAAGTTACTGACATAGCAACTGAATTAATGACAAACCCCAAATACTCAATTGTTTGCAACGGCTGTAGCTTAGATTTCGTTGGATGGATCAGAAACCCGAGCATTTTCAACAGGCTTATATTTGCTGAAACTGAATCTTCAGCTGATTCCTGAGTGGCATTAACAATTAAAATAACATCAAGATAAGCCATGACAATGTGATTTTGAGCCCTTAACAATGCAAGTGGTGGGAGCTGAACTTAATCCATTAGGTAATGCTTTATATTGCCACAGCTGACCCATGCAATTAAACTTCAAGTACCTATGATAATGGTGATGAATTGGCACTGAATAATATGCATCTTTGAAGTCTATAGTAGCCATGTAACACCCTATGGCCAACAACTCCTTTGCAGTGTTGAGGGTGTCCATTTTGAAATGTCTATACTGGACATATGAATTCAATTTTGTGAGATCCAGAATGACTCTACAACCCCCTTCTTACAATACCCCTGCACTCTGCTTGTTCCTGAATCAAACCCCCTTCTCATCCAGCCAGATTGTCTCCTTTGACAAAATATAAAAGGTTTTATGAGGCTGATAGTCTTTGCCTCCTCATCAACATCTTTAATTTGTTTAGGCAGGTTTTCTCTGAATAAATAATCTGGAGCTTGAACATTGCTTGATTTACACAAACCAGCGATTTTTCTCATACAACTAATCTCAAAATAAGAGTTACAAAACAATGCCAACATGTCTTTTTGGATTTTGGACATAGCATGCCCTTCCAACTGCCTCCCAAAAGCAGTAATGCCAGCTCTCCCCCCTCTCCCCCCCCTTTCCCCCTCCTCCCCTCTCCCCCTCCTTCCCTTTCCCCCTCCTTCCCTCTCCCCCTCCTTTCCCCCCCCCTCCTTTCCCCCCCCCCCCCTTCCCCCCCCCCCTTCCCCCCCCCCCCCTTTCCCCCCCCTTCCCATTTCAGGCAGCGCTCCCCCCGCTTTCCCTGGCCCCAGCCTTTGCGATTTGTTTGAGTGTGTGGGTGTGCTCCACTCTGACAATCGCTGTTCCAGTTCCCGGTTTTTCAGGCGAGTGCCGTGAACTTGACAGTCGCCGGCAGTCCGCTGAAAAATCGCCTAAGTGGGACAGGCCCTTAACTTTAATTGGATTTTACTGGACTTTATCTTGCACTAAGGGAATCTTGCATCATTCCCTTATCATGTATCTGTGCACTGTGGACGGCTTGATTGTAATCACGTAGTCTGGCCGCTGACTTGACAGCATGCAACAGAAAAGCTTTTCACTGCACCTTGGTATATGTATAAAAATAATAATAAAATAAACTAATAAACTAAACTCTGTACAGCAAAGGTTGAGTGCAGGCCTGCGCATGCTCAAAGCTGGCTGGCTACCCCTTGCTTCAATGATTCTGAACCACACCTATGTGGTATTGAGGGGTCTATATAAGACAAAAACGGATTTTACATCCTGTACATACAGAATGTCTGTCACCACAGGCAGAAAATATTGATTGAAGTAATTTTATATCGAATAAGCTCTCATGACTCATTTGTTCTCAGCTAGTCCACTCTTTGCCATATTTCAATTATCATGAAGGACCAATGTTTGTACAGGCTGAAATCCAGACTTTATTACATAATTTATCAACATCTGCAAAGCATAAAACATTACAAAAGAATGTTCCCTATTTATCAAAAAGTCCATAACTACAGTATCTGATAGGAGGAAGATACAAACAACATGGATATGGTGAGGGATAAAGAATAGATATGTGCACACATGCCTTGCACTTCTCGTAAAATAGATTGAATTATGGAATGAAGGGAAAATAGAGTTTGAGGTGGAGAATCAGCATGTACCGAGTGTTGGCATTGGCTGCAGAATCTGTAGCAGCTTCCTTTTAATGGCCAGAGCCCTCTTGTCCACTTGGCCTGGGGCCATGATTTTGCTACTTCACTCCTAGCGTTCTTGAACATCTTCACTCACTGCTGCTTTATTCTGAATCTTGATGGTTCCCCAGGCCCCTGGCATCTCTCTTTCTCATCACATATCAATCCAGTGGTGTTATCGTTTGACTTGCGGTAGTAGCTGGAGGAAAAGGGCACCAACCCTTTAAGGTGGAGAGAGTCAAAAACTTCAAATTCCTGGGTGTGCATATTTACGAAGATCTTTCCTGGACCCAGCACACTGATGCAATTATAAATAAAGCACATCAGCGCCTCTACTTCCCAAGAAGATTATGGAGATTTGGTAAGTCAGAGGAATCTCCTGAACTTCTACAGGTGTACAGTAGAGAGCATATTGACTGGTTGCACCATGGCCTGGTTCAACAACTTGAACGTCGAGGAGCGAAAATGACTGCAAAAAGTAGTGACCACTGCCCAGTCCATCATCGGCTCTGACCTCCTCACCATCGAAGGGATCTATCGGAGTTGCTGCCTCAAAAAGGCAGTAAACAACATCGAAGACCCACACCATCCTGGCCACACACTCATTTCACCACTGCCATCGGGAAGAAGGTACAGGAGCCTGAGAACTGTAACGTCCAGGTTCAGGAACAGCTTCTTCCCTTCAGCCATCAGGCTATTAAACACAACAACAAATAAGCTCTGAACTACATCAGACTATTATTATTGCACTATAATTGTTTGTTTTTTGAGTATATATATATCTATATATATATATTTTTTTTTCTCTCGTTTATGCACTATGTTTACATATTCTGTTGTGCTGCAGCAAATAAGATTCTATCTGGGACACATGACAATAAAACACTCTTGACTCTTGGAAAGAAGTGCTCATGACTTCTTGCAGCATCAGTAAAATTCAGCTTCTGCTTGTCACTCCTAATTTACAGTGAATATACACTAATGCACCGAACAGTGTAGTTGCCATGGCTTAACTCTATTTTGACATTAATGAAGTTCAAATACAAGTGTCAGCTGCAGTCTATACTGAGTCAACCTGACTTGGGGATCCTCATGCATTCCAATTGCAGAGTGTGTTCACAAGTCAAGAGTGTTTAATTGTCATATGGAACAATGACAATCTCACTTGCTGTAACTTTACTGGCTAATTATACCAATAAAACACAAATAAATATTTAATAATCAGTAATACTCGATAACCAGACCATAAATGTTTCATGCTCCTCTTTTTTTCCCTATGATAGTAGCAAGGTGAGAGCATTGCCAGGGTGGGTCTTTGATGATGCCTTCTTGAGACAGAAGGTCCCTTCGATCTATATCCAAGACGGACGTGTGTCATTGTCTACCACTTTTTGCAGCTTCCTTTGTTCCTGGGATTTCGAGTTACCAAACCAGGCTGTGTTGTAGCTGGTGAGTATGCTCTCCGCCGACACGTGTAGAAGTTTGACAGTGTTCACCAATGCAATCACATTTCCAGACTATTCTGTTTGACATCCATCTTACCTGACTATCAAGGTCAGTGAAAATATCTTCTCAGTCATGAGTGCCTGGAATTTGTGTTCAGGGTGAAAAGACAGGGCTCACTATTGACCTGAAACAATGCTGCCCACAACAATATAAACATTCCTAATTCGTGCATGTCACTTTCCTGACTGTTTCTCTCAAGTGTTAGCTAAACAATGACCAGGATACAAACACTGGCTGTTTATAGAAAACGTAAGTAAATAAGAGCGTATGATTTCTGGAAGACAATATTAGTGGATCTGGTGAGTTAAATATCAAAAAGTGTACAAATTGTTGGTTCAATTAATACTAAATTCAAAATCAAATAATTTCAAACAAAACCCCATGTTACAGTTAAGTTAGAATTCTCTGTGCTAAAGTAAATTGGACAATCATAAATCATTATGTTAAGGGCCTGTCCCACTTGGCCGTCATTCGCGTGCCATTTACGCGACCTGCTAGCGTGTGGGTAGCGCGGGACAGACGCATGGAGTGGTGTGGAGTGGCGTGGAGGAGTGTGGGCTTCGTCCTGCACAAAATCTTTGTGCGCCACCGGCCTGTCGCGTAATTGACGGCCAAAGTGGGACAGGCCCAAGACCCTGGCGCGGCGCAACATCTCACCTCCAACAGCAACAGAAGCAGGCAAATGATCGCCGAGCTCGTCCTGGGGCTCACGGCCGTTGCGGATCCGGATCCGCTCCCACTCCTACTCCCAGAGCGGGGCCAAGATGATTGAATATAAACACAAAATGCTGGAGTAACTCAGCGGGACCGGCAGCATCTCTGGAGAGAAGCAATGGGTGATGTTTCGGGTCGAGACCCTTCTTCAGACTGTATTGCACTGTAACTTTGGAGATAATTCAACCCAAACACTTTACATTAAAATTATATTGTACAAATGCACCTACTGTATAATCACATTCAACTTTACGGCAAACTTCATAGAATAAATAACTAAAGACTTTGGCAATTGTCATATTATGTTAATCCTCTATGTGGAGTCAGAGCACACTGAGGTTGTGGATTGCAATTCACCTTCATCATCATGGGAAATCTCTTGACGAGCTTCCTTTGGCTCCTAGTCTTGAGCCATATCCCTCGCTCTGGCATTGAGATGGCGCTGCAGCTAGCAAAATGCTTGAGATGGAATGCAAGACTTGCCGGAAAATGAAAGAAGGCCCGTATATGGGTGAGTGATATTTTGCACATCTACACTTGCTCTTCTGCTACTCCACCAGCATTTAACCTACCATGCCATCAGTGGTTCATTATCAGCTGATTCAGGGTGAGGCAAGGCCGTTGGGCACTCATTCAACACCACTGAGGTATTTAAGGCAATCAAGACCAATGCAGCATGACACAAACATTGGTGCCTATTACTGAGGAATAGCCACAAACATTCAGTGGTGGGCACCAGAAGTCCACATGGTCCCAGCAGGTGGTTTTGCTTGGTTGGCAAATGCACAAATTATTTTTAAATAAGTATCAAATACAAATTTAATTAACCAACTGCCTTTGGACAAAGCATTTTTGCAAAGGGGTGGTGGAGGAGAGGTCATAAATTTAACAGGTTGCTGAATTTAACAAAAGCCTGGTGATGGAGATTTTGCATACTTGGTTGCTGTCACTGCCATGTTACTCAGTCAAGAAAGTAAGAGATTAAATAATAAGAATCAGATGTGATGAAAAGAAATAAGGTTTAAAGATTAAAATACATCTGTTATGTCTAATAATGTTATAATAGTGATTCTCAATGGCATTTTTGCCAGTCCAAGTGCGATTTTGAAGCCATATAACGATTTAATCATTCATAGGCTTTGAAATATGGTTGTATGTTTGTTGCTCAGGATTGAAATGAAAGGCCATTGGATAAAATTAACTGAAAATCAAAAAATTCGAAACAAAATTAGAAAATGCTGGAAGCACTCCGCGGGTCTAGAATCATATATGGAAAGTTAATATTGCATTCCCTTGTCTGCTTCAATGGTGGGAGTCATACCTTATAAAGAATGATGATTGTGGCTGATGGAAGTCAATCGTTCCAGTCCTAGGACTTTACTGCAGAAGATTCACAGTCCTAAGTTACTTTGTCAATGACTTTCTTTCCATCATTGAGTTATAAGCAGGACTGTGGGGTCGATACCCAAAACACCCAACTCCGACTCCGACTCCTTGCTTTTTTGTGTTTCTGACTCCGACTCCTGCTCCTAACCCCTGTTACTAACAGGCAGCATCTCTGGAGAGAAGGAAGAAGATAGATGGAGCCAAGTGGGGGAAGGGGAGGGTAAAGGTGGAGACAATGACTGGAGGGCAATGAGTGGGGACACAAAAGTCGAAATCTGAGAATCTGATAAGGAAGGTAATAAATGGGAACTATTGAGGGCGAGATGAAGGGTACATGGTGCCATATGAAGGAGGGGACACAGTGGACTAGAGAAACTACGATTATAATTTTCACAAAGGACACATGGCCATAGCAGTAAGTTGAAGAAAGAAAGTGGTCAATGAGCAGTAGGAAACATGGGCGGGGGCATGGGCGGAAATCCGGGGGGGGGGGGGGTGGGGGGGGTGCAAGGTGGTTACTTCCCCCTCCCAGAGGTGGGGACAATCCCCCCCATGTTTTGTAAACCGGATTTTGAAATTTGGTGGAAAAACATCAATTAAAATCTCTGCTTTCCGCGAGACAGTTGGGGTGTCACTGTGTCACCAAATGTGTTTTGACCTTCGAGTATTACTGAAGGTGTTCACAGAGAATTTCTTAAAGTTGTCTGATGCGGGTACAATTACCATTTGAACTAATTGGATGTATTGGGAGATGAGAAAGATTTAGGATTTATATAGTATAGACTGGTATAGGATTTAAACGGGTCAGGTCATTAGAAACATAGAAACATAGAAAAATAGGTGCAGGCGTAGGCCATTCGGCCCTTTGAGCCTGCACCGCCATTCAATGTGATCATGGCTGATCATCCAACTCAGTATCCCGTACCTGCCTTCTCTCCATACCCCCTGATCCCTTTAGCCACAAGTGCAACATCTAACGCCCTCTTAAATATAGCCAATGAGCTGGCCTCAACTACCTTCTGTGGCAAAGAATTCCAGAGACTCACCACTCTCTGTGTAAAGAATGTTTTCCTCATCTCGGTCCTAAAGGAATTCCCCCTTATCCTTAGACTGTGACCCCTTGTTCTGGACTCCCCCAACATCGGGAACAATCTTCCAGCATCTAGCTTGTCCAACCCCTTAAGAATTTTGTAAGTTTCTATAAGATCCCCCCTCAATCTTCTAAATTCCAGCGAGTACAAGCCGAGTCTATCCAATCTTTCCTCATATGAAAGTCCTGACATCCCAGGAATCAGTCTGGTGAATCTTCTCTGTACCCCCTCTATGGCAAAGATGTCTTTCCTCAGATTTGGAGACCAAAACTGTACGCAATACTCCAGGTGTGGCCTCACCAAAACCCTGTACAACTGCAGTAGAACCTCCCTGCTCCTATACTCAAATCCTTTCACTATGAATGCTAACATACCATTTGCTTTCTTCACTGCCTGCTGCACCTGCATGCCTACTTTCAATGACTGGTGTACCATGACACCCAGGTCTCGTTGCATCTCCCCTTTTCCTAATCTGCCACCATTCAGATAATAGTCTACCCTCATGTTTTTGCCATCAAAGTGGATAACCTCACATTTATCCACATTATACTGCATCTGCCATGCATCTGCCCATTCACTCAGCCTATCCAAATCACCCTGCAGCCTCCAAGCATCCTCCTCACACCTAACTATACCCCCCAGCTTGGTGTCATCTGCAAACTTGGAGATGTTGCATTGAATTCCCTCGTCCAAATCATTAATATATATTGTAAATAGCTGGGGTCCCAGCACTGAGCCTTGCGGCACCCCACTAGTCACTGCCTGCCATTCTGAAAAGGACCCGTTTACTCCTACCCTTTGCCTCCTGTCTGCTAGCCAGTTCTCTATCCACATCAATACTGAACCCCCAATACCGTGTGCTTTAAGTTTGTATGCTAATCTCTTATGCGGGACCTTGTCGAAAGCCTTCTGAAAGTCTAGATATAACACATCCACTGGTTCTCCCTTATCCACTCTACTAGTTACATCCTCGAAAAATTCTATCAGATTTGTCAGACATAATTTGCCTTTCGTAAATCCATTAGACTCCGGTTGAACAGGTTTCCTGGCTGGCTTGCTGGTAAGTCCCTCACTCACGTTATTTAGTATGTGTTTCCCATCTCTCTCTCTCTCTCTCCCCCTTCCAAAGTTGGTACTTCTGTTTGCCTTTATTTGCTTCCGTTTTATTTGTTTGTGTTATTTATCACATTGTAGCTTTTTAAAGATTTATGCGGGTATCAGACGCTTTCTTAGGGCTGAATCGGCCCGTTTGCGGGGCCTTTCATCACCCGGCGTGGCTTAAAATCAAACTGCTTTGTCGAGGCGATCAAGGCTCCCGATATTGAAGCTGCCGCCGGCCGATGAAAGGCCCCGCTAACGGGCCGATTCAAACCCCACGATTCGGGGCGGACGAAGCTGCTGTTGCTGGAGTTTGGAGTCGGTCACCAACCAGGTCAGCTTCCGAAGGTAGACAAAAATGCTGGAGAAACTCAGTGGGTGAGGCAGCATCTATGGAGTGAAGGAATAGGTGACGTTTCTGGTCGAGACCCTTCTTCAGATCTAGTCTGAGGGTCCGCTGAGTTTCTCCAGCATTTTTGTCTACCTTCGATTTTTCCAGCGTCTGCAGTTCTTTCTTAACAGGTCAGCTCCCAATGTTACCGTCCACAGGGCCCACAGCTGAAGCCTCCAAAGCCTCGCGCGTGTGTGTGTGTGTGTGAGCGCGTGGGGACACAAAGGAATTGTGTCCCCCCCCACCATGTTTTGATAGCGATTACCGCCCATGGGTGGGTGGGGTGGGGGGGGGGGGGGGGGGAGGGGATGCTGTCTGTTCTGCCTAGTTACTCTAGCACGGCATGTCTTTTTTTTTCAATTTTCTGGTAAACCCCTTATGCACCTTCCCTGAAATCTCTACATCTTTCCTATATTGTGGCAACAATTGGACAGAATACCCCAAATGTAACAGAATCAAAAGGTTTTGAACAGCTGCAACACAATTTGCCAACTTTTATACTCAATGCCCTGACCGATGAAGGCAAGCATGCCGTATTCCTTTACCTCATTATCTACTTACGTTGCTATTTTCGGTGAGCTATGGACATGCACCCAGACATCCCTTTGTACATCAACGTCCCAAAACCCCAGCCATTTACTATATTCCTTGTATTTGATCTCCCAAAATGCAATATCCTACACTCTGATTAAACACCCTCTGCCATTTCTCCACCTATATCTGTAACTGATCTATATTCTGTTGTCCTTTGACTGTCCCTTAATCCAAAATCCACCAATTTCATTTCATGCCGGTATTGCAGATGAACAAAGAGGACTACATGTGAGAGGAGCTGGCCAACGTTGACTGGAAAGGGACCCTAGCTGTGATGACGGAGGAACAGCAATGGCAGGAATTCCTGGGAATAATTCAGAAGATGCAGGATCTTTTCATTCCAAAGACAAAGAAAGATTCCAGGGGGAGAAAGAGGCGACCGTGGTTGACAAGAAATATCAAGGACAGTATAAAACTAAAAGAGAAGGCATATAACATTGCAAATATTAATAGGAAGCCAGAGGATTGGAAAGCTTTGGAGGTGCAAAGGGACTTGGGAGTGCTGGTGCAGGATTCCCAAAAAGTTAATCTGCAAGTCGAATTGATAGTAAAGAAAGCAAACGCAATACTGGCATTTATTTCGAAAGGGCTTGTATCAAAACAGGGATGTAATGCTGAGGCTCTATAAGGCGCTGATCAGGTCACATTTGGACACCATATCCGAGGAAGGATGTGCTGGCTCTGGGGAGGGTTCAGAGGAGGTTTACAAGAATTATCCCAGGAATGAGTAGGTTAACATATGATGAGTGTTTGACGGCACTGGCCCTATACTCGCTGGAGTTTAGACGAATAAGGGGGGACCTCATTGAAACAAACAGAAAAGTGAAAGGCTTAGATAGCGTGGATGTAGAGAGGATGTTTCTACTAGTGGGAGTGTCTAGAACTGGAGGTCATAGCCTTAGAATTAAAGGACATTCTTTTAGGAAGGAGATGAGGAGGAATTTCTTTAGTCAGTGGGTGGTGAATCTGTTGAATTCTTAGCCACAGAAGGTTGTGGATGCAAAGTCAGTGGATATATTTAAAGCAGAGATAGATTCTTGATTAATACGGGTGTCAGAGGTTATGGGAGAAGGCAGGAGAATGGTGTTAGGAAGGTGAGATAGATCAACCATGATTGAATGGCGGAGTAGATGGGCCAAATGGCCTAATACTGCTCCTATCACTTATGATCTTATGAACTAATGAGATTATCTATATTTTCATGCAAATCACACACTTGCAAACACAAGTCACAAACCTACTGTAATAAAAATACCTTTGCCATTGCATCCTCTCCATGAGGTATTGGATCCAATTTACCAAGTCGCTATGGATCCCATTTGAATTAATCTTCTGCACCAGCTGTAGTGGCCATTTGGCTTTATTTTGTGTGTCATTAATTATGACATTTGCCTTTAAATTGTAGTCTGCCCGTGATTATGTGAGTGGGATTTATTATGTAGTCGGTGGTGTGTTTGCTGCTGGATTCTCTTGCGCAGAAGCTTAGTTTGCTAGTTAGTTTAGTTTTAGAGCTCAACATGGCTAGAAGGAACACCCTTTGACCATGTGGAGTTTTGCTGAGACATGAGGAGTTTTCTAACGTTTAAAAGCGAAATGTTCGAGTTTGACGAAGATTAAAGTGTATGAGTCAGAGAAGAAGGTTGGATGAATATCTTACTGTTTTTCTTCAACAATAAAGAAGCTATTAATCAAAAGACTGTTATGAAGATTTATCTTTCGAGAAGCTCTGAAAGTCTCACGGAGAGCTAACATGCGTAATACAACATTCTCCTAAACCCATGTTGTCTCTTAAGTGGCAAATCTCTTGAACAATATAAAAATCTGCCGCTACACCAGCCTAAACAGGTCTTATCTTCATTTGTATTCCTGGGGTTTATCCATATTAACTCTAAATTATATTCTGTCAAGCCACCTTCCTTCAGACCAAACTACAAATGTTCAGCATGATTCTTTTCCATTTAAACCAATTATTTATTTATACTGCCATTCTGTATTTCACTTGGTATGCTTAAAGCTGGCTTACAATGCTCTTATTTGGTACCTTAAACATCAACACGCCACATCAAGTGCGCTCTTTAATCAGCCATGACTTTGACTCTACTTTAAAGTAGCGCAGCGCCGGAGGCACAGGTTTAATCCTAACGTCAGACGTGGTGTGGAGTTTGCATGTTCTACATGTGAAAGTGTGGGTTTCTTCTGGCTGCACGCGCTTTCTCTCTCATCCAAAAGATGTGTGGGTTTATAGGATAATTGGCTTCTAAATCGCCTCTAGCATGTAGGATGGACACATGGGATAGCAGAATAATGTGATTGAGTAATCAATGATTGGCATGGACTCAGTGGCACGATGGGCCCATTTTCATGTTGTATCTCAAAGCTAATCTAAATTTATTCCAAATTAATAGTAATTTGGATGATTACTAATAGCTTCCACAAAAAAAGTTTCAAATGACTGGCCAGTTGTGGTTTGGTGCACTATACAAAATTCAGTACAAAGTTCCTAGAAACAACTATCACCATAGAGGTCAAGCACAGTAGCAACAGCTCCACTACTCAAGATGGAACAAAAGCAGGCAAACCGAATAGAGGTCCAGAACAAAAGTGAAGAAACTGGAGCAGCCCCAGAGGCTGCATAGTGCTCGGCAAAGCTTAGTCCAAGATCTCCTTTCGCAGAACATACAATAGTACAGCATAGGAAAAATCTCTTCAGCCCACAATGTCTATGTCAAACATGGTGTCAAGTTAAACAAATTTCTGCCTGTATGTGATCCATACCCCTCTATCCCCTGCCTATCCATGTGTGTATCTGTAAGTCTCAAATACCACCAAATGCCCGCTACCACTGGCAGTGCAAACTAGCACCCACTATGTATTTGACACTTGTACCCTAGTAATAAGGTTTGCCTGTCTACCCTATCTATGCCTCTCAATGTTATATACTTTGAGATCTCCCTTCAATCTGACACTCCTGAGAAAACAATCCAAGTTTGCCCAACCTCTCTTGATAGCTATTACCTTCTGTTCCAGGCAACAATCTGGTAAACCTCTTCTTCACCCTCTCCAAAGCCTCACACCCTTATGTAATGGGTGATCGGAACTGCAAACAATACTTCAAATGTGGAGTAATTGAAGTCCAATAAATCTGCAACGTGACTTCCCCACTCTTAAACTCAATACCCTGACCAATGAAGGCAATTATGTCATATGGCTTCTCTACTAATCTACCTGCATTGCCACTTTCAAGAACCAAAGGACCACAAGATCCCACCGTACATCAGTGCTGTTAAGGATCTTGTCATTAACTGTCATTTTCCTTGCATTCTCCCTACATACAACACCTCACACTTGCTCAGATTATACTCTGCCATTTCTCAGCCAATTTCTGCAGCTGATCCATGTCCCACTGTATACTTTGTGGGCCTTCCACACTCGGCCAACTCATCAATTTTGGTGCCGCCTGCAAACTTACTAACTAATCATCTACATTAATGTCCAAGTCCTTTGAATAATACAGAGACGTCCGTGCAGATCCCTGTGGAACTCCACTGATCTCAGAACTCCAGCCTGAATATTGTTCTTCAACCACAACCTTTTATCTTCTATCAATAAGCCAGTTATGATTCCTTACAACCATATCAGTGTGAATTTTATGCATCTTAGTCTTCTGGATCAGTCTACCATGGGAAACCTTATCAAATGCCTTAATAAAATCAATGCAGACAACATCCACTACGGTACTCGCATTGATCACCTTCATCACTTAGTTTAGTTTATTGTCATGCGTACCAAGGTGCAGTGAAAAGCCTTTGTTGCGTGCTAACCAGTCAGCAAGAAGACAATACATGATTACAAATTGTAATTCTCTGAAGTCGGAGTCGGGAGTTATTTTACCGACTCCGGCAGCACCAAAATTGCTCCGACTCCGACTTGACGACTCCGTCGCCGTCTCCACAGCCCTGGTTATAAGTGTAGATGTTAGCTTGTTATTGCGCAATGTTCAATCCCATTCATAATACTGAGTAATCCATGTATGTCTGCAGCGTGATCAAAGTGACATTCAAGCATGAGTGCCACAATGCATAGATGCCCTATGAGGTCCACTCCTGGGTGAAGTCCAAGACAATGGTGTTCAAGTCAAAGAAGCCCAAATGGTACAATAAACCTATGTGTAACCTTCACAAAGCCATCATGGATGCCAAGAGTGAATTTTGAATCAGTAGTGTCTGTACCCATGGACATCGGCACAGACAACAGTGAACACGCAGAAAACAACCAGCCTCTATGGAATCTGGAGGAAGGAACTGCACATGTTGGTTTAAACCGAATGGGAAACGTTTTGGGTCGAGACCCTTCTTCTGACTAGTCAGGGCCTTTCCCGTGACTACTCTGAAGAATAATTTGTCCTGGTCCGAATGCATAGACGTTATGACTGAGAAAACACACCAACAAGCTACTCCCTCAGGAGACGTGGAAAATTCAGTATTGTTCCATTGACTCTTTCCAATTTTGACAGATGTAGTGAAGAAACTATCCTAACAGGATGCATCACAACATGGAGTGGCAACTATTCTGTTCATGACTGCAATTAACTGCAGAGTTCTTGGTGCAGACCAGTACATAATACAAACCAGACCCCCCCCCCCCCCCCCCCCCCACTGCTCCTACCTACCCCACCATTATAAATCTTGAGACAAAGTACAGGAGGAGATAGAGAACTTAGTGACATGGTGTCAGGACAATACCATTCCTTCAATGACAGCAAGATGAAAGAGGTAGTTATTTACTTCAGGGAGCATGGAGGAGTACATGGCCCAATCGGCATCAATGGTGCAGAAGTGGAAATGGTTGAGAGCTTCAAGTTCCTCGACGTTAATATTCCCATGATCTGTCATAGACCAACCATATTGATGCGACAGCCAGAAAGGGACTCCAAAGCATCTACTTCCTGAGGACCCTGAGGAAATTCGACAAGTGACTCTTGCAAACGTCTACAGATGCACCATAGAAAGCATGCTATCAGTTTGCATCAGAGCTTAGTTTGGGAACAGCTTTGCCCAAGACCACAAGAAATTGCAGAGGCTTGATATAGCCCTGTCGATTATAGACCAACTTCCCACTGGGTGGCGCTGTACATGGCGGCCTCGCCAACAGCCTGTCTCGTCTTTTTCTTCTTTTGCTATTTTGGTCTGTGTTTACTTGCATGTTTTTAGTGTATTTTTAGTTTTTGTATTATGGGGGTGGGAGGAAACATTTTTTATCTCCTCGACGGAGATGACTTTTTCATCGTATCTCCGTCTGCACTGTGGAGCTGGCAGTCCTTTTGTTAGGGTTGAGTGCGGGAGCTCCAACCACAGGAGCTTCGACTGCCCCGATTGTGGGAGCTTTGATCGCCCCGATGTGGGAGCTTCGATCGCCAACTGCAGGAGCTTTGATCACGCCGACTGCGGAAGGTTTGATTGCCCTGACCGTGGCAGAAAAGGAGGAAAGAAGGTATAAGTTATTTGCCTTCCACCACAGTGGGGAATGTGAGGTCGCTGAAAAAACAAGATGGACGTGCTGCCTGCACTGGTGAGGATTCAGCGGGAGTGCCGTGAGAGCAGTGATCTTGGTGTTTTGCAGTGCAGTGACCTTGCCGTGATCTCGGTTGATGAGGACATCCCAGAGTCTAGTGCGAGTGTGGACGGCTTTCTGACTGTTCGGGCGGACAGGAACTGCAGAGAGAGTGACTGAGAGAGAAATCAACCAAGATAACCAAAGACTTGGCCAGCCCTGGGTCATCCCTTCTTCTCCCTGCTCTATCCGGCAGAAGGTACAGAAGCTTGAAAGCATGAGCCTCCAGACAGGAAGAGCTTCACGTTTCTGAACCGTCCTTACATAATCTAGCGCACTGTCTGGTTTGCCTCTACCCCATTGTGGACATTGGAATGTTTCTATGGAAGTGATGTACTACAATGCTGAGAACTACATTTCGCACTCTGCACTTCCCCTTCGCTCTATCGATTGTATGTATTTGAACTGATGGTATCTATGTATATCAGATCTAACTGGATACCACACAAAACAAACCTTTTCGCTGTACCTCAGTACATATGACAATAATAAACCAAAATGTAAACCTCATAGGAACACCACGACCTGCAGGTATCCTTCCAAGTCACACATCATCCTTATTTAGAAGTATATCTCTTTTCTTTCAATGTGGCAGTCGAAATCATGGAACTTTCTGCTCAATAAGAGTGTTAGGGCACTTTTCACCAGAGTAAGACTGTTGAATAGGCTCACCATCACGTACTCAAAGGCAGTCAGGAATAGGTAATTAATGCTAGCCTTGCCATTGACACCTGGATCCCCGAAAAAAACAAATCCTACATTTTCTGCAAGTGTGGAATTCCTTTGCCCTAATTCTCATGCTGTTTATCAAATGTATATTTGGCATTGGCATCCAGCTGGCTCCCTTCTGAAGAAAGGTAATGTGGACCCAGCCAACCCCCGCAGTTCCAATGGGCCACCTGCCAAGCCTTCAGCACAAACCCAGTGTCAGCCTAATCTCCACTCCTTTCTGTCTTCGATCTCCTCCCAAAGGTCCTGGCACCTTTGCCCGGAGCGCGAACGTTGTGTTAGGAAGGAACTGCAGATGCTGGTTTACACCGAACCCCGCGGTATGAATATTGATTTATCTAACTTAAAGTGACCCTCGCTTTCCCTCTCTCTCCGTCCCTCCCCCACCCTAGTTATCCGATCAGTTTCACTGTCCTCCTGATTACATTTTACTGGTTGTATGCCTCCTTGTCACCTTCCCCTCAGGTGTGTAGAACCATTCTACATTTCGTTGACCAGCATTTGCTTTGACCTGTCGTCTTCACACCTCACCCTTCCATATCTCTATGTCTCCTTCTCCCCTGACTCACAGTCTGAAGACGGGGTCTCGACCCGAAACGTCACCCATTCCTATCGAGAGATGCTGCCTGCCCTGTCCCGCTGAGTTACTCCAGCATTTGATTTTGTGTCTATATTCGGCGTGAGCGTTGTGGCTGCGCTATCGGCGATTGGACTCGGCCCCCGTCCATCAGGGCGGGCAGGAGTGTCGCTGCGCTGGATTGGCTGCCGGAGCCGGAGCCGGCGCTACAGAGAGATGTGGACGGGTGTCTTGCCCACCCCCAGCGGGCTGAGTGAGGACGGTCGGAGAGAGCTGACAGCGAGTTGGTCCGGCTGCAGGGACACGGCGGGCTGAGAGAGCTGACAGCACTCCGGCCGCAAGGACACGGCGGTCTCAGCCAGGACAGAGAGAGCTGGTCTGGCCGCAGGGAAAAGGCGAGCTGAAAGAGAGAGCTGGTCCGGCCGCAAGGACACAGCGGGCTGAGAGAGAGAGGACAGAGAGAGCTGACAGCGAGCTCTCCGGCCGCGGGGACACGGCGAGCTGGGAACCCAGGCAGGTAGGTACTAGCTTGCACTGCATGACAGCCAGCGGGAGAGAGATTGAAAGCAGTCGTCAGTGGGAACTGAGCGTCGGAGGTGATGCAGAATAACACCGCGCTCATCACCGCCTGATAGGCAGCTCGGCATCTGAACAGTTAGACTGGCAGCGGTGTTTACAGCGCCGGCTCCACTCACATCTGCACTTGATGGCATCTATGGGGGAGAGGCTGTCCATTTCTTCAATGATGGGGGTGTTTGTGTTGGGAGCTGGAACAGTCTGGATTTGGAAATATTGCTGCAATAATAAAAATAAAAATAAATTGATCAGGAATATAGCGTGAAACACCGTCTCCAGTAAAGCAGTCCAATTTGATTGTTTTGCTATTCCCTTGTGTATTGGTTTCGTTGTAGTCAGTTTCTACTTTTAGACGTTGCTGAAGAGAATGTGTATTGTGTGTCAATCTCGCTGTTTCGATATTCCTAGACTAACATAAGTGGGTGCCTTTGGGAGTGCTGATCGTTTGTAATCTTGCTGCTAAGAGTCTGAGATAATCATGTTTCCATTGGAGTGATATAATTTTACTGCTCGTTGCAAGGCTGCACTTAATCGCACTTACTTTGCTTCTGAGCAGGATGAGAGGAGACGACCCCTTTGCTGCTATGAAGAACCTGAAGCGCTTCAGCGACAGAGCTGCTGCCGGCGATTTTTTCCTCCAGGCCGCAGATATCCGTGATCCTAATGATCACATCCTCTCGCAAGAAGATTTCGACGAGATAACGGATTTCACAGACCTCCCGACCTCACTCTTCGCCTGCAACGTGCATCAATCTGTTTTTGAAGACGAACAGCGAAGGGTATGTATCACCATCAGTGTAACATGGATGCGGATGGATCTGAAATTATTAATTAGATTAGTACGTCCTGGTTCCGTTTATATTGTAACATCTCAAGCAAAACACCTTGTTTAGTGCCGGGAGTAGAAATAGTGAATACTAGTCAGGCAGTGATGATTGATATTGAAGATTGTGCAAGAGGTAATAACATCCTATCGCAGTAAGAATTTTGTAAACGAACGAGTTTCCAGTGAAGCTTTCGTTTTTCCAACCGAACATGGACATTTTTCAGAGTAAGTGCAACATGCAAGTTGTTTGTAGGTGAGTGGTGGAAACTGAGGGGAGTTGATGGAATGTGGAGAGAATAAAGTTGGATTTCGGCAATAGGTGTTTGGTTAGTATGGACTTGACAGTCTAAACAAAGGCTATTTATGTGCTGTATGACGTTGTTGTTGACCTGTTTACTCAGAAATGGCTAGAATAAGGACTTGTAACTGTAGAGTACAGCTATACTGTACATTAATCAGAAGGAGGTGTTTGAAGGGGAGTGGGAAAATTCATGGGAGCAAAGGTTTACCCGGTGGGAGGCAGGAGAAGGCGTGTTGGGGCTTAAATACTGGCACAAACCAACTGGGATGAATGGCCCGATCCTGTTTTTGAATGGCTGAGCCTGATCTGTGATAAACTGTATAACATTTTTAAAATGTGTGATGTTGTACAAAGGAAACAATAATGATGTATTTTACAATCTCGATACTGCGAATAATTGGGGGGTGCTTTATAGGGATAGTTCAAAATCACATGAAACGGTTGAATAATTCAATCCACTTTTCTTTAATCATATTTACAACGGTGTTAACTATGGCATAATCATGTACCTGAAGTTATCAGGTTCTTTCCATGTCCTTGTAAATTGAAAGCTAAAATTATGTTTTATTTTTAGGACAGCAAAAATTATTTATTAATTAACTGATTTTAGCCGAGAGCATTTGCTTCTGTGTTTGATGTGAAATCCTATGGACCTTTTCCCTGAAGCTTAGCAATTTTGTTTACGGAATCCCAAACCTACAGTTGATTCCCCCTCAGAATCTTCCCCCCCCCCCAGAATTAAAAAAATCAAATTATCCAGTTTCTTCCCACACTGCAAAGACATGCAGGTTTGTAGCTTAATTGTCTTTGGTTAAATTTTAAATTGTTCCCGAGTGTGTGTTGGATAATGTTAATGTACAGGGTGATTGTTGGTCGGCTCGGACTCGGTGGGCCGAAGGGCCCATTTCCGCACTGTATCTCTAAACTAAACTAAACTAAATAGTAAGGAGATTTGCTCCTCAAGCTGATCTTATAGATGCAGCAAAACAAGGCAAAGAACTAAGCAAAGCAAATGAAAACATCACACTATTTATAGCACTGAAGAAAACCACTGATCCTGTGTTATTTTTGGATGCGGTGCAAAAAAGCTACTGTAGTTCTCCAAGGGTTACTGTCCAACCATCCTGGTAACTAAAACCTATATTTTGATGTTAATTGAGGGAGTTTGGTGCAATCCATTTCTCAAAATGTTGCAAAATATGAAAACGTATGATGCTGATATATGATTTTTACTGTCGAAGTATATGTTCTCTTCATTATTATCTGCTTGCAAATCAATAGGTAGCATGATTCTGATTTATTTTCATTTACATCCAAATACCTTGCTACACTGAAATAAATCCCAACATGGGTTCAGATTCTAAATGTAGCGCCCCCAAATAATCTATTTTTGTCGGTAGGTCTAGAGAACATTTTCTGCTCCCAAGTGACTGCTGTTTGAAAAATGTAAAACAATTTGTTTCAAAATGAGTTCCAGATTTGGGAACATAGTGTGGATCATGTGAATGTTAGGGATGTGTAACATTTATAGTGCCACTTTTAGAAGAATACAGTACATAGCAGTATTTTCACATTATTCAAGGAATACTTCTCGAGAAGTAAGTTAAATTCCTCATTGCACATGCTTCGGACTGACTGAGGTTAATCCAATTTAAGTGTGTAAATTTTAATTGGCTGACTGTAAACTCTCCATGTTTTAGGTCTCTTATAATAAGTCTCTCTAAAATAACTGACTGATTTCTGCATATATTTGTCAATTTTAGAATAATTGTACAATGTGAAGGGTTCAAATGATCTCCTACATTATATGAATGAAGCTTATGATATTTATCCGGGTAAGGGTCCCCACTATCAGGGTAAGGCCCTCTTCTCGCTGCTGCTGTTGGACAGGAGTCACGCAAGGCTAAAGACACGAACCAGCAGTTGCAGAACAGCCACTATGCCACAACTAACAGGTTCTTGAACCGCCGTTTACACACATAATCCTAGTTCAGCAATGGATCACTATAGACCATCTCTTGCATTACCATGGACATTTGTTTCTATTGTGTTTTGGTCACCCTGCTATAGGAAGAATACCATTAAGGTAAAAAAAGAGTGTAGAGAAGGCGTTGTCAAGCTGGAAAGGATGCAGAGATGATTTACAAAAATGTTGCCAGGACTTGAGCTATAGGAAGCGGTTGAGCAGGCTTGGACCTTATTCCTTGGAATGCAGAAGGCTGACGGATGATTTTACAAAGGTGTACAAAATCATGAGGATAATAGATAACGTGAATGCTTAGAACATTTTACCCAGAGCAGGGAATCAAGGACCAGAGAACCTAGGTTTAAGGTGAGAGGGAAAATAATTAATAAGAGCCTGAGGAGCAACTTTTTCACACAGAGAGTGGGTGTGTATGAAATGAACTGCTATAGTAGGTAGTTGAGGCAGGAACATTTAAAATACATTTGGTCAGGTACATGGTTAGGAAAAGTTGAGAGGTATATGGGCCAAGCATGGGCAGCTGGGACTAACATAGATGTGACATCGTGATCAGCAAGGGCATGTTGGGCTGAAGGGCCTGTTGCTATGCTGTGTGACTCGAATTGTGTTTTGCCCTACTGTCTTGATTTTGCACAATCTTTTTCTTTCTTTAAACTGTCTTCTAGAATTTATGTGTAATTTATGTACAAGTTATATATAATTTATGTTTTTGCGTGTTGTCTCAGTCTTTTTGTCTATGATGTTGCTACCAGCAAGATTTTCATTGTACCTGTACCCCATCGTACTTATGACAATAAACTCAACTTACGGTACGATATGATAGAACTTTATTTATCCCAGGTGGGAAATTGATCTGCCAACAGTCATGAAATCTTAAATGAAAGTGACAAGTGGAAAGGTTTGGGGATGTGCAAAGATTGGGGAGGGTGAGGTGAGTCAGTCTACCCCACGACAGAAGGGGGAGAAGTTGTACAGTTTGATAGCCACAGGGAAGTAGGATCTCCTGTGACATTCTGTATTGCCTTGACTTTTCTTCCAACTTTCATTCAAGGTTAGGCTGTGGATCCAAAATTATTCTCTACCGACCTTCTTCGAAGTGCAGTATGATTGGCACTTTAATGCATTTGACCATGTTTGTGGTGAATTGCACTCTTTGCTTTTCAATGATGTTCATTAGAGAATATCAATGTTTAGTATTATACTGTATTGTTATTTCGGGTTTCGCAACACGTAATACTGGGTCATTTGATCACTCACATATTTTCTAATTTTCTCTTCACAAAACGAAAGTAAATGTTTCAGAACTTAGCAGAAAATCCATTTAGAAACATCCTGGTTATAATTTGTGCTCCGATATATGAAAATTAGTTCCATGCTGCTTGTGAACCTCTGTAAACAGGTTTTGCAGATCAATTCAGAATGAAGATGCAATGAGTTAAGTGAACTGGATAGAAATTTACATGGTAAGTGGGAAGATTTTCTAAATCATCAAAATAGTTTGAATCTTCTATCGAGTGTGAATATTACCATTGGTAATAAATAGAGCACAGGACATTTTACATTAATGATTATTGTTTAAGTGCAAAATGATTTGACAGACTTTTATAATGGTCATTTCTGATAGGTAGCATCAGTGGCAAGGAAAAGATAAACCTGCAGTTTTGTCGTGCTGATGTGAAGATGGTGTTTCAGCAATATGGATAGGAACCACTTATGAAATAAATTAACATTATTGCTGATATTTTTTAAAATAAAGAATCACATTACAAGTAAGTAACACTTTTATCCTTATTTGATTACCACCTCTTTATTTTAGTGGCTTTGAAGTAGGAACTCTCAGGAGAGGTTTGGAGAACTACATTATTAAATAAGTTTAAGACTCATGTTTACATTAGGGTCCTTATAAATCTGGTCACATGGACAATCCAAGATCCAAAAAAAAAATCCCAAGGATGGGACCATTTTCATTGCAAATTTTTGGGCAGCAGTACTTGATTTTGATTCAGAAGCTCCTGTGTTCTATTTGGCCAGTCACGAGGGTGTCGATAAAAAGGCCCTATCTTCATTGGCAGGATGAAGGCGGAGAAAGCCAACAGCTTTATGATTCTGGACATGCACATCTCTGATGATCTTCCTGGCTCAGCACATTGATGCAATCATAGAGAAGCTCATCAATACTTCCACTTCCTCATAAGTTTGAGGAGATTCGCCATGTCACTGAATATTGTATTGAGCATCTGCAAATGGTCAGCGGAAAGCATATTGACTGGTTTGCCAGATGGGCTGGTTTGGAACTTTGAACACTCAAGAACAAAGGAAGCTGCAGAAAGTTGTGGCCATTGCCCAGGCTGTCACAATTATTGACCTCCCCGCCATTAAAGGAATCTACAGGAAGCAATGCCACAAGAAAGCAGCAATATCATTCGAAGATCCACACCATCCTTGCCATGCTCTCTTCTCGCTATTACTATTGGGAAGAAGGCCTGAGAACAGTTACCGCCAGGTTCAAGAACAGCTTATTTCGTTCAATCATCAGTTTCTTAAATCATCTTGCAAAACCCTACCTCAGCCCCGAAACACGACTGATTTTGCACAAGACTGTACTTTGGTTTTTGTACTTTGGTCTCTGTATACTTTGGTTTTTGGACTGTGATTTACTAGATTATTTTGAATTACGGATGATTTTGTGTAATTTATTATCTAATATTAATAAATTATTAGTTGTTGTGTCTATTGTACCCGTAAAGCTGCAGCAAGGACAAATGTAATTGTTCTAATTCCTATTGATGCATATGAGAAATAAATACTCTTGACTGATGGCTTTGGTAGAGGTTCAAATTTTTGTGCAAATCTGCAATTGTAAAGATGTTATCACCAGGCCTGTTTTGTGGTGCAACACCATTAACTTTAAATCCTCCTTTCAGCCTCTTGTACACTTTGTAATGGTTCACCCTAAAGTTAAATGTGAAGCCTTTTTTCTAAAAATAATTGGATTTCATTGACTAGCTGGATTAATAAATTTGACAATCAATCATCATTTCTAATCCACGGCTAAAATATAATTTGAACTACTATAATTATAGGTATAGTAAATGATATAACATCCCTATATTAGCGTGTTCACATAATTCTGAAAAAATATTGACCTGAAGGGAAGAAGAATGATCTTGCTCATGCTGGTGTTAATGCAGATTTGAACAATTGTCTGAATTGCAATATCTTTCGATTGTAAAACATTACAGAATTAGTAACATGGATGAAGATTTCAATCTGTCTCTCTTTTGTGCTTATTGCGAATGCTATTCTGTCTAAATGAGTCATTTCCTGATCAATTCCTATTCCTCCTTAACATAATTTGAGAATAATTTAAACCTAGCTCAACAAGCAATGGGCTTGCCTCAACAATCCACTTTTAGCCAACCATGGGGATAAAATCAAGTAGCACACAAAGTAACCACCCAACTTGAATCAATCATTTCACCCACAGCAGTGTGGTTAAATTCACAGTTTGATATTTTCCTCATATAGAAGTACTTTGATTTCACTGGAAAACATATAAACATTTGGCTATTTCCTTAGAAATATAAATCACATAGTTCAAATGTGCAAATGTGACATTAATACTTTTAAACCTAATTGAAGTGTTAAGCGTGAAAACAGGCTGTCTAATGCATTTTGACTCCAATGGGCATGCAGGGATCATGGTTGAAAAGCCCAGAGCACAGGTGCCAGCCCCCTGCAAGCTCTTGGCAATAGCCCACATATCTTTAATGATTTCAGGACATCAAAGAGATTACAGTGAAAAATTCACCACAAATCATTGCACAGTCTCTGCTAAGCCCCTTGTGACATTGTGACCCGTAACCCATTCTCGTTTGTGATTGCGTGCGGTTCGAGGCACTTTATTCCAAACACATGCTGAAGGCACTGTTTGTACTTAGAGCACCTTTGCCCGAATGAGTGTCACACTGTCTCTGGTTTCAAATCTAATGGTGTTCCAGAATTCCAGTTCAATTATAACAAGTTGAGAAGTGGAAGATTCCACTGCAAAATGGAATCTGCCAGACTGACAATTTCACTCACATGGCTCCTTTGACACATAATTCGCAACTTGTTGTTCCTGTAATGATATTCTGAACCATTGTAGTAGCTATTACATCACTGAGAACCTGTTAATAAATTGCAACATTGATTTAAAGATGTAAAAACTTTCATAAGCATTTTAACCACACAATGTATGTACTTAACATGCCAAATGGTGTATTTTAATAACTGCTGCAATGTTTCATCAAGAGCGACTTCTTTGTTTAATCCTTTGCTAAACTGCAATGTTCTATAAATGCACTTTTACAAAAAATATGCACTTCAAGTAAAAGTTTCTAACAGTGGTACAATTAAGAATAATCAAGCTGTACTTAATAGGTATTTTGACTTGCCTAATGGAGGCATTCAAAGATAGAAGCTGCATAGTGGTTCATTGAGTAGAACTGCTGCCCTACAGCCCCAGTGACCCAGCTTCAGTGCTGAGCTCCAGTGCTCACTGTGTGGAGTTTGTACATTCTCCTTGTGTAGGTGGGTTTTCTCTGTGTGCACCTGTTTCCTCCCAGAGGATGAAGTGGAGAATATTGGTAGAATCTTGGAGTTGACAGGAGAGTGGAGTGAATAAAATTAGATTTGTGCAAGTAGGTGCTTGTTTGTTGGTGCGTAGACTTGGTTGGTCAAATGGCCTGTCTCGGTCCTTTAGGAAGGAGATGAGGAGGGATTTCTTTAGTCAGAAGGTGGTGAATCTGTGGAATTCTTTGCTACAGAAGGCCGTGGAGGCTAAGCCAATGGATATATTTAAGGCAGAGATGGATAGATTCTTGATTAGTATGGGTGTCAGGTGTTTTGGGGAGAAGGCAGTATAATGGGGTTAGGAGGGAGAGATAGATCAGCCATGATTGAATGGCGGAGTAGACTTGATAGGACAAATGGCCTAATTTTTCTCCTATCACATGACCTTATGACCTCTATGAAGTATGATTCCTTAAGTAACATATTAAACAATAATATAGAGGGAAATAGTTCCTCTTTGCACAGTGTGAAGTGAAATTGTAATATGCATTTTTCATAAATGGATCCAATGTCATATGTTTCATTATCATCAATGTATTCAAGAGAGAGTTAGACATAGTCCCCAGGGTTAACGGAATCAAGGGATATGGGGAGAAAGCAGGAACAGGGTACTGATTTTTGAATGATTAGCCATCATCACATTGAATGGCGGCGCTGGCTCGAAGGGCTGAATGAGCTACACCTGCACCTATTTTATATGTTTCTAGCTGTCTATTAAATCCACCTTTTATGAAAGGGTTAGGAGTTTTATTATTTTCATAACTGTGCATGTATTTGGGTGAGATTTGGAGAGATATTTGCAGTGCCTGAAAGGAATTTGTGATTGTTTTCCCATCATGTCTGAAGCTGCAGTCAATGAAATCCAGTTTCTCCACAAATTACAGTATTTCAAGATGTAATCAACACAGAAGCAATAAATTAATGTGAATATCAACTTTTTACACTTTATTTCTGCTGAAAGATATGAAAAAGATATACTAAGCTTTAGTCTGTCAGGACTGTAGGAGTTTTTAAACAACAAATAAGATCATAATCTCTTCTACAATATCTGTTTGACACTTAAAAATATAAACAATTTTGAACTGAGACAAAATGCTGGAGTAAATCAGCGGGACAGGCAGCATCTCTGGAAAGACGGAATGGGTAACGTTTCAGGTCGAGACACCTTCTTCAGACTGATGTCAGGGGAGTGGGTGGAGCAGAGAAGGAAAGTAGTCATGTGGGAGAAATGGGAAGGGGGAGGGGATAGAGAGAGAGAGGGAAAGCAAGGGCTATTTGAAGTTAGAGAAGTCAATGTTCATATCACTGGGTTAGCGGATACAGTAGATGAGGTTGGAGGAGGTGCAAGTGAATCTCTGCCTCACCTGAAAAGACTGTCGGTGTCCTTGGATGGATTCGAGGGGGGAGGTAAAGGGAAAGGTGTTGCATCTCCTGGGGTTGCAGGTGAAAGTGCCAGGGGAGGGGGTGGTTTGGGTGGGAAGGGACAAAATAATTTGATATCCCTTTTATATCAAGGGCTTCAAGACTATATAAAAGGAAAATACTATAGAAACAAAACAGAAATGGGAATTGGAAATGAACATTATTATTACAGATGAAATATGGGAAAGGACATGTCTCTTGGGCCATAAGCTGACAAGCAGCCCCTCTTGGAGGGAGTTCGACTGGAAAAGTAAAATGAGAGTATTTAGGACCCCTTTAGTGTTGACAAGATACAGTAACACCTCAAATTTATGCTGGAGACAATGTGGGATGATCGGTGATCACACACATATTTTTTGGGATTGTCCCAAATTGTACCAATACTGGAGAGACATCCAGGTAGAGATTAAATTAATTCTGGGAGTGGATCTACCTTTGGAACCGGCTTGTTTTATATTAGGAGATACTCCAGCAGCAACAGATATTCAAAATCAGAAATATTTGCTTGGGGTGATGTTGTTGATTGCTAAAAAGATGATAACAGTGCTATGGAGAAAGGAAATGCCACCAAATGTTCAACAGTGGATGGAAAGATTGAAAACTGTATACTTGATGGAAAGTATAATTGCTAAACTCCAGTTGAGGACTGATGCCTTTAATATTATATGGAAAATGGTACTATTACAAATGCCAAGATTGATTAAGGATATGAATGGATGAGCTTGCTATGGTGCCTGTGAATAAGATGCTTCTATGGTAGAATGTTTAGAGGATCCGATGTGATGCAAATAGAGGTTAGGTGATTTGTATTTTGTCATTTTGCAATTGTCTTTTGTGTGTCTCTTTGTTTTGTCTGTATTTGTATTTCGTTATGTCAATAAATGTTGAGTTCAAAAAAAAGAAATCTCCGTTTTCCGCGAGACAGTGGTGGTGGGACTGATGATCGAGGGCGCCGATTGGACGAGAGAGATGTTGGTCAGCAGGCAATGGTGGTGGTAGCACGATGATTGGAGGAAGGAAGTGTCAGTCAGAGGCGGAAGTAGGGGGTGGGACTGAGGATAGAGCATCGTGATTGGAGGAGGGAGACTTCCGTGGAGCAAAGATCATATAGTGGAGCTTGATTTGCATGCCCAGGTTAAGTGAAAAACACTCTCGGCAGCCCTGGACACAGACCTGCGCCTCATCCGCAGCCAGGATCGATCCCGGGTCTCCGGCGCTGCAATTGCTGCCGAACCGCCACTGGACCATCCCTGTCCCCACGCGAGTGCCCCCAACCCCCTATGCCCGGGGGTGGCCAGAGATGTCAGGGGTCAAATGGGAGCCGTAACCCCAGGCCCACAGCCAGCGCAGAGAAGCAGCGCTAACCCCAGCTCAACTCTGCCTCCAACGAGGGCCCAGGTTTACAACCAGCGCGGCGAAGCAGCGCTAGCTCCACGGCTCCGGACTGATGTCTCGGCAGTCAAGGCAGGGCTGTAGGTTAACCCGGTGAGACAGGCGGAGTTGAGCTACATTTAGTGCTGCTTCTCCGCGCTGGCTGTGGGCCTTACGCAATTTTGTTCGGCCACTGCCGGCACCCGTCACTAATTACCGTCCATAGGGCCCACGGCTGAAGCCTCCGAAGCCTTATGTGTGTGTGGTGTGTGGTGTGTGTGTGCACACATGCGCGCGCGGCCGCCAAGAAATTGTGTTCCCCCTGTCCCCCGGTCCCCCCCCATGTTTTGATAGCGATTTCCGTGCCTGGCCTTTGGCAAGTATTTGTTGTACTTCAAGAGAGTACATTCTTTTAAGTGCAACTTTTCAGTTTCTTACCTTGCCAGAGATGCGATTATTTTCCAGATCGCATCTCCAGTCACTCTGCGGCCTATCATTAATGGAGCTGGTGGCCTCCTCGGACTGATCTTGAGCCCCACCGCGGGGCGTGGACTTAACGCTGTAGCCGATCCCTTGCCTGGGATCGCTCCAACCACGACCTGGGCACTTTTCCATCGTGAGCTTGCCGCCTCGGGAGAGACCGTGGAGGTCGGGAACTCCAACGACGCAGAGGTTCGACCAACCCCGACGCGGGGTTTGATCGCCGGCGCGGGGGAGCTGAGATCCCCGGGATGCAGGAGCTGATCACTCCGATGCAGAGGGCCCGACTGCCGGCTATGGGAGTTAAGATCGTCCCATCAACGGAGGGTTCGACGCACCCGAATGCGGGAGAACAATCAAGGGAAGAGACTTGAACTATTTTCGCCTTCCATCACGGTGAGGAGTGTGGAGGAGTCACTGTGGTGGATGTTTATGTTAAAATGGGTTTTATGTGTTCCGTTGCTTTTATTTGTATGACTGACTTGGCAAATGAAATTCCTCGTATGTTGCAAAACATACCTGGCTATAACGTATTCTTGTGATTATGATTGTGAAAATCTATGCATCTATTGGCTTTCTAATACTTGAGCGATATAATACTTTTGCATAATTTTATGAATTTTGATGGACTATTCCGTCATGAGGTGCATTCTAGATTACGCTGATCTTGCTTTGACCAGTACAGCAATATACTCTTTTTGAGCAAGAATCATTAGATGACAATGATATTGGGAATTAATTTGGTTTGCTTTTTCACTAATCCAAAGGCCAATTGCAATATCCTTACTGTTACCTTGGCCAATGAATTAATTAATTAATCAAGTCTGGTTCCTTCTAGTCTGCATAGCTTAGCTATAGTAACAAATTATTATCAAAGCTGTCAAATTTTCAGAAGATAGACGCAAAATGCTGGAGTAACTCAGTGGGACAGGCAGGATCTCTGGATAGAAGGAATGGGTGGTGTTTCTGGTCGAGACACTTATTTCTACCATTTTGGGATGACTGTTGGAGAATTGTGCATTTATCTTGCTTTGTAATTCAATTTTAGCTGTGCTGACTTTCAATTTTATAAATTTTAAACTACAATTGTTTTGACTGTGGCTTTCCATTTACAGTGGTTTTATTATTCTGTTTAAAAGAGAAATAGATGTGTATTTTTACACTGGAGAGATTTCAGCACAACATTAAAAATGTCATATCTCCACTGTTTCAAGTAGTATGGTGTTCATCTTTTCAGGGATTATTACTGAAATGTGCAGGAGATAGTAGAGATAAAATCAAGTCAGGAATTAAATTAATTCCCTGATTCATCCAGTTTATATCTCAAAAATATCATTTTTTAGGATACCAAAAATGTACATGCTTTGACACAATGAAATAAAGAGGCAATTTCTGCATTAATTTCATTATAATTCAAAACATTTTCAAGTTTGTTGCATTGTAGAGATGCATGTTTCACAGTAATAAGCAAAATGTTTGATGAATTTGGCATTAAGTGCTCTGCATGGCCATATTTCAAATAGTGTAACGGTGGTTACTCTTTGTGTCCACCCCATTTTAGAGTAGCCACCGTTACACCACAATGGTAAATTAAGACCAAAGAACTTCTCAAGGAGATTGAAAATTTTCTAGTTTGAAGAATAGATTATGAAATTATGAGAAGAAAGTAACCTTAATATCAAGATTCTGTAAAAGCTGCTGCCTGCCAAAATTAGTGAATAGTTTTGGTGTCCACCATCAACACGTAACACCAGCATTTTGCAGTGATTATATTTCCATCAAATTATGTACCTGCAGTCGCTTATTATGTATGGACAATTGCTTCCATAAAGTTTATTCAAAACATGAGAAATAAATAAATTACAAAAAACGAAATACTGGAAGAAGCAGGAGCTACTTTCATTTTGGTGTCCGCCCTTGGACACTGTGTAACGCACGTTTCAGTAGATAACAGGAATATTGCTCATTTGGTCACATACTCCATATTAATAGCAAGAAAGTACATTTGTATGTTGAAAAACAGCAAAAGTGAAGAAATCAACTATTATGCTTTAGAAAAAAATGACTTTCTAAATTTCATGTAATGGTTGTTATGGTGGACACCAACCATAAATTGTAAAAAAACGCATAGGAATGCATGTTAAACAAGGAATTTTGTTCATTAATGAAATTTTCTCAAACTTCATGAGCTATCTCTCCCTGTCATGTATTGCCGCTGTGAGGGTTTTTGATTAATCTGAATCATGTTGAAATAATTTATTTGTGAACTTTAATTTATTTGTTAACAAGTTTTATGTATGATGTCACACTTTTTGTACCCAGTATTGTAAAAACACACAGATACTTGTAAAGATATTTAAAACTTGCCATTGTTTCTGTAGGAAAGAAATATTGAGCAATGTTATCCGTTTTTTTAATTCATTGGGTTATTTATTCCATTATGTTGGAATAATTTGAAAATTGTTTTTTATTACTTTTATGAAGTTTATTACTTTAGCAATTCTAAATGTATCTCTTAAGTTTTATTTTGCTTTATGATCAAATTGTTGGACCTTTGTAAAACTACCTTTCCCTTCCCTTGATCCCCTTTAACTGAGAGATTTCATTAAAATGAGGCTTGCACTTTTCCTAGAAATCCCATTTGACGAGATCCAATTATAAAATAAAAAACCTAAATCTTATCCCTTAATCATGTATAGTAAATTACATCTTTATTGGTGGCATGAATTATATTCCATGCCAGAGGATCTGTTCCTTTGACATTCGCTACTCCAAATTTCCTCCCATTAATCCATTTGTGTCAATTTCATTAACCTTCTTCAAAGTTAATGAAAAGTTAACATTCAGCACTGCTGCAGTGAAGCTTCAGTAAGATGCGAGGCCAAACTTAAGTTCACAATGTTCCCAATGTGTTTAGTCATGCAGTTATTTTTAAAAACGTGGCAGAGGTCCCAATTAGATTAACTCACTATGCCATTCATTCCCCATGGTGACGTAGAGGATATAGAAATTTTTTAGCACATTTTTACATAGATTCAGTAGGAAGAAATAAAATAATTCATCAATGTATTTAAACTGTCATGGAAAAAATTACTGCAGTTATATTTTTAGAATACTTTTAAAGATGTTTCTGAAATTTACTGTATTCGTTCCACAAAAATTGTCCAAGTAATACCGTGATGATTAGAAAATTTAACTAGATCACCTCATCCTGTAGCTCAAAGTAACTTACTGTTCTTAATCCAATTGTCATCAACATAGTTCATTCTTGGAGATGTACAGTAAGAGATAGAAGATGCTGAAAACAGGAGCAACGAACAAAGTGCTGGAGTAACCGATTCAAATGCCACCTAATCAAGTTTTCCAGAGATGTTTCCTGATGCGCTAAATTCCCTGGCATGAATTAACAAAGCATTCTCTAGCCAATTAATTCATCTTAAGGTGTAGTGCAGTGTGGGGAACATTGCAGACGATTTTCACACGGCAAGATCCCAAAAAACAGCAAAGATGCAACGAATTGACTGACAGATAAATGTTGGGAATTTCCTGTGGATAAATCATCATAAATTTCAATCTCCTCATTTATAATGAAAAGTTCATGGAAACTCTGGACTTTTAATTTACAATTGTTACTCAATGATGAAACTAAAATGTCTCTGTTTTGCCTTTCTAATTACTTAGCCGTTGTACACTGGTACTCAAATCCATTATTCTCTGCTTCCCAAATTGTTTTACTACTACATTTTTTATCAAAGTACTTTAGAAATGTACATAATGCATTCACATTACTGTCTGATTTCAGAGCATCGGCTGCATTTTGCATTTAAAAAAAGCAGTAATTATAAATAGGAGCACATGAACTTTCAAAGTCACTCGCCTCGTCACCTGACAACTGTACTATTCTCTGCAAAGTCCTGATTGTTCTGACAAATCACCATGTGAAAATGCTTCACATTTTTCCCCATTTGTAAAATCCATATCCACCCCCTCGAGTTTATACCTACAGTATTTGAAAATCCTATTTTTAATGGATGAATTATTTTAAAATCAGCCAGAGTAGTGGACTTGGTGAATGGTGCCTACTTTGTATTTACTCCATTTACCATTAAAGGAACATAACTGTCTGTCAATTCTCTGCAATTCTATGTCAACATTATTAATAAAATAATCGGCAATGCTATATTTACTCCAGGAGCATAACAATTGTATCATGAGATGCTTTATCTAGTAAATAATATGAGTGATAAAGCCTTATGTATCACGTCTGATTGCAGCATTCTGTTCTGCATATAGAATATCAAATGTAATATAAATTGTCTGGTGAGATATGATTATTGTAGACTATTTGTCTGTGGCAGGACTGATAAAATAACATTACTGTTTATCTTAATTCTTAATATTGTCAGAAATCAACCATGAGTATTTGTCCTTTTTTGTACTGGTGTGCTGTTTTATTGAGATTGTTTGCTATCTATTGCAGTGTGAAGGTGACCCAGGTGTAGTCTTGCAGCTTACACCTGACATTTGGCAAAAATAAATCACACAATGGAGTTGTCGGTTGAGGTGATGTTAACCTTACCTGCCTGACACAGGAAGAGGAGAAATGAGATGCTCAATGGTGTGAATAAAGCAGACTTGTTAGTTACATTCACAAGAGGAATGGATGACTAAATGAAAGGTAAATAGCTCAAAGGGCAAAAGGAAAGATCAGGGCAATGGAATTAACCAATTAGCTTCACCAAAGCGTCTGCACTAATGTAATGGGTTAAATTGCCTTCTCCTGTATCATGGTAAGAATGTTGACTAATGCTGCAGTGGTTCTTCTTTAACTGATGTTACACAAATGATCATCGCTGGCGAAACTTGCTTATCGTTTCTCTAACCAATTTTGATTGAACACTTTAAAGATTTAAAGATTTTTGACTCCAGGAACTGAAGATCTTTAGTGTTTACTAGGCCAAGTGCAGACCCGTTGCAGACAACGCAAGATTCCACCACTCACCCGTTCCCCCAATGCAAGCCATTCCCCCAACGCAATATTGCCCTCCCTCTTGGAGTGTCCCGTCTTGCCTTGCGAGTCCATTGTGACATCACTCGGGGTTTTTTTTCCGAAATGGGTGAGTTTTCAGGCTGTTTTTAAAACTTTAAATGATTAAAAGGTTCAGAAATATAGGTGGGAAAGCGATGGGAAGATGTTTATTGCCTCGACAGGAAAAATGTGAATAGAATGTGTGAAAATGGGAAGGCAGTGGCCAAACATTTGGTAGAAAATAGGAATTAATCAGATTGTGCCCAGATGGCACATATACATATACATACACACAAACCAGAGAAGCGTTTTAGTAAGAGATAGATAGATAGATAGATAGATAGATAGATAGATAGATAGATAGATAGATAGATAGATAGATAGATAGATAGATAGATAGATAGATAGATAGATAGATAGATAGAGTGCAAAATATTGCCTACGATACATCTTAAGTCTGGAAGGAAACAGTTGCATTGAAATTAAACTGATTTTCTTAGAAATTGCTTCACACTAAAAATTGGTTTGGAGCAGATGAAAACACGCTTAAGCTAGAGTGGAGCAATATTGTGCTAATTTCACGGTCTTTTAATGCCTATTCGGGTTTGTTTTTTTCCCTAGAGCATATTTTTCTGATATAAATCTCTCCCACATGATACCAACAATTGTGTGATACTGAAAGATTTTCTCGTGCATGACTTTCAACCTGCACAATGACAGTTTTTATTTAATCATAAAAACACTTTGTTGTTAAAATCCTGTTTGGCTTGACATGGCTATTTACAGGACTAACTGCATTATTTGTCCTCAATGAACTTTGTGACTTCTTGTGATATCAGACACTGCTTCACATGTGAGTCATAAACTGCTTTGCTCATTGAAGTCAAGACTGTGGTCATTCTCAGCTTATCGCCCAAGGATAATTCCAGGCTGCTGCTCGTGATGTCTGTTGTATTGCATAGTTTGCTGAATACAGCATCACGAGGAAGGTCAGACACACAATACACTTAAAGAGAGAAGAATTTTATCTGCGCTTTAGGCCTCAGGAGCAGATATAATGAAACAAGCTTGTGCTGTGATAAGGTGTTGTCAGGATTTTTTGGTTGTAGCTGTGGTGAGACTCCATGGTCCCTTTGCACAAAGAACAGCTGCTTGTTGGTACTGCCCTACAGCAGCTTATCCAGCTTCCTCTGACTCTTTCAGAACTCTCTTCCATTTTGGCCCCTCCATGGTTGACAACAGCCATTCTTCAAGTAGAAATCATCCTGGTTGCCAAACTTGGAATCAATGATTGCCATCTTTATATGATTTGTACCAACAGTGTTAGAATGGTGCACAAGACTGTTTTTATGCCATATAATAAACTAATTTATAGACCAAGATGTCTTAGCATTTTAAGTTGGAGCTCATAATCACCTTTTCACTTAAGTGGCAGCTTTAACTTTCATAGTTTGGGCAGATTATTATTGTTCAACTTTTCACAGGTTGTTTCTCTTCATTCTCTGGTCCTTTCATCCAGACTTCTGTCAGTATCAATAACCACAATTTAGCATTAGACATTTCTACCTGCGTTGTAGTTTTTAATTGTTTTTCAGTATCTACCTCAAAATGTGACCATTGGTACAAAAATTTGCTGTTAGTCAACTTTGTATTCGAGCAGTTTTGCTGCAGGCTGCGACTGCTCTCTAAAAGAAGACTTTTAAACTCCTAAAATAAATGCATGTTTTATTTATTCTTTAGTGAATCAGCCCTGTTTTGTGTTAATTGTAAATTAATGCCACTAATGTGTCTCCAATCATAGTTTTGAAGGTCTAATTTTCCAGATGTTGGCATGTAATTGTTCTTTAAAAGAGAGGCTGACTTCATAAGCAGGAAGCAAGAAGAGACTTCATGTGGATTTTTATATCAGGCCAATTTTCCTGATATGCCCAAATTTTATTTCAAAAATATTTAGGCTAATCGATAAGGTCGAACATAGGAGATTTGATAAAGTCCCACATAGGAGATTCGTGGGCAAAATTAGGGCACATGGTATTGGGGGTAGGGTGCTGACATGGATAGAAAATTGGTTGGCAGACATGAAACAAAGAGTAGTGTTTAACGGGTCCCTTTCAGAATGGCAGGCAGGGACTGATGGGGTACCGCAAGGCTTGGTGCTGGGACCACAGCTATTTACAATATACATTAATGATTTAGATGAAGGGATTAAAAGTAACATTAGCAAATTTGTAGATGACACAAGATGGGTGGCAGAGTGAACTGTGAAGAGGATGAGGGTGACTTGGACAGGTTGGGGGAGTGGGCAGATGCATGGCAGATACAGTTTAATGTGGATACATGTGAGGTTGTCCACTTTGGTGGCAAAAACAAGAAGGCAGATTATTACCTAAATGGAGTCAAGTTGGGGAAAAAGGGAAGTACAACTGGATCTGGGGGCCTTGTTCATCAGTCAATGAAAGTAAGCATGCAGGTACAGCAGACAGTGAAGAAAGCAAATGGCATGTTGACCTTCATAATATAGGAGCAAAGAGGTCCTTCTGCAATTGTACATGGACCTAGTAAGACCACACCTGGAGTATTGTGTGCAGTTTTGGTCTCCCAATTTGAGGAAGGACATTCTTGCTATCGGGGGAGTGCAGCGAAGGTTCACCAGGTTAATTCCCGGGATGGTTGGACTGTCATATTTTGATAAAATGGAGTGGCTGGGCTTGTATACTCTGGAATTTAGAAGGATGAGAGAGGATCTTATTGAAACATATAAGATTATTAAGGGTTTGGACATGCTAAAGGAAGGAAACATGTTCCCGATGTTGGGGGAGTCCAGAACCAGGGGCCACTGTTTAAGAATAAGGGGTAAGCCATTTATAACGGAGATGAGGAAAAACGTTTTCACACAGAGAGTTGTGAGGCTGTGGAATTCTCTGCCTCAGAGGGCAGTGGAGGCTGGTTCTCTGGATGCTTTCAAGAGAGAGCTAGATAGGGCTCTTAAAGATAGCGGAGTCAAGGGATATGGGGAGAAGGCAGGAACGGGGTACTGATTGTGGATGATCAGCCATGGTGGTGAATGGTGGTGCTGGCTCGAGGGGCCAAATGGCCTCCTCCTGCACCTATTGTCTATTGTCTAAGGTAATGGAGAATCCAAATAGATTTGATGTTTATTAATAGGAAACGGGAAAGGAAGGAGAGAATAGTGCTCCCAAAAGATCATTAAGATTGTCTATGTGATGGAGACACAGAAGATGGGCGAGGTGTTAAATAAATATTTTTCATGTGTATTTACCATGGGGAAAGAGGTGGAAGTCAGGGAACTTGGGGAAATGCCTTAAAGTAAGTCTACATTACAGAAGAGGAGGTGCTGGAGATTTTAAAAGATGTCAAGGTAGATACATACCTGGGACATGGTCAAGTGTATCAAGGACATTATGGGACGTCAGGGAAGATATTGCGGGGCCACAGGCAGAGATAGCCAGATGTGACATGCCGGAAATCAGGAAGGTGGCTAATCTTGTACCTTCATTTAAGAAAGTCTGCAAAAAAAAGCCTGGGAACTACAGACTGGCAGATAAGGTAGATAAGCTAATGGAGGGGTTTCTGAGAGACATTTGGAAAGGCAAGGACTGATAGGAGATAGTCAATGTGGTGTGAAATTGCGTCACTAATTTGAGTTTGTGTGAAGATGTTACCAAGAAGATTGAAGGTAGAGTGCCATGAGGAGTCATGGTTCAACAAGGAGTTTGACAAAGTCCCACATGGTAAGCTGGCCTACACAGAACATAGAACAATGCTGCAGAGGAAATGGCCTTTCAGCCAATGATATCTGTGCTCAACCAGATGCCCACTAAATCCTATCCCTCCTGCCTGCATGTGCTCCATATCCCACTAAACACAGCAAATTCATGTGTCTATCTAAAAGCCTCCTAGTCTGGTTTGGAAAGTTAGATCACATGGGGTCCAGGGCGAACTAACCAATTGGATATAACATTGGCTTGAAGGTTGGAGACAGAGGGTTGTCTTTCAGACTGGAGACCTATAACAAGTGTTGTGTCACAGCGATCGGTTCTGGGTCCACAGTGGCACCTTATTTATACAGTAAACCCTTGTTATTACGGACCTCTTAATAGCGGATTTTGGCTCTAGTGGATGGATCTACTGACCACACCGCCTCCCCGGCTACCGATGCCGTTCCCGGCCTGCACTGACAGTCGGGCTGCAGACATCATCCCGCACCGCCTCCCCAGCCACCTCCAGACCGGACCTACTGCCACCACCGCTGACCTACACAGCTTCCTCGGCCGTTGCCAGACCACCACCATTTTCCCTTACCTACAGTCCAGGCTGCCTGCGGGCCGCAACCAATGACTCTGTTGATCCTCGCCACAGTTCACCTGGATTCCAGACACAGTTCCAGACCGAAAGTCTGAAAAATGGTCTTGATCCGAAAAGTCACCTATCCATGTTCTCCAGAGATGCTGCCTAACCCGCAGAGTTGCTCCACCATTTTGTGCATTAACCAGCTTATGCAGTTCTTTGTTTCTACTGCTTATACAAGGCGATTTGTTAGGCAACTACAGGCGACTGGTTTGTTGCAACATGTTCGCCGGTGGTCGCCAGGAGTAGTCTCCACAGTCGTGCAAAAAGTCGTAGTGTCTTTCTGGTCGCCGCTAAATTTCCAACATGTTGAAACTTTTCGGCAACAGTGAGTTTGACACCAATGAGCGTAACTTGACTTCTCCTAACGTTGGTGCTGTCGTAGGTTGTCGGCAGGATGATGCAGGTAGTCGCCGGTTTTTCAGCGATAGTCGCCGGCAGTTGCCTAAAACAAAACAGCAAGTGGGACAGGCCCATTACTCAGTAATCTCTTATTTGGTTATAATGGAAAATTGGCGGTAACGTACACCATTTCCCCACCCCCCGCCTTTCCCACTATAGTCCGTTATAAAGAGGGTTTACTGGATTAACAATTTGGCTGAAAATGCAAGTGGCATGGTTAGTAAGTTTGTGAATGATACTAACATTTGTGGTACAGTGGACAATCAAGTTTATCTGAGATTACAACTTGTCTTCATTGGTCAGAGTAATACGGAGAACTGGGACATCATGTTACAACCATACAAGATGTTGGTAGTGCTATATTTGTTCTGGCAACTTTTGCAGGAAGGATGTTGAAATGGAAAGGGTTCAAAAATGATTCATGAGGATTTTACTGGGACTGGAAGGTTTGAGCTATAAGGGGAAGCTGGATAGGCTAGTACTTTTTTCACCAGGAGTGCAGGAGGCTCAGGGGTGACCTGGTAGAGGTACTTTAAATCACGAGGGCATGGATAAAGTCAATAGCCACAGTCTTTTCCTCAGGGTAGGGAAATCTACAACTAATGGGCATATGTTTAAGGTGAAAGGGGAAAAAAATTAATAGGGCCCTGAGGGGAAGCTTTTTCCACACAGAGATGGTGTGTACATGAAATGAGCTGCTAGGGGAAGTCGTAGAGCCTGGTGCAATAATAACATTTAAAAGACACTTGGACAGGTACATGGATTGGAAAAGCTGGAAGTACCTGGGCTAGTCGCAGGCAATGGGACTAGCTTGATTAGTCAGCATGGTGGAGCTCAGCTGAAGAGCCTGTTAATGTGCTGTATAGCTCTGAGACTCTAATATTAATTAATATCACCAAAAACATTGAAGCTGAACTTTATCAATTGCTGCACAATTTGGTTGCCATGTATCCAACATTACAATTGTGACTAGGCTTCAGAAAGCCATTCATTGCCTGTATAGTGCTTTGAAATCTCATGAGGTTGTGGAAGAGATAAAAATGAAATTTAACTTTCATGGTTATAAAGAAACATTGTTTTTTGGGAGCAACCTTGCCATCTGGAGCAGTCTGCCCTGTCTGTTCCAGCAGGTTGCATGGTAAGCATAAACTAAGTTATGAAATTTGTCTATTTAAAAAGCTCAAGAAGTGTTTACCAGATTTCATTTTCTGAAGTAGCATCAGGATTTGCGAAGCATTCACTTCATTGTGTATCCCAGTTTACAAATCTGATTACAAAACATTGTTGTCTTGCAAATTTGCACTGATTTGGAGAGCAAGTTTGTTTTGAAACTGATCCATGCCATAATATATGAAATGAACAGATATAATTAAATACAATTTATGAGTGCCTAGATTGAACTAATAAAACTTCTATGATGTAGTTTAATTTTTGCAAGATGTTGTATGGTTTCCATAAATATCTTATGAAAAAAGAAGCAATTATGTTCTATGGCATCTCTTAAAATCGCTGGTAATACGTGAAGGACAAATAAAATTGCAGATGCTGGAATCTGAAACAAAACTTGAAATTTAAAAAGAATCAAGACAGTGGTGCAACATCTGTGGACAGATAAACCAGTCGACGTTTCAGATCAGTGATCCTCCCTCAGAACTGTTCTAGTGGTCCAAATAAACTTGAGTCCAATACTCAGCTCAACCACAGTCAGAGGAAGGGATAAGATCCAACATCCTACCCCACCTCATTGAGCAGTATTCAGGAAGTTTGGATCTTTTGCATTATTATGACCCGTCTTTGTGTCCATTTTAGACTCAAATATGCAGGTCAAACCAACATTTCTCTCTGCCGCTTCAAGAAAGTGTCTTTAGGAACACTTAATTATATTTAAGTACTAGGTCTGTTTACAGCTAATTGAATAGAAGGGTAATAAAATATTCTCTTATTGCTAGTTAATTGTGATACCTGACCATCTGCAAAGAAAGACTCTGGACAATTTAGGAGGGAATATTTCACTATGCTAATGGCGTTAAATAGAAGTGGTTAGGTGAACAATCCAAGTATTTTGAAAGATGATGTCAACTTACAGAAGCCAGAGAGAGCCAAGGAGATATCAGTTCAGTAACATTGGCATTATTTATCCCTCGTTTCATCCTGAGCCTCGAGTCATTCCAAACTATCAACTGCAGTTGCCAGAAATAATTTGTAGAGTGAAATGACTGAACAGGACAAGGGGAATTGCAAGAACAGGAAAAGCATCACGTGCAGTAAGGCTTGTGATGTAGAAATAAAGATCAGAATTTTGGATGTAGGTGACAAAATTAAGATGTGATCGGAAAATTCCTCAAGTCCTCATATGTTAAAGATATCAACGATGTGCAGGGGGATTTATACATCAAGCATTCCCATAAATGGTCACAAAGGTCTTCACTATACTGTTAATGAGTGTAACGTTATATAACTAAAGTATTGCACGACAGCATGAAACACATGTTTTATTATTCAATCATTAGGTTTTACTAATGGCTGAAAATCTATAATCAATACATATTTATCAACAGATGCTCAATGCAGTTTTTATTAATTTCTAAGGTGTTTACAACTTCATAGGATGCTGATAACATTTTCATTACCACAGTACATATAGCATTTGTACAAGATAAGTACAATGTTTTCTACGCATCGATGCTGTCACTTTATATTGCAAGCCACAACCACCCACTGCGTCTGCACATGACTTGAGTCATATTAACTTTTAATGCTCCCCATGGAACCTAAGGGAGGAAATCAACACTATTGAGTTGGCCAGATTGCCAGGAACAAATAAAAGCGTTCCAGTAAATTCCTTTCCAGAAGCATTTTGAAAAATAATTGGGATTCAGATTTTGGTAAAATTCTATGCTATAAATAAAAAACGAGTGACTTTTGAGATTTTGATAAAAGGGTTAGATTTTATGTTGACTTGAGATTAGTCTTGCAAATTGCTTTTCACAGGTAACATTCAAGCCAAAAAGATGAATTTAGTCTGTGGTGATTAGCCGTCACCATAATTTTCTAATGATTTATAGGTGACTCCAACTGTTGTGGGTTCATGGTTAAGGGCAGCCAATCACAATATAGTAAAGGCCTCTGGATTTGAACAAGGGTCTGGAAACCTGAAGAAGGGTCAGTCTGAAGAAGGGTTGGTCTGAAGAAGGGTCAGTCTGAAGAAGGGTCAGTCTGAAGAAGGGCCCCGACCCGTAACGTTAGCGATCCATGCTCTCCAGGGATGCTGCCTGTCCCACTGAGTTCCTCCAGCACTTTGTGTCTTTTCTTTGACATCGGGTCTTGAGGAGACCATTTTAGTTTAAGCAGAACCATCCATATATTTTAGTCTGAAAAAGGGTCTTGACCCGAAACGTCACCCAACATCAGTCTGAAGAAGGATCTCGATCTCGACCAGAAATGCTGCCTGACCCGTTGAGTTACTCCAGCATTTTGTGACTACCTTCCATATATTATATATATTACATGAAATGCAGTGGTTACCTTCATCCATAAAAAGAAAATCCAGGGAAATCCAGGCTGATCTGTAACAATTTAGGCAGCATTGTTGAATTTAATGAGTTTCTTATAATTTGTAATAAAGCTATAAATAATATAGTAAATCTCACAGTGCTTACTTAATGATTTAAAGACATTACTTAGAATTGGTTGTGAAAGAGTACTGCTAACTGCTGTATGTAACACTTAACATGCACTGGAGTGCACATATATCATCCAAGCACATGGATGCATGGAAAAAGGCAAATTGATTTTGCCAAAAAATATTTCAAAGCTGATTAACTTCCCTCCATTTTATTGGCAATTTCAGATTAGCATTTCTATCTATGATAAGTAAGCTAACTAGCCCAGGTAGAGTAAGATTTGCATATAAAGCAGCAGGATTAATTTAATGAAATTTAGTTCTTATGATTCTCTGCAGTGGTAATTGAGGTTCTGAGCATCTGTAAATTAACAGAGACCATGAACAGCTGAATGTAGTGTTTTTTTTTAAAGTTATTTGGCTCAATTACAAACAAAGATTATTTTTGTCTTACTGGAAATATTGCAAGTTCAAGTTGAGGCCTTTTTGGACAATCTCCAAACTGACATGATGAACATGACTGAGATGTGCTTGGATGATATTCCAAATAAATGTTAAATTTAAACCAAGTAGATGAAGTAAATATACTTTTCAGAGTCAGTAATATCTATCTAAACGACACGAACAAAAGGGAGTCCAACTACCCACTCCTGACAAACATTGGGATCACCATCACTAGGTATGTTACAAAACTTACCTTCAGCTGCGCTGCAGTTCTGTCACTGGCCATGTGCACGACTTTGGCGCCTTTGAGAGGGGGGCGGGTTTAAAATGCGTTTTTTCTTCAGCCTGTTCAAAATCGATTTTGAACAGGCTGTTTAGTTGCTGAAGAAAAATCGCTTTGACTGCCATTTTATTAAGTTTATTAAAATTAGCATTGGATAATTTAATAGCAGGAGTAAAATTAAAATCATCTTCTAATGCCGTCAACGCCGACAACGGGACGGATCTCACGTAGGGGACAAGGCAAGGTACACCGTTTATTTTTTCATATAAACTTGCTTCTTAGGATGCTTTTAATCAAAATTTCACGTTGCGAAAAGGTGACTTAGGACCTGTACGAAACAGCAGTATTTCTCCTGCCGATATGGGGTTTAAATTCACCGCAACAGCAATGTTCCAAACAATTGCGTTCCACAAAATCCCACTCGCAAGATGATTAAAATGGCCATTAATTTACGGGAATAAAACATTAAATTCCTTCCATTTGGCCTTTAAATTAATGACAATGAGATTTAAAAATCATGTTATATTGTGAATTTGTGTGTGAATGTTATTTGGACACTTAGGCTTTTTAAAAATGTTAACCTTTTCTTTAGAAATGGATAGATGTTTAGATCTAGTAATTGAATTTTGTAATTAGCTACAATTAGGTAACTAACTAATTATATGCTTTAATTTCAGGTCATCCAAGTAAGATTGTTTCATATTTTTTTCAGAATGCTTCAATCTATAATAACTGAAAATTTCATTCAGTTCTCTTAATTTTTAAGAAAGTTATGGGTTTTTGACTGTCCTTGATCACAGCTCTTGAGTTAAGTCAATGGAAAAGCAAGAGGGAACAAGATGCTAATTTCCGAGTATGAAAATGGCCATAACTTTTTTAATACTGAAGATATGAAAGTGAATTGGGTGTCAAATTAAACTTCTTTTTATGCATTATCTGATGGGATAAATTGCAGACTTGATTTTCTAAATTAAAAAAAATTGCAACATTACTACCACTAGGTACCCCACTCTCAACACTCCGGGGGTCATCATTGACAAGAACTGGACCAACCACATAAATATTGTGGCTGAAAGAACTGGATTTAGGCTGAGTATCCGACGGTGATTGACTCGTCTCTTTCCATCAATTATAAAGCATGTGTGACAAGCATAATACTATATTCACCCTTTGCCTATATCCAAACACACAGCTTTTCACTGCATCTCAGTTGACCTAACAATAATAAACCAATACCAATATCAGTGCGGCTCTAACAGCAATGAAGAAACCTCTCACCATTCAGAAAAAAGCATCCCACTTGGTTGGTATCCTTCTACTCCATTGCACCATGCTTGTGTGTGCTGTCTACAAAATCCATTGGGGCTTCTCTTTTAACACCTCATGAACATGCAACCAACACCACCAAGAAGGACAAGGCAAAAGGATCAAAGAAACAGCACCTCCTGCACCACCTTCTGAATTAGAAATATAATTATCATTCTTTCATTATAGGTCGGTCTAATTCCTGGAACCTCCTATACAATGGGATTGTGGAGGTACTTTCACCAATAACATCATCAAGAGCATTTAGAGATGGTCAATAAATGCTGGCCTTGCCAGTGATGTCCATATTCTTTTAAAAAATCATTATTTAAAAAAACCCAGGCTACAGACCCATGTTGCATCCAATCTACAAGTTGCTGGAATACAAGAATCCATTGCACTACAGTATACATGTTAGTTTAGGCACAAAGAGAATGCAGGTGCTGGAACCTGGAACAAAAAAAAGAGCTACTGGAGGAATTCAGTGGGTCAGGCAGCATGTCTGGTGGGAAATGGACAGTTGACCATTCCGAGTTGAGACCTTTCATCTGGACTGAAAAGTTTGAAATATGTTAGTGTGTTTACAGTACATTGCTGAATGTTATTGTTCAAAATGCAGTGCACAGGGTTCCTTTCCAATGATCGACTGGATGGATCAACTGGACTTTTATTCACTGTAATTTAGAAGGATGAAAGGGCATCTTATAGAAACATATACAATTTGGGCTAGATTCAGGAAAAAATTTCCCGATGTTGAGGAAGTCCAGAACCAGGGGTCACAGTTTGAGAATATAGGGTAGGCCATTTAGGGCTGAGATGAGGAAATCAAGGGATATGAGGAGAAAGCAGGAATGGGGTACTGATTTTGGATGATCAGCCATGATCATATTGAATGGCGGTGCTGGCTTGAAGGGCCTACTACTGCACCTATTTTCTATGTGAATCTTATCCACCATCTGACCAGATATGTAAAGTCAGTTCACACTGTCTTCTATCAAATGGTTTCTCCCTTTCAGCCACCATTTTTAATTGTTGTCGGTAGTGCTCACTGGAAGGTTTTTTGTTCAAGATTGTGATCTATGGTTTACTGCCCGTCATAAGGAATCCTGTGGGAGAACTTTGCTGTTTTATCTTGCAGATATTATTGTCCATGGGAAAGATTTGCTATCTGAAGCTATAATGCATTTTGCTGCTGTAAGAGAGAGAAACAATTCTCCATTCAACTGACCAACAGTTGCTCTCACCATATTGCCAGCTATCATATACCACACTGCCTGTGGGAAATAAGTGGTCTCAGTGGAAGCAACGGCACACTTGTCTAAAATTGTAAATTTTAGCAGGAACATCCTTAATCCATACGTATTGCACATGCGCGCTGCATCACAATTCTGTGCATTATTGCAGTTTTTAAACTTGTATATTGGCAGGAAATGGATTAGAAATATTGGAATTAGTTTATTATTGTCATGCGCACTGATTACATACATATTCACCGATATACAGTGAAAAACGTTGTTTTACTTGCTATCCGTGTAAATACACACAGACTTGGTTTTCAAGATATATCTCTGTCAATATTTCCATCATTAGATATTGCCTGTATTATTGTTTCTTTCTCATTGCGAGGTTTGTTTCTTCTGGTTATTTTGCCTTTCTCAGGTTCTGGTTTTGCGTCTGTTTTTTCACCTCATGCTCTGGTAACAGTTTTTGCTGTGCTTGCCTATCTACATTGGCTCACCAGCCCCCAACCCCACCACAAACCTCCCACAATTGCTGTGAACCTTTGAAATAATGTTCATTGCTTGTCTTGGTTTCTGGTACGTGTTGTGTGACCTGTTCTAAATCTGGAATGCATACTTATACTCATACTTATACGATTGAAATGTTTCTGATAACAAGAATGACAAAGGGGCAGTTTGAATTGATAAGATTTTTTTTTCTGTACTGACTACTTCAGAAACATGAGTTTCATTACTATATAGAGCAATGCAGTTCGCTTGGAAAATATTTTCTTTAAGTTAGCAACTCACATGTATCTGAAAATATCCCATGAATGAAAGGCAGCCGCAATGCTTGTCAGCAGCAATACTCAAGAGAAGAATGAGGCATGATATCAATGTTCTGAGGCTGGTGGGGTGCTCACGGAGAAAAACAACAAACAACAATGTTTTGCTTCAGTAGTAATTTGGCCAGAAATTGTATATATGTTTCCATCGTCCATTTTCTAAGGCTATGTTAAGATTTATAAGCACGAGAAAATGGGACAGACAATATTTAACATATCCACCATTCATTATACTTTAGGCCATTGTTTCTCAAGTCAAATTGCGTTCTTAAGATTTTGTTAAGTGGTAAATAAACCTGATTTTGTTGAAAATGTCGTTATCGGGAGCATTCCAATTTTAAATATTCCTGCACTGGAAAATAATTAAGCTGAAGTCCTACTTTTGAAATTGGTACAATGTAGCTTTAGCATGTAATTGAACATTATATTAATCTGTATGTTTAAGTGAATGATATGTGGATTATTGTGATTGGAGTTTCATATGTAAGTTAATCATTTCACAGTTGTAAAGTCACAGAAATAAATAATCTTGAAATTACTGATATTGTGGCATCATTGATACTTATAAACCTTGGCATTCGGATACTTATATAGTAACAATGCACATTCTTGTCTAAAAATAGGATGTTTGATGGTGTGCCCGAGATGATGTAATGCTGGAGGAACTGATGTTGAAATGAGTAATGCTTTTATGTTCACTATCTTCATTGTACACTTGACTTTTGTCTTTTTGGATATGTGCTCATCTTTATTTCAAGGATGTTCATGGTGAAAATTGCATATTTAGAAGAGAGCTGTTTGAGATGCAGATCAGATCACTAACTTATTGACCAGAACTGTACACTGCTCCAGCTGAGGTCTGACCAAGATTTTATAAAGTTGGAACATAGTCTCCTGTATTCAATGCCATAACTAATAAAAGCCAGTTTTCCATATGACTATCGAATCATATTTTTTTACCTGCGATGCCATCTTCAAGGATGTGTGGACTTGTTTCTCTGTTCCTTACTACTCCCTCAGACCTTGCATTTCATGGTGTATATCCTAGCCTCATTAATGCAGTACTTTATATTTGTTTGGATTAAACTCGTATCAGTCATATTTCAGTTAATTTCATCAAAACATCAATATACCTCTGCAGCTTGACAAACTTCCACGTTATCAACGACTCCGCGACCTTTTGTATCATCCAGCAACTTGGTGATCTTAGCTCTCACATCCACATTCAAGTTGAATAACTACTTTGGTTCTGTCTTCACTAAGGAAGACATAAATAATCTGCCAGAAATAGCAGGGGATCAGGGGTCAAATGAGATGGAGGAACTGAGTGAAATCCAGCTTAGCCGGGAAGTGGTGTTGGGTAAATTGAATGGATTAAACGATAAATCCCCAGGGCCAGATAGGCTGCATCCCAGAGTACCCCATAAATAGTGGATGCATTAGTGATAATTTTTCAAAACTCTTTAGATTCTGGAGTAGTTCCTGAGGATTGGAGGGTAGCTAATGTAACCCCACTTTTTAAAAAGGGAGGGAGAGAGAAAACGGGGAATTACAGACCAGTTAGTCCAACATCGGTAGTGGGGAAAATGCTAGTTATTAAAGATGGGACAGCAGCACATTTGGAAAGTGGTGAAATCATTGGACAAAGTCAGCGTGAATTTATGAAAGGTAAATCATGTCTGACGAATCTTATAGAATTTTTCGAGGATGTAACTAGTAGCGTGGATAAGTGAGAACCAGTGGGTGTGTTATATCTGCACATTCAGAAGGCTTTCGACAAGGTCCCACATAAGTATTTATGCATACTTAAAGCACACGGTATTGGGGGTTCAGTATTGATGTGGATAGAGAACTGGCTGGCAGACAGGAAGCAAAGAGTAGGAGTAAACGGGTCCTTTTCAGAATGGCAGGCAGTGACTAGTGGGGTACCACAAGGCTCAATGCTGGGACCCCAGCTATTTACAATATATATTAATGATCTGAACGAGGGAATTGAATGCAACATCTCCAAGTTTGCGGATGACATGAAGCTGGGGGCAGTGTTAGCTGTGAGGAGGATGCTAGGATGATGCAAGGTGACTTGGATAGCTTGGATGAGTGGGCAAATGCATGGCAGACGCAGTATAATGTGAATAAATGTGAGGTTATCCACTTTGGTGTCAAAAACAGGAAAGTAGACTATTATCTGAATGGTGGCCGATTAGGAAAAGGGGAGATACAACGAGACCTGGGTGCCACGGTACACCAATCATTGAAAGTAGGCATGCAGATGCAGCAGGCAGTGAAGAAAGCGAATGGTACGTTAGCATTCATAGCAAACGGATTTGAGTATAGGAGCAGGGAGGTTCTACTGCAGTTGTACAGGGTCTTGGTGAGACCACACCTGGAGTATTGCGTACAGTTTTGGTCTCCTAATCTGAGGAAAGACATTCTTGCCATAGAGGGAGTACAGAGAAGGTTCACCAGACTGATTCCTGGGATGTCAGGACTTTCATATGAAGAAAGACTGGATAGACTCGACTTTTACTCGCTAGAATTTAGAAGATTGAGGGGGGGTTTTATAGAAACTTATAAAATTCTTAAGGGGTTGGACAGGCTAGAAGCAGGAAGATTGTTCCCGTGTTGGGGAAGTTCAGAACAAGGGGTCACAGTTTAAGGAAAAGGGGAAGTCTTTTAGGACCGAGATGAGAAAAACATTTTTCATACAGAGAATGGTGAATCTGTGGAATTCTCTGCCACAGAAGGTAGTTGAGACCAGTTAATTGGCTATATTTAAGAGGGAGTTAGATGTGGCCCTTATGGCTAAAGGGATCAGGGGGTATGGAGAGAAGGCAGGTACAGGATACTGAGTTGGATGATCAGCCATTATCATATTGAATGGCGGTGCAGGCTCGAAGGGCCGAATGGCCTACTCTTGCACCTATTTTCTATGTTTCTAAGTCATTTATGTATAATACAAATGGGTTCCAGGACCGATCCTTGTGGGGTGTCACTAATCATAGACATTCAATTGCAAAAACAAACTTCTACCATCACCCTCTGTCTCATATTGCCAATCCAATATGGGATCCAGCTTGTCGTTGCATTGGATTTCATGGGCCCCTACATTTTGAACTAGTTTCCATGTGGACCTTTCAAAGGCTCTACTAGAGTCCATGTAAATCACGCTTGCCACCGTGCTTTCATAGATACACTTTGTTAGCTATTCAAAGAATTCAATCAAGTTGGTCAGACAGTATTACCCCTTGACAAAGCCATTTTGCCATTTAGTCTCTGCCTTTCTAAATGATCAGTAATTTTCTCCATCTGAATTTTTCCTGTAGCCTTTTAACATAGACTAATTTGCGAATGGGTCTATTTGTGTTGTGCATTTATAATAATTTAAGATTTTTTTCTGTAATATGGAGTTATATGGAGATAAATACAGGTAATGAAAAATACAAAACGGCTTCACTGACAAGAGATTTGATGAACAATGTTTAAAGAATATCAAGATATTCTGGTAATTCAACTCCAAATGTATGCAATAAACAGGTTGTTGGCCTCGGTAACTAATTTTTTTACAAAGATGTTGTTCCTCAATTATTATTTTTGGTATTGTCCATGTGGATTCTGATAGCTATAAAACACTTGGAAAGTAATGGACCTGTCCCATTTGGTGATTTTTTAGGCAACTGCTGGCAACTGTCATAGTCATCGCAAGTCGCCGAAAAACTGACGACAACCTACGTCATCCTGGCGACAACCTATGACAGCACCTACATCAGGAGAAGTCAAACTACACCCATTGCTGTCAAACCCATTGTTGTCAAAATGTTTTCAACGTTGAAAATTTAGCGGCGACCAGAAGACGCTACGACTTTTTGCGTGACTGAGGAGACCACTCCTGGCAACCACCGGCGAACATGTGGCGACAAACTAGTCACCTGCAGTTGCCTAAAAAATCGCCTCAGTGAGACAGGCCCGTAACGTTTAACCAGAAGCTTTAATTTGCCAAACTGGCATTTAAAATCTATGAGGAATGTGAATTTTACACTGAACTGTTGCAATCAGTTAATTAACTTTCACTAAATAGGGTTAAATTTTAAATAGAATTTGTTTGTTCGGTGTGAAATATTGGCATTCTTTCACTTTCAGTATTTTGATTTATTGGGAATGTTAAGAAAACCATTGACTGGTTCAGTAATCAACTACAACTTCCATATTATGAAAATTTAATTTTTTTTTTAAACTGCACAAATTGCTCTGTAGCCTTAGAAATTAAGTTCTCTGTGGGAATAATAAAGTTGTCAGTGAATAGATTGACAGGAATTGAAATTATTTTTAAAATCAACAAACCTTGTTTGTTGAGTGAGAGATAAAGAATGTAATGTATTGCTCTTGTTCACCAAATTAACATTATTAGGTATTTATAATTAAACTTAAAATAAAAATCATGTTGGTCTGGCAGAATTAAGCTTGAGAATTAATCTGGAAAGAGTGCAGGGAGGATTTGCAAGCATATTGCCACGACTCGAGGACCAGAGATGTAGGGAGTGGTGAGGCAGGCTAGGACTTCATTCCTTGGAAAGCAGGAGATGTAGAAAATGATGAAGGAAATAGATATCGTGAACACACAGAATCTTTTCTTGTTTGTTTCCTCCAATCTATCTTTCTCCTTGGAACAAGCGCCACCTTTTATGTGGATATTCCTAGCAGGACAATCCAATGCTTGTTGCTCCCAGTCATGTGTGTCAATATTGAAACTCTTTGAATCTCTTTTTTTCACATCCACAGAATCACTCACTGCATTCTCTCTTTTCAATTATACATTAAATTCCAGGTATTTGGCAATATCCTTGTTTAATTTAACTCAAACTGCCTCAAAACTTTAGTTTCTTATCGTGTCAACGTTTAATTGTGAATTATTTTTCCGAAGGCAGTATTTCATCATATCAGTTCGCTTAAGAATATATCAAAGCATTCAAAATACTTGTTAAGATGAAATTTGATATACCACATTTTTCTCAGTAATTCATTTTGGTGTGTAAAATAAGATATGTAATATAATTTAAAATATATTTCTATAGTTGAGTAGCAGTGCGAACAAATAATTGCTAATTTTATTGAATGTATTGTTTTGTCATATTTCATTGTCCTGTCAGGGACACATGACAATAAACTCTTTTGACTTTTTTGACTTATTTTTAATCTTTCATTAAAGTTTATTTGACATCAACCTCACAGAAATTGAGGCTCAAACTAATTTGGAACGTGTGCTCTGGGTTTATAAATGAAAATTGGATACCTAATAATCTAACATATTGTCTCAGTATCTCCCATTAATTCGCTGAGGTAGGATGAGTTTTAGGAAAGTAATATAAAAAGATACAAAGTACTGGAGCTTCTCTGGAGAACATGGATAGGTGTCATTTCAGGTTGGGACCCTTCTTCAGACCTGACCCTAAACATCACCTATCCATGTTTCCAGCGATGCTGCCTGACCCACTGAGTTACTCCAACACTTTGTGTCTTTTTTTTTGCAAACCAGTATCTGTAGTTCCTTGGTACACAAAATGCTGGAGAAACTCAGCGGGTGCAGCAGCATCTATAGAGCGAAGGAGATAGGCAAAGTTTCGGGCCGAAACCCTTCTTCAGACTGATGTACACCGGTAGTTCAGAATCTGTAGTTCCTTGTTTCTTCAAGACAAGCATTCAAATGATTGTCTGTTCTTCATATACCAACTTTGTTACAGGGGTCAGTGGACTGTTCCAGACCCGGTCCCAACTGGTTGCAGGTTCAGTGCTGCATATTCTGATATCTCAATTTGTACATTATGCAACAAACCATAATGGTTATGGTTGAATGGTTATTCTTGAGGTGGTGCCTTATCATCTGATGTGCATGTGCATGCCCTCCTCTGCCATGACCTTGTATGATCTGGGATGTGATGTTTGTGAAGTCACCTGCTCCTCCTGCCATGTTTGATGTTGATCCGTCGATCATGTAAATTATTATTGACAAACAGGCATTTTTGAAGAAGTCTCTTTCTCTCCGATATTTGAAAGATAACTGCTTTGGGGAGTTCATAAATCATAGAAATAGAAATAGACCACTTGGTCCATATAATGTATTCTGCCATCCAATCATGTCTAATCTACCTTTCCCTCTCAACCCTATTCTCCTGTTCTCTCCATAACCTTTGACACCATTACAAGAATCTGTCAGTCTCTGCTTTAAAAATACCCCACGACTTGGCCTTCAAAGCCATCTGTGGTAATAGCTACAGATTCAACACCCTCTGACTAAATAAATTCTTCCTCATCTCCTTTCCAAAGACACATCCTTTTATTGAGTTGTGCCCTCTGGTCTTAGACCCTCCCACTAGTGGAAACATCCTCTCCACATTCACTGTATCCAGTCCTTTCACTATTTGGTAGTTTCGGTGCGGTTCCCCTTGATCATTCTAAACTCCAGCGAGTACAGGCCCAGTGCCATCAAACACTCATCATACGTTAACCCAATCACCACCGGAATAATTCTCGTAAACCTCTTCTGGACCCTATCCAAAGCCAGCACATCGCTCCTCAGATATGGGGCCCAAAACTGCTCACAATACCCTAAATGCGGTGTGACCAGTGCCTTATAAAGCCTCGGCATTACATTCTTGTGAGATAGATCTAAACCAAGTTTTTCCAACTTGATGATATTGAAGTGCTTTGTTTCCTTGTTCTTTTCTAGAGATTTTCAGGTCTTGCATTTCTGCAAATAGTCTCAGATCCCTCTCTCAGATGTGACAAATGGATGTATTTTATCGTATCTAACTTCATTTGCAAATTTGGAATGACATCACGGTAGTGGGCTGGATCTCAAACAATGAAGAGACTGAGTACAGGGAGGTGATGGAGAGCTTAGTCATGGTGACAAGACAATAAGCTCTTCCTCAATGTCAGCAAAACAAAGGAGCTAGTTATTGATTTCAGGAAGTGAGGTGATGTCTATGCCCCAGTCAGCATCACTGGTGCCGAAGTGGAAATGGTCGAGAGCCTCAAGCTCTAAGGCATAAACATCACCAACAATTCGTTCTGGAACAAACACATTGGATGAAAGTAAACAGGTGCCTGTTTTCATGCTGTGTGGCTCTATTAGGGACAATAATTTAAAACTGAGTGCTCAGCAATTTACAGAGTGGTGAGTCTTTGACATTCCCCATCCTGACGCATTGCAGAGGCTAGAACATTGAGTTCACTTAAATAGGACTGAAGAGACCTGTGGCAGATCAGCCCTGGTCACATTGAATGCTGGAGCAGAATTGAGGGGTCAAATGATCTGTTTTCTCATATTCTGATGTTTTTATGTCTGAAAAATTCCAACTAGTGGCCATTGTTTTCTAGAATAACTGCAAATTGTAACAACCAATGCCCTCTGGATACTGAGCCCTGTCAGTTTACCCTCTGGTGTGTTGATGGCATTTTCAGAAGCACTAATTTAACAGCAAGTAATTGCTTCTTAACAAGGTTTTAACGAGTAAAGGACACCAATTGCAAGTCAGTGATTAAAATGGATTGACTTTGATTAGTCTCTGGAGCAATTTGTGGAAAGTTGGATGTGCTTGAGTTGTCTCTGGAACCAAGTTACATGAAATGCTAATCTGATATCAAATGTAAATGAAACTAATAGGCAGTAAAGATCCTGCTGCTAACACTATTTACCTGTATGTTAACACATACTGTATTACACAGTATTACTGTATTGATCAATACAGTAATGTTTTCATACATATAAGGAAAGATCGCTTTGATGTGTCTATCCTCATAGCTGTCATCCTCTTCAAAAAGCTATGATTGTATCTCTCTGGCAGCCTTTGAGCATACAGTTCCATCGTGCTGCATGCACCACATGCCCAGAGATGGGGCTACATGAAGCTGAGCTGTTAGGTTCATCGGAGGGTTAGTTAAATGTTTCTAAAATAAACAATACACTGTCTATTTTATGAATGAGCATTCTTGTCAAGAGTCTTGCCTGGCAAAGGATTGAGAATGAGGTTCTACAATTTGACACAAATTAATTGCAGGTTACAATACTTTTATTATTGGAGTTATTCTGATTATTATTATTATTCATAAATTCTAGGAGCAGATTAGGCCATTTGGCTCATCAAGTCTACTCTGCCATTCAATCATGGTTGTTCTATCTTTCCCTCTCAACTCCATTCTCCTGCCTTCGCCCCTTAACCCCTTACACCTTTACTAATCACAAATCTGAATAATATTCTGCTAATTATTGAGGTTTATACAAAATTTAATCTCTTCACACAGAGGTAAGGTGACACTGTGGGAATATGTGAATTCGTACATTTTTGGCAGGAAAGATAAAATGGGAGATTGGAATGATCAGAGTGTTCTAAAGCATGTTGAGCAAAAATCTAGTATGCAGGTAATCAAGGAAGTTACCAGGATGTACACTTTTAAGAATATTGAGTACGAAACTAGTAATGTTTTGCCTAATAGGCTAATGACAAAGTTATGGGAGCAGTATTGGGATCTTTATTTAAGGAAAGATGTAAATAATTTAAAAGCAGTTTAAAGAGGTTTTACTCGATTAATACCAGAGGGTTGTTTAATCAGGAAAGATTGGACAGGCTGGGCTTGTATAGGACACACAATGCTGGAGTAACTCACATTTGGCCTACATTTGTTTCTGGTTTGTATTTTCTTATGCTCTTTTATAGTTTTAACCTATAGGTTCTCATCTGACAATGTGATTTGTAGCAACAGCTGGAATCCATGCTGGTCGCATAATTTAGTTTTCGTGATGTACAATAATTCCAGTAGAAAGCATGTGAATATTTCTTTGTGGATAATATACCCACCTCATTGGTAACCCTCGGTCTGAAGAAGGGTCTCGACCCGAAACGTCACCTATTCCTTCACTCCATAGATGCTGCCTCTCCAGCATTTATGTCTACCTCGGACTATCCTTGATCAGAATTTGCTGGCTTTACCTTGCAATAAACGTTATTGCTTTATCGTATCTATACGGCTCGATTGTAATCATGTATTGTCTTTCTGCTGATCGAATGGCACCCAACAATTGGATAGCTTTTCACTGTACCTCGGTACACGTCACAATAAACTAAACTGAAACATGAGGTTGTACGCGTCAGGAGGTAGTTATACTTATGAAACTTGTGTTTTGCTGTGAGCATCCGTGGAGATTTGGCTAATCTAACAAACATCAAGTAACAATCATAACAGCCAATCATTATCTTAGTTTTCAAGGTAATTAAAAGGGCCATAGTATTTGAGTCTTAGTAGAAATTATATTTATGCAATACAATGCTTGAGTAGATGTAAATTTTGTTGTGTGCATTTATATGAATTCTAGAACTGATGTACATGCTGGAAACAAAGGATTTTCCCATGGTGTTGATTTTGTGATAATACATTCAATTTTACTCACAACACCATAAAATGATATGCAAGCAATTTGCAAAAGGCATCAGCGATGGCAAACATTGATGCATTTGCAGTCAGAAGTCAATCACTACAGGTCTCCTGTTTACAGTAATCAAAGTGCACTAAATCCACTTTAATGCTATTAGGTCTGCAGCTGCTCTTGGATTAATTCCACCATCGATATCATAGCATGTGGATTAGGAAGAATTTTCCAGAGCTTCATAAAGAGGTTTGATTTTCAAGGTCAGTTTTTGTTATAACTTGATCAGTATGCTCTGAACAATGCTGAAACTCTCCCTACCAAGAAGACTGAGAGTTTGTGTGAATCTGCTACATATCTTCAATTATAAGAACCGAGAGCGTAGCTGAGATTAGTATCACTTGCTGTTTGGGTGTTGGAGTTGTTGTACGTGGACAAAATACCAAACACCTCTTACAGTATAAAACAATAAAAGAAAGAGGAGCAGGAGTAGGTCACTGGACGCCACAAGCCAGCCTGCCATTCAATGTGATCATGGCTGCTCTATGCTGGCCTTAGCTCCTCTTCTGTGCCAGTTCTCCATTATCCTTAATTTCTCGATCTTTCAAATGTTTATCTCCACTTTCAATATTTATAATGATCTGGTCTCTTCTGGGGCAGTGACTTTCAGAGATTCACTACCCACTGAAAGAATAAATGTCTATGCACTTCAGGTATAAAGGACTGGCCCCTCATTGTTTGGCTACGTCCCCTTGTTTGTGACTCTCCCATTCATGAAATCATCTCAGTACTTATCCTGTAAAGCCCCCTTAGGATCTAAAATATTTGAATAAAGTCGCTCCCTCCATATATCTAAGCTCTAAGGAATACATACCGAAACTGCTTATCATATATGTTAAGGCGTTCCTTGCTGGGCTCAAGCATTCCTGAGTTGAGCACTGAGGGTCTGAGTGGCAGCAGACTTCAGCGAGGCTTTTGATGAGGTTCGGCATGGTCGGCTGGTCTGGGAGGTTAGGTCACTTGGATTCCAGCGAGAGCTGGCTAAGTGGAAACAGAATTGGCCTTGTGATAGGAAACAGAGGTTGGTGGTGGAAGGTTGTTTTTCGGACTGGAGGCCAGAAATAAGTGGTGTGCCTCATGGATTGGTGCTGGACCCATTGCTATTTGTGGTTTATATCAATGATTTGGATGAGAATGCACGGAGCAGAATTAGTAAGTTTGCAGATGACAATAAAATAAGTGGTATCATAGACAATGAAGATTAAGACGAAGGACCCTCACAATGACCCATAGGGGCCTGGGGAGAGTTGTAGAGCAGAGGGATCCTGGAGTACAAGTATATAGTTTCTTGAAAGTAGTGTTGCAGATAGATAGGGTGGTGAAAAAGGTTTATAGCCTCGTGGCCTTCATCAGTCAGCGAATTGAGTGCCGCTGTTAGGCAGCAACTCTAATGCCCACTGTGCCAGGGGGATGGGACAAGGAAGGGTGGTATATTGGGCGAAATGGGTACATACCCAGGTGGGGCATGGAGAGGGAGAAAAAAAAGAGGGAGTGGGGTTGTTTATCGAAAATTGGAGAATTCCATGTACCTACCGTTGGACAGGTAAAATAACAATTGATGAGTTGGACCATTGGACCTGTTTCTGTGTGATATGATTCAATATTTTTTTTAATTTTGTTCTTCGTAGTAGTAGAAGTTGAGGTTTGGGAGATGGTATTACAGTATTTTGGAAAAAAGCTTCACTCAGTTCTAAACACTAAGTAAAAGAAAAGTTACAAAATATCATAAACCAAACTAAATGGGACACGTTGGTTCCCTGTCGCACGGGAGGCCTGGTCCCCCAATGCAACGCATTCCCCAATGCAATATTCCACCACTCACCCGTTCCCCCATTGCAACCTGTACCCCCAATGCAATATTGCACCACTCACGCATAGCCCCCAACTACACAGGCACGGCTCCTTTCTCCTCATCCCCCAGCAATCCCTCCCCTTCTCTTCACTTTCCCTCTTCTTTCCCCTCTCCTCCTCCCGCCCAATCTCTAACTCTCCTTTCGCCTACCCTCACACTCCCTCCATCCATAACTCCTCACCCCACCCTTACTTCCTCCTATCTCTCTATCCCCCACTCCCCACCTCCCCCTATCCCCCCACTATCTCTCCTGACCTCTCCCACTGGCCTGCTCTCTCTATTCTCACTCCCTACCTCCCCCACTCACCCCTATCCCCCCTCCTTTCCCACTCTCCTCACCTCCTCCACTTTCCCCCCCTCCCTACCCCTTCCTCTCCCTCAATCCCCCAACACTCCCTCCTCACCTCCCCAGGATCTTTTTCCTCACCTCCTCCCCTCCCCCAATCCCTCCCTCACCTCTCCCTCTCCTTTCCCCTATCCTCAGTCACTCCCTCCTTCCCTCCATCCATAAAAAGCAGCATCTGCAGCTCCTTCCTCCACAGGTCATTCATTGTAAACTGTGGTTTAGATCCCGTTGACTTGATGATTGGACCAGTTTGGATTGTGTGAGTGTGTGAGTTACTCAAACTCCACGGAAACTACTCGGCCACTCTGCAACCTGACTCTCCTTCCCTTTCCCTGCCCACTCCGGCTCAGCCTCCGCTCAGCTCGCCCCCCGTCCATTCCGACCGCCCACTGCTGCCACTCGCCCTGTGCCCGCCTATCGGCTCGCCGCCGCGGGGGGGAGGGGGGGGGTGGAGTTGGTGTTCAGCACGTTGGGCACCACTAGTTTCGATAAGCTGGTGGAGAAGATCTCCTCCGAGAAGGCCCTGAGGGTGAGTTAACACAACGGCGGCGGTGGTGGAGGAAACGAACCTGGGGGGATGGGTAGACGGGACCGCCATTACCGCAGAGGGTAGGCAGGGAGAGGGGTGCGCGATGAGGGAGAGAGAGACGGGACCAAGGCTATCTGAACCCCTGGGATCATCTGACCACTGAACCCCCCCGCCCCCCACGGCCGCCGCCAGTGGTGGGGGAGACGATAGACAAATTACTGTGAGGAGGGGACAGAGGAGTTTGTGAGGGAAGCGGGACAGGCCGCCGCAGGTGGGGCAAGAAGAGCGTTGCCGTCCCGGCCATGGCATTGACTGACAGGAAAAGAGACCAATCTGCGTGGCTCTGACTGAAGGAATCTTCACACGCGCGGTTTTAACGATTTTTAAACCTCGATAACTTTTACAATATACTACCGATCGGAACAAAATTTGTAGCACTCGCAGCACAGGAGATCGGTGAGTAACCTGTCGAAAAATCGTTGCGCTACCGAGTACTGTTTTTGCACAAATAGAAAAACTCCGCAAACCGGAAGAGCACAAGATCAGAGTTTTAGTTATGTACCAAGTGCAGACCCGTTCCCCCAAGTCACCCGTTCCTTTCCCGTAGCCTCCACGGGAGGCGTAGTGCCCAATCCATTCCTGAAGGTAAGATTCCAGCACTCCCCTGCCTCACTCAGCAGTGGGCTTTAAAAAAAAGTCCAATTGCACTTGCCCTGCGTGTTGCAAGAGGATTTCGCCCTCACCCTCTGTGAGTTGAAAGGTTCTGAGTATTCCTGTGTCGCAACATTGTTGGGAGCTGACAGGAATGATTTTAACAATAAAAATCTTGGGAAAGTTGGCATTTTTAGAGCTTTAATTACGAATAACATTAAATATAGGATGAAATATTCATTGAAGCTGATCACTGCTAGCCAAGCCATAGTGACGTCATCAGTTGAAGCTGGTCGTTTTATTTTTTTTGATTTTTTAAACTTCAATCAGTAGTAAGTCGAGAAATAAAATATAAAAAGTTCAGTGAAGGTGATCTCTGCCTAGAGGGGAAAAACATGAATCATAATATGTAAAAATCTGGCGAATGTTGGCATTTTTAAAGCTTTAATCACGAATAGTTTGTCAAATATAGGATGAAATATTTCGTGAAGCTGATCACTGCTAGCTGAGCCATTGTGACATCATCAGTTGAAGCTGGTCATTTTAAATTCAAAGTCTTTTGATTTTTAAAATGTTTTAATCAGTAATAAGTCGAGAATTAGTTGAGAAATAAAGCGTAAAATGTTCAGTGAAGGTGATCTCTGCTTAGAGCGGAAAAATGTCAATCGTTACCGTGTAGTGTTTTGCAAAGATGTAAAGACAACCACATATACACACATATATACACATGTACAAGATCACTTTTAATAAGTATATGAAGATAGATAGATAGATAGATAGATAGATAGATAGATAGATAGATAGATAGATAGATAGATAGATAGATAGATAGATAGATAGATAGATAGATAGATAGATAGATAGATAGATAGATAGATGGTACACAAAAGGCTGGAGAGACTCAGCGGGTGCAGCAGCATCTAAGGAGCGAAGGAGATAGGCGACATTTCGGGTCGAGACCATGAAGAAGGGTCTCGACCTGAAACGTCGCCTATCTCCTTCGCTCCTTAGTTGCTGCTGCACCCGCTGAGTTTCTCCAGCCTTTTGTGTACCCTAGATAGGTAGGTAGATAGATAGATAGATAGATAGATAGATAGATAGATAGATAGATAGATAGATAGATAGATAGATAGATAGATAGATAGATAGATAGATAGATAGATAGATAGATAGATAGATAGATAGATAGATAGATGTATCAATAGAGATAAATAGGTAGCAGTGATCAGCTGTGTGACATGCACCCTCCACTGGTCATGACTTCCACACTCCGTCAAGGTCTTCCTGTCCCACCACACACCAACCCCAAAGAGTGCCTCCCAGCTAATTGCTGATGACTTGTTCAAGAGGGATTTGGCTGAATCATGTTGGATACCATTGGCTCACCAACTGTGCAAGGTGAACAATTGTGATTGAATGCAGCAGTTGCAAACTCAAATTGGCGTCAGTACTGGAAATTACACAGCAGGTCAGGCAGCATCTGGAGAAAACTGTTATTGAAAACCCCCACCACTGAGTTAAATTCAAGCATGGTTGAACTCATGATGATGGGGAGATCATTGATGAAGATAATCAGGCTAGGGTCACTGTCCTGAATAATTCCAGCAGAGCTGCCCTGCTGATGAGATGACTGGCTCTGAATGTCATGGCCTTCTGGCAGTGGCAGAAAATGTTTTTAAACTCCTATTATGTTTAATCTTGCTATACCGAGAAATAAGGCACTGATATGACATGCAACTCTTCTTAGTTATTCTATCTGGATAATGATAATAATGAGACTAATGGCTCTAATGATGCCCACACTGAAATCAATGAGTGGACCACTGTAGGTTGATATTACTCATAACACTAATGCTGAGTCCTTTCATTATTACACAAATGATTGGGAGTATGGTGCAAAGGCAGGGTAAGATTGATGATTTTTAATTTTGTGAATAGAGAAATCAATGGGCAGATGACAGAGATAATTGCACACAAAGCATTTGATTAGAGAAGGGGCTATTTTTGGCACCAACACCAGAAGGTCATCTGGCCTGCTGTCTCTGACATTGCCTGAAGCATTTGCTGGTGTTCTAGACACTGAACATATAGCAGGCCCTAACCTTACTATTTCTAAACCTAGCTTTTGTAAATGTGCTTAGTACCCAAGCATGAAATTGGAAGATTTGCTTCAGCACTTTAAAAAGGGGAATGGAGACAGGGAAATACAACGTGCAGCTGTGGAAAATGTGCATTGTGAAGATGGAGTTACATTAAAGGGACTAAGAACAAAAGCAATGCCAATGTAAAATGGAAAGCAACATTGACATATGGATTTAGGAAAGGCAAAACAATAAAGTGAACTTGGCAATTCTTTTCCCCTCTCAATTAAATTTGTGTATTTTTTCATTCACTGTATATAATGTTGTTGGCCAAATTTTTGGCATAACCTCAGATGACCCTCAACCGAGTGCCCAGACACTTCTGAAGTCGGTTTTGAACTGATTTCACATATTGGACAGACTAGACACGAATAGCAGACTTTCTTCCCTTGGGGATGTTGGTGAATAGAATTAGTTTTCATGGCAACCTCACAAATTAATGTTCACAACAGTTGAAGCTACCTTTTTAATCCTGATTTCTTTAATTTGTTGACGTTTAAATCTGCAAAATCAGTGAGGTGGCATTTGAACTAGTTCAAGTCCTACAATTATAATTCTGGATAATTAGTCCAGACCTGAATTATTAAAAATGTACCACTATACTTTCATTCCTTGACCCTTGTGTGATCGTGGACAGTGATTGAATCAGTAAATGATTGGATTGACTGAACAGCAAGTCAAGGTTTTATTCCATCCCTTTTTAATTTGTTTGTATGCATTTTCATAATGACTAAAAATGCTGGCAGTTTTTGATTTGCTTTATTTTCTTTGGTTTAACTGCCATTCAGTGGGTAAGAAAGGACTTACTCATTTCATATGATAAATATTTTACTAGTTAATTATTTTCAGAACTTCAATTTATTTGACAGATTTAGTATTTTACTGTTCGGATTTTTTGGGGATTTTTTTTCCGCTTATTTTAGTTCTACACCAGAAAATGTTTGTGGTGAACGCTACTTATTTCCTGCACTACTGTTTGTTTCTGTTATTTAACAGTTGCATTTCCCACAGTTTATTTATATTCTCACATTTCCCAAACTTAAATGGTTTTATTTTCTGCTTCAATTTTCTGGTCTTTTAGGTTGCAGCACGTTTTGAGAATTGAATTGTGCCCATAGAAAAGGATTAGATTGATTGTCAATGTCAAAAAAAAAATTTAGTAGATGGTTTTAGAATTACCTAAATGGTTGCAAAAATAGGACATATATAAATATTTGCCTTGCAACTAAGGAAAATGGCATCATGTGACTTACTGTTACTAAATTGACTGCAGATGCACATTTTCTTCAGCATGGAAAATATCCCAATATGTTTGTTCTAAGGGAGGTTGACATTCATCTTGTGAATAAGGCAGAATCATCCCACTTGAGACGAACTGTGATGCTCATTTCAAATTACAATTGGTCCTTAATTTCTGTCAATTTTATAATCCCTGTTTTATGTAACCCAAATTGTCAAATGTGATTGTTAGATTAGGAAAAGTCTAAGTTTGTTAACAAATGATGGAAACATTATGCAAGGGCATTTTTTTGTGAAAAAAAGCAAAAGATTAATGATTACTTTAGCTGCTTTATGATTTTCGTGAAAAGTAATCATCAATCTCATTCACATTGATCACATGATTTAAATAACAATTGTCTTATCCGATCTCTGATCTAAACTGTATACCCGTGTGGAGCTTTGTGCTCTTTGTGGGGATAGCAATATTGAGCGTATGATGTCGAAGTATCTGTTGCCCTGCTTCGGTACATATGCTCTCATAGGCATAGCACATCCAGAACACATTTGGGAAATTATGTGACCTGTATTTAGATCAAATTCCTATGTAGTGCGAAGAAAAATGCAGTGTGGTATGGAAGGAAATTTTGCCCGCAATGCTGTGTAAGATTTCCTGGTGTACTATTTTAGTCGAGACATTTGAGGTGTTATGTAATGGGTTAATATCTCTGTTAAAATAGTGCATAAGGGAATGTCACAAGAACGTGTCAAGCATTAGTCCAACTTGATCACTAGCTGTACTTTCTAGACTTTCATTATTTTTAGCACATTGGCTCTAGGCCAGATATTTATGATAAAGAGCATTGGTTCCCACAAGGAACTGTTATGCTCTTTAGTGTAGTATCTGCCAAATGACTGAAACACACTGACAGAACATCAGGGATGTTGTGTCAGCATATGTATCATTCTGTATTTTATCATTAAATATGTCTAAGAGTTATGATAAAAGAAGAAACCTGTTTAAAATAATCTTAAAATAATATCTTTTTGGCCCTGAATTTTCTTTGGCAAATCAGCATATATGTGTCATGTGGAAAATGTGAGATAATCCCCAAGGTGAAGGTATCTACTGTAAAAAAACAAATACTTAGCGGGTCAGGCATCATCTGTGGACAGAGAAGCAGGGTTAATATTTTCCTGTTGATGGAATTTCAGAAGTTTTGATGGTTCTGTTCCTCTCTGATGCCTGACCTGCTGAGTATTTCAAAATATTTTCCAGCTTATTTCAGCTATAAAGCATCCATGTGTATTTGTGCCTATAAGAATTCTCATACTGTACATACATAATACCATGCTTATGAGGAAAATGTGTCATCCAATGTCATTTACTTGCACGCTGATAACTTTGGGCAGAAACAATCGCGTTTATCTTTGATCATAATTTCTAAGGGTCTGAGAGTTCAGGATTAAAGCTTTTTAGAAAACTACCAGCGTAAGTTGCAAAGCAATCAAGTTCAATCCTAAAATGGATGTTTCTTTTGTGCATTGTTCCTGCAACAGTTAGGCCACATTACAAGAAACGCATCACAGTGTGCCCCTGAACGAGACTTTCCAGTTAAGTTGTGAATGAATCATGTGCTCAGCAAAGTATCTATCTGTCTTGCATAGAAACATAGAAACATAGAAAATAGGTGCAGGAATAGGCCATTCGGCATTCGAGCCTGCACCGCCATTCAATATGATCATGGCTGATCATTCAACTCAGTATCCTGTACCTGCCTTCACTCCATACCCCCTGATCCCTTTAGCCACAAGGGCCACATCTAACTCCCTCTTAAATATAGCCAATGAACTGGCCTCAACTACCTTCTGTGGCAGAGAATTCCAGAGACTCACCACTCTCTGTGTGGACAAGGTTATGTGGAGCAGAGGATTCAACTTACCACATCTCTCGGTGCCTTTAAATGTTTCTTAAAAATCTGCCTCTCTGACTATACCTCACATATTTACACAGTCATTGAGACATACAGTGTGGAAACGGGCCCTTTGGCCCAACTAGCCCAAGCCGACTAAACATGCCCCCATTTACACTAGTCCCACCTGCCAGCATTTGGCACATCCGTCCATCTGTCCATCCATCCATCTCTGTCCATCTGCGTTCATCTCCCTCTATATCTCTCACTCTCTCTCTCTCTCTTCTGGTTTGCGCGTTTTTTCTATTTGTGCAAAAACGGTATGCGATAGCGCTACGCTTTTTGCCAGCTCGCTCACCGTTCTCCTGTGCTGCATGTGCAACAAGTTTCATTCCGATCGGTGGTATATTGTAAAAGATAGCGAGGTTTAAAAATCGTAAAAAATGCGAGTGCGCAGATCGATCTCCTCTCCTGCCAGTCAGCGCAGCGCGGATTAGTCTCTTCTGTCACTCACCGGGACGGTCCGTCCCTTCCAGCGCCAACCGGACACAATTTTCGGAGGGACTGGAAACGGTGCGGCAATGTCGCCAAACAGAAAGCGGTGAATCTGATCCTGGTGGAGTAGAGCGACAAGCGCTCGCTGTGAGTCCCAAACGCACCGCCATTGCAACGTCCCGCAGCTTCAGCCCCTTCCCCCCTGGATAGAGGGAGAGGAGGGGAGTAAGAAGGGGAGAGGAGTTATGGAGGCAAGGATGGAGGGAGTGACCGAGGTTAGGGGAAAGGAGAGGTGAAGGAGGGATTGGGGGAGGGTAGGAGCAGAGGGAAAAGAAGAGGGAGGAGAGAGAGTGGGGGAGGAGGGGGAATAGAGGGGAGGGGGTGGGGGAGGTAGGAAGTGGGGAATAGATGGAGAGGAGGGCAGTGGGGGTGGTGAGGTGGGATAATGGGGGGATAGGGGGAGGTGAGTAGGGGAGGTGGGGGATAGAGGGATAGGAGGGGCATAGGGGGGAGAAGGGTTTTGGAGGGAGGGAGGGAGGGAGGGAGGAAGTGACAGGGTGGTGTTAAGGAGAAGGAGAAAGAGGTGAGGGAGGGATTGGGGAGGGGAGAAGGAGAGGGGAAAGAAGAGGGAGGGTGAAGAGGAGGGAGAGAGTGCTAGGGATGAGGGGAAATGAGCTGTGCCTGTGCAGTTGGGACTATGGGTGAGTGGTAGAATATTGCGTTGGAGAACCAAGCCTCCTGTGTGACAAGGACCCAACGGGTCCCACTTAGTCTAGTATCCCTCTAAATTTATTCTATCCGTGTACCTGTCCAGATGTCTTTTAAACCTGCTCAACTACCTCCTACCTCCAACCACAGCTTGTTCCATATATCTACCACCCTTTGTGTAAAAAAAAAAGTTGCCCCTCGAGTTCCTATTCAATCTTTCTCCCATCATCTTAAACCTATGCCCCCTGGATCTTGATTCCCCAACTCTGGGTAAAAGACCCCGTGCATTTACCCTATCAAATTGCCTCATGATCATATACACATCTAAAAGATCACCCCTCATCTTCGTGCTCTCCAAGGAATATAGCACTAGCCTGTTCAACTTCTCCCTATAGCTCAGGTCTTCAAGTCCTGGCAACATCCCCGTAAATCTTCTCTGCACCCTTTCCAGCTTGACAACACCTTTCCTACAACACGATGGCCAAAACTGACCACAGTAATCTAAATACAGCCTCACCAATGTTTGTACAAAAGTAACCTCACAACATCTATACTTAATACCCTGTCAATGTACCCTATCTACCTGTGACGCCACTTTGAAGGAACTATGTGCCTAGATCCTTCTGCTCTACAGCAGTCCCTTGAGCACTGCCATTCACTGTGAAGGTCCTGGCCTGGTTTGACTTCCCAAAATGCAGCATCACTTTCTTATCTGTATTAAACTCATTTGACCATTCCTCAGCCCACCTGCCCAACTGATCAAGATCCTGCTGCAAATAGTGATAACCTTCTTCCCTATTTATGATGCCACCCACGTTTGTATCATCTGCGAATCATGCCATGTACATTTTCATCTAGATCATTGATATAAACCACAAACAGCAAAGAGCCCAGCACTGATCTCTGAGGCACACAACTAGTTACAGGCTTCCAGTCCAAAAGTCAACCTTCCACCATCACCCTCTGCTTCCTTCCATGAAGCAAATTTTTTATCCAGTTAGCAAGATCTCCCTAGATTTCATGCGATCTAACCTTCCAGATCAGTCTACCGTGAGTACCTTATCAAATGCCTTGATGATCAATATAGACAGAGTCCACAGCTTTGCCCTCATCAAACTTTTTCGTTACCTCCTCAAAAACTCAATTGGATTCATGAGACATGATCTCCCAGAAACATAGAAACATAGAAAATAGGTGCAGGAGTAGGCCGTTCAGCCCTTCGAGCCAGCACCGCCATTCAATATGATCATGGCTGATAATCCAAAATCAGTACCCCGTTCCTGCTTTTTCCACATTTCCCTTGTTTCCGTTAGCCCTAGAGAGCTAAATCTAAAGGGCCTGTCCCACTTGGACGACCTAATCCACGGGTTTAGAAGCCCCTAGACGAGTTAGAGACCTCCTACGACTATGTCTATGACCTCCTACGACTATGTCTACGACCTCATACGACTATGTCTATGACCTCCTACGACTATGTCTACGACCTCCTATGACCCCCCTCGTCCTCAGTCTTCCACACCTAAGACCAACTACGACTAGCTACGAGTGGAAAATGATCACATGATAATATGATGTTATGTTTGCATTATGTACGACTACCTACGACGTCCATCATAACGTACTACGACCTGCCTACGAGTAAAAAGTATCAATTTTTTCCATGCCGACTTTTCTTTACTTGTGGACATTTTTTATCAAGCTGGAAAAAACGCCGCGACCTACGAGGCCACGAGTACGTGAAGACCACTCACGAGCATGAGGAAGAATTACGAAGACCTCCTACGACCTCATGGCGACCATGCTGCGAGTCTGAGTCAAGGGCAAACTCAGCAGAGGTCGCCAATTAGCTCGTGAAAGTGGGACAGGGGCTTAACTCGCTCTTGAATACATCTCCATTTTGAACTGTTGTTTTTGGACTAATCTCTACCATAGAATTTCACCTAATTATTACATACATCAAGAAAGGCTATCTATTGGGGACATCACTGTATATTCTCTTCCAGGCTGTTCAACATTGATCACTGTTTCATGCGTAAACTAATTTTGTATTCATGTTGCTGCTACTGCTTTTTTTCTATGATCATTTATTATGCTCACAACATCCAAATACCTTTGACACTCGCATCCCATCACCAATCCTCTCTGTCACCTCATCAAAAATGCAATCATTGCTTAGCCATAATTTACCTTTCACAAGTCCATGCAGGTTTTCCTTCATTAATCCAAACAACTATTAATTTTCTCCTTGATTATCTTTTCTTGAAGCTTCCTCTTAACTGAAATTAAACCAACTGGACTGGAATTAGATTTATATCCTTTATTAAACAATTATTAAACAGATCATTAGGGGAATATTTCCATTTCTGTTCTCTGACACCATCCCACTGTCTGTAGGTTTAAAAGATTATGGCCTCAATTTCTGCCCTTATTTCCCTCAGGATTCAGACCAGGTGATTTATCTATCACATCTATTGCCAGCTGTTTGAGTGCTTCTTGACTCCTAACATAAACAGTCCTTTGTTTCAATAATTATGCCAGCACCTTGAGAGATGAAAGACCTTGGTTGGTTCTATCACGTCGTATAGAGCCAATCAAATAAGTATCTCATGATTTTGTTTAGTTGAAAACATTTTGCTGCATGAAATATCTATCCTGGTTTCTATTTTTCTTTCTTTTGGGTATTATTTTTTAAAACATGCTAGTAAATTCAGATGGGGCCATCAAACATTTCCAATCAATTTCCACTTGTAAAAGCAGTTTACACTGGCAGTATATGTCATTTGACCACAGTAACCCTCTCAGTGTCTTGTCACATTACAAATATGTCGCGATCCAATGAAAATGGGCAACCTTTTGAGCTGGATATAAGGTTACACTAATATTCATCCATTCATATTCACGGAGGAGAGTAAGAGGTCTGGGTGAGGTCAGCACCTCTCTGGATTCATCTTCCTTTCGGTTTCCACTGGAATAATATTGACAAGAGTTCAGTCCAATCCCTCCTTCAGTTAGAGCCAGAGTTGATGCATTATTGAGGCAAGAACTTGATTTTCATGTTCACAGAATGACTCGAACACTATTACGAAAATTAAGTAACTTGGCAGAGTTGTTTTTCCTATAAATGCAGGCAAATGCCAGAAGTGACGATATTGTTTTGTGAAAAAAACAAAATGCGAGACAAACTCAGCAGGATAGGCAGCATCTGCAGAGGGAAATGGACAGATAATATTTCAGGTCAGGACACTTCTACATACTGGTATTGTTTTGTAATTTGTTTCAAATAAGTAAACATTACAGCAGAATTATCTTCCTTTTGACTCTTCTACAATTTGGGATAATTTCCCAGGCTGTGTGGAAAGATGCAGCTAAATGCTGTAAATACTCGCTGAGGATGTTCCTTTCATGGCTTCATGTTTTTCAAGTATCTTCTACAAACTTTGGTTTCACCTTTGACATGAAATTATGCCCACTAATTTTAAAGGAAAAAACCCAAAATACAAGTGTGAGATCAGGATCCTAATAATCTATTTCTAATTAAATAATAATAGTTAGATTAATTAGTTTTCAGTTTTCAGCTTTCAGATTTCTCTAAATTCAAGAATCTTTAATCAGGGACACTGAAGAAGAGTGTTTATCCCCAAGGGAAAGTGGGGATTGAAAGACTTCAACCTTAATTTTTATCCATTATTCCTGCTTATGCTTTTTTTTCCTTTATAAATCTTCTTCTTGCGTATGGCGTGCACAACCTAAAGTTGTAGGACAACTTGTTCCATTTGATCTATTTGTTTGTGCACGTCGGGTTGATTGCATTAGTCGAAACAGGGCGGACCACGTGAAGGTTGCAATCTCCCACCCCTTTATAAATTGTAGTACTTTATAATGTTGATTTATTCTATCTTGATCTCATTTTTTTAAATACTTTTGTAACCTTAAGACTTATTTTTGCCACAAGCTTCCATTTTTAGTTAATTTTAGCAAATCCCCTTTACAATGCTTTTCAAATAATACATTTTGCAATTCTGTCTGTAAAATGTTATTTATTATAAAGTATTTATAGCATCTGAAGATTGATTAAAACATGAATGATTTGTGTTAATAATAGAAAGGCACACAATTGTCGGTGAGATCATGATGACAAAAATATTACTGTGGGCAATTTAGATTCTTTGCTCTGAAATGATAATTAGAGTACATCAATAAAATTATGTTGTTTGTTGTTCTAATATGCCTGAATTGACAGAGGAGTCAAATAATCTGCAAATTAGTCATCTTTTAGAGGTATACGAAATCATGAGCGGAATAGATCGGGTTGATGCACGAGTCTTTTGCCCTGAGTTGGGGAATCGAGGACCAGAGGACATAGGTTCAAGGTGAAGGGGAAAAGATTTAATAGGAATCCGAGGGGCAACTTTTTCACACAAAGGATGGGTGGGTGTATGGATCAAGCTGCCAGAGGAGGTAGTTGAGGCTGGGACTATCCCATGGATTAAGAAACAGTTAGACAGGTACATGGATAGGACAGGTTTGGAGGGATATGAACCAAGCGCAGGCAAGTGGGACTGGTGTAGCTGGGATATTGTTGGCCGGTGTGGGCAAGTTGGGACAAAGGGTCTGTTTCCACACTGTATTACTGTATGACTAAGACTATCTCTCTCCAGCTGCATCAAAATGTGGATAAATGTGAGGTTATATGTGGATAAATGTGAGGTTATCCACTTTGGTGGCAAAAACATGAGGGTAGACTATTATCTGAATGGTGGCAGATTAGGTAAGGGGGAGATGCAACGAGACCTGGGTGTCATGGTACACCAGTCATTGAAAGTAGGCATGCAGGTGCAGCAGGCAGTGAAGAAAGCAAATGGTATGTTAGCATTCATAGCGAAAGGATTTGAGTATAGGAGCAGGGAGGTTCTACTGCAGTTGTACAGGGTTTTGGTGAGGCCACACCTGGAGTACTGCGTACAGTTTTGGTCTCCAAATCTGAGGAAAGACATCCTTGCCATAGAGGGGGTACAGAGAAGATTCACCAGACTGATTCCTGGGATGTCAGGACTTTCATATGAGGAAAGATTGGATAGACTCGGTTTGTACTCGATGGAATTTAGAAGATTGAGGGGGGATCTTATAGAAACCTACAAAATTCTTAAGGGGTTGGACAAGCTAGATGCTGGAAGATTGTTCCCGATGTTGGGGGAGTCCAGAACAAGGGGTCACAGTCTAAGGATAAGGGGGAATTCCTTTAGGACCGAAATGAGGAAAACATTCTTTACACAGAGAGTGGTGAGTCTCTGGAATTCTCTGCAACAGAAGGTAGTTGAGGCCAGTTCATTGGCTATATTTAAGAGGGCGTTAGATGTGGCACTTGTGGCTAAAGGGATCAGGGGGTATGGAGAGAAGGCAGGTACGGGATACTGAGTTGGATGATCAGCCATGATCACATTGAATGGCGGTGCAGGCTCGAAGGGCCGAATGGCCTACTCCTGCACCTATTTTCTATGTTTCTATGTTTCTAAAATAACAATAAACTCATTAAGTACAGTATTGCTAGGGTAAAGAAAATGTTATTTACAAGGCATTACCAGTTGTATCTTACAGCAAAAAAGTGAGCTAATTAAACTGATTAAAATAATTCATTTTAATTCATTTAAAGCATTGTTATAAAAATAATATATGAACATCAACAACTGCAAGCCCAGGTTCTACTTTATTATGTCAGTTTTTACCAAAATAACATCAAGCAAATGGAATATAAACTGCATGTTTACTACAAGCACAGGATCAATATTAACTTGCACACTAATTTACAGTGATGATCAGTAGAATCTATGACAATGATGAGACTTAAAATGGTTCCTTCACATGTTGGACTACAATATCTTTGAATTTTCTTCTGGCAGTAATATGTTATGGTTGTTCACAAAATTGAAGGAATGGCTGAGACTCGTGTCTCTCTGATGCTGCGTGAAATTCCACTTCTCAATTTTGGTAGAAAGTGTTTCCTTATACTATGCAGTCAAACAAAAAGACAAAACATAAAGACAAAGTTATAGAAAAGCTCAGGAGGTCAATCACCATTAGGAAGGTCATGTTCTAACAAAATATTTACTGAACAAAGAGAAACCCTTGCTATCTCTCTACACAGATGCTGAGTGTTTCTAGAATTTTCTATTTTTATTGCTGTGTGTAATGCCTCTCTTTGTACCTTTTATATATTTTTTACAATACCTCTTTGTATCCTTTTTACTCAAGCTCAGGCTGAAATACATTCCTTTTCTAGAAACTATATTTCTCACCTGATTTTCAGCACTTTTGCCTTCTGTATAAATGAATAATAGTTCACAAGAGTAAAATAGTGAAGAACTTGTGTCTCTCTGCCTTCTGGAAATTCTAATTTTTTACCAAATAGTCACCAGTTTAGAGTTCTATGAGACTGACAGATGAATAATTAACCTTCCTTGGACTAATTTTATAATGTTTTAAATGTCCTTACTTTGATTTGGCAAATATTCGCATTGATCTTCTTCTTCTTTTGTGTGGCGTGCACAGCCTAAAGTTGTAGGACAACTTGTTCTATTTGATCTTCCTGTGTGCACGTCGAGTTGATTGCATTAGTCGAAACAGGGCGGACCACGTGAAGGTTGCAATCTTCCACCCCTTTTTCATTGATCAATTTTTATGACTCATGTTTTAATTTACAATAAAAACCAATAGAAAATACAAAATGGAAAACCAGTAAAGAAACACAAGATGCACGAAAAATCAATGATCTACTTCTCCCTTGTAGGTTGGATTTATTGATCAGTGTTATTTTAACTGCAATGTAACTCATTTACAATACCACCAACGTTAATAAAATGGAATTTGGAAAATCAAAGCTAGATCCTTCAGTTGTTGAAAATAATATTCTGGTTACTGACAAGGCAATTTAAAGCAGTTCGAATTACTTATTCTACTTACAGTGCAGTTCTTCATGCCAGAGAACTAATAGTAAGCTTATTTTTTGTTCAAAGAAGCAACAATATTAGTTTGCATTCAGCATTCTGAGTTTTAATGACTTTCTGAATGTTGGATTGCATTGTTGGTTAACTTAACATTATATATAAAGATATGCCCAAGGATCCCAAATGTTATCTTCTGTGAAGCATGGGACAATTTGCACAATCCAATCAATAGCAGACCAACATCTGGGGATCCAAACACATCCGGCAATTTCCCGTCAGTCAATTTCATGAAGTCCCCAATTTACAACAGGGTTCCCTTTCCGACACGTAGCGGCGCACCTGGTAGAGCAGCTGCTGCTCAGCACCAGAGACACAGGTTTGATTCTGACCTCGGGTGCTGTCTGTGTGGAATTTGCACGTTCTCCCCGTGACCGCATCTGTTTCCACCGGGTGCACCGGTTTCCTCTCACATCTCAAAGGCGTGCAGGTTTGTAAGTTAATTGGTCTCTGTAAACTGCCTCTAGTGTGTAGGAAGTGGATGAGAAAGTGGGTTAACATGGAACTAGTGTGTGAACGGGTGATCAAAGGTCAGCATAGACTTGGTGAACTGAAGGGCCTGTTTCCATGTTGTACTATCTCTAAACTATATTAAACCCAATTTGTTCATACGATAGAAATGAACAGCTGTGACAGGAAAGCGAGCAGGCCCAGAAAGAGCCGCAGCCTCACGGACACACTGAGTAAACGCGTACGTCTGCTCAGTGCTCCCAGCTCTGTTCAGCTTGAAGGGTGGGAGTGGGGAGTGGGGAGGTGGCAAGAGATGGCCCATTCCCACCTCACTGAAAAATGCCTGCAGACCCACACCAGCCAGCAATTCCAACCCCTCCATCCCGCCAGTCTACCAACCACTTGTTTATATTATGGGTTGTCCACAGGTCAGGTGTTTGTAACCTGGGGGCGTACCTGCATTGAATAGAATCAGTTGAATGTAAAGGTAAAAGGTTCATTAAATTGACTTTTTGGGTTAACGTAATGGAAGCTAAGCCAAAAACTCTCTTCATTTAACTTCCAGGAAAAGTGGAAATAGTTTTTCAGTTGACCAGATTTCACAACTTGGGGAAATCAGGAATGAAGGTGCTCCAATTGTAACATGCTTTGCGAACAATTCATGAAGGAGAACATGGGTGTTTTATGGGGTTGCAGGCTGTGACTAGTGGGGTGCTGGAGGGATCTGTGTTTGGGCCTCTGGTACCTATCTATAGGCAATGTTTTGTGCAAATGTAATATTTTGAACTTTGCCAATGACACTAAGCAGGGTGGGATTGTGAATTTTGAGGAGGCTGCATAGAGGCTGTTTAGCAAGTTAGATAGATTGAACAACTGTGCAAATACATAGCAGATGCAGTATCATGTGGATAACTATGAAAGGTGATTACTGGAAAATATGGCGCAATATACAAATATTGTTCAATTGGGGAATGTTGATATACAAAGAGACTTGGCTATCCTCATACACCAGCGACTGCAAGCAAAATGCAGGCCCAGCAAGCAGTAAAGGAGCCAATTTGGTAAGGCATTATATAATTGTAGCAAGGATTCCTTGCTATAATTATACGGTGCCTTAGTTTCTTTAACTAGGAAAGGACATACTTGCAATCATAAGATCATAAGTGATAGGAGCAGAATTAGGCCAGTCAGCCCATCAAGTCTACTCTGCCAATCAATCATGGCTGATCTATCTATCTTAACCCCATTCTCTTGCCTTCTCCCCATAACCTCTGACACCCACCCAAAAAACGTACAGATATGTAGATAAATTGGCTTGGTAAATGTAAAAAAATGTCCTTAGTGTGTGTAGGATAGTGTTAGTATGCGGGGATCACTGGTTGGTGTGGACTCGGTGGGCCTGTTTTTGCGCTGTATCTCGGAACTAAGAATTTCAGTTCCTCTTCCTCAAACCGGAAAGAAGATAGATTAGTTTATGGTGCTGTCACCCCCACCTGGATGTTTTATGTTCTCTATCAAAAAGAAGGACCTTCCAATTGCAATTATAGCTGTTAGTTAAACTAGACAGTTATAGTCCAAGCTTCAATAGGTATGAACATTGTTGCATGCGGTATTACAGGCAAGGTTTCCTGAGTAGTGCTGAATGCTTGTCAGGAAGATAGTATCTTCCACTATCTGATCGCTGTTCAATTGTCCTCAGTTGGAGCACATAGCTGTGTCTTTGTCTAGAAATGAAGCCACATCACTTAAACTTCATGACAGTTTGTCAATTGATCAGTAAGTTGTTGCTGGAAAGTATACAGAGCATCAAGGTAATTCTGGACACATCGGTTTAAAAACTTCTCCATTCAAGTAAGCAAAGTTATATTTAGTTTAGTCACATCACTTAACACAAATGGTCACATCATTTGTTTACCATGCCAACCTCATGACATATCTGTAACTCTTAGAGGCATTTGTCAATTTAGCTTTCCTGGTGACCTCTGTGATTCCATCAAAGGTGGATCATACAGTCATGCTCACACGCATATTTACAGGTTTGGAATAGAGGCTGATAAATAGAACTGCATCACAGGCTTCAGGCAGCCGGTGAGAGAAATACTTTCAGCTGTCTGGATTTTAGAGCTGGATAACTATTATTGGTGCTTCAAATCACATAAGTTGACACTGCTAGATGCAGGTTAATGACCAGAGAACATATTGGTTTCTTAAGAGATTGTAATCAAAGTTTTATATAGGAATAGGAGGCAATTTAGCAGATTGTGAACACTCACCTTCCTGTTTATGATTTTATCAGCATCGACCAACATTAGGGAAATAATTGAGTTACTGTAAATACATTTGAATGAGTATTGTAATGAGTCGACTCGAACACACATCAAGATGCAACACATATTTATTAAATCTACATACAGCAAGGATCTGCAATCATCACACCTGCGAGCTGCTATTCATTCTAACTAGCGTAAGCAAGCTCTTGATAATATGAAGTACATAGTAGGCGGAGTCACTACTAACAAACACTATAATTGGCTAGTATGAAATAGCCAATCTACATCCTTCCTTGTAGAAACAAAAGAAGCATCGGTGGCGAAGCAATATAGGAGGGAGGTTAATAATACATTTGCAGAATTACATAAAATCGCCATATCTAACGGGTGGCCTGCAAACCCTTCCGGCCCATGTGCGGTACGAGTCCGTCTCACCTCCTTTCATTGGAGAAGAAACTGGGGAGGGAAATGTGGAAACGACCGGCGGCTCGACAGGCAGGGAGGGTAATGAGATAGGCGAGCTGAACGGCAAACGCCGCGGGGAGACCGCAGTTGGAACAATAGGCGGCAGTGGGGATGCGTGACCAACTGTGGGAGGGTATACGAAATGCAAGACATCAGGATATGGAGTTGCAGGACGCTGTTCCTTCACTGGAAGAATATGTTGACGGTTGCGTCTGTAGATGGCTCCGTCTGCTTCGACCAGATAAGAGCGCAGCTCTTTGGCAGGGCATAGATGTGTCCCAGACGTGCTTATCCCTTGCTTGTCTGGAGATGGACCACTTGTCCATGAGCGAGAGGTTTAAGTGGCTTGCTGGACTTGTCGAAGAAGCGTTTCTGCGTGTCACGATTGGATTGTAGTTGCTTCTGAACTGCAGTTGGGGAACGAACTTGTGGCTGCAAAAGCAGCTGGGACACAGGCAGAGGAGCACGGGTTTGGCGAGACATCAGTCGTTGGGCTGGAGAACCAAGTATGGGATCCCGCGCAATATTCCTTAGGTTGAGCAACTCCAGGTATATGCCTGATTAGGCAAGGTATGACCGCTCCATGTGTTGTTTTGCACTCCAGACCGCGCATTGGGTGAGTCCATTGGACTGTGGGAATTCGGAACTGCTGGTAATATGTTGAAAGTCCCATCGTTGTGCAAAGTTTTTAAAAGCTTGGCTGGTGAACTGTCTGCCATTGTCGGACTGGATACATGCAGGGGAGCCGTGCACGGAGAGGTGCCGCTGCAACTTTTCGATTACTGCTTCAGAAATAGTGGTTTGAAGTAAATTGATTTCAAACCAGCCCGAGTAAGAGTTTACAAGGACCAGATAGTGTTTCCCATGCCTTTCGAAGATGTCAGTGGCTAAAGGGGTCCACGGGAGAGGGGGTACTAGGTACAGCAGTAGAGGCTGCTTTTGCTGATGTGGTGTCAGGATTTTGGAGATGGCGCAAACTTCGTTTTTTTCTCGTATGTATTTGGTCATTCCAGGCCAGTAAAACATGCTTTGCGCCCTTTGGAGGGTTGCCTCCACACCGGGGTGGCCCGTGTGGATGTCGTCAAAGTATTTGTCCCGGAGGACAGCTGGGACCACTACCTTGTGGGCCTTGACAATAATTCAGTCCTGTAATACCAGTTCATCATGAACCAGGAAGTATGGGCCTATCTCGAGCGGGGTGTTGTGTTGTTTATCCAGCCAGCCGTGCCGGATGACAGCAGACAGCGATTGCAAGGGCTCACCAGCAGCCGTGTGTTCTGCTAGGCTGCTCAGTCAGTTGGCACAAACAAAACCTTCATTACTGAGAATTGGTCCTGTTCGGAGAGTTGTTGTTCGTTGGTTTTGCATGGGGCTCTAGATAGCGTGTCTGCTATGTGCATGTCTTTGCCTTTCTTGTAGACAATGGTGAAATCAAATTGCTGTCGTTGCGTCATCATTCGCTGTAGTCGTGCTGGGGCAGCGTGGATGGGCTTGTTCAAAATGGTGACCAGCGGCTGATGGTCAGTCTCGATAGTCACAGACTTTCCAAAGATAAAGTCCATGAATTTAGTGCAGGCAAAAACCAGTGCCAGCAGTTCCTTTTCAATCTGGGCGTAACGCTGTTCAGTGTCAGTCAGCGTATGGGAGGCGTACGAAACGGGCTTGAAGTTGCCATCGGTAGTGGTCTGTAGGCATGCAGCGCCTAGCCCATACTGGGACGCATCGCAGGTGAGCGTTACTGGTAATTCCAAAGCAAAGTAGGCGAGAGTAGGTGCGCTAGCCAGCTGCAATTTGAGAGTGTCAAAAGCTGTTTGGTGCTGCGGGTACCAGGACCATGCCATGTCCTTGTGTGTCAGTTCTCATAGGGGGCAGATATGTCACTGAGGTTGGGAATAAATTTACCCAGGTAGTTGACCATTCTGAGGAACCTTTGTAAGCTCACGACGTCAGTAGGAACAGACAGTTCGTTGATAGCTGTAGTTTTCGACGGGTCTGGTTTGAGTCCATCACTTGTGAACACATGCCCAACGTAAGTAACCTCTGGAACTTGAAACCTGCACTTCAGGGGATTGAGTTTGAGATGAATGTCTTTGGCACGGTCAAGTACTTTCTTCAGATTGGGTCTTGTTCAGCCAGATCGCGTCCGTAGACGAGAATATCATCAACAATGAAAGCACATGGGTACTCTGCAAACCATACATGGGTAACCATACATGGGTAACATGGGTACTCTGCAAACCAAACACATGGGTACTCTGCATTGTTCCATAATGCGCAGGAAAACTTCGCTGGCAGAGTTGATGCCAAAGGGCATTCTCAGAAATTTGTCTCGGCCAAAGGGGGTGCCGAACGTAGTGAGATTGGACGAGTCTGGGTCCAGTGGAATCTGCCAAAATGAGCTTTTGGCATCCAGAACTGAGAATCCTGCTGCATTGCCTATCTGGGCAGCAACTTCTTCTGTCGTTCGCATTGGGAAATGCAGGTGTTTGATGACAGTGTTAAGATCTCTGGGGTTGATGCAGATACGGATCTCCTCCTTGTTTTTCTTTGTTGCAACAACCCTGGTGGAAACCCAGTCAGATGAGTTAGTAACTTCAGCAATAACGCCCATGGAGACCATGCACTTGAGTTCAGTGTGCATTCGGTCACTCATGGCATACGGAACACGATGTGGCGCACTGACCACAGGAGTAACTTTGGGATCAACAACAATGAGGTATTTGATAGGCAACATGCCAAGCTCATTGTTAAACAGTTCTTTATATTGAGAGAGTAGCTGTTGTGTAGGCCCGTCAGCGAGACAGAGTTTATGGACCGCACAGCCAAAGTAAACCAGGCCTAGATCATGGCATGCATTGATACCAAGCAAAGTCTCTGAATCTCCTTTAACAATATAAAACGGTAAGGTATGGGTCTGTTTATCGATGGTGCACTTTAAATTAGCTTGTCCAAGTTGATGTAGTACTTCTTCCCATAAGTTTGAAGCGTTGCGGAGGCCTTATCAATATGTTCAACATTACGGATTTTTTAAAACTCTCTTAATGAGATGATGTTGCATTTGGCGCCAGTATCTATCTTTGCGATTAAAGGCCTGTTCTTCACAAACATGGTTACCTCAGGGTCAAGTTGCCTGTTAGACGAAGGGAGGAGAGAGTGGATGACAGAACTGGTATTTGTGCTCTCTGAGAGCAGTGAGGGGGATTGCGAGTCAGGTTCTTGGAAGTCATTATCAGTAAACTCATGTTGAAGCTGCAAGCTCATCCTTGAAGCCACAGGAGTCACACGGGAATGGCAGCATCGAGCAAAGTGGTTTAATTTCTTGCAGAAATTTCAGGTTTTCCCATAGGCAGTACAGAATTGATGACCCGTAGCATGGAAATAGTTGCAATTTTGACAACAAACTGCAGACCCAGTGCGGGGGTTGTGAGGGGAGAGGTCTGTAAGATTAACACTATGCTGCTAACATTGAATGAAGGGCACAGAGTCAGTATGGGGAGACGTTATCTCAGATATAAGACAGGCATGTTCTGCTTGTTATAGGGTTAAGTCAGTGTTGCGAAGGAGCTCACCTCATAGCTTGCTGTCGAGCATTCCTCCCACAAGCTTATCCCGGGTAAGTCCATCCCGTAAATCACAAAAGCGACAGCATGCTTCCATGTGTTTCAATCGCTGATAAAACGTTCAATTGGTTCGTCGACCTGCTGTAAATGAGCATAGAACTGGGTCCTTTCAATAATGTAGTTAGAGGGCAGGTCACACAGCTCTATGAACTTTCTGATCAAAACCGCAGGGTCGTCGATTGTTTCAGCTGGCACTCTGACCTGACCGTTATCTTCCAAACGGTCAAGACCAAAAGGGAAGTTGTCGGCACGATTCATTGCTTCAGGTCTCGCCAAATTAAGCAGTACAGAGGCCCACACCTCGGGGGGGGGGGGGGGGGGGGGGTCATTTCGATGAACGATGCGAGCATAATGAGTGTAGTCATGCTTGAAAAGACGCCAGCTTTCAGCAATGGCAGAATCAAAGATCAGAGGACTTGGACGGCGAAACGAGTTTGCCATGATTAAGATAAAAAACACACAAAATAGTCAAAATAAAATAAAATTGATAAACATGATCGGAGTGGGCAAGATTTACTCTCCGTTACCATGTAATGAGTCAACTGGAATGCACATCAAGATACAATACATCTTTATTAAATCTACATGCAGCAAGGATCTGCAGTCATCACATCTCCGAGCTGCTATTCATTCTAACTAGCGTAAGCAAGCTCTTGATAATATGAAGTGCATAGTAGGCGGAGTCACTACTAATAAACACTATAATTGGCTAGGGTGAAATAGCCAATCTACAAGTATGTCAAATAAATGGCATTTTATTTTATCTCCACTTTGGAGACCATTGCTTAAATCAAAGGTAGAAATTGTCGTAGGTCAACAATTTCAAGTAATTTTGAGGTTTTCCCTCACAACTCATCTCAAAGTATTTGTAATTATATGAAATTGATCATTACCATCTTCAAAAATATCTTGATATTTTCCTTGTTACCAAAATACCTCGCTACCAAGACACGCATATTCCACAACAACCCCACAAGATGCTTCTAAACATTTGTCTTTGATCTTCCCTTCTTCCTCCAAACTTAACAATATGCTTAACAATATCCTTTATTCCTGTATGATTATCTTTACAGATGTTCCAAAGAGGCTCAGCGAATACTTATTCTTAAAAAGCAATTACCTTATGGATGCTATTTTTATTTTAAATTTAAAAATCAATTCTATGTCTTCAGTTTAAGTTAAAAATTCGGAAGGAAAGTTAAACAAAGAGTCAAGAGTCAAGAGAATTTATTGCCATGTGTCCCAGATAGGTGAATTAAATTCTTGCTTGCTGCAGCACAACAGAATATTGTAAGCTTAAAAAATACAGAACATTTCAGTGTGTCTACATAGCATAGACCATGTATATACACATATAAATAAACAGATAAAGTGCAATAGGCTGTTATAGTTCTTATTCTTCTTTCGTGTGGTGTGCACAGCCTAAAGTTGTTGGACAACTTGTTCTATTTGATCTTCCGTTTGTGCACTTCGAGTTGATTGCATTAGTCGAAACAGGGCGGACCACGTGAAGGTTGCAATCTTCCACCCCAACTGTTATAGTTCAGAGTCTGTTTGTTGGCAAGTTTAATAGACTGATGGCTGTGGGGAAGAAGCTGTTCCTGAACCTGGATGTATTAGATTTCAGGCTCCTGTACCTTCTACCTGATGGTGTGGGTCCTTGATGATGCTGGCAGCCTTTTTGAGGCAGCGACTGCGATAGATCCCTTCGATGGTGGGGAGGTAAGAGTCAATGATGGACTGGGCAGTGGTCACAACTTTCTGCATACTTTTCCGCTCCTGGATGCTCAAGTTGCCGAACGAAGCCACGATGCAACCAGTCAGCATCGCTCTACTGTGCACCTGTAGAAGTTCGAGAGAGTCCTCTTTGACATACCGACTCTCCGTAATCTTCTCGGGAAGTAGAGGCGCTGATGTGCTTTCTTTATAGTTGCATCCATGTGCTGGGACCAGGAAAGATCTTCGGAAATATGCACGCCCAGGAATTTGAAGTTCTTGACCCTTTCCACCATCATCCCGTTGATATAAACGGGATTGCGGGTCCCTATCCTACCCCTTCCAAAGTCCACAATCAGTTCCTTGGTTTTGCTGGTATTGAGAGCCAGGTTATTATCCAGGTTATTGGTCAATCGGTCGATCTCACTTCCATACCCTGACTCGTCACCACAAGCGATTGTAAGTCATTTTATCTAGATAGATTTTTGTTTGGCTAGAAGTATTAACTGGTATAAGAGTCAGCTCACAGATCAGAAAGATCTCATTAAAAGGTGAGACATACTGTACATGAGAGGCTAAACATTCTCCTTCTGTTCCTATCCTTTGCAATTCCAATATAGTGCATCAGCTTTTAGGTAATATGTAAACCTAACACCATTTGAAGAGACACCCACCATTAATATAGTTACTTTGATGTTTCTCATTATTTTGACGTGGAAATTATGGAGTTGAATGTATTGAGATACTGGAATTAAGTGACTTTCTTTTCCAGAGAGAATACAACACAACACAGAGAGCAGAAGGGATAATGGACGATGAAGAAAAGTTAAAAGAATGGACGTTCATATTTAGGATGCCCCCAAAGCATTTGTCCACCGGTGAATTATTTCCAATTATGATCCTTGTTTAGCAAACCCAGAAAGGTCTGAACACAATTATGAAATTAATTGACATGTGGATTTCTCTAGGTAGGGTTAGTTGAGGAATTTAGAATCCAAGGCAAACTCTCTGGTCATTCTTATGTCCACACAAAGAGTCAGATTTAATTTATTGCACCCAAAATTCTAATCGAGAATTTGTCTATCTCTGCCTTAAAAATATCCACTGACTTGGCCTCCACAGCCCTCTGTGGCCATGAGTTCCACTGATTACCGAATTTGTCTTCCTTACTACCGATTGATGGAGAAAACAAGATTTGAAATCAATCTAATCAGTCCCCCATTCTGGTAGTGAACCTTCTCTCATCTCTGATATTATTATCGAGATCAGGGATAAATAAAAAATACACCCCATTCCAAGTTCAATGGAATTGTACCACTTAGAGAGAAAGGAGATGAAATCTCATTCTAAATTCTGCTTCCTGCCCAAAAAGTTTAAGACCAATGTTTGTAAATGTTTAAGATTAATGTCTTGATCTAAACGAATCAATTCTTATTATGCAGCATTCTGAATACGGATTAGTTCAAATGAAATGCTTGATCGCCAAATTAGAACACAACCCTTGCTTTACGAATTTAAGAGGAAGAATGAGACAGGACAATCTATCTATACATAACTAAAACTCTGATCTTGTCATCTTCCGTTTTTTTCGCCAGTTCACTCACCGTTCTCCTGTGTTGCATGTGCGCCAAGTTTCATTCCGATCGGTTGAATGTCGTAAAAGCCAGCGAGGTTTAGAAAAACTTAAAAACCATGCGTGCGTAGATCGATCTCTTCTGCCAATCAGCTCCGCATAGATTAGTCTCTTCCCCTGTCACTCCCCGGGATGGTCCGCTCCTTCCTGCACCATCGTGTCTTTACTGGAGCTGAGGGTGGCCGGCGGACCTCCAGAGGGACCCGAAGCAGCCCAGCCCAGCCCCAAGTAGCCCCACCTCGCCCCAAGCAGCAGCCCAGAGTTGGAGACCCAGCCCGGAGTCGGAGATGTTGCCAAACGGAAAGCGGAGACTCTGATTCTGGTGGAGGAGAATGACCAGCGCCCGTTGTGAGTCCCCATCGCACCGCCAATTCCAGCCACTACCCCTCTGGTCCCCCTCGCTGGCTCCTCCACCCCCTCCCCACTGATGCCCCCCCTCCCCCATGGCTCTTCCCCCGTCCTTTCTTCGAGCTCACTCCCCCCGCCCACACACCCCTGCCCCTCACAAGCCCCCCTGCCCACACCCCCCTTGCCCACACACACCGACCCCCCTGCCCACAAACATCCGCCCCCCACACACACCTCCCCACACACACACACCCACACACAACCCCCCCACACACCTTGCCGCCTACACACCCCCCCCGCCCACACACCCCCGCCGCCACAACCCCCCCTCCCCCTACACGCCCACCCCCTATACACCACCGCCCACACACCCCCTACACACACCCACCCCCCCTACACACACCCTACACACACCCCCTACACACACCCCCTACACACACCCCCCGCCCACACCCCCTACACACACCCACCCCCCCTACACACCCCCCCTACACACACCCCCTACACACACCCACCCCCCTACACACCCCCGCCCACACACCCCCGCCCACACACCCACCCACCACACACCCACCCGCCCTACACACCCCCGCCCACACACCCACCCCCCCTACACACCCCCGCCCACACACCCCTGCCCACACACCCACCCCCCCTACACACCCCCGCCCACACACCCCCGCCCACACACCCCCCGCCCACACACCCCCGCACACACACACCCTCCCTCACAAACCCCCCGCCCACACACCCCCGCCCACACCCTCCCCACACACACCCGCCCACACACACCCCCCCACACACCCCCGCCCACACACCCCCGCCCACACACCCCCCCACACACACCCGCCCACACACCCCCACCCACACACCCCCACCCACACACCCCCGCCCACACACCCCCGCCCACACACCCCCGCCCACACACCCCCGCCCACACACACCCGCCCACACACCCCCCGCCCATACACCCCCGCCCACACACCCCCACCCACACACCCCCGCCCACACCCTCCCCACACACACAACCTCCCCCACACACACACCCTCCCCCACACACACACCCTCCCCCACACACCCCCTCCCACATCCCTTCTCCCTCCCTCCCACACCCTCCATCCAACATGCACACCTCCTCCTCACCCGCACCCCTGCCACAGACCGCCCACAACCCCGCTCCCCTCCCCCTCCTACACATCCCCATCCACACACATCCCTCCTCCCCTCCCACTCCACACCCTCCCCACTCCCCCGCCACACACCCCACTTCCTTGTCCCACTTAGTCTGCTATTTTTGTAATATTTGCGGCTTTTACTGGAGTACTACAAAGAAGATGTAGTATATAGAAAGCTCCGTATTTTAAATCTCTTGACTGAAAGATGCACGTAATTATACTTACGTTTATGTTTGGTTCTTTCCCTAAATCCTCTTTTAGTAGGTGATTGCAGGTCATTTTCATTTAGCAGCTGCAATCCTCTATCTGAAGAATGCATTTGTTGGGACTCTGATAATTTATCATGGTTTACTTCACACATATCTAATAAATTCACCATATCTAATAAAGCTACACTGATAAAGGGTGCTGACGAGAAACATCACCTATCTCATTCCTCTGATGATGCTGACCCGCTGAGTTACTCCAGCACATTGTGTCTTTTTTTTGTAAACCAGCATCTGCAGTTCCTTGTTTTTACTTTCTAATAAACCTATAACTGATTATAGAACAGGTTTCAGAAAATAACTGCAATTTTCCGGTTTCCTAAATGCTTGCATGGTTTTAAGCAGAATACCTGCAATGCCATTGTGAGTATCAAAATAATAGTAAATGCAACTCTTCTTTTATTGTTTTATACTTTTCAACAAAAATGATATTAATTACTAAATGGCATAGTGCAAGTCATATCAGCTGGATAAGGATGTATTGCGTACACTGATTAACGGCTGCATAATGAGCACAAGGCTGTGAGAACATTTGTTCTGGTCATCTCCTGCAATATTTTTAAACCATTCCCTGCTTGGATAGCTCTTTGTAATTTAGATACGGGAAGAGAGTCACCAAAAAGACATATTGAGATTCTTGAGAGTTAGAATTACATCTGAAGCAGAGGAATGTGTGTGCACTTCCATTCACATACCATGGATTAATCTGTCACAGAATAACAACATTAGAACCATAATGTTGGTTGCACATTAGATCCAATCACCCTTGATGTAGAAAATTGTACTCATTGAACAAATACTCAAAAAAGAGAACATATGTAACCTAGTTAAATACCATTCCTGCAGCCTGCTCACAGACATGGTAAGGAGAGAAGTAATTAATATGGTCATCAAGTGACATATTTCCTATAAGTACCCTGAGTGGCTGAATTAGGTGATTGTGGGTAGAACATCCACTTCAGAGAACTGAGTACAAATGTACAACAGTGTTAGCATGATTTCTTCTGGTTTACTTAATCCTTTTCTTTGAAACAGGATATGAAAACTAATGTTAATCAGGAAATGAAGATTTCAGTACATGCATTATAAGAGGGCTTGAGAAATATGGTAATTCTTATTGAACATCCCCTGATGTAACTTGCAGTTGAATATAGAAAAGCCTTTATTGCCATCTAGTGATTATAGGTGAAAAATCAGGAGGCTTATTTCCAAAGGATTAGTAAGCAATTCTGCATGGTTATTTGCATAATTTACGTTGGCAAATGGATTTTGCAAAGCCATTCCAGTTCTGTATATAACTTCTGTATATAACAACTATATATAACTTTATGGAGAGCTTATAGTTTATATTGGATATGGGAATGGAGTAATGTGAATTGGGCTATTTTTAAACCCCAGCAAGCTCTGCTTGCCATTTTATAACATTAATCTATTCTAATGAAGTTTCTTCATCTCCATATTCGTTCTGAATGGGAAAAAAAAAATCTAATTTAGGTTTCCAGTCAAATTCCCATCAGCTCAATGGCCTGTTCAATATATCGGTGGTGTTGCAAGTAAGAATTTCAGAATCAGAATCACACTTTATTCACCAAGTATGTTTTGCAACATACGAGAAATTCTATTGGCCAGGTCAGTCATACCATGAAAAGTAACAGATCACTCAAAAATACATTTTAACATGAATATCCACCATAGTGACTCCTACACATTTCTCACTGTGATGGAAGGCAAAAACAAGTTCATGTCCTTCCCTTAGAAGACTGCGAGTCCTTGAGGGTAAGTTCGCGGTGGTCGTGATCCCAGGCAAGGGATCAGCTCTGATGTTAAGTCCACGCAACGCAGTGGGGTTCAAGACAGTCCGAGGAGGCTTCCAGCTCCATCGATGGTAGGCCACAGAGCCCGGAGAATGTGATCCGAAAATTGATCGCGTCTCCGGGAAGGTAAGAACCTGAAAAAAAGTTTCCCCCGATCCCCTCTCCCCTCCCCCCACATAAAACAATCTGAAGAACATTAAAGCAAAACCTTTTAACAAATTAAAAAATAACAAAAAGAGTGATAATAGGAACAGACTGCCGGCAGGGCAGCCATCGCCCCGGTGCCCCCGGTGGTGTTCTGTTGTTCTGTTTCTGGACATTTGAAAACAACACTCTTGACTCTCTTGACTCTTGATTTTTTTTAAAGAAGAGACCTTAACCAAATGCTTATTTTTATCTCATTGAATGATGGGTATCGTGTGTATCCCTGACAAGGCCAGCTTTCATTTCTCACCCTATGCATGGAAATAGGGAGCATGGCAGGTGTAGCAAATGACTGCTGTTCATCTAACTTTATCAAGGAAAAGACTGATAAAATGAGAGGAATTGCTTGAGATATTAAATAAGCTATATATTGATAAATGGGACTAAAGGATGTTTGAGAAAAATAATTTAGCTTGGGCATCTAATCCATCTGCTGGGCAATAATTCACATGCATTGGAAGGAACTGCAGATGCTGGTTTACACAGAAGATAGACACAAAATGCCGGAGTAACTCAGCGGGACGGACACCATCTCTGGAGAGAAGGAAAGGGTGACGTTTTGCGTTAAGACCCTTCTTTAAATTGAGAGTTGGAAGAGGGAAACTAGAGATATGGAAGGTTAAGGTGTGAACACAACAGATCAAAGCAGCCAATGTTCTAGGAAATGTTGATTTGGGGTACTGCTTCTTTGTAATGTGCTTTTGACACAGAAGAATATTCAGCAGCCTGATGCCAGGGCCTGATTTTGTTAGGAAGGGTGCATGGACATGTGCAGGTCAATGGAATTTAACATTTCCGAATATTTCAGGCTTGATCATGAGAGGTTTTGCCTCTGGAAAACGACTCCTCAAATTAGCTACATATGAAGGGGATAATATTATTGAAAGCGAAGGGATAAAACTCCATCTTCCAAGAGACTTATTTATTACTGCTCAGAAACGAAGGAGCAAGCTGACAATATCTGTTAGTGGGAGATTGGAGAAATTATGCCAACAATCAAGAACCATCTCAGACATTGCACGCCGCAAACTGGAGGTGTCAGTCAGGCTCCCAGTCATTCCTTCTGCAAAGCTGTATTTTTATGCAATAGGTTTTGCTAATAATTACAATATATGTTTTTTTGTAAATGTAATTAGGACTGGTAGAATATTATCAGTAGAAATCAGGCACGTGCCGTCAGGGTAGGCAAGGTAGGCACTGCCTACCCTGACTAAAATTATAACATGGTAATAACTAAATATAAATAGTAAAGGCATGGGAGATTTATGCCTATCTAAGAGATCGATCTCTTAGGTAGGTATAATTCTCCATGCCTTTCAACCGCAGCGCTTGTAACCCTTGAAGGTCTGTGCAGCTCACGTGCCGTCAGCGCTGCCTGAAGCCATCAATGACAAGCGGGGCTGAAAGCAGCTGAAATTCTGCCTTTGCAGCACTCCGCATGCGCAGCAGCCTACTGCGTACGCCCAGCGCTAGTTTCTTGGCGGGGTTTTCAAATATGGATTGCAGGGCTGCCAACTCTCATGCTTTCAGCGTGAGACTCACGCCTTGGAGCTATTTCTCACGCACAATAAGGCCAAGCATCTAGGACAGGGATCGGACTACGGGCACATGGCCCGTAACCCGAAAAACCGCATATTTTTTTCAATTTGTTTTCGCGGGGTCCCGACCTGGAACAGAAGCCACGACCACCCCCTCCCCTTAAGACTAGCGGGCAGCAGCAACAGGAACGCTCTCACTGCAAGTTGCTTCAATTAAACCTCTCTCTCTTCCTTCTCCCCCTCCTCTTCTCTCTCTCAATACCTTCCCAGCCCACCACTCATTCTGTTGCAGGCGAGCCGACCTGGGAATGGCAGCCAGTCACTGGGACGCGAGCTGACCTGAGAACGGCAGCCAGTCCCTGGGCACGCAGAATGCCAACTTTATCAGTATGGACAAATTGGGCCAGCCATGTACATGTTGTATAACTGACTCTATGCAAATCTGAATGGGCTTAGAATTACCATTTAAGCAAAATTGCCCTCACTTTCCCCATTTTGATTCTTGTGATTAATATCCCTTTGCTCTGTTAACAAACAGCGTTAAAGGTAGAGTCAGGAAAGGGACCATGTTATTTTTTTTTAGTTTGCTTTAATTTGTTAGTTGATTTTTTGTTGACTGCCATAATTTCTGAAACAGTCTTAAAGTAACTTAACTGTTATAAAGCAGTAATAAGTGATTTTTGTCCAAACAATTGGAACTTGCATAAAATATTTGCATTATTAGCAAGGCTGCCAACTCTCACGCATTGAGCGTGAGACCCGCGCATTTTACAAAATTCTCATGCTCTCACGCTGATCACAAAATTATATAATGAGAACAGGACCTGTTTTGCTTAACAAATAGTGTAGGAAGGAATTGTAGATGCTGGTTTAAACTGAAGATAGACACTTAAAACTAGAAATACTCAGCAGGACAGGCAGCGAATTCTGGAGAGAAAGAATGGGTGATGTTTCGAGTCGAGACCTTCAGCCTGAAGAGGTTGAAAACCAGCCATAAAATACAATGACTGGACATGTGTGTTATCCAACTAAGGGCAGAAATCAGAATCATGTGTTCATCTTTATTCACGTGACACCATAATAAATATATTACAGAAAAAATAATTTAATGGGGTGGCACGGTGGTGCAGCGGTAGAGTTGCTGCCTTACTACCACATGGGTTTTCTCTGGATATTCCGGTTTCTCCCATATCTGAAAGAAGTGCAGGTTTGTAGGTTAATTGGCTTCTGTAAATTGTCCCTGGCGTGATGGATGGAATTGGTGTATGATAGATTGCTGGTCGGTGTGGACCTGGTGGGCGGAAGGGCCTGTTTCCATATATATTTTTACATATATATCTTAATTTCATTGAACCATATATGATTGAATATGTGGCATTATTTTCGTCTTGTTTCTATATTTAAAGGGTAAGGTTGAAACTGTCTGAAGAAGGGTTTTGGCCCGAAACGTTGCCTATTTCCTTCGATCTAAAACTAAGCTTGAAGTAATATAACGTGAGAGAAAAATGCGAGGTAGGTTTTAGCAGTTTCTACATTAGCATGCAAGTTCCTTTAGGTTTATGGAATACTGCTGGTGTTGATTGGTGGTATGTAAGCCTCCATATTATTAACCACACTCAAAAGTAGTAATTAATTATGTTAAATATTTTTAAATGTTTTGATCTTAGTGGCAGAAGGTCTCATTTTTTTAATTATTTCTTGCTTCTCAGCATTTGCAGATTCTTTTTGTTTTTCAGGACATTGTCACCAGGTGGCATCATTTCTATGCATCATCACAGCACTCTGTGTCGATAGCAACAAAATGCTGAAAAGTTGAACTATTTCAATGGAAGCCTTTTAAGACAAATATAATTGGCAATAAACACATCTCCACTTTTTTTAAATATATTTTCTTCTGCATCCAAGGATTTTAAGTATTTGTGACTTAAGTACTTCACTTATGTATACTTGAACGAAGAGGCCTGTTCAAGTATAAAATTGTTATAATTCGACCATGGCCAAATTGTCCAAATTGAACCCGATCTGAGCTGAAGGATTAATAATATTTGAGCCGAAGGATTACAAAAGGGAACCAGATGCATGTATTTGGATCTAATTTACAATTTTTTTGGAATTAATCCCAACTTATGTTTTTGGGTCTTGTTTGACTAAGATCAGTGAGTCAGGCATAATTTGAACATCAGTAAAGAGAAGCATACATTATAAAATTATAAGTAACTTCTCTTTATTCTCAATTAACATTTTGTCCATTATATTTTTGTTTCGAAAAATGTGCAGTGGCTTTAATGAACTGAAAATATCCCAATGCAACACACAGCAATTTATACATAAAGAAGCATTGTAATGTCTCATTACTCATGTGATGTATGAAAACTCTGGTTTAATAAATTATGATCGTTAATGTTGAAATGTGCCTCATGCAACATGTGGATGTTTACACAATTCCTATGAAATAGCAAGAAATAGTGGAAGCGTGCAAAGTCAAATTGTAACCAGTTCCAAATTTGTAATATTTTTCTAGTTTTCATTAGCATACTTGGAACTTTCAGAACCATTTCTAATCTAAATGTTACTTTCCAAAATTAGGATGTGGATTGTGATATTATGAATGACCCTATATAAATATGCTCTGAGGGGATGAGGACAATAGAACCTGGAGACAAAATGGAAGATATGGTGCGAACCAGATGGTTCTTCAGACTGAAATATTTGTGGTGAGGTTTTGTTACTTGATCGAAAATAATACCACTTCAAAAAAATGTTAAAGTGCTGAATTTTTAAAATGAGGGATGTTGCTACTGGTGTGGGGCACATTTTATTTTGAGGCCAATCAAGGCACGATGTGGTCCCAGGTAAAATGAGTACAGTCCTGAAAGAGGCAGTGCAGAGTTTCTTCCATTCCTTTCAGGAACATCTTTCATGTGGGAGATAGTGTTTTGATTTTTTACACTGTAGACTCTATGCTGGCCCAATTAATCAGAGAGAACAGGGGTTAATATCTTCTCCTCTTTTAACTTTACCGCACAACTTTCACATTGATGGGCTAGATTATAACTGATGCTAAATTGAAGAACCAAATATAACATATATGAAGTAATGTTTGCATAATACTGTAATCTACCATCCAGGAACCAAAGGATGTTTACTACTGCTGTCAGTGCACATGTCCAGTGCACCTATTTTAATTGGCTCAAATAATTTTGGAAGCAAGTGAAGTATAGGAAGAAATAAGAGACATTTGTATTGTGCCTTTCACATTTTCAAGATATCCCAGTAAATTCCACAATCAATGAAACATTTTTAAGCTGTTGTACATGTTGCAAGATAGAAAAGAATGATAACTATTTTGTACGCACCAGGCCAAAAACAGCAATATGATAAATGCCTATTTTAATTATGTTAATTGAGGGATAAATGCATGGTGAACTTGCTCTTCTTCTTCAAAAAAAATCTAGGGATCATTCCCGTCCACTTTAGGACATCTCTAGGATGGTTCCTAGAATAAAGGGTCTTTGTCTGAGGATATGTTGAATAGGTTGGGCCTCTCCTTATTGGCACAGGAATGTGAGGTGAACATTGATACCTCGGGTTCAGAGGGGCATAACAGGGTAGAGGAGAGGACTTCCCTCATCTAGTATCAGAACAAGGGGCCACATTTAAAACAGAGATGAAGCGGATATTCTTCTCAGAGGGTTGAGGGTTTTCCAAATTCTGTATACCAAAGAGCTATGGTGTCTAAATTATAGAATATATCTCAAGGATGAAGCAGGTGGATACTAAGTTGATGGGAGCTTGTGATCGAGGGGAATGGATATCATGTAGAAACATTTGAGGTCATATTGGATCATGATAATCTTATTGACTAGTAAAGTAGATTAAGCGGTCTACTTCCATTTTTGGGAACTCCTGACTCCTGCTATTATTTTTAATGTTATTTGTGTTATAAGGAGCTCCACTTCCACTTTAATGATGGTCAAATAATACTGCATTGAATCAAAAACTAACATTCGTCTTATGAGCACATAGAATTTCTACACATTATTGTATGTACAATTTCATAAGTTAACAAAACAGAAGTGGAGCTATTAAAGGTTGATATTTATCAATCATCAAGGTGAACACGTTTTGAAGTAAAAGATATGTTGGGTTTTACAATAGGAGCATTGGGTACTAAAGCAGAAAGATTTTGCATGAATCTAAAACAAAATAATTAGCTGGGTTGAATAGAGAAAATCAAATTCCAGTGCAATGCAACCCATCACATATTGAGATGCTGCCACCCAACAGCATAACTGATTGCCTGGATGTTGGATTGCCACTATGTAGCCGGTGTCCACAGTATATGTGACCTCTGTATTATGGTTATTTAGTTATGGATATTACCCTCACAGAATTCACAAATTATTATGCAAAATTTAAGACATGCCATCAAATTCGGTCTCATGGGATCTGTGAAGAAAAGTAAATAAATCAACACTAAATCTGTTTTCTTTCAACTTGCCTATTTTGATGCGTATGCAGATGACACGGCTTTGTGTAACAGAAAATCACAATACAACCATGATTTTCTAAAAATGCAATTCCCCAATGACACAGGGGGTGGCCTGTACACAAATAGACATAGGACAAATCCATTTATATACACCTGATATTTATTGCAGAATATGCTTACTGATAACTGAATTTTGATCTCATCGTCTTACTTGATCAAGTTACTTCATCAAGTTTTTGGACAAAGTTTGCAGTGTCCTATACTATGATTAAAGTGGTTAAATAAAAACAATGATCGTTCATGCTTTTTCTGCTTCTGTTAAATTCCTTTAAAAGGCTGGAAGCAACATTCTCGTTATCAACAATTATAAACATTATAATGTTTGTGTATTCATGTATAAAATCATGAGAGGATCAGATTGGGTAGATGCACAGAATCTCTTTCCCAGAGTAGGTGAATCGAGGACCACAGGACATAGGTTCAAGGTAATGGGGAAGGATACAAGGATACAAAGGACATTTATTATCTTTTTAAAAATTTTATTGGAAGTTAATACAGTACAAAACAATACAGTGGCACCTAATTTTAGGTGCCAACTATGGCATAATGTAAATACATTCTATGTACAACCTCTAGTTTTATGTTTTTGAAAAGGAAGTAAAAAAAGACAAGAGATAGAGAGAAGAAAAAGAGGAAAAATAGATAATAGAAATTAGAAAAACGTGAAGTGTGTATGTAAGAAAAGAAAAAGTAGAAAGTAGAAATAGGAGAAAAAGACCCTTAAAAAAGAAAATGTTCAAATCTTTGTTCGGAAATGTAATTCTATCCACGACCTAACCTGAAATCAGTAATCTTTACGGTACTGCTGCATCACATGATTCCAAAAAGTCGATTAAAGGGGACCAACTCCTTAAGAATTGGTCATATTTATCTATTAGGTGGAGTCTCATTTCTTCAAGGTGAGCTATGTCCGTCATATTACTAATCCACATTTTAATAGTTGGTATAGCTGTATTTTTCCAAAATTTAAGTATCAATTTATTTCCAATTATTAACCCATAATTAAAGAATACTTTTTGGTCTTTGTTTAAATTGATATCTTCTACTATTATTCCAAATATAATCCATTCCGTATTAGGTTCTATTTTTAACTTGAAGAGCTTTGTAAATATATCAAATATATTGCTCCAAAATGTATTCAACTTTATACATCCTACAAATGAATGTGTTATATTGGCATTTTGAAACAAACATTTATCGCATCTAGGAGAGACGTTTGAGTAGAATTTATTCAACCTCGTTTTTGAATAATATAGTCTATGTAATAATTTAAATTGAATTTTCCCAATGTTCTCTTAGTGCCTCTGTTGAGGGTAATTCTCTATTTAATATACTATTATAAATATATGATATTAGTTTTTGTGAATCAGCCTTAATATTCATTGCTTCTTCTAAAGGGTCTAAAAATATAGTTTGAAATCTATGTATATATTTCCTCATTAAGTCATATATCTGTATATATTTAAAATATTGATTATCATTCAGTTTAAATTTTGATTTTAATTGTTGAAATGATAACAATTTTCCCAATCTATACATATCTCCCACTTTCCTAATTCCCAGTCTATCCCATTGTTTAGGTTTTGTCAATAAGAGATAGTTTGAATGCAGGATTATTCAATATTGGGGTTAGTACTGATAGATTATTTAATTTCAAGGATAATTTTATTTGGTTCCAAATTCTTATTGTAATGTCAATAATTGGGTTCTTCTTATATATTATACTATTCAATTTTATCGGTGAAAACAAGATCGTTCCTATATCGTACGGGAAACACTCCTCTTTCTCCATTCTTATCCACTCCGACTGGTGACTGGGACTATCCAACCAGTACATTATGTTCTTAATATGCACTGCCCAGTAGTAATACGTAAAGTTAGGTAATGCACAGAATCTCTTTCCCAGAGTGGGTGAATCGAGGACCACAGGACATAGGTTCAAGGTAATGGGGAAGGATACAAGGATACAAAGGACATATATTATCACATACACCAATTGATGTAGTGAAATTTGACTTGCCATGCAGCACACAGATAAAGATAAGACACAACATTAAAGAATTTAACAATAAACATAAAAACATCCCCCCACAATGGTTCCCACTGTGAGGGAAGGCAAAAAGTCCAGTCCCCATCCCTTTGTCCACCCATAGTTTGGCCTTTTGAGGCCTCCGCAGTTGCCGTTACGGCGGCCCGATGTTTCAGGCCCTTCTCGCCGGGTGATGGTGCTCCGGCGTCGGGAGAACCCTCTCAGCGAGCTTGGGACACCTGGAACGGCCGCTTCCTTACTGGAGACCGCGGCTTCCGAAGTTGACAGACCGCGCTGGATGGATCTCCACCACTGGCGATCTCACCGAGAGATCCCAGGCTCCCGGTGTTAAAGTCAGCACCGCCGCCCGCGGCTGGCCGCTCAACAGACCCGCAGCTCCACGATGTTCACCTGCGGTCTGAGCATTTCGGAGCTCCATCGCGGCGACCCGGGCAAGGCATCGCCCACTCCGCGATAGAGCTCCAGCGCTGTGCCGCCGCTTCAGCCGTAGTTCTGGCTGGTCCCCTCAGGAAACACCGCTCCAGACCCGTTGGTAGGCCGCGAGAACAGGTCGAAGTTGCTGCTCGGAGGAAAGCCGCATCTCCGACCAGGTAGGGACCAAGAAGAGCAGTTTCCCCCTCCCCCCCCCACCCCCCACACATAAAAAGAATAGACCTCAAACAAAACACTTTTTAACACACTAAAAATAAAAGAAAGAAGTGAAAAGACAGACAGCGGCAGGCTGGGTAGCCATAGCCAACTGGATGGCGCCCCCTCTGAATTCTGTGAGGGGAAGGAGAAGGGGAAAAGATTTAATAGGAATCTGAGGGGTAACTTTTTCACACAAGGGGTGGTGGGTATATGGAACAAGGTGCCAGAGGAGGAAGTTGTGGCTGGGACTATTCCAACGTTTAAGAAAAAGTTAGACAGGTACATGGATAGGACACGTTTAGAGGGATATGGACCAAGTGCAGGCAGTTGGGACTAGTATAGCTGGGACATGTTGGCTGGTGTGGGTAAGTTGGGCTGAAGAGCCTGTTTCCACACTGTATCACTCTATGACTCTATATCTGTGTCTACACCGGCATAGATAGGCTGTTATTTATAAATTTGTCATCACTTGTATTGAAATATTATGAAGCAAATTAACATAACACAACAAAAGGGCATATATTTACTTTTGAATATTGTTATATTTCCATCAAGTTGGTTCACTTCTTCAAATACTTCGAGGGACTCAGTGGATATATAGAATGAGGCTCCATGAATTAATGCACGTCTAGTTTGAGATCCACCATGCATTGATCTCAATCCAGGTAACAGTGGGCATTACTGTTAGCAGAAACACTGTGCAGGGAAGGAGGCCTCCAGAACTCCCACAGTAGATGCTGAGCAACATCTGTTTACAGTTTTCTTTTGTGACCTTGAGACTGCATCAAAAGCAGACTCCCATTTTCATTTTCTCCAGACGGCCTAAAATTCTATGGGTGTTGCAGTAACAGTTAAGGCAAGCATACGTCAGAATGGCCACAAATAGTCTAAGAACCAAAATATGCTGGATTCCAGATGCTCGTACAAGATCATTGGCATCAACTAGTGCAGTAAATGACAGATTCGTGACCTCAAGAATTCCTATTCCTTGGCCCTCATTTGGGATGCATCTTGGAAGATAAGATGGAGGGATATTTTTCCCATTATTGGAAGCAATCCCACTGAGGACAACTTGAACCAAACTCCAATTATTCTGGAGCTGCGAGCTTTAGCCACATGAATCTCCAGTGTGCCAAAGGTGTTTTCCCTGTAGCACATCCCAATTCTTTGAACTTCACAAATCCTCACTGCAATTTTTCTCCATACTCATGAGCTGTTGATTGGCAAAATGCAAATTACCTACAGTCATAGAGCGATACAGTGTGGAAACAGGCCCTTCACCCCAACTTGCCCACACCGGTCAACATGTCCCAGCTACACTAGTCCCTACACTTGGTCCAATCCCTCCAAACCTGTCCTATTAATGTACCTGTCTAACAGTTTCTTAAACATTGGGATTGTCCCTGCCTCAACTACCTCATCTGGCTGCTTGTTCCATACACCCACCTGGACCTGTTCCTGTGGATTGGAGGGTAGCTAATGTTATCCCACTTTGTAAGAAAACCGGGAATTATAGAGCAGTTAGCAGGTGGGGAAGAACTGGGAAGGTGAACTGTGATGAGGATGCTATGAGATTGCAGGGTGACTTGGACAGGTTGGGGGAGTGGGCAGATGCATGGCAGATGCAGTTTAATGTGGATAAATGTGAAGTTATCCACTTTGGTAGCAAAAGCAGGAAGGAAGATTATTATCTAGTGTGTCAAAGGGGAAAAGGGGAAGTACAATGGAATCTCGGAGTCCTTGTTCATCAGTCAATGAAAGTAAACATGCAGGTACAGCATGCCTTCTTAACAAGAAGAGTTGTGTATTGGAGCAAAGAGGTCCTTCTGCAATTGTATAGGGCCCTAATGAGACCACACCTGGAGTATTGTGTGCAGTTTTGGTCTCCAAATTTGAGGAAGGACATTCTTGCTATTGAGGGAGTGCAGCGTAGGTTCACAAGGTTAATTCCCTGGATGGCGGGACTGTCATATGCTGAGAGAATGGAATGGCTGGGCTTGTATACTCTGGAGTTTAGAAGGATGAGAGGATATCTTATTGAAACATATAAGATTATTAAAGATTTGGATATGCTAGAGGCAGGAAACATGTTCCTGATGTTGGGTGAGTCCAGTACCAGGAGCCACTGTTTAAGAACATGGGGTAAGCCATTTGGAACGGAGATGAGGAAACACTTTTTCATACAGAGAAGTGTGAGTCTGTGGAATTCCGTGCCTCAGAGGGCGGTGGAGGCCGGTTCTCTGGAGACTTTCAAGAGAGAGCTAGATAGGGCTCTTGAAGATTGCGGAGTCAGGGGATATGGGGAGAAGGCAGGAACGTGGTACTGATTGTGGATGATCAGCCATGATCACATTGAATGGCGGTGCTGGCTCGAAGGACCATATGGCCTACTCTTGCACCTATCGTCTATTGTCTATTGTCATGTTGTCATTTGCGGGCAGAGCACCAAGGCAAATTCCTTGTATGTGAATACTTGACCAATAAACATATTCATTCATTCAAATGGTACAAGAGTAGCTTAGTTTGTTGAAAAGGTACTCTACTATCCCAAAATAACTTCAATGGCTATTTAAATCAAACATTTGTTAAGAAATTGATAAACAACCAGTTTAATAATATCATGTGGGCTTGATCTAACTTCTGGGCATGAAGTCTCTTTGGATTGTATTCTGTCAGTAGCATTACTCAGTGACTGGTGGAGCAACAAGATAACAACTTTTGCTAATCTGCATCTGATTTTACTGGGAAAATATCCATCCAAGCAGAAAATGTTGCCATTATTCAAATTTACCACTTCGCTGAACTGTCTAACTGATAATGCATGCTAATGATGCTAAACGTTATAAATATGCACATCATATGCCAGTAGTAATGTAGTCCAAAAAGAGGCAATAACACTGTGCTTCTTCATATACGATTTTTTAATTCATCTGAAGCAAGTTGGAAATGGCGCTCTCTATGTTTGATGCAAGGGATATGATTGGAAATCAGAAGAGATGGACAGAGGTCAGAGGCCACTGCTGGGGAATACAGTTGGAGGGAGGGATGTAAATCGCTGATTCGGGTTAAGGTGGGGGCCATGGGTCCGACATCTGATAGTGAAGAGTGGAGGAGGAAGGATTGAAGCAAATGGGTTAGATCCACCATTTTCTGCATCCAGTCATTGTTGCTCCCTACCCCTTTAGCAATTGGGATTCTTGAGACAGACCTGGGATAATGATCTAGCCAGAGCTAAATTTAAACAAGACCTTAAATCCAAGACAGAATCTCTCATTATAAAAAATAAATTGCCAGCTCACCTTTTGGGATTGGGCTTGTTACACATCCTCCATTTTGTCTCCAGTGAAATTAACCATATAACCATATAACATATAACAATTACAGCACGGAAACAGGCCTTCTCGACCCTTCCAGTCCGTGCCGACCATTTATTTTCCCCATTATTTTAATAATGGGGAAATTAATAATTATTAATAATTTATTAATAAATTCTTTTCCCCCATTTCTTATCCCTTCCCCATGGGAAGGGATAAATTAGAGTTAGCTGTACTTGAGGGATGGGGAGGGGAGCTAAAAAGGGTTGTTAATTGGTAGATCCAATAGGCCTTGGGAGACAGAGTATGTGTTCAGTGAAATTGTCACCTAGTCTATGCTTGGTCTCGCCGGTGTAAAGGAGTCAGATGAATGCAGCAGATGAGGTTTGAAGAAGTGCATGTGAACCTCCATCTCTCCTGGAATGGGTGCTGGGGTCCCTGGATGGATCCTGGCTGGATGTGAGAGGTGGTGTAGGGACAGATGTTACATCTCCAGCGGTCGCAGGGGAAAGTAACTGGAAAAGGGGTGGGTTGCATGGGAAGGGATAAGTGAACCAGGAGTTATGGAGAGAGTGGAAATTTCTGCAGAAAGTGATAAGGAGTGGGGATAAGAAGATGTGGCTGGTGGTGGGAACATATTGAAGGTGATGGAAATGTCATAGAATTATGTCTTGGATCCAGAGGCTGGTGGTGAAAGATGATGGCCTGGGAATTCTATTCTTGTCCCGTCTGGGGGAGGAGGAGTGATAATAGAACAGCTGGACACAGACGACACATGGATGAGGGATCCGTGTACAACAGCGGGGGCAATCCATGCTTGCTGAAGAAAGAGGACATTTCAGATATCCGAGAGTAAAAAGCCTCATCTTGGTGAGAGGAGTCAAAAGAAAAGGTGTTAAGGATGAAGACGAGTCTGCTTGATGGAGGAGAGTGATAGTAGAAGGAAACTGATTGGATCTCCGTTCAGAGAAGATCCCTCAGGAGTTTCTGGTAGAGAATAGAGATGTAAAGGAACCGGACGTCCATGGTACACATGAAACGATGCCCCCCTACGAATTGAAGTGTTGGAGAGTACGTAAGGTGACTCAGATGTAGGTTCGAAGGGACTGGACAAGCTGGGATGATAGAATTGAGATATTTGGAGAGAAGTTTGTTAGGGCAGGAGCCGGCATATATAATGTATATGCCAGGGCAGTCCTGTTTATAGATTTTTGGAAGGAGATAGAAACTGGCACTGTGGGGTTGGGGAACCACAAGGTTGGAGCCTGTGGAGGGTAGATGCCAGAGGCGTTTATAGGCATCTGGCAGATAGTGGCCTGGAGTTCATCTGTGAAGTCATTGTCAAAGGATGGGTATGAGGATGTGTCCGAGACCGCACATGTAGAACTTGTTGGATTATTAAAATACATTTTGGTGTCGATCAATATACCTTAAATGAAAGTTTGTACTGTGCAATTTCCTTGAAAGGAATCAACTTCAAACTCAATCCAACTCTGAAAATGTGCAAATGAGTCCAAATAAGCCTCATTAAAATTCACTCAACTTCCAAAGTTGAATTGCATCTCCTCACTAATGACTAGGCAATTAGCTCAGACTCCCCAGAGCCTGCTAAATGGTCTCAGATTTACATCTGTGTTCCTCTGCGAGGGAAGCAGCCATCAACCGGATCCATTTCAATCCACACTTTCACACAGTGCACAAAGCAGACTTCAAATGTTCACCAGTAACTGTGAGCATTATATCTCACAGTGATTGGCAAGTGTGTGGGACGCATCTGGAGTTTCTTCATGCTGCACAGTGTACTAGGCTAAAGAGTTTTTTTAAGAATTGAGAAAAATCAGTTGTAAATCTCAGGAGTTTTCTGACTCAATTTCTTCATAAAACATTCAAGTGCCTTCTAATGATATCAGTAATATCCTCAGGCAACTTATAAATTTAACACATGCCAAAAGCAGTTAGTTTGTGCACGGTTGCCTGTATATTTTCACTCAATTCCCAGTCATTAGAGTGGCTGGACATTTATCTTACTTCTAATTTTACATTCTTTCTGTGCACATTGACACTCAAAAAAAAAATTATCAGTCAGTGATCAAAGTTGAAGAATGCCTTTTGCAAAGATAATTTTGGTGTATATTGAACTGTAAAACTATAACAACAAATGAAAAAAAATCTGGAGCAAGAAAAGGACAATACTATTCACTGTACCCAGTCTCCTGGGTTGATTATTTTCTTTGACTTCTCTCCAACATCTGTTTAAGGGATAAATGTCCTTTAAGGGATAAATGTTTCCTTTCTATATTAATTCTGGGCATACATTCAAACAGATCTTTCTATAGCCAGCATTTCCTATTTTCCCCTATTAATGCTTAAAATCTGGTGATTTTGGAAAGGATAATACAGCTTCTTGGCTATGGAGAGAGTGTAAAGAGAGTGTAAAGAGAATTTCCAGCCTGAATGCGTTGGGACAGGGAGAAATCTCATTTCTATTTCTTGTATTTCACATTGATCGCATTGAATGGCGGTGCTGGCTCAAAGGGCCGAATGGCCTACTCCTGCACCTATTGTCTATTGTCTATTTGCAGCAGCATGCGAGACTGAGTCCCAAAAGCAATGCAATACAGCTTTAATAATGATAGAACATCAATAAAGTATAAGTTGAAGTTTCAGGTGGTGGGTAAATCAAAGGGACACCTCTTTCATTTGAGAATATGGTAGGAAGCAGGACATGTGGATATTTTGTATTTATTTTTCTTTGATTCCTTGTGATACAATAGAAGTTATTTAAATTAGATGGAAAATCCTCTTTTATTTCCATCATCCTTCTTTTATTGTTAAATTGATCATGTGACCCTTATTTGTTTCATTATACTTTCATCCTAAGCCATTTCAAGCCACAAAAGAAAATGCACAGTTTTTTCTGTTCACTACCTTGATTTCCTCCCCTTATGTCTGAGGGAGGTTCTTAGTATGTGGACTATCTGGCTGGGCATAAAGACAGTATAGTTGGTCGGCTATTAAGTACAGAGACAAAAACAGAAAATACTGGAAAATCTCAGCAGATCAGGTGCCATCTCGAACCAAAATGAAAGTTACATGTGGATGACCTTTCTTGAGAATGCATTTTCCTCAATTTTCAGATGTCCCGATTTCTAACATCTGCAGGTTTTAAGCTTTAGTGTTATGAAAATTGATATAATTCCATTTCCACAAACATCAATAGAAATGAAAATAAGGCAAGGTTGATGACAGGCAGCTGTATGACGTGGGAGAAAATTGAAATTCTTCCCTGCTGTTTCTATTATCTGACTGCTGCCCATAATTGGTGCACTCTCCTCATGGTCATTGAAAGCTATTCAGAGCATGCACTCAAACATTTTACCACTTTTGAGCTTGGAAAAACTGCCCCATAATTTATATTTTACTTGTCTTTTGCCTATTGGACATTTTTTGTATTATTTTCTATTCATTTCAGTTTTTGATGAATAGAATTCACTAATAATAAGGTATGTTACCTGGCTGTACTTCAAGATTCAAGTCAAGAGTGTTTAATTGCCATATAGGTACCAACAACATCACACTGAGATTCTTATTAACAGCAGTATAACAGGCCTGTAAACACAAAAATACATAGATGATATATAACAAACAAAAATTCAATAAATTAATATTCTTGCAGCAATATCATTGCAAAACATTTCACAAGCCTGGGGCAGCACGGTGACACAGCGGTAGAGTTCCTGCCTTACAGCGCCAGAGACTCGGGTTTGATCCTGTCTGTATGGAGCTTATACGTTCTCCCTTTGAACTGCGTCGGTTTTCCCCGGGCGCTCCGGTTTCCCGCCACACTCCAAAGACCTACAGGTTTGTAGGTTGAATGTCTTGATAAACATTTTTATTGCCTCTAGTCTGCGTAGGATAGTGTTAATGTGCGGGGATCGCTGGTCAGTGCGGTCTCTGTTAGCTGAATGGTCTGTTTCCGCACTGTATCTCCAAAACTAAACTAAACTAAACTAAAAGCCTGGCAATGAGAATTGCAATTCTCGGACAAAGCAGTCCATCGATTGGCATCGCATTCAGCACACTACATACGTACTGATTCTATTAACTGGTGCACTGTTTCTGCAGCATATGCCATCTGTGAAATACACGACAGCACTTTGTTTAGGCTTCTTCAGTGACATGTTATACACCTTCACCTTTTATCGTCTCAAAGAAGAAAGGAGTCAGAAGACTAGGCTTTCCAATTTGGGATGCTGGTTGCCTGATGTACAAGGACACCCAGGTCTCCTTGCACCTCCCCTTTTCCTAATCGGACACCATTCAGAAAAGAGTCTGCCTTCTTGTTCTTGCCACCAAAGTGGATAACCTCATATTTATCCACATTATACTGCATCTGCCATGTATCTGCCCACTCACTCAACCTATCCAAGTCACCCTGCAGTCTCATAGCATCTTTCTCACAGCTCACACTCTCACCCGGTTTTGTGTCATCCGCAAACTTGGAGATGTTACATTCCTTTGTCTAAATCGTTAATATATATTGGAAATAATTGGGGTCCCAGCACTGAGCCTTGTGGCACCCCACTAGTTACTGCCTGCCATTCTGAAAAGGACCCATTTATTCCTACTCTTTGCTTCCTGTCTGCCAACTAGTTCTCTATCCATGTTGATACCCTACCCCCAATACCATGTGCTCTAATGTTGCACACTAATATCTTGTGGGACCTTGTCAAAGGCTTTTTGAAAGTCCAATTACACCACATTCACTGGCTCTCCCTTATCCATTCTACTTGTTACATCCTCCATGAAGATTAGTCAAGCATGATTTCCCCTTCATGCTGGTAGCTGAAGGTTCACTCTAATCACAAGGCATCCAAAATTAAAAATAAGTAATTATCCATTTATTGATGGTAAGACCAGGAATTCCTCATTTATGCTACCACAAATGCACCTTCACCACAAAGACACCAGTGAGGTGACTGATTATTACCACTACCTACTGAGGTGTTATAATCAATGGGCAAAATAATTGGTCTTGTAGCATTATGCATTTCCCACGGTAAACTAATAATTGATAATGAATTGGCTTCATTTTATAATGAACTTTGTTTCTAATCTCTGACAGCAGGAACTTACAAAATAATATTGATTATCATCCAGCCAGTTGCTGGGTGCGACAATAAATTGATTTTCATCATGTTTGATGCTTCTTTAAAAAAATCCACAAAGCATCTATGTGGCAGCGTTAGCTTGTGGCACCTGCAGCATGCCTATTATAATTTGTGGACATGGTTTGGTCAGTTGAAGTGAAATATTAAATGTAATTTGAACGATGAAGGACCTGCCAGCTCCGATCATTATTTTTATGCGTGCTCGGATTCATAGCTGAGCCATTGTGCCAGCTTTAGAATTATTGCTTTCCTTTGGAAGCACATCCCTATTAAAGAGGCAAGTGAAGTCTCTTGATGAGTTGGGGAAATGGAAGCCAATCATCTGTGTATTTAAGCAACAAGAAAACTTTAATGACTTGCATTGGTGCCTTACAACTCTTACCTAATTAATTAGAGGCGTGGTTATATTGTACCCCTATTAATTAGCAGGGGCCGCAGAACGTTTTTGTAAGTGGGGGGGCTGAGCGATCACTGATCACCGACCTCGGGGGTACTCTCTCTCTTTTTTTTTTTTCTTTTCCAAAAACTTTATTCAACACAATCATATAATACAACACATCAAAACATGATCAAAAAATCACACTATAACAAACAAATCATTGTAGTACAACAGTACATTCATTATTTATAATAGTCTCATCCCCACGCGTTGACCAGCGTTGACGGAAGGCCTCCAGAGTCCCCGTGGACACCGCATGTTCCCTCTCCAGGGACACGCGTGCACGACCGTAGGCCAGAAAGAGGGGCAGGCAGCCGACTCTAGCCTGACCATCGACCGCCCGCTGCCTGGACCCGCGAATGGCCATCTTAGCCAGGCCGAGGAGCAAACCGACAGGTAAGTCCCCCCCCCCACACTCGGCTCTCCCCACTCCCTGCCTTGTGTCCGAACACCAGGATTGTGGGACTAAAATGCAGCCAAAACTTGAGGAACAACCCCTTCAGATATTGGTACAGGGGCAGTAACCTCTCACACTCCATATACACATGGAACACGGTCTCCTCCTCTCCGCAGAAAATACATGTGGCGGACGAGCCCGTGAACCGGCTCAAAAGTTTATTACAAACCACCGCTCCATGCAACACTCTCCACCCCAGGTCCCCAATATAAAGGGGTACGACTCCCTTAAAGAAGGACCCCACTGGGGACCCCCCCTGCCTTCGGATGGTAACACCGTCCGCCATTGTGAGTCGGGACGGGAGACGAAGGCAAGGAGGTTCAGAATGTGCAGGAACATCCTATACAGTGCGCGTCTCTTCGCCTCACGAAATGGCATGCTGGTCATCTCAGAAAGGCAGCTCAGATTATGTGGAGCCGGAGGCCGAGAAATATACCGGAGCCTAGGCCCGATGAGCAGATCTGACGGAGCGGGGGTAAGCTCTATCTGAACCACTCTAGGCTCGCGCCTCTCCTCGACACCCACCATGACAGGATGAGGACCAGCCACACCCGCAGCCACAACATCCCCCTCTCCTCGTGGAGCAACACGCTGGCTGAAAACAGTCAAATTCCTCACTCTTAGCACATCCCTGTAGAAGACAGGCAAGCTCCTTAGAGCGGGTCGACTGATGCCCGCCACCGGGAGCCGCGAGACCTCCCTTAGGCAACGACCCTGACGGAGAAAATACGTGGCCAGAGCGTGCCATCTGGGAGGGTTCTCTACATACATGAATCTCCGCAGAGTCCTGAGTCGGAGAGCCGCCACCTGGGTACGCACGCTTACCAAGGACTGGCCGCCCTCCTCTGACGGGAGACTAAGGACCGCCGCGGAAACCCAGTGCTTCCTATTTCCCCAAAAGAAATCTACCAGCTTCTTCTGTAAAGCAGTTACAAATATAGAGGGTGGGACAAGAGTAGCCAGCCGGTACCATAACATGGACGCCACCAGCTGGTTTATAACCAGCACCTTCCCCCGAAAGGAAAGAACTCCAAGCAGGCCTGACCAGCGCCCCAGCCGGGCAACCACTTTCGTCTCCAACTCCTGCCAGTTTGCCGGCCAAGCATCCTCAGTGGGACTCAGGTACACCCCCAGATAGAGGAGGTGCGTGGTGCTCCATGCATACAATGCCATCTCCTCCGGCAGAGAGTCTACCTGCCACTGACCCACTAAAAGTCCAGAGCACTTACTCCAGTTAATCCTAGCAGAAGATGCAGCCGAGAAAATCTCCTGGCAGTCACGCATCCTCCGCAGGTCACCAGGATCAGTGAACATAAGAAGTATGTCATCGGCATACGCCGATAGAACCACCTCAACCCGCGGGCCAGGTAGGGCCAGGCCTGTCAACCTCCTCCGAAGAAGACACAGGAACGGCTCCACACAGACCGAGTAGAACTGGCCCGACATAGGGCACCCCTGGCGGACCCCCCTCCCAAAATGAAAAGGAGACAACAACGCGCCATTAACCTTCACAGGGCACTCCGCAGCAGCGTACAAAAGCCGGACCCGGGCCACGAAAAGCGGTCCAAACCCAAACGCTTGCAACGTCCCAAATAGGTATTCATGCTCTACCCTATCAAAAGCCTTCTCCTGATCAAGAGACAGAAAAGCAGCTGACTCACCAGTACCCTGGGCTAAATGAATCAGGTCCCTAACCAGGTGGATGTTATCCTGGATGGACCGGCCAGGGACTGTATAAGATTGGTCAGGATGAATCAATTGATGCAGCACGGAGCACAGGCGATTAGCCATTGCCCGTGCAAAAATTTTATATTCTGTGCATAGGAGAGAGACTGGACGCTAGTTCTTCAACAAACGGAGTTCGCCCTTCTTAGGCAGCAAGACAACAACTGTCCTATGCCACGAGAGAGGCATCTCCCCGGTCGCCAGGCTCTCCCCCAGAACCAACATGTAGTCAACCCCTAGGATATCCCAGAAAGCTCTAACAAACTCCACCGTCAACCCATCCAGCCCAGGGGACTTATCCCTCCTGAGCTGATGCAAGGCACGAGTCAACTCCTCCAAAGATAAGTGGCCATCAAGAAGATCAGCCACCTCCCTATCTACAGTCGGTAGACCCTCCCACAGATCTTGCTGAGCCTCCACGCTGAATCCATCCGCAGAGAACAGGGACCCATAAAAGGACCTAACCAAGGCATTGATCCTCCCTGGATCAGTGACAGAGGAGCCGTCATCTGCAAGCAACTCCACGAGCTGTTTTCGAGCTCCCCGCCCCTTCTCCAGAGAGAAAAAGAAAGGCGAAGCTCGGTCCAGATCGTGCAGCATGTGGACCCGAGACCTCACGTATGCGCCTCGGGACCGCTCAAGCAGCAGGCTCCTCAAAACCTCCTTCTTCCTTTGAAACTCTCCCCATTCGCTGGAGTCTTCACCAAACTGACCCAGGCGAGACTCAGCATCCAGTATCTCCCTCTCAAGCTTCTCGACCGCTGAGTCCCGCCTTCCAGTCGACCCCCACGTATATTCCTTGCAAAAGAGACGGATGTGAGCTTTCCCCACATCCCACCACTGCCTAAGGGAAGAGAAGCACCTCTGCCTCTCTCTCCACTTCACCCAAAACCGACTGAATGACTCCCGGAAACACCGATCCTCCAGCAGCCTGTTGTTGAAGTGCCAGTACGCGGACCCAGCCCGAGCGCACGCTGGATTAAAATCCACACGCACCAGACACGGGAAACAAACGCTCGGGAAATATAAAAACGATCAATGCGGGAACCACCACCCTCAGACCTCCGCGAAAAAGCAGTGGAATCCGGGTGAAGGCCCCTCCAAGCATCAACCAACTCAAAGGAGTCAATCAACCCTCTCAGCTTCTTTGTACCAGAACGGTCCCGCACCTCAAGTGTGCAATTAAAGTCCCCATCAAGGAAGACACACTCTCCCCTATCAATAGTGCTCAACAGAGCATTCACCTCCTGAAGTAGGCCGGCCTGCATCGTGCCGGAGCTAGGGGCATACACGTTAATGAAATGCAACGACATGCCATTCAGGCTCACGGCCAGATGGAGCAAACGTCCTGGCACCACTTCCTCCACTTTTAAAACGCTTGGCAGAAAATTCGGAGCCAACAGAAAAGCCACCCCACTCGAATTTGAGCTGAGATGGCTCATATAAACCCCCCCTTCCCACTCCAGTCGCCAGGTGGGTTCGTCACTAACAACGGTATGTGTCTCTTGCAGAAAACACACCGCAAATTTCCCCTCTCTTAGGGCTGATAAGAGCTGAAATCTACGAAAACTCGCTCTACTCCCATTTAAATTTAATGTAGCTACTGTGAATGTGTAGGCACACTAGATTGAGATCCTCACACTCTGCGTAGACTCAAGAACTCCTCCTCTGAGGAACTCCAAAAAAACCCCAAACTGTCTCTTCTCAGAGTCAGGAAGACCACTATCCTTGTTGCCAAGGATAGCCTCGAGACTCTTAATCAAAGCTGGCCAGTCCTCCCACCGTCTTTGAGCAGCATCCCTTCTGGTTCTGCTGGAACGGCTTGTTTTTAGCAACTCTCGCACCTCAAGGATAACACTTGCCTGAGACACGGCCTTGGAGCCTGGGCACGCAGCCAACCCGCTCGCACCTGAATCAACAAGCTCAAAAAGACCAGAACTCTCTGACGAATCGCTATCCTCACTACACACACTGGCCCCGTCACTCTCCCCCCCTCTGCCACGACACCACCCCCAGGATCAATGCCGGGGAAGGGTCCCGACACCCCTAACTGAAACACGCAGCCCACTAAATGGCTGGGCTCCTGCACGCTACCATCACCCTCCATGTCTGGGCCTGGGGAAGCAAAAACAAGAGGCATCCCCAGGGCCTGTGGTGCACTGGCACCCTCGGAGTCTGAAAGAGGATCACGACCCAAAACAGCCCCGACCTCCACATCTAGAGTGCCCTCTCCACAGGCACCACCCAGAGAATCTCCACCTGCTATTAAACTCTCCCCAGACAACTCATCCGGTGAGGTATCACGCCCCCCAGCACCTCCACTGGCACTGATATGGAGCACAGATTTGAACGACAATACCCCCGAACCTCCCCCCTCGGGCTGGCTCTGCTCATCCCCCGTCTCAGGGGGCACACTACCAAGGGAGCCAACCACATCAACTAGCGTGCTAGCACCCTCAGTAGGCCTCTGAAACGAGGGGACCTCCTCCGACCCAGAAGGCACACACCCAAGGGAGCTAACCCCAACACCCGATGAGATAACTCCCTCGGAGGGCCCCTGAGATGAAGGGACAAACTCCCGCCCAGAGGACACAACTCCACCGGAATCAACCCCAGCACCTGGTCCTGTGACACCCACTGAAGATCCATGAAAAGAAGGCCCAACCACTGACCCAGAAGACACCAGTTCAAGACCACTTTCAGCCACATCAGTGGTGGAAAGCCCGGAGAAAGACATCCCCCTAGCTTTGGACCCACGCCCTTGCTCATCTTCACCAGGCAAATGCCTCCTTTTTGTCCCGCTAGCATGCGGAGGTACGGTGACCTCCATAAGGGAAGGGTCAGCCGCCTCCACCCATCCACTTTGCCACCCGCATGTTTTGGCTCCCCTGCCCTCTTCTGAACCACCTCAGCTCCTTGCTGGGCCCCAGCAGGTGCAGTCTGCACCTCACTGGAGCTGCCAGACGCCCCTTGGGTGGTTACAGAACTCGGCAGGTGCACACCCGATTGCACTTTACTTGCTCGGGCGGTCTTTCTCCTCTCCTTCCTCTTGATCTTCTTCCCCTGCTTCTCCCAAATCCCCCCCTCTTCTCCTCCCTCCTCCTGTGCCCCACCTTCATCCGCCGCCACAGGCGCAGGACGTGGGGGGCGTGGGCTTTCGCTGTCCAGGGTCCCCAAAGCGGAACCTGCGGACCCGGATGGATTATCACTGCCGCCCCGGATCACAAAGGCAGAGCTGGCAGCCATAGCCGGGTCAGCAGTACCACCACGCGCCACTGAGGTTTGACGAGCCACCCCAGATGGGCCAGCAGTGCATTCCTGGGCCACTGCGCTAGAACCCCTAGCAATGACCCCGCGAATTAGGCACTCCCTACGGAGATGTCCAAATTCACCGCAGGCATGACACCGTGCCTTTCCCCAACTCCAACGCACGGTTCTGGGGATACCCTTATACTCCACCTCAAAACTCCCCTCAGCATCATCCCCCTCACCCACCTTCATAAACACCCTCCTCTTGAAACTGAAGACCCCTTTTTCCTCCGGGTCCCCCCCGGGATGCAATAGCCTAAATCATTTAGACTGCACCTCCCCAAACTTGGACAGGTGTGGAATAAGTAACACATCCGAAATATAAGTGGGGCAGCTCCGCAGGAGAACCGGTCTCACCCTAGATACCCACGGATCCACCTGTATGTGGACCCCCCCCCCACTGAGATCCCCGTCTCCAACGCTAGGGCCACACACTCCCGGGTCTTAAGTATCATCTCAACCTTTCCTCTTTCGAGCTCGGAAGAGACAATAGCCCCCCTCCCAAGAAGTTCATTCATGGCCTTCGTAATTGCTCCCCTAGACATCATAGGCCCAGTTTGAACCGAGATACCAAAACTGTCCCCATCCAAGTCAACATGAGGCTCAAGCTCAGATGGCCTCGTACCCGCCACTGATGCCAACGCTGCGTAGGTCTGGACCTTCGGCCGTGCCCCTTCCATCGCCATCCTAACAGAGGCACAATCCAGCTCACAATCCAAGTTAAGTCCCAGAGACAGTCACAGTCAAAGACAGGCAGCAGAAAACAGAAACCTCCAGCTGAAGCAGGAAAGTCCCCAGGTTCGTCCACAGCCAAGAGCAGCTTTTGGGAAGCTCTATCCCAGTCTCGCCGGAAGCAAAAGTACCTTCTTCACATTAAGCCAGGCAGCCGCACTGTGCAAAATGACTTTAGGGCAGAGAAACGGTGCCAAAAACGACAAAGACACCGCAAACATTCTACCCACGATCTCCAGGCACCCTTGGCAGTCCGCCAACGACAACCGCACCCTCGACAATGTGGAGAAAACTCAGGAATATTCACACTGGTGGAGGCTTCCCAGACCAGAGGAAAGCTTCAACAGCCCAACGATAAGTTAAACTATGAAGCCCCCCTGCGTCTGTGCCCTCTCAAACGGCAAAATCCTTGAAAGGCTGCTTCAATCCTTCTCAACTGCAGAGCTGAGAAGAAACCACGACCTCTCTCTCTCTCTCTCTCTCTCTCTCTCTCTCTCTCTCTCTCTCTCTCTCTCTCTCTCTCTCTCTCTCTCTCTCTCTCTCTCCTCCCCCCACCTCCCCCCACCCTCCTTCCCTTCCACTCGGCAGGCTAATCACAGCGCTTAGTTCACTGCCCCATATCTCGTCTGTGAACCGCGCTGTGATTGGCCGATGAGTTGAGGGGTGGGAAGGTTTTGGGGGGACAGTCGGTTTTCCGCCCCACTGGTCGTGGTTTTGCCGTGCTCACTGTGCGCTTGTTCTGAGATTCTGGATGACGCAGGTCCTCAGAAGAAGAGAAAAATACGCCTGCGGGCCAGATATTCTCCGGTTATGAAGCATGTCTCGCCAAAAAAGTGGAGGGGCTGCAGCCCCCCCGGTTCCGCGGCCCATGATTACTGACATCACTGTAGCCAGTGTGATAAAGGAAAGCAATTCTGGAAACAAGACTGTAATTTTCTCAAATAGAAACACCACAAACCATTACTTATCAAATTATATTCATGTGAATATTTCCACAGAAGCACAGCACAGTTCCCTTCGATACACATGATCTGCTGTGTGAAATCCAACACTAGTTACAATCTGTTTTAAAGGAAGCTCAAATGACATGGCAGCCATAGTGGTCAAGTTATTGGGCAGTTCATTAAGGAACAAAATCTCAAATTCCATCATAATACCTGGGATATTACATTCAGTTCATGGAATAAATTCTGGAATTGAAAACCCATCACCACTTATGAAACTGAGACTATGAAACTGATAGATTGTTGTTAAGAAGCCAATTGCTTCTGAGGGGTTAAGCTCTTGATGCTCAGTGGTGGGAGTTTTTGGAACAGGCTGTATATTGGTTATTTTTAATCTGAATTCAAAGGCACCTATTTCCTGTAGGTTTCTTGATCCCCTCACTCACGTGTAGAACATTGTAAACACAAAACTGCTGAGAAAGGACACAAAGTGCTGGAGTAACTCAGCGGGTCAGGCAGCATTGATTGTATATGAGTCGCATTTGAACAAACTGACATTGTTCCTCTCTACTAAATTGTAGGGTATTTGACTGTTATTTCATCAAACATCTTTGGCTGAGGTTTTGAACAAAAATACAAATACATTACCTACAGTCAAGAGTTCTGCAACATAAATGAACCTGCTCTATATGAAACTCCTTCCTTATTTCACCCCATCAGCATATACCTTTCTCCATCATATACTTATAAAGCTTATCTTTCAAAGCACCCCTCAGCCGCACCCACATGGGAAAGCATTCCACATACCGCTCTTGCTAAAGATGTTTCTTAACAAGAAACTACACTCATTTGCCAATCACCTCCCTTAACTGCATCCACCTATCACTTGCCAGGCTTTGTCCCACCCCCACCTCCCTTTCCAAGCTTTCTCCCCTATTCTATCAATTTGAAGAAGGGTCCAGACCTGAATGCTCATTCCGGTGAGGTTGGGTTTTTTTGTAACTCTTCCTTGGCCTAAGTGCACTGGGGATCACAGTTAGAGCACCATTATGCTCTTCTTGCAGTATGTGGGAAGGCAGGGAGACATTTCAATACTGAAAGGATTTTATGATTCATATGGAAATATATTTATTTCTGTGTTATTTTCTTGAATAATTAGGGAGTGACCAGTGTGTATTTTGATGTGACACAGCAACTATAGCACAGTATAGGATGGATGGGGCTGCACTGTGGCGGGCGGTAGAGTTGCTGCCTTACAGTGCCAGAGGCCCAGATTAATTCCTGACTATGTGTGCTGTCTGAAGGGAGTTTGTACATTCTCCCCGTGGCCACATGGGTTTTCTCTGAGTGCTCCACCTTCCCCCACACTCCAAAAATGTGTAGTTCCCCTAGTGTGTAGGATAGTGCTAGTGCATGGGGTGACTGCTGGTTGGCATGTACTCGGTGGGCTGAAGGGCCTGTTTCCACACTGTATCTCTGAAGTCTAAATCCTAAAGATTAATCAGTATAAATGAATCTGTTCATTCCTCCATATCACCACATGATGATGATCACTGCATTTACAGCTCTGTATGGGGAAGAAGTTAAGGTAGAAGGAACACTAAGAGAGCAAAGGAAGCAGCAACAACAATAACATGTGCATTAACTGCAGACGTGGTTCAAGAAAATATCACATCACCACCCTCTTCACACCAGTGAGAAATAGACAATAAATGCTGGCTTTGCCAGTAATGCCCACATCCTGAAAAACGAATAAACCAAATCCGCTGTTGCAACAGAACTCAAAGCAGTGAGTAATTATGTTTTAAACCCCAATGGAGTTGGAGAGATGAAACGATGCAGAACTTGTCTGAATTATTTCTAGTTGTGAAAGTTTAGTATGATAGTTTATTTAGTTTTGTAGAAGTAGGACTGTTGAAAACAGGAAATTGATGTGGTTCAAGAGTTAAATGTAGAAACCAGCACATCAAAAATATTGTGCAGGATTTCTCAAATGAGTGGTAATGGAGTTGAGAAGCAATCTTCTTGTAGAAAATAATATGGATGTTGTTATTCTGATCAAACAGGAGGATATCTGCTGGCATTTATGCTTCTGCTAGGCTGCTGACTACAGAAAATGGAGCAGCTCACTTGGGTTATTAAGGATTAGGATGTTCATTTCATTCTCGCACAATCCTACTCAAAAAATCCTTAATCTACCAGATTTACTTCCAGTCCACTGCCTATTCAGCGCACTCCTGTATTTCCTTAAAGTGCAGAATTGTGTGAGTCGAATGGTATGAGTTCTCACTTCAGAAAATATAACCTGATCTTTAGTAACATGAAGGATTCTCTGCAGTTCCAGAAACTTCCCCTATCCAGATTTTGCCCCAGGTGAACTCTGAAATCTCCACTGTAAGGCCTGCCTCATTTTGCCTCTGCAACATCACCCTCATTCACTGGTCCCTCGTATATTGACTCTCCCACCCTTCCCCTATTGTGTGCAGTCCTTGTTCCCTGCACTCATGGTATGGTGCCCCAGCTCTAGATATTGTTGCCCAATTTACTGCTTCTCTCTCTTCCTTTAGATTCTTGTTAAAGTCCTTTTAGAACGTTTTTGATCCTCATATCTCTTTTGGCGTGGTGACCATTTCTGTCTGGACGGAGCAATTTTGTTATGGTAAGGGAACTGTTTTAATGCAAGTTATTTTGATGTCCATGGTTCTCACTGACGATTCTCAATTTGGTCAAGTGAGGTGAACACCATCATTTTCTGAAGTCCCTCAAGAATTATTGCTGCGTTTTTTTCTGCTGTGTATGTTTCCTAAACTCCAGCTGGCCAAACAGAACTGTAGGAAGAGTCCTTGCACTGAGTTTTGTGCAGACTTTAAAATTTCCCTTTTTGTTATTTGTGCAACTGAAAAATAGCATACTGTTACCTTTAATATTTATGGGTTGGGAACTGGGAGGCACAGAGGCTTCATAAACCTCTCAATGCTGTCTGAACTCTTAGACAATGCAGACGGCTGGGTTAGCAATCATCTCTGTCTGTTCGTCATGGAAGGATCCCATGTGAGATAGGTTTGTATAATGCCAGCCCCCTGTGCTTAATTTCTCATTCACCTCACTAAAACATGGACCGCTGCTGCATGTGAGCTTGAAAATGCCACACTAATGCAACGGGATCTGCTCTTCTCGAGCCTGATGTGGTCAACATGGTAAGACTACCCCTGACCTGGGAATGTTTGGCGCATGCATTGGCAGGGTCACCTTTACACGCCCAGAATACATTAAAGACAAAGAAGCAGAACTCTTATGAGCTTTATGCAATTTTTCTCAGCAGTTTCTTAATACAACAAAAGAACAATATCCAGCTGGATAGGCTTGCAGAGGAAAGGCACCAATTATCACTCTAGCTTGTCTCCGTATTCCATTCAGAATGCGAAGACTTAGCTGTATTTAAATATTTTGTAAAATGAATGAATATATAATTTACAAAATATATTGTAAAATGTTATTTTGTGACATTTTCCCCGTGTTATTTTAAGGCTAGTTCATACCTAGTAATGTAATTTAATGCTCGCATGACATTAATTAAGATATGAAACATTTGTCATTTCCTTCTAGAAAGATAAGACTCTGGAGGAGCCTAGTGATTCATTGTAAAAGTTATTGAAAAAAGATTACGTGTGACAGTACAAAATGCAATCAAAATTCCTTCTATAGTTCTGTTATGAGCAAAAGTGTAATTGACTAGACGGTTATGTTCCACTGGACATACAGTTTAAAAGATGCTCATTCGCTGATTGAATTACAATCCTGTGGGGGAGAAATTGATCCTCCATCAGCTAGCTCTAAACTAGTGCTTATCGGTCACAGGTTGTGCTGCTCTCAGTTTGCATTTCCACTTATTGCAACTTGTGCTGTGCAAGGAGAAGGTGATTTTTATAGTCCACGCTTATGTGATCACACCTTGAATACCATGACCTGTACTGTAAAGGGCAAGCCAATCTTTAAAGTTATCTATATTGCAAAGCTATATGTAAGAAGGAACTGCGGATGCTGGTTTAAACCGAAGATAGACACAAAAATCTGGAGTAACTCAGCAGGACAGGCAGCATCTCTGGAGTGGGTGATGTTTCGGGTCAAGACCCTTCTTCAGGCCAAAGCTATATAGATGGGCTGTGTGAGTGGGCAAGAGGTTGGCAGATGTAGTGTATTGTGGGAAAGTGTGAGGATGAAAAAGCAAATTGATATTTAAACAGAACAGTCTACAGAATATTGCATTTCCAAGGGATTTTTGTGTTGTAGTAAATAGAAAACAAGGGGCTAGCATGCTAAGAGAGCAAGTTGATTAAATGGTAGCCTTTATTGCAAGGAATATAGAGTAAAAAGTAGGAAAATTGTGATGTAACTTTACAGAATGCAGATGAAATCACAACTGGATTAGTGTATACATTTTATGTTTCAATTTTAAAGGAATTTTAAAACATCACAGTTTGGTTTGGAAACATCACACAAAAGATTTACTAAATTGATTACCTTGAAGAAGAAAGGTTGAGAAGATTAACATTGGAATTTAGGAGAATAGGAGATAGTCTTATTGAAACGTGAGATTCTGTGGAAATCGACAAGGTTTAATGCCAAGGTGTTTCCACTTGGGGGACCGTGGTGAAATCTGCTCACATGAAAGGTCAAGGTTGAGGTCCCCATGAGTTTATTGAATGGTGTATTTGGCTCAAAGACTGTTTGGCCTACTCCTGCCTCTGCTTCTTGCACTCTTTTGCACTTGCATAGATTTTTTACAGTAGCTGAACCTCTTAGATTGTCATTACTGTAATCCTCAGCTGGGGGAGTGAATGTGGTTTCAGTCTTGTCAATTCTCGGCCCCAAACATTGAAGCATGTGAGATTCTAATGAAATCATCAGCAGGAAATGCTAATGTGTTTCTACTTAGAGTAGTGTGGTAGAATGAAAGAACATGGTTTCAGAATAACGAGTCAGCACCTTAAGCAGGCGGTGAGGATAAATGTATTTTCCCAGAGGTTTGGAATTCTCTACCCCAGAGAGTTGTGGCAGATTCATCGAATATACTGAAGATGGAGAGTGCGAGATTTGAACAACAGGTAATTAAGGGATAAAGGAAGAGAGCGCAAAAATGCTTCTGAGGTCAAGCTTGGGTCAGCCATGAGTTTATTGAATGGTGATGCTGTCTTAAAGGATGATTGGCCTACTCCTGCCTCTGCTTCTTACGTTCTTAAGCTCTTGCGTAGATGTATTTTTATAGCTGAATCTCGTAAATCGTCATTGCTGTGATCCTCAGCTGGGGGTGAATGTGGTGTCAGTCTCTGGCCTGTTACTTGCTTCTTTACTGGTTTGACCTCCATCTGCCCCAGCTAATTTGTTCCATTTTACTGCCCTCAAACTGCTGGACTAATTCCCAAGGGGGTGGTAGATCACATCTGTGCAAAATGGAATTGAATAAAGATTAAAAAATCAAAAGGGTCGAGCATGGTGCTCAATAAGCATCTTCTAAAAATAGACTGCAGTTAATCACCTTGCTTATTCTGGCAACAAGAATCTTCAACTGTTACCACAAAGAAAGACAAGGACAGGGAATACTGCATGTTCCTCTTCAAATTGACAACATATCATCGTCTTTCATTCTCACTGTCTAAGCAAACCTCCTAACCGACAGCACCAAAGGAGTAATATACAAACCTAGAAACATAGAAAATAGGTGCAGGAGTAGGCCATTCAGCCTTTTAAGCCAGCTCCGCCATTGATTCAATATGGATGATCATCAGTACCCCGTTCCTGCGTTCTCCCCATATCCCTTGATTAAGTTAGCCCTAAGAGCTATATCTAACTCTCTCTTGAATATATCCAGTGTATTGGCCTCCACTGCCTTCTGTGGCAGAGAATTTCACAGATTCACAACTCTCTGGGTGAACATGTTTTTCCTCATCTCGGTCCTGAATGACCTACCCCTTATTCTTAAACTGTGACCCCTGGTTCTACACTTCCCCAACATAGGGAACATATTTCCTGCATCTAGCCTGTCCAATCCCTTAAGAATTTTATATGTTTCTATCAGATCCCCTCTCATCCTTCTGAATTCCAGTGAATACACTTATTAACTGATTTCACCAACTATTATGTAGCTATTGTCTGTTGCAAGCCTGGGTGTCAGCAAATGTGTGACTGAATGAAATGGAGACATGAATGAAAGTATGAATAAAATAATGTGCAGACCCTGAAACTCTTCTCCATCTCCGGTCTCCTCAAAACAAGATTTGGAGCGTCGGCTACAATAATAGTTATATAAAAGTGCATGAAAGTTTTACTTCAGTGACATTCAGAATATTGGACTTGGGACCAATGTCATCATAACACATACAATTAAAACCTCTTATCTCGCAAAAGAGATTGCAATTATATTTCACAAGTAGCCTGTTCAGGCTTAGATTTATTATTGTCACATGTACCAGTGAAAAGCTTTGTTTTGAATGTTATCCAAATAGATATACCATACATAGATATAATCGGTTTAACCTCGAGTACACTAGATAGAGCAAACGGTAAGATACAAAGTGCAGACCAATGTTAAAATTCATATTGTGGTTAGAAATATAAAATAGTATTATTTTATAATCACCTTTTTCTGCATCTGTCTGGATCAACAAAGCATTATAGCCATCACCCAAGTGACCATATGGAAATATTTGCACAAGGCAAGAAGTTGAAGTGATTAGCAAGAATGTGCAAAGCCTCTCTGAAATGAAGGCCAAGGTCTGTAGGCCACTGTAAACACAGCTGCTGATTCCTTTCAACGTGGATTATAAAAAGCTTGTACATGAATAGAACAGTAATAGCTGATTACATATTTATTGTTCCTTTTAATATAGAAATATAGAAAATTGGTGCAGCACCGCCATTCAATATGATCATGGCTGATCATCTAAAATAAGTACCCCGTTCCTGCTTTCTCCCCATATCCCTTGATTCCTTTAGCCCTTAGAGCTAAATCTGACTCTCTCTTAAAAACATCCAGTGAATTGGCCTCCACTGCCTTCTGTGGCAGAGAATTCCACAGATTCACAACTCTATTTGCATTTATAACCTTTTCTTCTCACTCAGATGGGAGGGAGAGGCAGTGGTGGTTAATGGAAAATAAATGGTCCCTAGATTTCTGAAACCATAGGAAAATGAAAATTATTTGAAAGTCCAAACTATCCCATATAGTCAACATCATTCAGGCAGCTGCAAAATGGAGAGAAAACAAAAGTATCCACTGAATATCAATTTGAGATTCTTATATGAAATGATCAATTAATATAATTTACTTGCTAATGAGCCTAAATGTTTGATTATTTGCAATGGTAATCATCTGCTGTTTTAAGTACTTCCAGTGAGGACAATGCATAATACCAATTGGCAGAATTCCAAGCCCTTGGAAAGAGTGTCACTGTCTTTGTGTATGAGGTTATTATTGCTTTGGAGGTGATGCTGGCAGTGTTGTAATATAGTGCACTGCACTCTGCAATTGCTGCAGATGCTGTTTTCAGTCACTTGCCAGTTTTCCTACAGCTCAGAATTTGAATTCAGTCCCACAACAAATGAATGTGGCCATTTTATTTCAGTGCCAGTTAACCCAATTGCCTCAGACTATATTTGATATAAGCTGAAAGTGCCAGGGAAACTCAGCTGGTCAAGCAACCTCTCTGGAGAACGTGGATAGGTGACGATTCGGTTCGGAACCCTTCTTCAGACTAGAAGTCTGAATAGGGGTCCCGACTCAAAACAATGCTTCTTGACCCGCTGAGTTACTCAAGCACTTTGTGCCTTTTTTTTATAAACCAGCATCTGGAGTTGTTTCTTCTTTGATATGCTTCGGTTTACCAGAACAAATGTCAATGAATCTGACAGGTCTTCATCCTGAAGAGTTAACTATCATTTTATTTCCACAGATGCTGCCTACACTACTGAAAGTTTCAGAATTTTCAGCTTTTGTTTCAGATTTCCAGTAACTGCAGCATATTTTGATTTCCATCAGTGAATCCATAACTCCCAAAGGGGTCAGTATTAATACATGATGAGCCTGCCATTTATTAGTGCAGAAATAATTTGGTTGCAATTGTTAATGAGGCTGGTTGTATCCTAAAGTTGCACAGTTCACAGAATGCTGTACGCCTCTATGCACTAACTGCATGGGCGTAAATTATCCTCAGCATATATATCAGCAACCAGTCAGAAATATCTTTCCTGACAACCTAGTTGCCACTGTACCTATACAGTACAAGTATTTCAATGGCACTTCAGAGCAGAACTTCGGAGGGAATCAGTTACTAGATGGTTTGATTTGTCTTTCATTGCTATACCCAGGTCAGACGACCGATTTGCACGTTAGGACCGCTGCGGGCCTCCACCCGCGTGCGATTTCCGGAGAAATTATGTTTTTGAGAAACAATATTCATGAGCCACCTGCAGATGGCAGTGCGTAAGAAAATTTAGTTTGTACAACATCAACTTAATTGTGCGAAATATTTGCCCATTTCTGGGAAGGGGGTCATTTATTTTATTTGGAGGCTTACTTCTAAATTTTGTAGACGCCGCAATTACACAAGACATGGAAAAATAATTTGCAAACAGGGAAACTGCAAATCCCATGGACATATGCCTACTACCCGTGTTGTTTGTGACATTATGGGGATGTCTAATTTGAGGACTTTCCATGGTGTACAAGCAAGTGAGTTAGAAGCAACTTGAGCATATGGCAAGGAGGCCAAAGGGAGATGATATCCATTTGATGCCCTTTGGGATAATCTGTTTGCTGAATTTCTGCCTGCCTGAGGTATATATGACGCTGATATCATTCCGATGTCAGTTTCTTTTCATAATTGGTACTTGTAAACAAATGCAAGTTTTTTCTCTCACTACCATGTGTATGGATTAGAGGAAAATAATAATTCACTGACCTTAACGGTTTCAAGATTCAAGATCAAGAGGCACAACCACATAAAATAGTAAGATTAAACGAGAATTTACCAGTTTGAAGTTTGATCTTTATATTAGGAGGAGTTACGATGAGGGATTACGTGAAGAAGGCCCACCAGAGCGCCTGCGCGTCATACTTCAAAGCAGCGGCATGAAATCACAGTAACTACAGTCGAAGTGATATAGTAAGACTCAGAAGACTAGAAGTACCAAATGATCTTTGCGATTTTGAGGGTCGGGACCGGAGGGCACATAATCCCTCATCGTAACTCCTCATAAAATAAAGATCAAACTTCAAACTGGTAAGTTCTCGTTTAATCTTACTATTTTACTTCGGAGTCACGTGAGTGACTACGTGAAGATTTCAAAGCTCTGTGATTTCATGCCGTAGATACAGTTCCATACGACACACTGCCTTGGTTGACACAGGATAAATAAATAACGTATTGAACATTGTTTAAATTATACAATGAACGTCTTAAACAATAATAGAACAGTAATAACCCCTCTTTCGCAGGGGAAATTACAAAGGTGAATTGAAACAGAACCCAAAACAGCATGCCCAAACCTTTGCATTGCAAGGACAGGTTTATCATAAACCGTGAAAAAGGTTCCTTAACTGGACTATCCTGCGGTGAGGATTTGGTCTAATGGCACTTCCTGTGCCTTTGCTGCGTACGTTGACACCGCCCTGGTGGAGTGATTTAAACACATCAGTGTCTACTCCATCATAATGCAAACCTGTTTCGGCCATTTAGAATAGTTTGTACTGACACCTTTGTATGAGGTTTTATGTGGCTGATGACCATTGCTGTTTCAGAGCCTCTGAGACTCTTCATGACCTTGATATATTGGCTCAGGTGCATAACTACACATAGTCTTAGATCAATGGGTATATTTTAAGCTTATTTTCCTTCCAGCCATCCCTGGCCTGCTCTGTTTGATAAGTCATATAAATAAAATGTAATATTATCTACAGAAGAATGCATGCTGTCCAGTCGTAACTTTTGCAACATCTGGACCCATAGTGCTGCCACTAGCACCATGGACATGATCACTTTGAGCGTTAACTTCTGGAAAGGTAGAGATGTAATTAGAGCCCATTGCCAAAGCAGTGTGAGAACTATGCTCACATCCCAGATTTCCGAATATCTACATCTGGGAGGGTTTTGTTAAAATACCTCTTATGAATCGGGCCACCAATACATGAGACCCGACAGAGTGTTGTTCGGACCCTTGCCCTAAATAGGAGGACAAAGCACTTCGAGCACTATAAATGGCACTATAGCTTAACTGCTCGTCAAAATGCAATGTAGCCAGGAATTCCAATACATCCGGTATGCCTACAACTTATGATAAGATATATTTGACTGTAAACAGAACATTTCCCATTTCTTAATATGAGATACATATTGTTTTTTAGTACTATCTCTCCAGGCCATCGTAATCACATCGACGTTCCTACTCGATGGTCCGCCTGGAACAGTCTGGTCAGAAGATACAAATCAATAGATTAATACGCGCATGTAGAGGGGAACTCTCCTCCTGTCCCAGGGTGAACCAACAAGTTGCTGTAATTGGGATAATCATGAATGCTGTGCCATCAGAACCAATGGGACCATGCTGTGTGAACCAGTTAGGAACTACCAAACGCCTAAGTGTAGTCATGCTCTATTTTGGTGAGACATTGATTAAATGAGGCAGAATGGGGAAAGCGTAAGAACGTACGTCCCCAACGTAGCGAGAATGTATCCTCCGCTACTGCCCCTAGATCTGGTTCCCAAGCCGTATTTAGGTAACTGATGATTTAACCTGAATGCAGCAGATCTATGTCTGGCAATCCATACCGGCTAACAATCATTTTGAAATTTTTGGATTCATCATCCATTTTGTGTTTGTCATTGAATTTACGTGACCTGGTGTCTGCAACTTTCACATTATCTCTACCTGATAGGCAGATATCTGAGACCCAGATGTTTCTCGTAATGCACCAGTGCCAAATGAGGTTAGGCAGATTGTCACAGAATAATGACCTAATTCCACTCATGTGATTGATATGCAACAACTGTGGTATTATCAATCTGAAGCTGCACATGCAAATCATGCATTGTTGAGCAGAATGCTTTAAGCCATAGAATGCACCCAGCAATTCTATGTAGTTAACCCCATGCCTCTGCAGGACTAATGCTTCTTTCACATTCTATCTGCCGCCACAGCCAGACTCGATATCAGTGGCTCCTCATCCTGAAGCGCGCACATCAGTTTGTAAACTAAAGGTTATCGAGTCAGAATGTCTCTAGTACATCGCGAGACATTAGTTACAGTTTTGGCCGGAGGCAAAGTACTGCCATGTTAATTAATCAATGATGAACCTTAAATAGCCAATCATTCTAAATGGTACTAACCTGAATTTAATTAGATGGGTGAGGAACCTAACCTCTCAATAGTAGCTGAATATTATGTATCTTTCAGATCTATGGCTACCATATAACAACCTTTTGATCCCAGTTACAATACTGATTTTTTTATTTTAAACCATTTATACTGGACCTTAAGAGTTAAGTATGATTAGGCCCAGAATGACTCAACATCCACCATCGTTCTTTTGGCTGGGGATATTGAACACAAATTGTTAAGGCTGATATGCATCATTCACCTGTAGAGTTAGTGGTATTGAAACCCCAATACCCAACTAGGTGTATTTTGTGCGGGTGGATGTATTTCCGAGATACCTATTTGAGATCCCCGGATACAGTCCAATATTCAATTATCCCTTCCTAATCTGAAAGGGTATGGTTTTTGAGGTGGCAGCTGGTCTCAGTTTTTTGTCTTATTGTCCAGGTCTTTCCCTGGATATTAGAGGATCTGCGTAAGGCTGTGAACCATGGGTTGAGCGTAGGCTGGATAGTTACAGTATTTGTGAATATTAAATTTTTAAAAATGGGCATTTCACAGCAGGGTGCATATCCTGCTGTGTTTAGATAGTGGCCTTGCCATTTGCCCAAACGCCATTGTTCCTGCTCCAACCAGTTTTTTAGGATTTCTGCAGCCTTAACTCATGCGCCCTCATGATGCGCTCCTTTAGAGCGATGCACAATTAACAGGTGTTTGATATGTCTTGCGAAGTTTCCTCCATTATGAAGTCCTGGAACTGGTGAGAGGCCATTAACTTGCTGGCCAGATTGTCATCCCTGGCTTCACCAGTTCCCACCGGTAAATTGCAATGGTAAATTGCTGACCACATCCGGCACACCCGGAACATAGCTCATATGCTTTGGTGTATGCACATAAGCAGTGACACAAAACTTCAGGGTCAGATTCATACTGCCCTGGCTCTCCTGCCTCATGCTCACGGGAAGTCACACACACAGCTCTAACGAGGTGCTGCTGTGCTGGGTCCCCATGTCCTGGCTCTCCCAGCTCATGCTCACGGGCAGTCACCACTTCAGAGTCAGATTCATACTGCCCTGGCTCTCCCGGCTCCTGCTCACGGGAGGTCACACACACAGCCCTAAACAAGGTGCTGCTGTGCTGGGTCCCCATGAAGACTCATTGGCCTATTATGCTTCATATGTGTACGGCTCTTCTGCTTAACGGACCCCTGTTAGAAGTTGCTGATGAAAGCCGCTGGGGACCCTGGGGTATAACCCCGGCTGGAACTCCTCCTGGTTGTATTATTTCGGGTATGAGGTGTTCCATGTTGTCCAGACATCCCCTATGTTCATTTTAGGAAAAGTCTTCTGGCCTCACTGATCAGAGTTGACAGACCTGGACAATTTACTCTTGGCCTGCCTCCCGACAGTCAAGTCAAGTCACATTTATTTATATATCACATTTAAAAAACAACTCTTGTTGACCAAAGTGCTTTACATGTGTTATAACAGTAGCATACACTACATACAGGCTACATACTTATATACAAATAGCCCTCACTCAGAGGACATCAGGAAAGGCTTGGGAGAACAGATACGTTTTTAGACTAGACTTAAAGGAGTCGATGGCGGGGGCAGTTCTAATGGGGAGGGGGATGCTGTTCCATAGTCTAGGAGCTGCGACCGCAAAGGCTTGGTCGCCCCTGAGCTTATGCCTAGGCTGCGGGACATTCAGCAACCCCAAGTCGGCCGATCTGAGGGACCTGGAGGTGGTGTAGTGGGTGAGAAGACCTTTAATGTAGGTGGGTGCTAGCCCATTGAGGGCTTTGTACACAAAGAGGAGGGTCTTGAAATTCATTCGGAACCGCACAGGGAGCCAGTGGAGAGAGGCCAGGATCGGGGTGATATGGTCCCTTTTTCGGGTAGCCGTCAGGAGTCTCGCTGCGGCATTTTGGACCAGTTGCAGGTGGGACAGGGAAGATCGGCTGATGCCAGTGTAGAGGGAGTTGCAGTAAGTAGGCGGGAGGAGATAAATGTATGGATGATCTTTTCTAGGTCATCAAACTGGAGGAATTGTTTTATTTTAGCTATCCTCCGAAGCTGAAAGAAGCTAGCTTTTACCATGGCATTGACTTGTTTGTCAAACTTCAGTGCTGAGTCAAATATCACGCCAAGATTTTTAACGTGAGGTTTGAGTAGTGGGGTAAGGCTTCCAAAGCTGCCTGCTATCATTTTGATTGAGTCCGAGGGGCCGAGAAGGATGACCTCAGACTTACTCTCGTTTAGTTGGAGGATGTTCTGGGCCATCCAGCACTTTATATCCTTGAGGCAGCAGGTAAGGTTAAGCAGATTTGATTGTTTTTTCGGCTTCAGGGGGAGGTACAGTTGTGTATCGTCTGCGTGGCAATGGAAGGAAATGCCGTGCCTTTCAATGACTTGGCCTAAGGGGAGCATATACATGGAGAAGAGAATGGGGCCAAGGATGGAACCCTGTGGAACCCCACAGCAGAGGCTAGCTGGGGAGGAGAAAGAGTTGCCTATGTTAGGAGAGAAACTCCTACCTTTGAGGTAGGAGATGAACCAGCTGAGGGCAGTGCCATCAATACCAACCCCGTACAGGAGTGGCCACAGCGCTTTAAAGCACCGGAGTTGCTGATGCTACTGAACTGCCGGTGGCTCTAAAGTCGGCGTCTCCAAATCCGTCGTCATCCGCTGACCGCAGCTACGAGTTCATCATGAGGGTATTTTCTCCCTACTTTTGAGAACAAGCAAGGCTGGCAGAACGTCCTCCGCCACAACCTCAACCTTAATCAGCTGTTGTTTCGTTAAATGCCTTGACATTACGATGACCCTGGCAAGGGTAATTACTGGATTCTGGACCTGACCAGCGAAGACGTGAATTTTTTCAAGAGGGGACTTTGCCTTTCGATGTCTGGACTGAGCTCCTTGCACCATTCACACACCCTCTTAATTACTCCAGCACCGCCTCCAGTTTTTTGAACCAGGCTCCCAGTTATAGCTTGGGATAATTCTGCATAGAATGTCCTTTGCTTACATTTGTACAGCAGTTTTTAAAATGAAATAAATCCCTTGGTGAGCATAGAATAATGCTCAGTGTTTGTGGATCCGGGGTGGAGCAGATGGCTAGCGGGGATATCTCTCGCCCATTGTTGAAGGGAAACAGTGAACCCTTGCTCCATCAGCTTGCTTCCCATCCCTGCATTACACGCAGGCGGTGTAGCAGCAGAACGGGCCCGGGATGCGTTCTCTCCGACCCCTATCCACCTCCACATGCGGACTGACCACAGGTAGGTTTACTCTATAGGCGATATACTCGCCTTATTTTCATTATTTTAATTTCCCCTTAGGAAAATGTCCCTGTTGGCTCCTGTAACCAGCCTTATGGGACCTAAGCAAAACTGCAGCGTTTAAAACACTTACCTGCGGGTGTTTTACTTACCGCTGGTGGAGCTGCGCTCTCCAGCCTGTCGGTGCGCCAAACGTGACGGACGTAATGACGCGCAGACGCTCTGGCGGGCCTTCTTCACGTAGTCATTCACGTGACTCCGAAGTAAAATAAAATTTAACATAAACATTCACCACAGAGGTCCCCACATTCCTCACTGTGATGGAAGGCAATAAAGTCCAATCTCTCCCTCTTTATTCTCCGCGATTGGGGCTGTCAAAGCTCCCGCAATCGCCGATCTGAGGCCATCGTGTCGGGGTGATGGAACTCCCTCTTCGGGACGGTGGAAACTCACCACGGCTTGGAGCCCCGACACACTATCTAACCAGGGACCACGATGTTTAAACCGGGCTCCAAGATGTTAAAGTCTACAGCGCCACGGTTGGACCTCTCCACAGTCGATCCCCGGCAAGGGCATCACATCACCACAGTGGTAAGTCCGCGGCGTGCCTGCGTTGAAGCGCCGGGTCAGTCTCCAGGAAAGGCCGCACCGCCTTTGCTACTGGATGTTTCCAGTAATGGGAGAGTCTGGAACTAGAGGACACAGCTTCAGAATAAAAGGTTGTTCATTCAAAATGGAGATGAGGAAGAATTTCTTTAGCCACGGGGTGGTGAATCTGTGGAATTCATTGCCACAGACGGCTGTGCAGGTCAAGATATTTGGTATTTTTAAGGCAGAGATTGATAGGTTCTTGATTTGGAAGGGTGTCAAAGGTTACGGGGAGAAGGCTGGATATTGGGGTTGAGAGGGAAAAATAGATTGGCCATGATTGAATGGCAGAATAGACTTGACAGGTTGAATTGCCTAATTCTGCTCCTATGTCTAATGGTCTTATGGCCTGAAGTATGTTGCAATAGCTCATCATCATGAGGACACAGCCTTTTCCAGTACGTATGCAGTGAACAGCTATGCAATGGGATGTAAAGGAATGAGTGGTGCAATGGTACGAAGGGTAGTGCTGCTGCCCCACAGTTCCAGTGACCCAGTTTCAAACCTGATCACTGGCGCTTGGAGTTTATAATTTCTCCATGTGGGTTTCCCTTGGGCTTCAGTTTCCACCCACATACCAAAGACCATAGTTGAAAGGTTAATTAGTTACTATGAATTGCCCCGACTGCAAATGGGTGTTTGGAGAATCAATATGGTGTTGATTGGTTAGGTTGCAGACCATAAATGGGGGAATTACTCTGAGATCTGAGATTACTCTTGGCGCATGGTGGCACAGCGGTTGAGTTGCTGCCTTACAGTAGCAATGTTACAAAATTTTGAGATTTAAAAAATCAAGTCTGCAATTTATCCCATCAGATAAAGCATAAAAAGAAGTTTAATTTGACACCTACTTTACTTTCATATCTTCAGTATTAAGAAAGTTATGGCCATTTTCATACTCGGAAATTAGCATCTTGTTCCCCATTGCCTTTCAATTGACTTAACTCAAAAGCTGTGATCTGGAAAAGTTAAAAGCCCATAACTTTCTTAAAAATTAAGAGAACTCAATGAAATTTTCAGTTATTATAGATTGAAGCATTCTGAAACAAATGTGAAACAATCTTACTTGGATGACCTGAAATGAAAGCATATAATTAGTTAGTTATCTAATTGTAGCTAATTACAAAATTCAATGAGTAGATCTAAACATCTATCCATTTCTTAAGAAAAGATAAACTTTTTTTTAAATTGCCTAAGTGTCCAAATAACATTCCCACAATAATCCACAATATAACATAATTTTAAAATCTCATTTTCATGAATTTCTGGGCCAAATGGAAGGAATTTAGTGTTTGATTCCTGTAAATTAATGGCCATTTACATCAACTAGCGAGTGGGTTTTAGTGGAATGTGGTGGATTGGAACGTTGCGGTTAGCGGTGAAGTCAGGAGGAAAAATATTGTTTGTTCATACATTTTTTGGGACCCCATTTCGCAACATAAAAATATTATTAAAGCCTCCCGAAAAACCAACTTTTAATATAAAAATAAACTATTTACCTTTTCTTCTCCCCTACGCAAAATCCTTCCGGTTGTCGGTGCTCATGGCTTTTGAAGGTGATTTTTAAATTACTCTAGTTAATAAATAATTTAGAGTAATTTAAAAATACCTTCATTCATGAAATGTCGGAGCGATTTTTCTTCCGCAACGAAATCGCCCGACATTCATCGATTTTCCAGGTGTTGAAAAATGGCACTTTAAGCCCGCCCCCCTCTGAAAGGCGCCAAAGTCGCGCACACGGGGAGCGGCAGAACTGCAGCGCTGCTCAAGGTAAGTTTTGCAACATACCTACTTACAGCGCCAGAGACCCGGGTTTGATCCTGACTCTGGTTATGTCTATACAGAGTTTGTACATTCTCCCTGTGACCGCGTGGGTTTTCTTCCGAGATATTCGGTTTCCTCCCACCCTCCACCCACGTAGGTAATTTGGCTTGGTAAAATTGTAAATTGTCTCAAGTGTGTGCAGGATAGTGTTAGTGTGGGAATCACTGGTTGGTGCAGACTCGGCGGGCCTGTTTCCGCACTGTATCTCTAAACTAAACTAAACTAATCTCCCGGAGATTTGATGGGCTGAATAGCCTCCTACATTGTAGGAATTAAGAGGAGCCAACCTGGGCAGTCTTTTGCAGGTTTGGTTGCAGAATTTTAATAGGGGATACTGCAGATGGCCGTGGAGAATGATCTTGAGCAGCTCTGGGCCTTGAGTTGTCAGTAGAGGCATGTACCACCTAGTGGGTGGCACCACCACAGAGAGTGAGACTTCACATATGCCCTGCAGCCGAGAAGGAGAGAGAAGTAAACTGATGGGTTTACATCCATCCAGATGGCGAGAGTACACTCTGTGACCACTGGACATGCTCATTATTGGTGTACATTAAACTGGTATCACACAGAACATTCTACCCCACAATATAAGCATGCAGATTTCGGATTCCACCAGTTAACTAAGTACAACTGAAATGAAACCTCAATGTTAATAATGATAATCGTAAAATTATTGAATTGTTGTGTAATCAATATTCTGATTAATTTGCACTAATTAGAACCATTCATTAATTTAGCCTTGATAGCATGGTGGCACAACGATGCAGTTGCTGCCTTGCAGCACCAGAGACCCGGATTCAATCCTAATCCTATGGGTGCTGTCTGTACGGAGTTTGGCTTTACTCAAGCCAAGGGTGAACTGCAGGGAGAAGCCTGAATCCTTCGAGACCAGGACAGAACAGTCAGGACCACCACTTGAGATCACCAGAGCCACTGCATTTGCATCCTGAAATAGTTTTTTTGGTTTAGTCTAGAGATATAACATGTAAACATGCCCCTCGGCCCAGCAAATCCACACCGACCAATATGCTAGTTCTATGTTATCCCATCCTGCACCTCACTAGGGGCAATTTATAGAAGCCAACTAAGCTACAAACCTGTGCTTTTTGGAATGTGGGAGGAAACCAGAGCACCCAGAGAAAACCGTGACCTGCGTGTGTTTTCTCTGGAAGCTCCAGTTTCTTCCCACACTCCATAGACATACAAGTTGGTAGGTTAATTGGCTTGGTAAAATTGTAAATTGTGCCTTGAGTGTGTGGGATAGTGTTAGTGTGGGGGATCACTGGTTGGCACGGAGTCGGTGGACCAAAGGGCCTGTTTCGGTGCTGTATCTCTATACTAAAATACATATATATTTTTGCTTACCATTTAGCTCTCACCCTAAAGTAGATTTAACCAAATAAAAGTGATTAAAAGAGAACAAAGGACCACCAAAATGGGGCAGGAATAGACCATTTGAATTTTTGAGCTCACATCACTGTTCAATAGTTTTACAGCTGATCTTTTCGCTCCATACCATTTATTTATTATTCTCCACATCTCTCAATGCTTATAATGCCCAGAAATCTATTGAACCCTGTTTTCAATCTCAGCCTACAGAGCATATTGGGTGGAGATTTACAATCATTACCCTTTGACTTAAATAAAATTCTTAATCTTGATCTTTAAAAGGCCTGTCACTTATTGTGACTTCTTGTTAACACCTCAGCAAGGAAATCATCCTCCCCGTGTCTCCCCGTCATTGCCGTCTTAGAGTTATGCATCTAAGTCTGAAATCAGTTTTCAGGAATCTGTGAAAACGTGGGTAAAACTACATTTGCCTCCCTGTCTGCTAAACCTTCTACATACAGCAACCGGACAATAATTCCACCAAAGTGGCCGAATTGAATTGGTTTGGAAGATGATGTAATATTATTTTAAAAAGCTGTCATTAATGTACCCAGAGATACAACCTCACAATCTGATTAACTCCTCAGTTTATACCTTGCTTCAGATATAATGCCCTGAAGCAGGAAATTTCTCTCTTGTGGCATTTCTCATGATGGAGCGGGATACAGAGCTGTATTCGGATTTTTTGCCCTCTGACCGAGGGTGATCTACAGACTTCAAGCTGCTCCTGGAGTTCTCATAAATCCTATGCTGTGTGGATGGGCGAGGATGATTCCCTCTTCTCCTTCCCACAAGGAAGGAGACGTTTTTCCCATATGGAAAACACAATTTCTATTAAAAGGCCTGTAGTGGGTCAGCCCCTTTAGTCTGTGCTTTTGAAATCCATGGGATGGTTGACGAGAAGCAAGAATCTGTCTCTAGTCATCAACATTTAAACATATCAACTAATAAGAGAAGTGTTAGAAAACTTGCAGCAGTAAATGCGGAGAAATTAGTTGTGATTGATGGTCGTTACAATGTTTTAAATGTTATCAGTTCACGTTACCATGAATGTGTTTGCTGGCAATTGTAAAAATGTGCTGTCTGGCTGTTTCAGATGGCCGATTATTCATGCTGTATCTACTAAATATGTTTGGCAATTAAATCCAAACAATTTTATTTTAATGTTGTTCTATTGCAACAAAATGTAGGACCATGAAATTGAAGCAGCAGCTAAAGTAAATGAAAATGTTTCATATTCTTTTGTATGCTATGCAAACGTAAAAAATATCTTATCTTTGTTACAAGCTGTCCCCAGGTTATGAAAGCCCAACAAGGATGCTTGTACATGCGATCGATCTCCCATAATGTTACATTCAAATGTCTGACGTATGTACATACATACGTTCATTACTACAACCGGCAGAAATAGATTCCAGTCTCTCTTTTAGCAATTGTTATTTCAAATCGGTGTTATGCGCTCACCATGCTATTCAATGCAATTCAATACTGTAGAGGTATGGTTACCATATCAAGTGATTTTATGTATTTTCTGACTGTTGGACAAATTATCTTACAAGCGGGTGTAAAAACTGAACCTGTTCATTACTCGGGAACAATTTTAGGATCACTGCAAATGTAATGGTGGATGTGGGGAGCTGTGGTTTTCTGGGATGGGAAAGTTAAATTAGCTGGAATCCAAATGGTAGAAGAAATTCCATAACCTAATAGTCTGTTCTCCCAAATCAGTTCAGTTTAGGTCACAAACAAACCCTGGTCAAAATGTTCTCTGCCACTGAAAGCTAACATACAGATGCGGCAGGCAGATCGGAAGGCAAATGGTATTTAGGGTGATTTTATTGCAAGACAACATGCGTGCAAAATTAAGGATGTCTCACTCCAATTATATCTGAGCTGTCAGTGGTCCTGGGTGTGTGTAAAGATGCTTGAGCTGGTAGGTGATGTATTGCATTTGCCGGATTACTTTGGATGAAGGATTGAACTTCATTCAGTCATAAAGCTCGCCTGCAATCTGATGAGGAAATCTAGTAGAGTTCTCCGACAGTCTGGTGGGAGATGCAATAAGAATCCCTGATCCCTGATTTATTTTAATCGAGGATGAGCAAGAGAATTAAATTTCCTCGATAGGTACCAGCAGGTACATCAGATTTTCCTGATCATTCATGGAAAGAGGAGGCGGCATCATTTCCCTGTGTGTCAGTTGATGCTGCAGTGCAATTCCCTGCTGATTCAGTGAGGTAATGCAACCTCTGTCACTGGTTTGTAGGAAAAGCTTCATTTCTTGCCATTCAATAAAGCATCTGTCAAGTATTCCACAGGTGCATAGGAAAGCAATATTTATAATCGTTTACGGATGGGTTCTGAAAATTCAATATATGGACCTCAAGGGGAGCTTTTGGAAATTAATTTTCAAAGGGGTAATCGCAGTGCATTTAGATTGTCACCCTTTCACACGTGTTGGCTGGGCAAGAACACCAGTCTCTAAAATGTTTAACTGCGGTTAATTAATCTTCTCCCTTACAGATGATCATGGGCACTCGCTTCCTCACAACAATAACAAGAGCTTTACAGATCTCATGAGAAGATCTGCATTGGGATCTTTCAACACTTTCAACACTTTGAGATATTTGCCGTCTATATCAGGAGTTTTCTTCCTTTGTTTGACATTGATTTTATTCCCAGAGAATGAAAGTTCAAGATATATTTCAATTATATGTGTGAGCTATCCCACAGTGTTGATCTATGGAACTACTTATATGTTCCTTGGCAATAACATTCATTAGGATATAACTGTAGAGGGAATTGTTTTAAAATTTACAGAAGACAACAAAATAGGAGATATACCATTTCTTAGAAAATGGAAGAAAACTGCAATGCCTCATTTTAAAATAGACACAACGATCTGGAGATGCTGTTTTACCAAAAATAGACACAGTGCTGGAGTAATTCAGCGGGTCAGGCAGCATCTCTGGAGAACATGGATAGGTGACAAACTGAAGCATTGTCCTGACCCTAAACATTACTATCCATGTTCTCCAGAGATGCTGCGTGAACTGTTGAGTTACTCCAGCACGTTGGGAGCTGGATTGCAGCTGTTGAGTGGTACATATTAAAATAGTAAGATTAAACGAGAACTTACCAGTTTAAAGTTTGATCTTTATTTTATGAGGAGTTAGGTTGAGGGATTACGTGAAGACCCCGCCAGCACGCATGAGCGACATTCTTCAAAGCAGCGGTGTGAAATCACAAATAACAGGTTGACTAAATATAGTAAGATAAGAGAACTAAAATACCAGTTGCCCTTTATAATAGAGGGTTGGGAGCGGAGGGCACGTAATCCCTCAACAAAGGGTTGGCAAAGGGTTTTATCTAAAAAGTTTGGATCGTTCGTTTGACCATCCTGCAGCCTCTAGGATGTGGTCCCGCGAAACTTCTATCCCCTGCTGCTGATATTATTGCAGCCTAGGTGGAGTGAGACTTGAATGTCAGTGTTCACTCCTGTATCCCAGAACCCATTTTAACCACCTGGAGATGGTCTGTAGTGATATTCTCTTATGAGGCTTTATGTCTCTAACAATCATTGCTAATTCAGGTCTCTAGGGCTCTAGTGACCTTAACATACTGGTGTAGTGTGTGGCCACACACAACCGAAGGTCCATGGGATATGCCAACAATTCTTGTTTGAGTTCTGATGTCCTTGGTGTATTCTGCTGATTAAATCATAAACATAGATACAATTTTGCCTGTAGAAATAATCGTCCTGACCAGTCACGGCTATGCAAATACTGGACCTGTTGCGCTGAACTCAGTGCCATGAGCATAACCACTTGGTAAGTGAGTTTAACCAAGGACAGGGATGTTCCAATATCAACATCCCATGTCTCTGCGTACCTGACCTGGGAGATTTCGAGTTGAAGATACCCTTCATAATCTAGATATCAGAAGGTGAGACCCGACAGAGTGGATTCTGCTCCCCGCAGCCAATATGATGAGGAGGCACGTTGGGCACAGTAAATTGGCACTTTATTAATGATTGTCAAACCCCATATAGAACTGAACTTCAAGACGTCAGTCATCCATGCCAAATTATATGTAATAATAGTATAAAACAAAATACCCATCTCCTTATGAGGGAAGTACTGCTGATTTGGTGTTATCCCTGCAATTGCAGTGAGCACGTCCATGGTTTGGTTTAACAATCCGAGCCGCAGGAACGGTCTTCCCAGTCTGCAAGTCAATTAATTGATTATGTTATGCAGAGGATCATTTCCCGAGTCACGACTAACCAGCAATTTTGTGCCTGGAAGTAATCATATAAGGTTCTATCATCATTCCAAACATCAGCGGGAACCATGGCTGTATAGGCAACATCAGCGGGAACCATGGCTGTATAGGCCAGTCAGGCACTACGAAAAAGCCTGAAGCGGGAAATTGCTGAATTTGCAAGGCCTGTCTGATGAGGTAAAATGGAGGAGGACAAAAGAACATTCCTCCCCAGTGTAGCGAGAATGCATCCATCGCCACTGATATGCCACGTATTTTGCAATTTTTGATTGAGCCTGGATGCAAACATCTCGATCTTTTGGTGTTCCATCGAGCCCACAATGTCCTTAAATACTTGCGATCCAACATCCATTCTGTGTTGTCATTGAGTTTACATGATGATACACCAATGCCAAATGAAGTTAGGTAAACTATCACCGGATACTTTGACTTGATTGCACCCATGTGATTAACATATAACAGCACCAGAGTGTATCAAGTTAGACTTGAGCATGCAGATTACGCATATTCGTACAAACCTTTAATCCACAGAATGCACCTAGTGTGTATAGGTAGTTGATACTATATAACTGAACAATTGGTAACTCATGCAAACCCATCCGCCTCCGAAACTAAAGATGGTATTAGTAATTATCCATCTTTGAGAAATAGCATCAGTTAGTAATTCACTGAAGAGTTACTGATGAAGGTTAGTGGAGCAATGCTAAATACTGTTTGTCCAGCATGGTGACTTCGATAGTTTCAGCTGGGAATAGCATCGGTCTGGTAGCAATGACCTACATGATACATGTGAGCTTGCTCCTTTTTATGCTGTATAGCTCTGATGATGCAAAGGCGCAAATAGCACAGCTGAAAGCCAATATATTGCCAAACAGAGAAAATTTAATAGAGTTAAAGGTAAATCCTAATACTCAATAATTTCAGTTGGTATCAACTTAAATTTAACTGGATGGATGAGAACCCAATTTCTAAAATATAGTTTGTGGCTGATACCGCTAATTTGGTAAAATACAGCGTTTTAGAACATTATCCAGATGCGCCATAACAATAGCTTTTAGCTCTGTGCAGCCGAAGTACTGGTTTAGTTATTTGGTAAATAACCTGGGAGCTGAAGTTAGCCCATTTTGCAATGCTTTTGACTGTATCATTGCCCCATCCAGCTAAATTTCAAATACTACCGGTGAGCCCTGTGGGTGGAAATTGTTCCTCTGTTGTTAGACAGTAATGAAGTTTCCTATTCAGAAATGTCTATATAGCACATGCGAGTTGAACCGGTATCTTCCACTGTGACAATGAGCGGCCCGCAACTGCGGCCTGTCTTGAAAGGGAACTCTGTCTCGCTTGCATAAAACAAGTGTAGATTTACCAACTTGTAAATGGTCCACATACCTCATATTCCAGAAGAACCAGACCCACCTACCTTCATGGTTATTGGTGGTCTTGTGGTAAGCCCAAAGGCCCCTGCTGCGGGTTCTATTTCTGTCCCAGATTTGGAGAGTAGGATTCCTGGGGTGCGTGGACACAATCCCCTGAGAACCAGTTTGGGCCTTGGCCTGAAAGACCAGAAAAACTGTGCCCAGTTTTGACGCTGCCACCAGCTTCAGTGAAACGCTTGCTGTCGATAGAGGCGTGGGGTGTGTTGTTGCCATGGTACCTTGATAAGCCGGACAACTTTAATTCTTCATCCGGGTCTTACTTGTTTGGGCAGGTTCTCTGAAGTGAGGATTCGGCAGCTGGACATTGCTGGCCTTACTTGAACCTGCAGATTTGGAATGTAGGCAGGTCCAATGGTGTTCTTCTGGAAGCAGTTCATTTTGAAGTGTGTATTGTACCCCCACATAGCGCTGTTCACTGTTGGTCCTTTCAGGAACAATTTTGCAGGTACATGGTATCTCGCAGCCAGCACCTGTTCTTGTAATGATGTGGCTGCTGCTTTACGAGGGAACTCTGACCTCCAGGTTTCTTCATTAGCAAAGGTCTTGATGCCATGCCAGAAATTTCTGGAACCTCACGCTTGTACTCCAGTATGTTCCCTGGACATACTTCCGAGTCCTCCACTCCATGCGGGATAAACGGCCACTGTCGTTATCCGCAGGCGGTGAATCTTCCAGCCCTGTCGAGTCTCCGGGCTGATCCGTGGCGGTATACTTCTGCTGATACGCCATTCCATGGACCATATCAGGATGGAGCATTAGTGGGATGAGCGCTCTACTGACGTTATCCATGCTCCACATGGGTGAAAAAACGTCCGCGGACGTACCCATGTCGGAGGGGAACCCTCCTGGCCTACCCAGGCCTTTCAGACTCCGTTGAACCTTTCTGGGCTGCCAGAGTCTGAAAAAATGCTGTCGGCTATCTGCACTTCTGCGGTCTGCAGCCATGTCTTCCACACGGTCCCTGCAGCCGGTTATTCCCGAGCCGGGTTCACCCCGCGGGTTGGTCTTCCTCACGGTCCCCGCGGCCAGGTTTCCCCGAGCCGGGTTCATCCCGCAGCTTGTGTCTTCCAAGCAGTCCCTGCGGCTGGGTTTTCCCGAGCCGGGTTCACCCCGCGGTTTTCCTTCCACGCGGTCCCCGCGGCCAGGTTTTCCCGAGCCGGGTTCACCCCGCGGTTTGCATGCTACGCGGTCCCCGCGGTCGGGTTTCCCCGAGCCTGGTTCACACCGCGGCTTGACTCTTGCTGTCCCAGGTTCCCCGTGGATTCCAATCTCCGTGGTTACCACAGCCGGGATTCCCTCGCGGTCCCTGAAGACGGGTTTCTCCTCAAAGGTTGTGGAGGGGTTCCTCCCCCAGAACCGGGCATCCTCGCAATTTTCGCAGCCGGGATTTCCCCACGGTGTAGGGGATTCCGCGATGTCTCCAGCAGGAACTCTATAAGAGCTTCCTGCAAGGAGAAAACAGACCTGGAATTAAGTTGAAAAACTTACTTTCAGGTTTGAAACTTACCGCTGGTGGAGCAGCGCTTCCCCAGCCTGTTGTTGCGCAATGCGGTAGACGATATGTGACTCCGAAGTAAAATAGGAATTGGGGTGGGATTGGTGGATTTTGACGGCAGGGCATTACCTTAGTACTACCCGATATTTCAGTCCGTGTAGCCAGAGGTGTGGTTATATTACAGTGTATATTACAGCCTGCTAACAAACAAAAGTACTATGCACCCTTTCAGATACAACATAATGTTTAATTTTTAATGCTAGGAGCTTTGTAAGAAAGGTGGATGAGCTTAGAGTCTGGATAGACACCTGGAAGTATGACGTTGTGGCGATCAGTGAAACATGGTTGCAGGAGGGCTGTGATTGGAAACTAAATATTCCAGGATTTCGTTGCTTCAGGTGTGATAGAATTGGAGGGGCAAGAGGTGGAGGTGTTGCATTGCTAGTCAGGGAAGATATTACAGCAGTGCTTTGGCAGGGTAGATTGGAGGGCTCATCTAGGGAGGCTATTTGGGTGGAACTGAGAAGTGGGAAAGGTGTAGCAACACTAATAGGGGTATATTATAGACTGCCAAATGGGGAACGAGAATTGGAAGAGCAAATATGTAAAGAGATAGCAGATATTAGTAGTAAGCACAAGGTAGTGATTGTGGGAGATTTCAACTTTCCACACATAGACTGGGAAACACATTCTGTAAATGGGCTGGATGGTTTGGAGTTTGTAAAATGTGTGCAGGATAGTTTTTTGCAGCAATACATAGAGGTGCCTACTAGAGGAGGGGCAGTGCTGGACCTCCTGTTAGGAAATGAGACGGGACAGGTGGCGGAGGTATGCGTTGGGGAGCACTTCGGGTCCAGTGATCACAATACCATTAGTTTCAATATAATTATGGAGAAGGACAGAACTGGGCCTAGGGTTGAGATTTTTTATTGGAGAAAGGCTAACTTTAACGAGATGCGAGATGATTTAAAAGGAGTGAACTGGGACATTTTGTTTTATGGGAAAGATGTAGAGGAGAAATGGAGGACATTTAAAGGGGAAATTTTAAGAGTACAGAATCTTTATGTTCCTGTTCGGTTGAAAGGAACCAGTAAAAATTGGAAAGAGCCCTGGTTTTCAAGGGAAATTTGACATCTTGTTCGGAAAAAGAGGGAGATCTACAATAATTATAGGCAGCATGAAGTAAATGAGGTGCATGAGGAGTATAAGGAATGTAGAAAGAATCTTAAGAAAGAAATTAGAAAAGCTAAAAGAAGATATGAGGTTGCTTTGGCAAGTAAGGTGAAAGTAAATCCAAAGGGTTTCTACAGCTATATTAATGCCAAAAGGATAACAAGGGATAAAATTGGTCCATTGGAAAGACCGAGTGGACAGCTATCTGCAGAGCCAAAAGAGATGGGGGAGATATTGAACAATTTCTTTTTTTCGGTATTCACCAAGGAGAAGGATATTGAATTATGTGAGGTAAGGGAAACTAGTAGAGTAGCTATGGATACTATGAGTTTCAAAGTAAAAGAAGTACTGACACTTTTGAAAAATATAAAAGTGGATAAGTCTCCAGGTCCTGACAGGATATTCCCTAGGACATTGAGGGAAGTTAGTGCAGAAATAGCCGGGGCTATGACAGAAATATTTCAAATGTCATTAGAAACGGGAATAGTCCCCGAGGATTGGCATACTGCGCATGTTGTTCCATCGTTTAAAAAGGGTTCTAAAAGTAAACCTAGCAATTATAAACCGGTTAGTTTGACTTCAGTGGTGGGCAAATTAATGGAAAAGATACTTAGAGATAATATATATAAGTATCTGGATAAACAGGGTCTAATTAGGAACAGTCAACATGGAAGGTCATGTTTGACTAATCTTCTTGAATTTTTTGAAGAGGTTAGTAGGGAAATTGACGAGGGTAAAGCAGTGGATGTTGTCTATATGGACTTCAGTAAGGCCTTTGACAAGGTTCCTCATGGAAGGTTGGTTAAGAAGGTTCAACTGTTGGGTATAAATGCAGGAATAGCAAGATGGATTCAGCAGTGGCTGAATGAGAGAAGCCAGGTAATGGTGGATGGCTGTTTGTCGGGTTGGAGGCAGGTGACTAGTGGGGTGCCTCAGGGATCTGTGTTGGGTCCTTTGTTGTTTGTCATGTACATCAATGATCTGGATGAAGGGGTGGTAAATTGGATTAGTAAGTATGCAGATGATACCAAGATAGGTGTTGTGGATAATGAAGAGGATTTCCAAAGTCTACAGAGTGATTTAGGCCAGTTGGAAAAATGGGCTGAAAGATGGCAGATGGAGTTTAATGCTGATAAATGTGAGGTGCTACACCTTGGCAGGACAAATCAAAATGGGACGTACATGGTAAACGGTAGGGAATTGAAGAATACAGTTGAACAGAGGGATCTGGGAATAACCGTGCATAGTTCCTTGAAGGTGGAATCTCATATACATAGGGTGGTAAAGAAAGCTTTTGGTATGCTAGCCTTTATAAATCAGAGCATTGAGTATAGAAGCTGGGATGTAATGTTAAAATTGTACAAGGCATTGGTGAGACCAAATCTGGAGTATGGTGTACAATTTTGGTCGCCCAATTATAGGAAGGATGTCAACAAAATAGAGAGGGTACAGAGGAGATTTACTAGAATGTTGCCTGGGTTTCAACAGCTAAGTTACAGAAATAGGTTGAATAAGTTAGGTCTTTATTCTCTGGAGCGCAGAAGGTTAAGGGGGGATTTGATAGAGGCCTTTAAAATGATGAGAGGGATAGACAGAGTTGATGTGTACAAGCTTTTCCCTTTGAGAATAGGGAAGATTCAAACAAGAGGACATGACTTTAGAATTAAGGGACGGAGGTTTAGGGGTAACATGAGGGGAACTTCTTTACTCAGAGAGTGGTAGTGGAGAATAAGCTTCCAGTGGAAGTGGTGGCGGCAGGTTCATTGGTATCATTTAAAAATAAATTGGATAGGCATATGGATGAGAAGGGTATGGAGGGTTATGGTATGAGTGCAGGCAGGTGGGACTAAGGGAAAAAAGTTGTTCAGCACGGACTTGAAGGGCCGAGATGGCCTGTTTCCGTGCTGTAATTGTTATTTGGTTATATGGTAATGTTATTCACAATACATGTAGATTCAGAATACAAATAGCTTTGAATCCTCTTGTCACAGAAATGGATGTAGCCCCTAACTGTCCTACTATACAAAAGATGTTCAAGCAAGCATTCTCCATTGCAGAAATAGAGGTATAATCAAACTGAAATACTAAGTATTTGTCAAAGTTAACATTAAGATAATTGCTTCCTACCTTTTAATTGTAGATTTAAAGTTGCTGCAAATCATAAATAAGGGTGAACACTCATCCCTTCCCACCCAAACCACCCCCTCCCCAGGTCCCTTCCCCTGCAACCGCAGAAGATGCAACACCTGTCGCTATACCTCCTCCCTCAATGTCCAGGGACCCTGACAGTCCTTTCAGGTTAGGCAGAGGTTCACTTGCACCTCCTCCAACCTCATCTATTGTATCTATTGTTCAAGATGTAGACTCATACATCGGCGAGACCAAATGCAGACTCGACGATTGTTTCGCAGAACACCATCGCTCAGTGTGCGTGAACCCACCTGATCTCCTGGTTGCTGGACACTTTAATTCTCTTTCCCATTCCCACACAGACCTTTCTGTACTAGGTCTCCTCCATTGTCAGAGTGAGGCTAAGTGCAAATTGGAGGAACAGCATCTCATATTTAGCTTACAGCCCAGTGGTATGAATATTGAGTTCTCTCACTTCAGGTAGCCCCAGCATTCCCTCTCTCTCTCTCCCTCCCTCACTCAAGTCACACTAGCTTCTCAATGTCACCTTACAAACAGCTAACAATGGCCTGTTTCCTTATCATCGTTACTTTTTTTGCATATATTTCAGTCGTTGTTCTTTATCTCTCCACATCACCATCTATATCTCTCATTTCCCTTATCCCTGACCAGTCTGAAGAAGGGTCCTGACCCAAAACGTCATCCATTCATTCCCTCCAGAAATGATGCCTGTCCCGCTGAGTTACTCCAGCTTTTTGTGTCTATTTTCTGGTAAAACTAGTGTTCATTTGGGTGAAAGAGTGGTATCTCCTGCAGGTATATGGGGATGGGCTGGTGGGGGCACAAGAATCTGTCAATGTGAACTCTAGCTTTGTAGCTGGAATTAGCTGATCACAATCAAGGTCTGCCATGACCATCTGGAGTTCCTGGTTACAAGCCATTTCAAATCTTCTCCCCATTGCCATACCAAGCTGCCTGTCTTCAGCCTTCTCCATTACCAGAATGAGGTCGAACACAAACTAGAGGAACAGCACCTCATATTCCGTCTTGGTGGTGAACAATCCAATAGCATAACCACTGAATTACTCAATTTGAGGTCTCCTGCCCCCCCACTCTCCCTTTCCCGCTACTTCAGATCCATAGGTAATCTCAATCACACCCTTCTTCTCAATGCCAGTCCCTTATCATTATCTTTCAGTTCCCTCATCCACTCTATCTGTCCGACACCCACATACTCCAGCCACTGAGTACCTTCCCCCCACCGTTCCCATCTGACCATCCTACCTCCATTATTTTGTTTCAAGCTTCATCTTCCTTTTCCGTCAAATTCCATCTTCTACAGCTCTTTGTTGCCTCCACCTATCCCCTCCCATCCTCTGACTATTCCCACCCTTCACTTCCGCACCTATCTCCATCTGCCAATAAACCCTTTCCCCACCTGGATTCATCTGTCGCTTCCTCTCGCCACCTCTTGCCACACCCTTAACCCTATACTGGCAATCTCTGCATGGAAGGCCTGACAATACTGAAGTGGAAAGATTTGTTTTTTTTGGATGTGAGCCATTATCACTATTTCCTCAGAAATATAATAAACTGGATTTTTTACATAAGTTGACAAAATTTGCACGAGTGTTTTGGCACTCTACTTTTATTAACCTTGTTTATTGTTACCACCCTGTATGACAGGCTGACCACAAATTAAGACGAATCAAAGTAGGCCAAGATACATAAGTGCAAGAAAAGGTATTCTGTAGTTCAGTGCATTCTTTTCAAAGATTATACAAATAACCCAATGAAGAATTATATTCAGTTTATATAATCTCCTGAAGGGAGAATGTGAAATTCCTCTGTCTTCCAAACTAGCATTTGGACAGAATGAGCCTCTACAAATCTACAATTAAATAAGTTGTCAGGCGATGGTGGAAAGTTAAATTATGATGGCATGTAGTTTAGATTGCACCATAGATTTTCTTTGTATTGGTGAAATATTTATGAGAGAATAGGTGGAGCAATAGTGAAGTACAAAGATTACAGTTGTGCAGTTGGTGGGGGGTTTTTCAATAAAACAGTCTGTATTAAACCAAAGCTGTTTTTCACATACAATGAATCAAAATGAAATGCAAAGCAACAGAATAATATTAGTTTTTAAAAGCTGACCTAGATTCCTTTGAATAATCTTCAGATTCAGGTTACGAGATCAAAAAGATAGCTAAAGCAGAAAGTTATAGCAAATTAAATCAGAAACAAAGAATTCATTTTCTGAATGTGGACTTCATAATCTATCTGGTCTGTTAGCTATATTAAATCAATATGTTATTTTTATTTTCCAGCTTTTTTTAAACTCAAGCCAGAAACCCTAATTGCTCATAATTCTCAGCATGCATGGAGTAATATATTTCAGAACTGGAATACTTTGGGAGATCATTTGATTTAGAAATGATTTAGTCAGGATATAATAAAACAGCTACTTTCCTCTAAGTTGCCCTGAAATATTTCAAGGAAAGTCAACAAAAATTCCTTAAGTAACATAATTTTTCTATTTTTATATACATATCTTTATTATACAAGACAATCCAAGTATTTAATAGAAGCCATAGCAGACTGCATTATTTCATTGTGCTTTATATTTTTATACGTTTGCTGTTCATCAACCTCGAATAACATCCCTTACATTTATAATGGCCATTTCAATCCACAGAAGAATCATTGGATTATTCTGTCCACATCCACAACCCCCCGCTTCCTTCCTCACCTTCCACTTTCCTCATCATTGGGCTGCGTGTCCTTGCTCAGTAAGTACTGGCAGCCGTCCTTGAACTTTAAAGAACGTAAATAACGTTAACATGAAATTTGTTTGGGTCTTTCTCTGGACAGTTCATTGTCAATTAGGTGCCTGAGAGATCCTACGGACATGAAAATCCAAATTATTTTGTTTCCTACACCTAGTGTCGAGCTTCAGATGTGTTGCCTCATTTTGGTTGGTACTTCCCTCTTTCATGTTGATGTGCAAAATGGTATGCTACAATCTTTCCTCTGTGGATAAGGTGTATCCGTCAATGATCCAGACAGAAGTAGATGTGTATAGTGTGCTCTTCTTCACATATAAATGGTTGGTTAATATGACAACAGAGCATGATTTATATCACCCAGAAGCTATTGAGGTGACGGAGGAATGGAAGGAAATCCACATTAGGCAGCAAATTGTGTTGGGTAGACTGATGGGACTGAAGGCTGATAAATCCCCAGGGCCTGATCGTCTGCATCCCAGGGTACTTAAGGAAGTGGCTCTAGAAATTGTGGATGCATTGGTGATCAATTTCCAATGTTCTATAGATTCAGGATCAGTTCCTGTGGATTGGAGGGCAGCTAATGTTATTCCACTTTTTAAGAAAGGCAGGAGAGAGAAAACAGGGAATCGTAGACCAGTTAGCCTGGCGTCGGTGGTGGGGAAGAAACTGGAGTCAATCATAAAAGATGAAATAGCGGCACATTTGGATAGCACAGGTCGGTCCAAGTCAGCATGTATTTACGAAGGAGAAAACATGCTTGACTAATCTTCTGGAATTTTTTGAGGATGTCACTAGGGAAATGAACAAGGGAGAGCCAGTGGATGTAGTGTACCTGGACTTTCAGAAAGCATTTGATAAGGTCCCACATAGGAGATTAGTGGGCAAATTTAGGGTGCATGGTATTGGGGGTAAGTGTTGACGGATAGAAAATTGGTTGCCAGACAGGAAACACAGAGTAGGGATTAACGGGTCTCTTTCAGAATGGCAGGCAGTGAGTAGTGGGGCACCACAAGGCTCGAGGCTGGGACCGCAGCTATTTACAATATACATCAATGATTTAGATGAAGGGATTCAAAGTAACATTAGCAAATTTGCAGATGACACAATGCTGGGTGGCAGTGTGAACTGTGAGAAGGATGCTATGAGACTGCAGGGTGACTTGGACAGGTTGGGTGAGTGGGCAGATGCATGGCAGATGCAGTTGAATGTGGATGAATGTGAGGTTATCCACTTTGGTAGCAAAAACAGGAAGGCAGGTTATTATCTAAATGGTGTCAAGTTGGGAAAAGGGGAAGTACAACGGCATCTGGTACAAGGAAGTACAACGTCCTTGTTCATCAGTCAATGAAAGTAAGCATGCAGGTACAGCAGGCAGTGAAGAAAGCAAATGGCATGTTGGCCTTCATAACACGAGGAGTTGAGTATCGGAGCAAAGAGGACCTTCTGCAGTTGTATAGGGCCCTAATAAGACCACACCTTGAGTATTGTGTGCAGTTCTGGTCTCCTAATTTGAGGAAGGACATTCTTGCTATTGAGGAAGTGCAGCGTCGGTTCACAAGGTTAATTCCCGGGATGGCAGCACTGTCATATGCTGAGATAATGGAGCGACTGGGCTTGTATACTCTGGAGTTTAGAAGGATGAGAGGGGATCTTATTGAAACATATAAGATTATTAAGGGTTTGGATATGCTAGAGGCAGGAAACATGTTCCGATGTTGGGGGAGTCCAGAACCAGGGGCCACTGTTTAAGAATAAGGGGTAAGCCATTCACAACGGAGATGAGGACATACTTTTTTACACAGAGAGTTGAGAGTCTGCGGAATTGTCTGCCTCAGAGGGCAGTGGAGGTGGGTTCTCTGGATACTTTCAAGGGAGAGCTAGATAGGGCTCTTAAAGATAGCGGAGTCAGGGGATATGGGGAGAAGGAAGGTGCGTGGTACTGATTGGGGATAATCAGCCATGGTCACATTGAATGTCGGTGCTGGCTCGAAGGGCTGGCCTACTCCTTCACCTATTGTCTATTGTCTATTCTTTTTCTAATTGAAAGAAAAGAAACAGGCATATTATTGCAGAGTGAGAATCAAAATCAAATTAGGTTTCCCGAACAGTATATTGAAAATTTTAGTAAGCTTTATAGTAATTTGAATGCAATGGGATAGATGAAAGCATTGTTGAACAACAGGAAGAGAACTATGAGCAGATCACCTAACAAAGCTTTCATCCCGATGTACATGAGGATACTGTCCCACACCAGAAAATACGTTCCAATTTTTCACAGTACATATTACTATTTAAATTCATGTTTCATCTGTCACATCTAAAGAATGATACTACTTTATTCCAAATAAGCATCTCAGCGTTTTCAGTAAACATTTTTGGTGCAATGTTTTTGGCGAATGTATTAACATGAAGCAGTCTGTGTTCAGTCTGAAGTGATTTACTGGCTGCATGGAAAAGAAAAGACCCATTAGTGTTTGAAGTGACAGCTAAGTGACAAGCTGATAGCAATCATACGTAGCTTGCCAATATGTTAGTTAGTTTCCACAATTCATTTTGGAGAATTAAATAATGATGTTAGAACCCTTCATACAAAAGTGTATGTAAGGTGATCCATTTGAAATTACTGAGAGAAAGCTGTATTATAATTTTAATTCAACTAAACTACGCGCGACTACCATTGCTGCCCATCTTATTGCAGGATTATATGATCTGGGAAGATTACAGCAGAATGTCATTTGATCAACAGAGTGATGCAGCGGGTAGAGCTGTTGTTTCACGGTTCCAGATACCGGGGCTCAATACTGACTTTGGGTGCACTCTGTGTGGATTTTGCACGTTCTCCCTGTCACTGCATGGGTTTCTTCCGGAGCTCCAGTTTCTTCCAAATCCCAAAGACGTTTAGGTTGGTAGGTTAACTGGCCTCTGTAAGATTGTCCCCAATTTGTAGGGAGTGGAAGAGTAAGGGATAGCATTGAACTTGTGTGCATGGATGATCAATGGTCAACATAGGCTCAGTGGGTCGAAGGGCCTGTTTCCATGCAACAAACAGTTAATAACAGGAACAACATCACTCTTGTCATTGACTGTCAGCACCCTGTGTCGCGTATAATAAGAATGGTCAGAAGCAGTACATCTACCGTCCTAGCACTAAAATTTCACCATGTACTTCCTTCCAGCACTCCCATCAGCATCTTTCCCCAGATGAGCCCAAAAGGATTTAATCCAAAGTACGGATAGTTTGAACCCTGGTCTAAATCATTTCACATGTTAGCCAATAGAGAATGAAGCTTAATTTCCATTAACTTGCTGTTTAGTTTAAGATAGACACAAAATGCTGGAGTAACTCAGCGGGTCAGGCAACATCTCTGGAGAGAAGGAATGGGCGACGTATTGGGTCGAGACCCTTCTTCAGACTGTTTAGTTTAGTTTAGAGATTCAGTGCGGAAGCAGACCCTTCGGCCCACCGAGTCCACATCGACCAGCGAATCCCACACACTAATGCTATCCTACACACACTTGGGACAATTTACAAATATACCAAGCCAATTAATTTACCAACCTGTATGTCTTTGGTGTGTGGGAGGAAACCGGAGATCCCAGAGAAAACCCACGCTAGTCACTGGGAGAACGTACCAACTCCATGCAGTCAAACACCTGTAGTCCGGATTGAACCCGGGTCTCTGACGCTGTAAAGCAGCACCTTTACTGCAGCACCACTGTGCTGGCTGGATTCAATCTCCATTCCAACAGCTGGAAACTCTGATCCCACTATTTAACAAATAAGTAACTAATAAACAAATATGACTGGAAAAAATGGAAATTATTATGAATTTGCAAATGGAAGAGAAAATGTGTTTAAATAATATTGTAAATTCAGATCACCTTGCACTTTGTGTATCGTGAGAAAGATCTCATTGGTGATGGATTGATTGCTTGTAATTTTCATTACAAATGTAATATAGGCATGTAATACTGGCAAAATAAAGAAAATCACTTTGGTTCCTGCAACATCCTGGATTTTATTTCGAAGTCTCGTCATGAGACTACATGAAGTACTCGCCAGCACACATGCGCATCATTAATACGTCGAAGCATGGCGCAAGATTCGGATGGAGAAATGGACGTCGGGGATTTCCCTGTAATACACCGTTAAAGTAGAAAGGTAAGATTCACAGGAACTTTTGCTTTCGACGCAGGTTTGGGTCCCAAGAATGGAGAAGCCTAAAACCAAGGCTGAAAATTCAGCAGCAAATGACGGCAACGGGAGAGTCGGTGGCCGCCTGTTTCGAGCAAGGAGACACTGGCAGACGCTGCCTGCATAGCAGACACGTGCCATCAGGGTAGGCAATGTAAGCACTGCCTCACCCTGACTAAATTTATAAAATTATAATTATTAAATGTAAATAGTAAAGGCATGGGAGAATTATGCCTACCCAAGAGATCGATCTCTTAGGTGGGCATACTTCTCCGTGCCTTTCATGCGCAGTACATGTAACACGCGAAAGTGCCGTCGACGCTGCTCAAGCCTTCATGACAAGGGGAGCTGAAAGCTGCTGCTGAAATTCTGCCTTTGCACCGTGGACTGCGTACTGCCCATGCGCAGCGCAAGTTTCTCGGCGGGTTTTTCAAACATGGATTGCCATTATTGTAAGAAACAAAGAAAGAATGGATTTTGTGTACAAATAATGTGGTAAGTTGATTTCTTTGAGCTATATGTTTTTAAATACCGTATTTCCTGGCAATGAAGACACTATTTTTCACCCAAAAATAAGGCACGAAAATTTACATGCATCTTTGAGGCCGAAAGTTAGGTTGTTAGCCAAGAAAGATAGACTTGGCTATCCCCCAGTACAGCAACATCAAGAACGATGTTGCTGTACTGAGGGATAGCCAAGTCTACCCTCATTGCTGCCAGCTGATGGAGAGCGGCAGTAAAAGGACAGCGCCGCTGGGGCGGGGGGGGGGGGTGGGGGGGAGTTCCTTTCACAGCGTGTGGGGAGTTTGGCCAGGGGTAAAGTAGTGGGAGGGCAGGAGCGTTGAGAAGGAGTGGGTCGGGGATCATGCCAGCAACCAGCTCACCGCACTGCTGTGTCAGCACGAGTAACCTCAATTGGTCCCTTGTTCGTGCTGACATAGGAGTAAGCTCCACCACCCGTTGTTCTGTTATCCATCGCTCGCTGACCCGCTCCGCTCTATGATCTTTGCTCTTGAGCTGGTCCCCTCACTGTTCAGATGGAGAGCAGTGCCAGAGGTGAGAGGGCCGACAGAAGGCACTGAGGTCCCTGCAGCCGCTCGCTGTCACCCGGCCTACTTCCCTCCCTGGCCACAATGCGGTGGCTCTGCGCCCGGAGCGCTGCGGCAGCAGTGCGTGAGTTACTGGCATGATCCCCGACCCCCTCCTTCTCAACGCTCCTGCCTTACTCCCATCTTTACCCCTGGCCAGACTCCTCACACGCTGTGAAAGGCACGCTCCCCCTAATTGGGCCCTTGAACTAGTATTGTCATTCAATAAGATCACAACTGATTCAACGTGTCACGGTGTGCTCCCGCTTGTCCCACCATCTCTCCACCTGCCATCACCCTCCACCCCCAACCCATGGGCAAATTGATCTGCCACTTTATTTACTTATTTATTTATTTATTTTTTTGAGCCTGAGAAATTCTGTCCCGCCAGCCTTCTTTCAAAATTTAAGAACTCAAAATGCGGGTGCGTCTTCGACACAGGTGCGTCTTCATTGCCGGGAAATACGGTACTTTATTAAGACAAGGCTTTTGAAGACTTTATAAAAGTCGACTGATAGCTTATGGAGAAGAGAACAATCTGCGAATTCGCGGTTTAAGATTTTTTTAAAGCTGATTGACTGCCTACCCTGACTAATTACGGCATGTGCCTGCTGTATAGCAACCTCTGCAAAAGCTTCAAAAGGGAGCAGCTTGTCGACCCCGAGTTCCAGGAAGACCAAGGCCAAAACTGCAAAAAATGTCCAAAAGGACAATACTCAGCAGGAAGATACTGCCTCAACATCCATTGAGGATATCACCTGTCGGCTCTCAAATCTGGAAAACCTGATTGAGAGGCTGGTCGAAGAAAATGTGTACCGCACACATGCGACTGATACAGGTAATTCCAGTCAGAAGTCTGCGGCGGCAATACCTGGTTAAGGGCTGAATTATGATATCTCCCGCTCAGAGGCGGGGAGATTTGAGGATTATTACGCAGTAGACACTGACTGTGGGGAAGTCGACAATGAACTAGAATTCTCTCAACAAACGGAAGATACGCTTCAACTCACGACTAAAAAGGAGCTGCCGGGAATCTGACAAAATTTGCCATCCCCTCGGGGATAGGAAAACAATTTGAGGCAGAACTGGCGGGTAGCATTGTTTACTTGACTTCCCACCAGATAAATGAAAAGAACATACTGAAAAGTATGCTAGTCCTGATAACTGCCAGACACTCGATGTTTTGAAGGTTAATACCACCATTTGGGACAATCTGAATGGCAAAACAAAGTCAAAAGACTTAAAATTCCAGCGAGTTCAGTGATTTCTCACAAGAGGGATTACGGCGTTTGCAAGGTCAGTGGATGGAACTCAACTATCTGAATTGCAGCAAGACGTCTTAACACTTGTGTGTAATGCACAGGTTGAACTCAATTGCGTTCGTAAGGATTGTATAAGGCCTGAGATAAACCCAAAATAAACTTATTTGTGCAAGGCAAGTTTGCAAAGTATCTTTTCGGAGAAGATTTGAGCAAGCAAGTAAAAGACTTGCAAGAGGAATATAAGGCTGCTGTGGGTGTGGTAAAGACACTCTCTGTGGGTAAGACTCGTGACTACCGGCATGGATATCATCCCTACCAAGCTAGCGGCAGAAACCGCTACACTGAGGCTGGTTGGAGCACCAGGCCTACACAACTAAGACAGAGCCAGAGGCCTTATTTATGTGCTGGTTCACAGCGCTCACCATATAGGCAGCTCGCTCCACATACTCAGTCTCGATCCCCAGCAGGCCATGATGCCAGAGCCAAAGGGAGGGGACAGAACAAAAACTAGTCAGCAGACTCTATGGATCAACCACCTAAGTCCGTTGAGGTAGGTGAATTTGGTTTCTACAGTCGCATGAGATGTGCTGAGGATATTCAAGTCGGAGGTAAATCGAGACTGTTCAAAAGCAGATGGGGACAGATAACCTCTGACCGTTTATTTTTATAATTCATAAATGGATATAAGATTGAGTTTCTGGTTGACCAGTTTCCTCCACAGCAAGAGAAGCCAAGATTCCCGTACATACGGTCCAAAGAGGAAATTATAGCTATCCAAGTTGAGAAAGATATTACATAAAAAGGGTGTGATTGAGCAGTCAGTTCATGAACAAGATGTACCTATGTCTAATATCTTCACAAGGTTGAAGAAAAATGGAGAATACCGAATCATTCTTGATTTGGCTAGTCTGAACACGTGCTTGGAATATAACCATTTTAAGGTGGATAATTTTCATTCAGCAAAACAGCTGATTACAGAGGATTGCTTTATGGCCTCAATCGATCTCAAAGATGCATACTATTCGGTACCAATACACAAGAGTCACAGGAAATATCTGAGGTTTATCTGGCAAGGCCAGTTGTGGCAATTTAAGGCTCTGCCTAATGGGTTGTGTACAACCTCTAGGCTATTTACAAAGATTTTAAAGCCAGTGTTTACCCTACTCAGATCTGAAGGCCATATTGTCGTGGGGTTTATAGATGACACAAAATGTGTCACGGAGTTAGCTTTTTCAGCAACCAAGACACTCCTAGAAAATCTAGGGGTTGTTATTCATCCAGGAAAGTCCATGCTCGAGTCGACAAAAATTATTGCATATCTGGCTTTTGTCATAAACTCTGCAGATATGTCTGTCACCCTACCCACAGATAAGAAACAGAATATTGTAGAGGCATGCACAGGTTTACTTAAAAATAAGAAGCCTACTATACAGCAGCTTGCAAGGGTGATAGGCAAGATGGTAGTTGCCTTCCCAGCCACACAATATGGGGCCGTGCATTATAGAAGTCTAGATCGTGAGAAGGTTCTGGCCCTAAGATTGAATAAGGGGCATTTTGATAGATGTATGAGGTTGATGACAGAGTCGATATCAGAGTTACAGTGGTGGATTGTGCACACATACGAGTGTTCAGGTTCCATTGTACCAAGTAACCCCACAATAACATTACAAAGTGATGCTAGTGAGGGTTGGGGTGCAACTGACACCAACTCTAGTTGTGGTGGTAGGTGGAATGAGGATGAGACAAATGTATGGCATCAACTATTTGGAACATGGCCAAAAGTATAGCATCAACTATTTGGAAATGCTAACAGCATTCCATGCATTGAGAATGTATTGTGGGAATGGCCATGATATGCATGTCAGGCTACAATTAGACAACATAACAGCAGTAATGTATGTAAACCATATGGGTGGCTGTAGGTCTCAATCATGTGATGCACTAGCGAAGTCCATTTTGGCGTGGTGTATAGATAGGAGAATATGGGTGTCAGCTGCTCACCTGCCAGGTAGATACAACATTGAAGCAGACACCAGGTCAAGAAAATTCAATGAACGAACAGAATGGATGATAAATCAGCCTGTGTTCAAGAAGATAATATCTTGATATGGAACACCTGAGGTTAACCTGTTTGCTTCAAGACTTAATAACCAAGTACCAAGGTATGTAGCCTGGCAACCAGACCCAGAGGCAGAAGAAGTAGATGCGTTTTCTTTGGACTGGGGTGGATTATCATTTCATGCTTTTCCCCATTCTGCCTTGTCGGAAGATGCTTGCAAATGATAATTCAAGCAAGGCAGCAGGAATTATAGTAGTACCAAATTGGCCTCCTCAGCCATGGTTTCCATTGTTAAAGCACTGCTGAAAGAATCTCCTTTGATTGCTCACAGACACGAACAATTGTTAGTTCAGCCTGTCACTCGGGCACCTCACCCACTGCATGATCGTATTGATTTATTAATTTGCAGGATTTACGGAGACCTTTCGAGCAAATAGGACTACCCAGCAGGACCATTGACGTGATCACTGCAGCTTGGCGAGATGGCACAAGAAGGCAGTATACAACCTACATAAAACAATGGAATACGTTTTGTGAGGATGCACATGTGAACTACTTTAAAGCGGAAGTAGCAGATGTTTTGGAATTTCTTTCCGTTTTGTTTTTTGAGAAGCGTCTAAGTTATAGCGTAATTAACACTGGTTGTAGTGCCTTATCATTGTATCTATTGCTTGGGGTAAGACAACAAATGATTGGCACGCACCCATTGGTGTCAATGTTTGTAAAAGGTGTCTTTAATATGAACCCTCCAAAGCCTAGATACAAAGATGTGTGGAATGTGAAATCAGTTTTAAATTTTCTTCGCAAACTGGCACCAGCTGCATCACTAATGTTGGAGCACTCACTCATAAATTACTTATGGCACTTACTTCAGCACAAAGAGCTCAGTCTTTACACAAACTCCGCCTGGATAACTCGGTTGTAACTGACAAGAAGGTGGTATTTCATGTGGATGCTCTCATAAAGCAGAGCAGGCCAGGCGCGATTGGTTACAAGTTGGTTCTGGCAGCATATCCACCGGATCGGAGATTGTGTGTTGTTAGTTATGTGAAAAAGTACATTAAGGTTACGAAGAACCTTCGATATGAGGAAAAAGCCTTCTTCATAAGTTATAAAAAGCCACACAAGAGTGTCGGTGCAAACTATTTCAAGATGGATAAAGTATACGCTGTTAAAAGCGGGAGTGAATACAGATATTTTCAAGTCTCACTCTACCAGGGCTGCAGCCACCTCGGCAGCCAATAGAATGGAGGTTCCTCTTGATCACATTCTTGCAACAGCAGGATGGTCAGATTAACGCATTTTTCGGATGTTTTATAATAAACCGCTTAACAGGTCTGGACAATTTGCAGATAGGATTCTGGACAGTGCTACACGAGGTACTTGTCTGTAACTCCAAGGTAAATAGGACTGCGGTCCTGTTAAGGGTGATGTACATGTATGTAAAGTTAACATCATGTGTTAATGGCCTATGACTTTTCTACCATCTATGGTTTATCTGTGTAGCATGTTCACATACTGATTGGATTACTGCATGAAACCACAGAGCTTTAAAGGCTTCACATAGTCTTGTGACGAGACTTCAACATAAAATAGAAAGATTAAACGAGAGACTATGTGCCCTCCACTCCCAACCCTGAATCTCATAAATCTGATTCGGTAACTCAGGGGTTTTAAACTTTCTATAGCTTCAATTTGCTTCAAGTGGTCTGTGGTTTCATATAGTTGCTTTGAAAATGGATGCGCATGCGTGCTGGCAGGTTCTTCATATAGTCTCTCACTCCAGCTTCTCATAAAATAAAGATCAAACTTCAAACGGGAAGTTCTCCTTTAATCTTTCTATTTACAATTTCTGACAAATATGGATAAAAATAATAATACTTATTTGTGGTTCATTGACACATGAAATACATACTTTTAAATTTCAGTATTGACTCAATGATGGCATTCTTATCTGCATCAGTAGGTTGTGGGATTACACTCCGTTCCAGAGACTGGACCAGCTAATTTAAGACATTTGTTTGAAAAGGTGGAAATTTAGTCTATTAACTTAATTCACATTGAACTTCAGAAGCAGAACAACAGCAGCTGATTTTGGCCCATAATGATTGTGCAGAATATGATACTGTAGCGGCACCTACTGGTGCCTTGGAGTAGTCAAACCCTCGGATTGGTGCTCCAGTCACGTGGGTGCGGGGAGTGTTATTCACGCGCTTTTGCCGATTTCATTCATTCTAGCGCCACATTTGTGGATGCAACATTGTTTTGTTGGCTGTCTTATCCGGGGGCTGTTCCGGGTGTTGCGGTCTGGTGTCACCACCTTCACCTTCGTTGTGGGAGGGTGGGACAAGTTTGGCTCCATTGGTCGACTCAAGCCAGCCCATGTCGATGTTGACAGCCCGGTGGTGGTCGTGCTGCCCTGACGTAGAGGCCGTCCGCTGGCCGATCCAGCTGCACCGGTTGTGCCTGTTCCCCCGACCCCGTTACGGTTTCCTGGTCCTGTTTGACCAGTTCCCCTTGTTACGCCTGTCCCCCTTACGGTCTCCTGCCCCTGTTCAGTCTGTTCCCCTTGTTATGCTCGCCCTGCCTCCGCTGACCACGCGTTCTGGTCGCTGCGCCTGGGTTCCTGCTCGGTTCTGTACCTCGGGTTCTGGGGGGGGGGGGGGGGGGGGTCCTGTAGCGGCACCTACTGGTGCCTTGGGGTAGTCAAACCCTCGGATTGGCTGCTCCAGTCACATGGGCGCGGGGAGCATTATTTGCGCGCTTTTGCCAAGTTCATTCATTCTAGTGCCACACTTGTGGATGCAACATCGTTTTGTTGGCTGTCTTATCGACTTGCATTTATTCATTGTTTTACCGTTCAAAATAAAACCCGTTGAATTAACCCACAGTCTCGACTTGCCAAAATACCAGGTTAAACTGATCTATTTTAGCTGAATATGGTCCATATCCCTCTATTCCCTGCACTTCCATGTGCCTTTCCAAAAGCCTCTTAAACACCACTATCAAATCTGCCTCCACTATCACCCCTGCAATGCGTTCTAGGCCCCCATTACACTGCAATGGAAACTTGCCCCGTACAATTCCATTAAACTTTCCCAAACTTTTGGCAAGACCATGTGCATTTCAGCAGTCTCATAACATAGCCAATTGGTTTGGTCTTAAAAATGTGCTGCGTTATTTTAATATGTGAGCCTTCACTTTCAAGCATGATTAGTTTATTTCAGTTTAGAGATACAGCACAGAAACAGGCCTTTAGGCCCACTGAGTCCACACCAACCAGGAATCCCCGCACACTAACACTATACACTAGGGACAATTTACAATACGTCTTTGGAGTGTGGGAGGAAACCGGATCACCTGGAGGAAACCCACGCAGATCACGGTGAGAATGAACAAACTCCATACAGACAGCACCCGTAGTCAGGATCGAACCCGGGTCTCTGGCGCTGTAAGGCAGCAACTCTGCCGCCACGCCACCTGATCAAGCCCCTGATCTTGTGATCAACTTTAATTCCTTCCAGGTGGTTTAAATAGATCGCAACGACTAAAATGAGTGTTGTGGTGTTGAACTGCTGTCGTATTTCTGCTTTGTCAGTGCTATTTCCTGGAGATTTTTAGAGATAACGGAGATGCTTCCTGACTGTTATCCAACAGGTAATACATTTAATAGTAGTATACTCAAAGTTTCCTAAATTGATACCTGCTTAAATGTTATTTGTTCAGCATGGACCTCTAAGTATTCTACAGCTAGATTTCCCTTTCTATTTTTCTGAGATGTTAGGTTTGGTTTATTATTATTATTGTCATATGTACTGGGATACAGTGAAAAACTGTTTTGCTTGCTATCCTGTCAAATCACATCATATATGAGTACAATCACGCCATACATAATTACAACAGTAGTGCAAAGAGATAAATAACCAGAGTACAGTATATTATGCTACAGAGTTTCAGTGTTGCAGTCACAGAAAAAGTGCAGATAAAAAAGAAAAGATGAGCCACAATGTGTTAGGTTGGGAGATCAGGACTGCATCTTAAGCTGATGAGAAGTCTGTTCAGTAGACTGGTAACAACAGGGAAGAAGCTGTTTCTGATAAGTTTGGAAACCAAGGTGTGTGGGTTTGTGTGACTTCAGAATGTGGAGATTAAAATGTCATTAATTACAAATAACTTCATCAGGCTGTGGTTTTTGGAATTAAATTTGGAGGAGAAGCAGCGATAAAGTATATGGAAGCGTTCTTTGGAAGACGAAACAGAATGAATAGAACAATGCAATTGGAAGGTCAGCATTAATAAAGATAAGAAACAATTGTGAATTAGTTTAGTTCATTATTGTCACATGTAGCTAGGTACAGTGAAAAGCTTTTGTTTGCATACTATCCAGTCAAAGATAAGTAATCATTGATATCAATGATCTGAGAGAGGCTCGACATGCAAATTGTATGTCCACATTTAATATTATTTTAATATATCAAATAGTTTTAATTTCAAAATCTTTATGCATCATTAATGAAGGGTTTATTTTTAAAGCCTATTATTGCTAACAGCTGTTGATTTTTTTTGTTCTGGTACACAAAGGGAAACGGCTGCCTGGAGCCTCTGAAATTAATCCACATTGATGCCTTGAACCAAAGTTTCTAGATGCCTGAAGAATGCAATAAATGTGCAATGGTGCAGTCATCTGCAAAGAGCAATTAAAATGGCAGTCCCAGGGTACTCACTGAGAAATCAGTAGCTCTGTTTCTTGGAATTTATTTCTGTGCTCTGCGTTTATCAGCTCATAACTTCTTCCCAAATCATTCACATTTCCAATGTTGGCAGTAATAATTTGAGTACTTCTTACTATTCCCTGCCTGATTTAACTGTGGTTTACAAGCCTTCACTGTTACTGCTGTAAATGGATTTTGCATTCACTATGCCTGAACAATGAAAAAAAATCTAAACTCATTTCTGCTGCAGAATTCATTTGATTTTTTAAGCAAGTTGGGTCCATCTGGAAGTAGATATTTTAGCTGTTTCCCCGGGAATGCTTGACTTCACCCAGTTTTACAAACATATTGTGACAGATAAATGATAAGCACACTGCAATATTTGGAATAGGAGCTCATGGCCACATCATTTTAATTGGAATGCAATGAATATTTGTAAGTCTGTTGCTGGTTTAATAGTGGATCCTGAATCATTATTAAGAATAAATTATTAAGCTGCAAGCCATTTGACTTAGCATGTTGAATGGTGACTTTTTGACATTCCTGTTTGATTGGAAAGCGGCTATGCCATCATGATTATTTTCTTCGTAATAAATAATTCATAGCACATCCAGAAAAGCAAGACATTTTCCCTTTGCTTCAGAGAATGACGTCAAGACTGGGCAGTTCATCAGCTCTGCAGATTGGAAGTTGATGATCACCTGTGATTACTGCATTAAACTGCCACTCAAAAGGCTGCAAGAAAATTCAGTCTCATTGCATCCTTCGAAACAGAAAACACATTTCAATGGCAGTAGATCAGTTTAAAATGTATAATGACAAACAAGTCACATCATGCAGCTGTGACAAATTGCAGATATTTCCGGTAATATATAATTTTCAGATGATTTTTTTATTCAGAACCATAATGCACCTCAAGGTTAAAATCAAGTCCCAGTTTCCAATGATAAATTAAATAAGATTGAAAATAAATATTACCAATTACCACCTTTACGTATGAGAGAAATGAATGGGCAGATTCCGTGTGGCCCTAAGATTTCAGGTTCATTTATTTTCTGAGCTCTTAATTGTTAAATGCATGAGATGCAATTTGATGTGTGTGACAGATGGAGCTTTGTGTGTGTCTAACCTGTGCCTTGGGAGTGTGTGGTGAAGCAGTGCAAGGGGAAGCTTTACTCTGTGCCTACCCCCAATAGTCTACCTTCACTCCATGTCCAACCTCAGCTGCCCCTGCTCTTGGAATGTGTGATGGGGCAATGTAATGGGAGCTTCTCTCTGTATCTAACCCATGCTGCCCATGTCCTTTATTAAGTGCATTTTATGGAATGCAATTGGACAATTTAGAGGGAAGGAGCTTTCCTCTCTATCGGACCTTGTTTTGTTCCTTCACCACTTGGTTGAACTTGATAGGCCAACATAAAGGGAGTTTTATACTGTGTCAGTCTTGCGCTGTGTTTTGCCTCAACTGAGTGCATGCTATGGAATGGTGTACAGGGAACTTTATTTTGTATCTATAATTATATTTGAACTATAATTATCAGTATGTAATGTTCTACTAGTAAATGCAGGTCAAATTTAGGTACAGAATAAAACACTCCATACTGAATGAGCATTGACAAGGAGAAGGATATGCCACCTTTCACCTTTCAATTGTTCCGTTTGAATTAGGAAAATCCAACTGCTAATCTCAATCACAACATTTTAATCTGGAAAGCCAGGAGATGTTGAGACGGGCGTGTATCAGTTAAATTGAGTTAAATTGCAAATATGAGTGAACCTGTAAACTGAGTGAAATTGTAAATCAGGCACAATTTTGGCAATGGGAGCAGAGGTGAAACCAAGGATCAGAGCTGAAGTTTTCAAAAGATAGTTAGATTTAGCTCGTAGGGCTAACGCAATCAAGGGGTATGGCGAAAAAGCAGGAACGGGTTACTGATTTTGGATGATCAGCCATGATCATATTCAATGGCGGTGCTGGCTCGAAAGGCCCAATGGCCTACTCCTGCACCTATTTTCTATGTTTCTATGAACAGGTTTGATGGCCCTTTCCTTTTGATTCATCGTAGGACCTTCAGATTTTTTGCTCTTTCATGAAACTGTGTTGAAAGAAATACAAACTTATTGTGACTTGCCCCACAAATCACCTGGTAGGTCAGAGTTATCGAGGTCAGTTCTGTAGAAAAAAAATTAGAGATGGCCAAGGATTATGCACAGGTGTTCTTTATCTTGGGGTATGTTGCTAACCATATTTTGAGGATGTGACATGCTATAACCAAGCATTGTTGTTAGTTAGTTTCCTGGTTATCCCTTAATTCGAAGATAGTTGAGACACAGGGGGCCAAAAGGTTAACTTTCAACAACCACACAATACTAGAATGGATGAGCATCAGATCACATGTTGGGGCTGTATTTGGACTAGGATGCTGTTGACCCTTCTGTAGAATCTACAAAATCCCACAACAGAAAGCAAAGAACAAATGACACAGCTGATCCAGACACCTTGTGTCCCGTTTATTCCAGAAGTCTCTTTGTACCTTCATTCTCACTAATCATAACTCGTGTGTAGATAAGGCCAAACCAAATTTGATAAAGGAACTTGAGGTTAAGGAGCCATTAGGAAGTAGTGATCATAATATGGTCACGTTTAATAGTAAGATTAAACGAGAACTTCCCAGTTTGAAGTTTGATCTTGATTTTATGAGGAGTTACATTGGTGATTATGTGAAGAACCCCGCCTGTGCGCATGTGCGTCAATCTTCAAAGCAGCGGTATGAAATCACAAATAAAATTACCGAAGTGACATAGTAAGATGCGTGACTCGAGAACTAGCAGATGATCTTTATGAGAGAGGGTTGGGCATGGAGGGCACGTAATCACCAACGTAACTCCTCATAAAATCAAGATCATACTTCAAACTGGTAAGTTCTCGTTTAATCTTACTGTTTTACTTCGGAGTCACTTGAGTGATTCCGTGAAGGGTTCAAAGCTTTGTGATTTTGTGCCACAGATCCAAATCTCGGCATCTCACTGCATTGATTGACTCAGGATGAGTGAATAATCAAAAAATGCATTAAGCATGATATTGATTCAAATGTATTAATGGTTTACGTTAATGCGAAATCAATAGCAACCCTTGTATCTCAGGGGAGGCTAAAGTGGACGCAAAACAGAATGGGCAAAACTCTGGGTCAGTAACTGGCCTATGGTAAACATTTTTAAATCAATTCAGTTGACCATCTGCGGTCGCGAGGATATGGTCGCTGGGATTATCCATTGCCTTGGCCGCTGACTTTGATGCTGACCTGGTGGAATGAGATATACAATCGTCAGTGTTAATACCTGTATAAACCAGAACCTGCTGCAGCCACCTTGAAATATTCTGAACCGACCTTCCTTTGTGTAGTTGTTTGTCGATTAATAAACAATGCTGATTCCACATTTCTTAGGATTCTGGTGGCCTTGATATAATATAGCAAGTCTGCCCTCCCACATAGACGTGAGACCGTGGGGTATCCGAAAAATGATCTTAAATCCTGCCACCCCTGGTCTGCTCTGCTTGTGTAGATCAGAATGTAAAATGTAATGGCACCTGCAGCCAATTCCATCCTATCTAGCCACAGCGTTTGCAACCTTTGCCCTCGTTGTGCTGATATTAGTGTAATGACTAAGGATGTAGCTGGAACCCCCTGGTGAAGTAATGTTAACACATTTTCAATAACCAAACTGCATATTTTTGTAGTGGGAGAACTTGTGTCAAGATCTCTTTAACAACTGGATATCCGGGTTGAACCCGACAGAGTGGTTCCCGTTTGTTGCAGCTGTAGTGTCTCTAAAACTGAATTATTGTCAAATACCATTTAAGAATGAACTGGAAGACGTCAGTAATCTGTACCGTATTAAATGTAACATTAACATTTAAATAACCCCGCTTCCAATCCTCTCAATAGGAATGTACTGATTTTTTTAGTCCTATCCCTGCACTTTGTAGTGAGCGCATCCATGGTTTGCTGTGCCAACCTGAGCCGTAAGTCGCTCCATTCAGAATGTGTAAGTCAATAATTGTTTTATTATGCAGAGGCTGGTTTCCTGAACCACAGTTTGAACCAGCAAGTTTTTGTTTTTTGGAAAAACCGTAGTATTATTATGCGTGACGAAAGCAGGCAACATGGCTGCTTAGCCAGTCCGACAGTACAAACCCAAAGCGAGGTCTTGCTGACTGTTTTAAGACCCGGCTAATGAGGCAAAAATGGAGGAAGACATGAAGAACATTCCTCCTTTTGTAGCGAGAATGTATTTCTCCGCTCTGTTGTGCCACATATTTTTGCAATCAATGAATAAACATGAACCAACATGTCGATATTCGATGTAGCATTGAACCATACTTTCATAATACTTTGAGATCCAATACCTATTCTGTGTTGTCATCTATCTGAACTGTATGATACACCAGTGGCAAAGGAAAATGGGTAAATTATTACAGGATACTTTTACTTGATTGCCATGTGTCTAACATATGTTACCACCGTAGTGTAGCAACTTGAAGTTGAGCATGTAGAATATGTATATTCGCTCAATAGCCCCTTACCCATGGGGTGCATCTAGTGTATATATTGATACCAACAAATGAAAAATTGGTAACTCATGCAAATCTCCACTACTTCCAACTAGAGATGGTGTTCGGAACTTCTCACCTTAGAGTCCTTTGCATCAGTTTGTAATAACTGAATTCGACCCACCAAACTACTGGAGCAATGCTGAATACTGTTTGTTCATCATTGTGACTGAGGTAGCTTCGGCTGATAATAGCATAAGGTTGTTAACAATGGTCTACATGTCCTTTGAGAGGTCGCTACTTTGCATGATATCAGTTCCTTGATTTGTTCAGCTGAAACACAGCTACTATATTGCCAATTACTCTTGATGAAATAGAAGTCAGTTTTATAACAGGTTGCTATTAACTCCAATCACTTGTCACGGGGCGGAGTCATAGGCTAATTAATAGTTAAAGGTAAATCCCAATGACCAACAAACAGTTTATCCCATTCTGCAATGTTTTACTGTTATTAGTACAGTTATATTGTCTTTGATAACCTCTGTAATGGGAACGGCATAGAATGGATCTTTGAGACCCTTATGAATCTGTTGTTAGTCAGGAAAGGAAGTTTTCATATTCGGAAAGTTCATATGCCCGACACTCTCCATTTTTCATAATAAACATGCCACTCCTGCCTTATTCCATGGGTGCTTTGCATGAGAACTTTGGCCCGATTTCCGAACCTTATTTTCAAAGACAACCGTGACCATAATCCAAACTTGCTTGGAATGCTAATACTGTGCCTCAACCAGATGTTTTAATCATTTGCGTGTTGTACAAACAAATGTAAATATTACCACTTGTGAACGGTGCACTTACCCATGTTTTGGAATTGCCAGACCCACTTTGTTGAGTAGGGTTGGTAAGGTGCATGGAGTTTCGGAGCTATCATGCTGCCCCTAGCTCCAGTGAACCGCCTACTGCCGATGAGCGCCTGGGGTGCGTTCTGAAACAATGACCTTTGCCCGCCGTTGGCCTTAATTGATTCGTCTGCCAGGTTTTCCTCCACGTTGAATAGGCCTACCTGAATAACAGATTCGGCGGCTGGCTTTCACATCACCCTGTTGTCGCTGTTCACTGCCGGCACATATGTGCTTCAGTATGTTCCATCGACTTCTTTAGAGCCTGGAGTCAGTTATATCTTGACCTTTCGCTCTCCCCTCCTCAGAGAGGGCGATTCGTAGGCAGCCCTAACAGGTGCTGCCGCAGGCCGCAGGATACCTATACTGATATGAACCCATTGGACCTATACCTGAATAGAACATTCTGCTGGGATGGCAACTTTGTTGTCAGGAAAAGGTACCTCTGACACGTTCTCGTCATCCCTTGGGGTGTGCCACAGGGCCATACCCTGAGATTCAGCGTCAGCAGGATACTCACCGATCTTGGTCTCTGCCTCCAAGAGGGAGACCTGTAGCAGCTCTGTCAACTGGCGCTGCTGGTGTGGCCTGCAGAGATGGACATGTGGCTCAACCTTACCATCAGAGTCGGGGTCAGAAGTAAAATGACCCATGCCTCGCACCTCCTCATCCATGAAGGTGCTATCAAACAGTTCTCTACTAGAAGCTGCTGGCACCTTTTTGTTCAGGGTGGCGCTGACACTCCTCCTGCTGGCGTGTGCCCTGCTGTAGCACTGTATGCAATAGTTGCTGCATTTGGGATAGTCATTACAAAAGCACTACCCAGCCCCGGTGAGGAATCATCCCCCGACTCCTGGGGCCTATTATTTTGTTATCCACCCCCGGTGGGGAATCTTCCCCCAATTCTGTGGGCCTAGCAGACTTTGTTACTTTGAGCAACCCTGACCCAGGTGTTGCCGACGCCGCCTCTCATAGAGGCCAGCGCTTTTTGACATCAAACAGTCCTGTACCAGGCGGTGCTGGCGCGGCTCTCCCGTAGGCCAGCAATGTCCCAAATGAAACAGCCCTGCCCCAGGCACTGCTGGCGCGGCTCTCCCGTAGGCCGGTGCTTTCATACATGAAGCAGCCCTGTCAGGCGCTGCTGGCGCGGCCTGTTCCAAAGGCCCGCACTATTACACATGAGGCAGCCCTATCCCAGGCTCATCTAGCGCTGCCTGTCCCATAGGCCCGCGTTATTACAGTGTAGGCTCAGTAAATCAAATTTTTTAGTGTACAGCTTTACCTGTGAAGGGTTAAAGCAATTTTTAACCCTTCACAGCAACTTGTGCTAAACAAGAAAGAATTTCATTGTCAGTGACACATGACAATAACTTTTTTGACTTTTAACATTGCCTTTAACTTTTAACTTTAAGAATAACACTATAACATACATGTATCTTATTATTAGAGAAAGAAAACCCTTGTAGCCCGACTCACCCAAGTGCAATAGGGCAGAACGAGTCCTTTCTCCACCAATTTTATTCTCTGCCTGGGGACCGACGTCTGTGAGCCGCTGACCGCACTGTCAACGACCCTGGCGTTACTTACTTGCCAATCCATGACATCCCCGCAGGCTGGAAGCCGCTGACTGCCTTGTCAGCGGCTGCTTATCTCACAACCCGATCTTTTGCCAGTTATCCGTTTCCGCGGTCGGACCAGGGGTTTCCCCATAGTCCATAACCGGCTCACTCATCGGGCTGTGAAACTGGCAGGAAAACCTCTGTGAAAAGAGGCTCCTGCTTGAAAAGACCCTGGTAAGTAAAAACACACTTACCTTCTAGGTTTAACTTACCACCGGCAGGAGCTCTGTCCTGCCAGTCTGGTGCTTGCGCCAATACGGCTGACGTACTGACGCGCATGCGCACTGGTGGGGTTCTTCACGGAATCACTCACGTGACTCCGAAGTAAAATCTACAATTGGAGAAGGAGAAGGGTTAATTGGAGGTATCAGTGTTACAGTTGAATAAAGGGGACTTGTAGCCATGAGGGAGGAGCTGGCCAAAGTTGACTGGAGAGATACCCTAGCAGGGATGACAGTGGAACAACAATGGCAGGTATTTTTGGGAATAATACAGAAGGTGCAAGATCAGTTCATTCCAAAGAGGAAGAAAGACTCCAAGGGGAGTAAGGGGCAACTGTGGTTGACAAGGGACGTCAGGTACAGTATAAAAATAAAAGAGAAGAAGTTCAACGTAGCAAAGATGAGTGGGAAGCAAGAGGATTGAGTAATGTTTAAAGAGCAACAGAAGATAACTAAAAAGGCAAATACGGGGAGAAAAGATGAGGTACGAAGGTAAGCTAGCCAAGAATATAAAGGAGGATAGTAAAAGCTTCTTTAGGTATGTGAAGAGGAAAAAATTAGTTAAGACCAAAGTTGTACCCTTGAAGACTGAAAAAGGTGAATTTATTATGGGGAACAAGGATATGGCAGATGAGTTCGACAGGAACTTTGGATCCGTCTTCAGTAAGGAGGACACAAACAATCTTCCTGATATACTAGTGGCCAGAGGATCTGGGGTGACAGAGGAACTTAAGGAAATCCACATTAGGGAGGAAATGGTGTTGGGTAGACTGATTGGCTGAAGGCTGATAAATCCCCAGGGCCTGATAGTCTGCATTGCAGGGTACTTAAGGAAGTGGCTCTAGAAATCGTGGACGAAGTGGTGATAATTAGTGCCTTCCCTCACAGTGGAAAGTGTTGATTCTGCTGTGGGGGGACATTGGTGTTAAATTCTATAGTGTGTTGTGTCTTTTTTCTTTTCTTCTTTTATATGGATGTATGGTAATCTGATTTCTTCTCTGTAAAACACTTTGGCTTCAACGTGATTTGATTTATAAGTGCTATATAAATAAAAATTACTTACTATAAATTCAGGATCAGTTCCTGTGGATTGGAGGGTAGCTAATATTATCCCATTTTTTAAGAAAGGCGGGAGAGAGAAAACAGGGAATTATGGACCAGTTAGCCTGACATCGGTGGTGGGGAAGATGCTGGCGTCAATTATAAAAGATGAAATAGCGGCACATTTGGATAGCAATAACAGGATCGGTCCGAGTCAGCATGGATTTACGAAGGGGAAATCATACTTGACTAATCCTCTGGAATTTTTTGAGTATGTAACTAGGAAACTGGACAAAGGAGAGCCAGTGGATGTAGTGTACCTGGACTTTCAGAAAGTATTTGATAAGGTCCCACATAGGAGATTAGTTGGCAAAATTAGGGCACAAGGTATTGCCCTATGGTAGACAATAGACAATAGACAATTGAGGGACTGCAGCATCGGTTTACTAGGTTAATTCCTGGGATGGCGGGACTGTCACATGCTGAGAATGGTGCGGCTGGGCTTGTATACACTGGAATTTAGAAGGATGGGATCTTATTGAAACATATAAAATTATTAAGGATTTGGACACGCTAGAGGCAGGAAACATGTTCCTGAAGAGTCCAGAACAAGGGGCCACAGTTTAAGAATAAGGAGTAAGCCATTTAGAACGGAGACGAGGAAACACTTTTTCACACAGAGAGTTGTGAGTCTGTGGAATTCTCTGCCTCAGAGGGCAGTGGAGGCCAGTTCCCTGGATACTTTCAAGAGAGAGCTAGATAGGGCTCTTAAAGATAGCGGAGTCAGGGGATATGGGGAGAAGGCAGAAATGGGGTACTGATTGTAGATGATCAGCCATGATCACAAAGAATGGTGGTGCTGGCTCGACGGGCCGAATGGCCTACTCCTGCACCTATTGTCTATTGTCTATAGTGCGTCTGACCTTGGTGTTATTATTGAGCTCTAGTGGCTGGCTTGATAAATTCGCCGGGCAGCTTCTGAGTTGTGCCGTAAACCATTTCCGCCGACGAACATTCCAGGTCTGCTTTCACCGCCGTACGGATGCCAAGCAGAACCAGAGGCAACCGTTCACTCCAGTTGGATGCGTCTCCTCCAGCTGCCAGAACGGCTTTCAACTGGCGATGGAACCGTTCAATTAGACCGTTCGCTTGTGGATGATACACAGTCGTTCGAATCCAGTTATTACCCAAGAGGTCGTTAGTGTTTGAAAGCACAGACTCGAATTGCGGTCCTCGGTCTGTTGTGATCGTACTTGGGACCCCAAAGACCAAAATGTGCGGGCTATTGAAATGTTGATGACTGGGATAGCATTTTGCCATCTTGCGAATCGGTCTTCACAAGTGAGCAAATATGTGTAGTTTCTTGACGGTGGGAGTGGGCCGACCAAATCCAGGTGCATGTGCTCGAAACGGGTGTTCGGTACAGGAAACTCACCAAAAGGGGTCCTGGTGTACCTGGAGACACGTCTTCGCCCATAATCCAATGTCACGCTTAATGAAAGGCCAGATGAAATGTTTGAAGATTAGTTTTATCGTAGCCTTCTTGCCCGGATGTGATAAGATGTGCAGCGCACGGGGAACTTCTCGATGCATCGTCCTAGGCACAAACGGCCTTGGTTTGCCAGTGCATGTGTCACATATGATGGTTTCTCTCGTGTCGCCGATAGGTACATCTTCCAAATTTAGGGCTGTATGCGTTCGGTGGTAATGGATAAGATCGGGATCAGTATGCTGCGGGCGAGCATAGGAATAGGCGTATGCTTGCAATTTGGAATTTGGATGGGAATATGGATATGTAGGGAATGGAAGGATATGGCTCACAGGCAGCCAAAGGAGATTAGTTTCATTTAGCATCATGTTTGGCACAGACATTGTGGACCGAAGAGCCTGTTCATGTGCTCTGGTCTAGTTATCCCTTCCCGTCCACAACTACTATTCCATTGAGTTCCCATGGAGATTCAAATCCTATTAGTGAAAAAATAAGATAAAGGAAGATCGGTTTTATCCATGGCTGGGATCATGGAACCTGCATTAAACAATGGCTGTGGTGAAGAAAGAGCGAAAAGCTTCTTAACATCAATCGTTGATTATTCAGTTATATTCACTTCTTTTCATTACGAGGCAGCAGGAGGGAATATAATGGAATTAATTGTGATGAAGACACGGTGACTGTAGTTGCAGTCATATTTAGTAATGATCTTACTATTCTAAGCACTTCAACAAATTTATTTCAAAAAGCCCTGTTTTGTTTATGTTTATTGCCTCGACGGGAAAAATGTGAGTAGAATGTGTGAAAATTGGAAAGCTGTGGCCTAGCTTTTGGAATAAAATAGGAATTAACCAGATTGTGCCCAGATAACACACACTCATACATATACATACACAAAAACAAGAGAAGAGATTTTGTAATATATAGTTCAGTAGTCTTTGGTCTTGTTGAACCTCTTATCTGCTCTATCCATGACTTCAGAAAACATTGCAATGCAAATCAGCCAGAAATAGAATTTGATGTTCTAACTGCAGCCCAATCACCAGAGAACTGTGACCTACAACATCAAGAACAGCATCTTCAAAGCAACCATCAGGCTCTTGAACATTGCACAACACTAACCACAACCTTACCTCAGCAAACTATGATCTATTATGGACTTTATTTTTTAGTTTAGAGATGCAGCGCAGAAACAGGCCCTTCGGCCCACTGAGTCACCACAGACCAGCAATTTCCCCGCACATTAACACCATCTTTCACACACTAGGGACAATTTACATTTATACCAAGCCAATTAACCTACATATCTGTACGTTTTTGGAGTGTGGGAGAAAACCGAAGATCTCAGAGAAAACCCACGCGGTCACGGGGAGAACGTCCAAACACCGTACAGACAGCACCCTTAGTTGGGACGAAACCGAGTCGCTGGTGCTGCAAGCGCTGTAAGGCAGCAACTCTACCACTGTGCCACCATGCCTCCCACTTTGTTTTGGTTGCACTACCTACTTCAGTTTTGCGCGATTATGGTTACTTATTGTATTATTGAGTATTGGGCATATATTTGTTGTGTTATCATGTTGATGGGCCTGCAAAATGGCACCAAGTAAGAATTTCATTGTTCCACCTGACCTCTATCTACAAACCTCCATACACTCCACATTATCACTCATAACTATCGTAAACAAGTTCTCAATTTTTTGTGTTTCAATGTTAAAAGTTTAGCCTTTAAAATCCGTTGAGCAATTCCAGCCCTGATCTCTGGAGAAAGTTCATATCTCTCCAGCCAGTATACAATCACAACCAATTCTCTTCTGAACTTTAATCAAAGCGGACACTGCAGGTACCAGAACAAAATATTATCACTGTGAGATCAGGAGAAACAAAAATATTTCAGTCACTTTATTGTATCTAGCGATTCATCTTTGGCCCATGTCAGGCAACATTGACATCAGTTTCAAAAGAATGAGCAGTTAATAGACAATAGATAATAGGTGCAGGAGTAGTTCATTCTGCCCTTCGAGCCAGCACTGACATTCAATCTGATCATGGCTGATTATCCATAATGAGTATCCCGTTCCTGCCTTCTCCCCATATCCCCTGACTCCGCTATCTTTAAGAGCCCTATCTAGCTCTCTCATGAAAATATCCAGAGAACTGGCCTCCACCACCCTCTGAGGCAGAGAATTCCACAGACTCACAACTCTCTGTGTGAAAAAGTGATTCCTCATCTCTGTTCTAAATGGCTTACCCCTTATTCTGAAACTGTGGCCCCTGGGTCTGTTCTCCCCCAACATCGGGAACATGTTTCCTGCCTCTAGTGTGTCCAAACACTTAATATATAAGATTATTAAGGGTTTGGACACGCTAGAGGCAGGAAACATACGTTTCAATAAGATCCCATCTCGTCCTTCTAAATTCCAGAGTGCACAAGCCCAGCCATTCCATTCTCTCCGTATATGACAGCCCCGCCATCCCGGGAATTAACATTGTGAACCTACGCTGAACTCCCTGAATAGCAAGAATATCCTTCCTCAAATTAGTCAATTATAAAAGATGAAATAGCGGCACACTTGGATAGCAGTAACAGGATCGGTCCGAGTCAGCATGGAAAGTAGGCATACAGGTGCAGTAGGCAGTGAAGAAAGCGAATGTTATGTTAGCATTCATAGCAAAAGGATTTGAGTATAGGAGCAGGGAGGTTCTACTGCAGTTGTACAGGGCCTTGGTGGGACCACAGCTGGAGTATTGCGCACAGTTTTGATCTCCTAATCTGAGGAAAGACATACTTGCCATAGAGGGAGTACAGAGAAGGTCAACCAGCCTGATTCCTGGGATGGCAGGACTTTCATATGAAGAAAGACCCGATAGACTCTGTTTGTACTCACTAGAATTTAGAAGATTGAGGAGGGATCTTATAGAAGCTTACAACATTCTTAAGGGGTTGGACAGGCGAGATGCAGGAAGATTGTTCCCGATGTTGGGGAAGTCCAGAACAAGAGGTCACAGTTTAAGGATAAGGGGGAAGTCTTTTAGGACCAAGATGAGAAAAACATTTTTCACACAGAGAGTGGTGAATCTGTGGAATTCTCTGCCACAGAAGGTAGTTGAGGCCAGTTCATTGGCTATATTTAAGATGGAGTTAGATGTGGCCCTTGTGGCTAAAGGGAGCAGGGGCTATGGAGAAAAGGCAGGTACAGGATACTGAGTTGGATGATCAGCCATGATCATATTGAATGGCGGTGCAGGCTCAAAGGGCCAAATGGCCTACTCCTGCACCTATTTTCTATGTTTCTATGTTTCTATGATTTATGAAGGGGAAATCATGCTTGACTAATCTTCTGGAATATTTTGAGGATTTAACTAGGAAAATGGACAAGGGAGAGCCAGTGGATGTAGTGTACCTGGACTTTCAGAAAGCATTACCACGAGTAACATTAGCTCTGTCTCTTTTTCAACTGGAAGAAAAAGGCTTGAAAATTTCAATGTGTAAAGCTGCTGGAAATGACTAAAAGTATGCATTCGGAGTCCTTCCAGAACTCCTTGGATTCCATTATGAAAGTGAGAGCAGCAACAAATTGTGTCTCACTATGAAGTAAAGACTGCAAGATTATTAAAAGTAGCTGCTCAATGGAATAAAAATCAGATCAACTCGATGATGTTTAATATGATGGTTTCATCAGAAAGTGAACATCAACGACAAGATGTCCAATAAATCCTTTTGGCCTGGACATTCTGGTGCTGAAGCTAATGGTCAGTTTGTCATCGGCACTCATGTTCCAAATTTCAGGCAAGCTCAAGGTCCACTGCCTGCCTACACAAAAGAACACAAAGTGATGGAGTAACTCAATAGGTCAGGCAGCTTCTCTGGAGAACTTAGGTGACGTTTCAGGTCGAGGCCCTTCGTGATACTGCAGGATTTCTAAAAGTCTGTAGAAGGGTCTTGGCCTGAAATTTCAACTATCCATGTTCTCCAGAGATGCTGTCTGACCTGCTGAGTTTCGCCAACATTCTGTGTCGTTTGGGGGATGGGCAGTAAATGCCAACACTGCTATTGATGGCTCCTTTTGTGGCAGTCTGCTTGTATGTAATGACATTTTACAATTCCCAGTAGGCTATATTAATCTCTACACATCCTGTTTGAGGTATTGACCTGTATGTGACAGTACTCAATCATTCTGTATGGACAGACCTCTTTGCACATCTATGAATGAAAGTGATGCTTCATCCAATCAGTTTGCAATCACAGTAAGAGACTATTACATGGCTATAAAGTACCATATTAATATATAACATAGCAACTAAGTTAGGCAGCATGAAAACCTTGAACAAATTCATAATAAATAGGCAGTGTGCTAATTAGGGCTCAAGATTAAAAGCTGGTTCTCATTAGTTGAACTTAACGTGCAACGCAAATGAAAGCTAATGCTCTGGGTGTCCCTTCATTATGAGCAGTGTAAAGATGGTAGTGTGGAACATTTTTCTTGAATATTCCTTTTTGTGAAGTTGAGTTTTTTAAACCACATCTTGCTTAATTGTGAAGACAGATTCACTTTAACTTAATCATTAGATTTAAATGAGGAATCTGATTAAAACAGTCTGCTTGCGGTGATGAATTTTTGTTTCACTGAGCAAAAGAATCGTGTGGAATGCAATGACTTAAATACTGGATATAAGAACCTTGTCTGGCGAGTTCCTTGCTGTAAGAGTTAGGATAAACACCCTTGTGAGAAATTCCAATGTTCTGCATATATTACAGCAAGTAGAACTTAGAAATGTAGCACTATCTATGTTTTGCTATGCCACAGATGCTTGGAATGAGATTGTGGCCTCTCACCCAGTTGGGTTATGGATAGCGAACCTCTGGAGGATAAGACCACCGGATGCGCATCTGCTGTAGATTAATTAAAAATCAAGGGTCTCGACCCGAAATGTCTCCCATTCCTTCTCTCCAGAGATGCTGCCTGTCCCGCTTACTCCAGCTTTTTGCATCTATCTTCGGTTTAAACCAGCATCTGCAGCTCCTTCCTACACTTAAAATCAAGCAATGTAGTTCAGCATGGTGAGGAGAGGTGATCTTCTTCCAGGGAAGCATGCAAGAGTATTTTTGTGTTTCAGAAAGTTACTAGCATTTGTCAATCCGAGCAGGTTTTGCATTCAGTTGGCTGTTTGGAGATCTCTGCAGTAACCAAGGCTGGAAACATTGTTGGATTGGCGCTCATTCAACTGTCATGAATATGAGCTGCAGGAAAAATGGCCAGAGTTTGACAGAAGGCATTTCAGAACAAATGCAGGGATGTATGAATAAAATGTCTTTGGGGTGGATTGCTCTATTTGTTGAGATAAGCCTGGATATAGTGATAAGAATGATTTCACAGCTCTTTTTGTCTGAGGGGACCCGCTATAAAAGGTGTTGAAAGCACTGCACAAGAATCGTGGCTGTGTACAATATTGTACAGAGGTCCAGAGACTGCATCAATTATAGTTGATGGCATTGTAAACCGTGTAAAGCTGGACATTAGGAAAATAACTGACGCTGCATTCTTGGGTTAGATTACATTCTGAGGCTTCAGTAGTCCTGGAACATGCCTGATGTTAATAATAATAATACAGGAAATATTATGTAGTAGTAAAATGGAGTGAAATCTAATCCAGCTGTTGCCTAGTCAATCTCACCAAGCCACATTCAACCTGTATCTCAGCATCCAATATATGGATTTATTTCATTCAACATTTGACTGATGGCTGATCCCAGTATTTGCTGTGCTGCTGAAGGAGTGGGGGCCACAGATGGGTGTTGCAGGGATGAATGAACGTATACGGGGATTTTCTTGGTCTTCCTGGTCTTCCTGGGGAATTAACACTTGATTTGCTTCAGTGGGTGAAAATGGTTGAGTTGCTTTTTGACATTACACCTGTCTGTGGAAATGGGGTGGGTTTGATAAGATAAATAGAGAAACAACCCTTTTTAAATGCCACTTTTTTAACATTTGAAATGCTCCCCAACTTTTATTTTGTGAAGTTCTTAATAATTTTTTTTGTGTGAACAATTCTCTAGAAAACATTTGGATTGTTAAATATTTGAGATTTTGGGAGGGTCTGTGTATTAGAAACATAGAAACATAGAAATTAGGTGCAGGAATAGGCCATTCGGCCCTTCGAGCCTGCACCGCCATTCAATATGATCATGGCTGATCATCCAACTCAGTATCCCGTACCTGCCTTCTCTCCATACCCTCTGATCCCCTTAGCCACATGGGCCACATCTAACTCCCTCTTAAATATATCCAATGAACTGGCCTCAACTACCCTCTGTGGCAGAGAATTCCAGAGACCCACCACTCTCTGTGTGAAAAAATTCCTTCTCATCTCGGTCCTAAAGGATTTCCCCCTTATCCTTAAGCTGTGACCCCTTGTCCTGGACGGCCCCAACATCGGGAACAATCTTCCTGCATCTAGCCTGTCCAACCCCTTAAGAATCTTGTAAGTTTCTATAAGATCCTCTCTCAATCTCCTAAATTCTAGAGAGTATAAACCGAGTCTATGCAGTCTTTGTTCATAAGACAGTCCTGACATCCCAGGAATCAGTCTGGTGAACCTTCGCTGCACTCCCTCTATGGCAATAATGTCCTTCCTCAGATTTGGAGACCAGAACTGTACGCAATACTCCAGGTGTGGCCTCACCAAGACCCTATACAACTGAAGTAGAACCTCCCTGCTCCTATACTCAAATCCTTTTGCTATGAAAGCTAACATACCATTGGCTTTCTTCACTGCCTGTTGTACCTGCATGCCTACTTTCAATGACTGGTGTACCATGACACCCAGGTCGCGCTGCATCTCCCCTTTTCCTAATCGGCCACCATTTAGATAGTAGTCGGTTTTCCTATTTTTGCCACCAAAGTGGATAACCTCACATTTATCCACATTATACTGCATCTGCCAAACATTTGCCCACTCACCCAGCCTATCCAAGTCACCTTGCATTCTCCTAGCATCCTCCTCACAGCTAACACTGCCCCCCAGCTTAGTGTCATCCGCAAACTTGGAGATATTGCCTTCAATTCCCTCATCCAGATCATTTATGTATATTGTAAATAGCTGGGGTCCCAGCACTGAGCCTTGCGGTACCCCACTAGTCACTGCCTGCCATTGTGAAAACGACCCGTTAACTCCTACTCTTTGCTTCCTGTTTGCCAGCCAGTTCTCTATCCACATCAATACTGAACCCCCAATGCCATATGCTTTAAGTTTATATACTAATCGCTTATGTGGGACCTTGTCGAAAGCCTTCTGGAAGTCCAGATACACCACATCCACTGGTTCTCCCCCATCCACGCTACTAGTTACATCCTCGAAAAATTCCACAAGATTCGTCAGACATGATTTACCTTTCGTAAATCCATGCTGACTTTGTCCAATGATTTCACCACTTTCCAAATGTGCTGCTATCCCATCTTTAATAACTGACTCTAGCAGTTTCCCCACTACCGATGTTAGACTAACTGGTCTGTAATTCCCCGTTTTCTCTCTCCCCCCCTTCTTAAAAAGAGGGGTTACGTTTGCTACCCGCCAATCCTCAGGAACTACTCCAGAATCTAAAGAGTTTTGAAAGATTATCACTAATGCATCCACTATTTCCGGAGCTACTCCCTTAAGTACTCTGGGATGCAGCCTATCTGGCCCTGGGGATTTATCGGCCTTTAATCCATTCAATTTACCCAACACCACTTCCCGACTAACCTGGATTTCACTCAAGTACTCCTTTGACCTGCGGTCCCCTGCTATTTCCGGCAGATTATTTATGTCTTCCTTAGTGAAGACGGAACAAAAGTAGTTATTCAATTGGTCCGCCACATCCTTGTTCCCCATGATCAACTCACCTGTTTCTGACTGCAAGGGACCTACATTTGTTTTAACTAATCTCTTTCTCTTCACATATCTATAAAAACTTTTGCAGTCAGTTTTTATGTTCCCTGCCAGTTTTCCTTCATAATCTATTTTTCCTTTCCTAATCAAGCCCTTTGTCCTTCTCTGCTGGTCTCTGAATTTTTCCCAGTCCTCTGGTATGCTGCTTTTTCTGGCCACTTTGTACGCATCATCCTTTGCTTTGATACTATCCCTGATTTCCCTTGTTATCCACGGATTCACTACCTTCCCTGATCTATTCTTTTGCCAAATTGGGATGAACAATTTTTGTAGTTCATCCATGCAGTCTTTAAATGTCTTCCATTGCATATCCACCGTCAACCCTTTTAGAATTGATTGCCAGTCAATCTTGGCCAATTCACGTCTCATACCCTCAAAGTTACCTTTCCTTAAGTTCAGAACCATTGTTTCTGAATTAACAATGTCACTCTCCATCCTAATGAAGAACTCAACCATATAATGTTCACTCTTGCCCAAGGGGGCACGCACAATAAGACTGCTAACTAACCCTTCCTCATTACTCAGGAATACCTAGTCTAAAATAGCCTGCTCTCTCGTTGGTTCCTCTACATGTTGATTTAGATAACTATCCCTCATACTTTCCAAAAAATCCTCTTCCTCAGCACCCCTGCCAATTTGATTCACCCAATCTATATGTAGATTGAAGTCACCCATTATAACTGTTTTGCCTTTGTCGCACGCATTTCTAATTTCCTGTTTTATACCATCCCCAACTTCACTACTACTGTTAGGTGGCCTGTACACAACTCCCACTTGCGTTTTCTGCCCCTTAGTGTTTCGCAGCTCTACCCATACTGATTCCACATGCTCCAAGCTAATGTCCTTCCTTTCCATTGTGTTAATCTCCTCTCTAACCAGCAACGCTACCCCACCTCCTTTTCCTTTCTCTCTATCCCTCCTGAATATTGAATACCCCTGGATGTTCAGCTCCCAGCCTTGGTCACCCTGGAGCCATGTCTCCGTGATCCCAACTATATCATACTCATTAATAGCTATCTGCACGTTCAACTCATCCACCTTATTACGAATACTCCTTGCATTGAGACACAAGGCCTTCAGGCTTGTTTTTACAACGCTCTTACCCCTTTTACTTTTCACCTTGCTCCCTATTGCTTCCACCCTTGTTTTACACCCACCTGCCTCTCTGCTCTTGTACCCATCCCCCTGCCACATTAGTTTAAATCCTCCCCGACAGCACTAGCAAACACTCCCCCAAGGACATTGGTTCCATTCCAGCCCAGGTGCAGACCGTCCTGTTTGTACTGGTCCCACCTCCCCCAGAAATGGTCCCAGTGCCCTAAAAATTTGAATCCCTCCCCCTTGCACCATTTTTCAAGCCACGTATTCATCTGCAATATCCTCCTATTTCTACTCTGACTGGCCCGTGGTACTGGTAATAATCCAGAGATTATTACCTTTGAGGTCCTACTTTTGAGTTTATCTCCTAGCTCCCTAAATTCACCTTGTAGGACCTCATCCCTTTTTTTCCCTATATCGTTGGTGCCAATATGCACCACGACAACTGGCTGTTCACCCTCCCCCTCCAGAATGTTCTGCAGCCGTTCAGTAACATCCCTGACCTTTGCACCAGGGAGGCAACATACCATCCTGGAGTCTCTTTTGCGGCCGCAGAAACGCCTATCTATTCCCCTGACAATTGAATCCCCTATTACAATAGCCCTTCCCCTCTTTTTTCCCCCATCATGTGCTGCAGAGCCACCCATGGTGCCATGAACTTGGCTGCTGCTGCATTCCCCTGATGAGCCATCTCCCTCAACAGTATCCAAAATGGTAAACCTGTTGAGTAGGGAGATGACCGCAGGGGACTCCTGCACTACCTGCCTACTGTTTTGCTGGCTATTGGCCACCCGCTCCCTTTCTGTCCTCTTACCTTTTACCTGTGGCGTGACCAACTCGCTGTATGTGCTGTCCACGACTTTCTCTGCATTAAATGAAGTGATTAAAATTATGTGTTCTGTAGCCCATGTACCATTCAAACAACTTGTTGGGTATTAGGGACGTATGGTTCTATTTACAATAAAAGTCTAACAAATAGTCGCTGTGATTCTGAAATTCCAGGAGAATAGCACGAAGAAAGGATTCAGCTAAGAGATAGAGCTGATTATCCAAACCAGGTCCCATTGAACTTAACTCCCCATTGAGATTTGCTCCAGAATCCCGTTTCCTGAAGATTCTAAGTCACTCATTTCCTCTGAAAATATTGTCATGAGCGTGTACATAACTTATCTTACCTCATAATGTCTGCTGCTCCCTTTACTCACTTTACTCATCCCATACAGATCAAACTGATTTTGAGACATTTAATATGCCTGATATGTTACAACCTTATGTAAGAATTTATTTACTTTTCAAGTTGAGGATGTCTCCAGTGGTTCTGATGGGCCTGTCCCACTGTCCTACAGGAGACTATGCGGTCGCCACATGTTCGCGGGCGGTTGCCTGAAAGTCGCCTTCATGGTTGTGAGTAGTGCCCTCAGACTCGCAACAAGTCGTAACGGCATTCTGGTTGCCGCTAATTTTTCAACATATTGAAAAATTAGCTGCGACCTGAATTTTGACGCCATGGAGAGTAGCGAGAATACTCGTGATGTAGGTGTAGTGGTAGTGGGTCGCCAGGAGGTCGTAAGTTGTTGTAGGTTGTTGCCGTTGGTGACCAGTGAATTTCATTGGCTCATTGAAAGCAGTAGTTTTCAGAACCAAGGATAACCGACTGGTAATGTTAATGTCCGCCGAGCTTCACAGCGTGTATCTCTGGCTTCTTAAAAGTTGTCTCCACTTCTTCTCCCCCTCCTCCCCCCTCCTCCTCCCTTCTCCCCTCTCTCCCCCTCCCCCCCTCTTTTAACGGACTTAAGTGACTCTTCCCGTACACTGTGCTTTCACCGTCTTAATTAAAGCGCTAACCTTCCTGTTCATCGTGGTGTGTGTCTGTATCACATTGGCTTTGCACCGTGTGAATTTCACACAGACAGCGCTCCCCCCGCTTACCCTTTCCCCCGCCTGCATAACTGGCTGGTGAAGGAAACAATGTGTGTGTGTTCCACTCTGACAGTTGCCATTCCAGTCGTCGGATTTTCAGCGACCTGCTATGACTTGACAATCGTGGAAGTTGCCTGAAAAATCGCCTACGTGGGACTGGCCCATGAGGCTTTCTCAACCAAGGACTATGTTTAGCTCTGTGTACAGCCATGCACAGCCGTGTTTCTGGATCACATTGAGCTGCCGCCACAGTTCGACACAAGTTATGACCAGAGGACAAGTGATAACTGAGTTCATTTAGTTGGGTCACCAACCTTCAGTAAAGGTTAATTCAGTTCAAGATTTCTTTCATTCATTTCTTTAATTTCACTGTAAATGTATTTAATTTAAATGCAATTGTTTAATATATTTTTACATATTTGTTATTTTTTATTTATTTAAATTTAATTAAACAGTTTTAAAACAAGTTTTAACCAGTTTGTATTTGGAGTGTGTGAGGAAATCGTTGAAACATAGGGAGATGGTACAAACTCGGTCCAGACAGCGCCCTTAACTGGGATCGAACCCGAGTCTCTGGCATCGTAAAGCAGCAGCTCTATTGCTGCGCCACAGTGCGCCCCTTTAATAAAATTTAACAATAGTGCAATTACCTTTGGCAGTGGTGTTGAGAATAGTGCTTCATATTCTCCTACCTGAAGTCTTGTTGGCACTTGCAGTCACTTCATCTTGTGGAAGGATGGCAGAGAGAAGTCCTCCAGCACAGTGGCTGAGTATGGACGTCAGGTTGGGACCGGCCCCGCGTGGCCATACGATGCCCGTGCGCCTCAACGCAACCACGAGGTCGCGTAATTTGCGTGCCAAGGACACGTAAGTGGGACAGCTCACCATGGGTCAAGCGTTATTCAGGCATATACGAAGGATTTGAGCAAGCAGAGGTATTTGGGGCTTTTCCTCCATTTGAAAGAAGACGATCAGAGGACAAAGCACACCAGGCAGGATTTTTAATGAATAGCCTGAGCAGAAACCTCATCTCATGAGTACACAATCAGCCAATAATGTGGAACAAAAACTTACTCGAATAATGGAATTGATATGTTTGTTCCCCTGAAATGGCAAAGCAGTTTACTTTGGGCTTTATATTGATTTGATATTATGATTATGGTATCAGGGTAACACAATATGGCTATAACCAACAACTTACTTGAAACGTTGCTGGCCCTGGGCTAGAATCCATTGTAGAAATAGCCCCAATAACTGATGTCAACATTCATTCTTGGATTGAATGGACATTACATCACATAAATTTGCTAAACATTGAGATAACCTCATTCGATGTGTTATATAAATGGAAAGTCCAGATTTCTGTTATTATTTTTGTTGGAGATTATAAATTACTGTGTTTAATAGATACTATAGTGTTATGTTATTGTAACTGAATAAACAGGTGCAGATATCATTGTCAGAATAAATATAAAAATAATTGTTTCAAGCAATACAATACAATACAATACAATACAATACGGTTTTATTCGTCACATTGCACATAAAGTGCAAGTGAAATGAATTTGCTAGCAGCAGTACAATGATAAAGAACACACAATACACAATAAAAATTTAACACAAACATCCACCATAGCATTCATCACTGTGGTGGAAGGCACCAAAATTGGCCAGTCCTCCTCCATTTTCCCCCGTGGTCGGGACCTCAACCCTCCGCAGCCACCGCTACGGGCGTCCAGATGTGCTGACAAGGTAAAAAGACCAGGTAAGTCCTGAATCGGTGCCTCCCCCACCTGAGACCGCGGCTTCAGGCAGGTGATGATAGTAACATTTCAGTGCCCGTGAAATTAGTTGTCATGATTATATTTTTCACCAGGTTGTGCTGTCACTATTGTAGAGTTACTTGATGAGATGAGATTCAGTACATCAAGAAATAGTGTTCTGTAACTCAATACTTAACTAATATGGAACGGAATACTTTACTATATTGTCACATGTGACAAGGCACAGTGAAATTATTTGCTTGCATACCCAATGTATACAAATAGTGCCCACCTACAATGTTACAAAGTATCTTCCCCCCCACCGCCCCCGCCACGCCGGGTCCCCATTGTCCATTGTTCTCCCCCCCCCCCCTCACAGCTGTGCACAACATTTTTTTTCCTATGACTTCCTCAAAGAAGTCTGCCTGTAAATTTATAAAAAATATTAAATTGATCTGTCTGTAAATTAATAAAGATGATGATGCAAATCCATAAAATGCTTTATAAGGATGTGAACTAAATAGGAATCAAACGTGTGCAGTCAAATTGTGCTGTTGTCTTTATTGTTACTAAAGTAATAATAGCTGTGAATGAAATGAATTAACAGGAAATATATTACTTTCCTTTAATGGCACAATCAGTATTTTTACAAATTTCACCCAATCTCTAACAGCATAGGCTGTTGATTTAAAAAATGCATATTGTCAAACATACAAAATTCTACTGAGAAACCTTAGAGCTGCAGGGCCTTTATTATATAAATGGTGGCACTGCAATTAAGTAACATAAGTTAACTCATTTGTTCGATAGAATTAACTCTATCAAGGTAAATCCTCAGGAGTATTAAGGTTTTGTTTTCCATGTCATAAAACTACGAGGCAGCTTAATATATTTTGTTGCATGCAAAACATAAGCCAATCGTAACAAATGAATATATTGACCTAGCTCATTGATCACCTGTCCTTGCAGTGCATAGTTTCTTACAGCCTTTACCATTCACATTCACAAACACTCTGGAATGAATAAAAATGATATTAACATTCAAAATGATTAAAATAATATAAATTGATAAAATCTTTTCGAACCACTAAAAAATGATTAAAACATTTGAACTAACTGAATTAAAACCAATAGAAAAATCAGCTTTGTGTTCTACGCAAGATTCCAACATCTACCATCAGCAGTTCCTTGCGTCTCCGAAACGATTTGCATGTGTTTCTCCGTGGGAATCTGACACCAGTTGAGTGGAAAGATGTCCCTGCTTATTTGGACTAGTAACCAGATCACAGCCTGCACTCAGGATTCCACAGCAATCACCACCTCCCCTTACACCTCCCTCAATTGTTTAAAACTGGCATAACTACCCCGTAAAGTTTGGTTAAACAATTATGTGTCAATTTATTGGTTTTATCTTCAGGAGTGTAGATCAAATCATCAGAATTGGTTGACAAGAAATATTGGAAAACATTTTAGTTTTGCTGTAAATTAAATATTGGTTATGCATTATGTTGTGATTCGTGGTCATACTTTAGAATTTGAGAATCAAATGGAATATTTGTAATGGACTGAACATGACGTGCTGAGTCATGTAATAGATGGCCTTTATGAAGAGGTGGGAGCATTAACACAAGCAGACCCCAGGAGCATGTAAATTCTACACGTATTACATTCTGTTATGCACTTTGTAGCAGGCTGCTAGAAAGTAAAGAAAGGCACAGGTTACATGCAAATTATTGATGTCCTTTGTAGGTGAACAAAGCAGTACAGGAAATGTCACAAATTATATATCCAAAGAGTAAGCAAAGATTTTGTCCTCCTTGAAGTCAATAGAATTGAATTTGGCAAGTAAATTTGCCAATCACAGTTGGTATTCCATCGTGAGTTTTCTCCAGTTTCCACTCACTTCCCAAAGATGTATGGATTTGTAGTTAATTGGCCTCTGTAAAATTCCATCTATTTTGAAGAGAGTAAATGAGAAAGTGGGATAGTAGAGAACAGTGTGAACGGGTGATCAATGGTTGGCACGGAGTCGCTGGATCAAAAGGTCTTTTTTCCGATCTTTCGATTCAATCAGTCACTTCGGGAAATAGTTCCTTTAACATATTATTACTGGTATCTGTGATGGGACTCCTCTTAGGGGCACCCTCTGGTACGCTCTAGGGAGGACCTTCTGATTTATTATTTCTTGCTACGTGCTCAATTATCTTGTTATTATTAAGCTGTGTGGATGGAGGAAGAGGTGCAGAATGATGCATCTGATTATAAGAGGTCTTTGATTGCAGTTGCAGGATTTGCAGTTTTAGTTGCCCCTTTAAAAGAAGGCTATAGAGGCTCTGGAAAGGGTGCAGAGGAGGTTTACCAGAATTATTAAGGGTTATTAGCTGTAGGGAGAGGTTGGACAGATGCGGATTGTTTTCTCTAGAATGCCGAAGATTGCGGGGAGACCGTGTAGTAGTGTATAAAATTATGAGGGGCATGGGTAGGGCAGATAGATGGAACCTACTTCCCACGATGGAAATATCAAATACTGGAGGGCATGGGTTTAAGGTGAAAGGGGCAAAGTTTAAAGGAGATGTGCAGAGCAAGTTTTTACACAGAGGGTGGTGAGTACCTGGAATGCGCAGCCGGGGATGGTGGTGGAGGCAGATATGATAATGGCATTTAAGAGGATTTTGGATCAGCACATCTGCAGGGAATGGAGGGATATGGATTATGTGCAGGCAGATAAGGGTTGGTCTTGACATCATGTTCTGCATAGACATTGTGGGCCGAAGGGTCTGTTTCTATGGTCTCTATGTTCTCTATGTTCTATATTGACACATATAAGATCGTGATTCTATGGACTATGACAGGTAGATCTCAAAAGGTTGCACTAGCAGGCCAGTTGCAAAAGAGGGGACGTGGTTTCAAGCCAAGGTAGCAAGGATTTCTTCTCGCTCGGGATAAGTGAGGATATCTGAAATTCTCTACTTCGGAGAATTGAAGAAGTTAGCTTATTAGGAGTATTTCATGTGGAGGGAAATAATTTGTTAAATGATTGGGGAATTGAGGGTTATGGGAATCTGGTGCAGAAGAGAGGTTGAGGGGCTGGGGCTGATCATTTTGGAGTGGATGGAAATGGAACATGGTTCAATGCGGAAACAATTTAGAAACAAAGAACAAACCATTACCATCTATAAATAGTCAGGTTGGCCAAGGGCTCTTCATTTTTATATTTTTATTCCGCTGGTTGTACAATTTAACTACATAGTCCTGTTTTACATTCCTTTCTGGATTATTCATTAAAACTGGTTGGCTGCCAAAGCTGTTCTGCATTTTTTGCATTGCTTTCCAGCTGCGTTTTAATTTACATGTGCAGCACACAAACATTATGTGTCCCAGATGTGCAGATTTTTCTATTAGATCTTTTTTTAATGTGGAATCTTCATGTTAGAATGGAGAGCGTGAAAACTATTGTGTGCAATTAGATTTTTTTCACTGATAAATGTAGACAGAGGCAGAGAGAAGCCTGAGGCTCAAAAGAATTCCAAATATTTGTTTCTATCCACTTTATATATATGGATTTGACATTTCTGTCTAACAGTCCTCTGAGATTCCTTACCCTGTGACCCGCACTAGAATAAACTTAACAGGAATTTATATCTCCGCATAAAATATAATTGGAGAAAAGTTCTTTGTGTTCTTAAGTGGTTATGTAGTTGGATTTGAAAAAGTAGCTTTTCCTTTACAAATTAATTTAATTTAAAATCGTTGAGAATTCTACAGAACAATAGATCTGTGCAAATGGTATATTTGACCTCTGTTTTAACATGTTTGTTAACAGAAATGTCAACCTTTCTAATGCCCCTAAATTATTGAGATACAGCAAATAAACTTTCTTTACATCTGGTTGTTGAGATCGTTGCCCTACTATTTCAGTTTTCAGGACATTCAATGGTGCCATATTGAGCCAGTTCAAATGTTAATCATTGCCACTAACAAAGCATTGGCCAGTGTTTTCTATCTTTCTCAAAGTCTTTATTACCATTGTGCATGTACATACTTTAAATGAAGGCATGTACAGGTTTGATGGTGGTCTACAATACCTAGGCTTTGATTGGTACAATGAACGTCAGCATAAGGGTGGCACAGTGGCAAAGTGGTAGAGTTGCTGCCTTAAAGAGACCCCAGTTCGATCCTGACTATGGGTGCTGTCTGACTGAGTGGAGTTTGCACCTTCTCCCTGCGACTGCGTGGGTTTTCTCCAGGTGCTCCGATTTCCTCCCACATTCCAAAGACATGAAGGTTTGTAGGCTAATTGGCTTCTGTAAATTGTCCTTAGTGTGCAGGATAGAACTCTTGTACGGGTGATTGCCAGTCAGCGAGGTCTCGGTGGGCTGAAGAGCCTCTTTCCATGCTCTGTCTCTAAACCTAAAACTAAAACTAAAAACAGCACTCATTCATGAGGTGGCTGAAGACAGGGTGCCATGTATTCTGCAGTGAGCACCCCAGACCCAGAGTTGACCGAACTATCTCTCATCCAAACAGAGAGTAGTATACCCATTGAACGGTGGATGCAAAATGGCGTAGGAGAATGCCATGATGACATCAGAGAGCTGCCATGATGACCAGAGATCAAATCTCAGGTATCTAATTGGGAAAAAGGTTCAAAGAAGGAGGAAGGGTGCTGGGAGAAGGAAAAGCATTAATATTTCTTAACTAACTTACTATGAATAGGAAGAGGCCATTCATCCCATCAGATCCATGCCAGCTCTCAGCTGGGAAATTATTTTGCCAAACACTATATTATTTTCCTATATGCCTAGAACTTATCTCACACATGTTCATCGTCCCCTCTGTCACAACGCCATCCAACTTTGGACTCAGCCGTTCAAGCAAGGTCAGGCATCATCATCAGAGCTCAGTCAATAGTCAGATTCATGGTGAATCTGTGGAATTATTTGCCACAGAAGGCCGTGGAGGCCAAGCCAGTTGATATTTTTAAGGCAGAGATAGATAGATTCTTGATTGGTACAGGTGTCAGGCGTTTCGGGGAGATGGCAGGAGAGTGTGAGTAAAGGGGCTGTCCAACTGCGGCAACCTAATTGATGAGCTTAGAAGAGTTTGCTCTCGATTCATACTCGCATGATCGACACGATGTCCAACGAGTAGCAATGTTACAAAATTTTTAGATTTAAAAAATCAAGTCTGCAATTTATCCCATCAGATAGAGCATAAAAAGTTTAATTTGACACCTAATTCACTTTCATATCTTCAGTATTAAAAAAGTTATGCCCATTTTCATACTCAGAAATTAGCATCTTGTTCCCTATTGCTTTTGCATTGACTTAACACAAAAGCTGTGATCGAGGACAATGAAAAGCCCATAACTTTCTTAAAAATTAAGAGAACTGAAAGAAATTTTCAGTTATTATAGATTGAAGCATGCTGAAACAAATATGAAACAGTCTTACTTGGATTACCTGAAATGAAAGCATATAATTAGTTAGTTACCCAATTGTAGTTAATTACAAAATTCAATTATTAGATCTAAACATCTATCCATTTCTTAAGAAAAGATTAACATTTTTAAATAGCCTAAGTGTCCAAATAACATTCACACAAGGATTCACAATATAACCATGATTTTTAAATCTCATTGTCATCAATTTATAGGCCAAATGGAAGGAATTTAGTGTTTAATTCCTGTAAATTAATGGCCATTTAAATCATCTTGTGAGTGGGATTTTGTGGAACGCGATCGTTTGGAACATTGCAGTTGCGGTGAATTTAAACCCCATATCGGAGGAAAAATACTGCCGGGCCTAAATCACCTTTGGGGCCTAAATCACCTTTTCGGATTAAGGTAATCCTAAGAAGCACGTTTATATGTAAAATAAATGTCTTTCCTTTAGCTGTCCCATACCTGAACTCCGTCCTGGTTATCGGCGTTCACGGCATTAGTAGCGGCTTTTTATTTTACTCCAGCGCTGAAATTGTCCAGCGATTTTTAAAAAAAAATTCACAGAACGACCGTTGGAACAATTCTTCAGCATTTGCTAGCTCCCCAAGAAAATATATCCAGGACAGGCGGTAGAAAACTGCATTTTAACCCCCCCCCCCCCCCCACAAAGGCGCCGAAGTCGTGCACATGGCCAGTGACAGAACTGCAGCGCCGCTGAAGGTAGGTTTTGTAACATACCTACTAGGAGGTCTTTGTAACTCTCCTTCATGCTTGAGAGTAGTCACCGCGTATTCGAGGCCTCAGCTCGGTTGCGTCATGTTTTTCAACATGCTGAAAAATGCCTGCGAGGAAAAAAAGGTCGCCATGGAAAAAATCGATAGTTTTAGTCGAAGTAGGTCGTAGTAGGTCAGCATGTTATTCGTAAGTAATCGAAGGTAGTCGAAGGTAGTTGTAGATAGTCGTCAACATAGTCGAAGGGAGGTCGAAGGAGATTGAGGAGGTTGTCTTCACTCTCCACTATTCGGTGTCCAATTTTCCCGATGCTAGTCGAAGCTAGTCGAAGGAGGTCTTCTACATAGTTGAAGGAGGTCTTCAACATGACACTTTTTCAAACTCTCCTAAACCCTACTAAAGTCGCCAATTAGGTCGCCGCAGTGGGACAGCCCCTTTAGGAGGGATAGATAGATTTGCCATGATTGAAGTATGGAGTAGACTTGGTGGGCCGAGTGGTCTTATTCTGCTCCTATCACATATGACCGATGACTTTAATACATTTGAAGAATGAATTTGCTGTTTTCCATTGAGATCCCTCTTACCAATTGGACCCTTCCATAAAATGTCAGGACCACAATGAGTAGAGTGGCAGATGAGTTTTACTGCACAGTGTCAACCATTAACCAGGTATGGTTAATAGAGTCATAGAGTGATACAGTGTGGAAACAGGCCATTCTGTCCAACTTGCTCACACCGGCCAACATGTCCCAGCTACACTAGTCCCACCTGCGTGCTTGGTCCATACTCCTCCAAACTTGTCCTACCCATGTACATGTCTAACTGTTTCTTAAATGTTGGGATAATCCCAGCTGTAACTACCTCCCTCCTCTGGCAGCTTGTTCCATACACCCACCAGTCTTTGTGTGAAAAAGTTACCCCTCAGATTCCTATTAAATCTTTTCCCCTTCACCTTGAACCTATGTCCTCTGGTTGTCGATTCCCCTACTCTGCGCAAGAGACTCTGTGCATCTACCTGATCTATTCCTCTCATGATTTTGTACACCCCTGTAAGATCACTCCTCATCCTCCTGCTCTCCAAGGAATAGAGGTCCAACCTGCTCAACCTCTCAGTTATAGCTCTCACCCTCTAGTCCTGGCAACATAATATTAACCATCATTATCCAATGTTCGGTCTGAAGGAGCTTTCTCGAGGACCAATACTGTTCATACCTCCAAAGCAAGTGCTGAGTGCTTATATGTACTGAGTGAGTACTGCTTTATTGGGATATGCTACCGTGGCTTGCAAAAGTATTCATACCCCTTGAACTTTTCCACATTTTGTCACGTTACAACCACAAACGTAAATGTATTTTATTGGGATTTTATGTGAAAGACCAACATAAAGTGGTGCATAATTGTGGAAGGAAAATTATACATGGTTTCCAAATTTTATTACAAATAAAAAACTGAAAAAGTGTGGCGTGCAAAAGTATTCAGCCCCCCTGAGTCAATACTTTGTAGAACCACCTTTCGCTGCAATTACAGCTGCGAGTCTTTTGGGGTATGTCTCTACCAGCTTTGCACATCTAGAGACTGAAATTTTTGCCCATTCTTCTTTGCAAAATAGCTCAAGCTCAGTCAGATTGGATGGAGAGCGTTTGTGAACAGCAATTTTCAAGTCTTGCCAGAGATTCTCAATTGGATTTAGGTCTGGACTTTGACTGGGCCATTATAACACATGAATATGCTTTGATCTAAACCATTCCATTGTAGCTCTGGCTGTATGTTTAGGGTTATTGTCCTGCTGGAAGGTGAACCTCCGCCCCAGTCTGAAGTCTTTTACAGACTCTAACAGGTTTTTTTCCAAGATTGCCCTGTATTTGGCTCCATCCATCTTCCCATCAGCTCTGACCAGCTTCCCTGTCCCTGCTGAAGAAAAGCATCCCCACAGCATGATGCTGCCACCACCATGCTTCACAGTGGGGATGGTACTTTCAGGGTGATGTGCCGTGTTAGTTTTCCGCCACACATAGCGTTTTGCATTTAGGCCAAAAACCTCAATTTTGGTCTCATCAGACCAGAGCACCTTCCTCCCCATGTTTGCTGTGTCCCCCACATGGCTTGTGGCAAACTGCAAACGGGACTTCTTATGGCTTTGTTTCAGCAATGGCTTTCTTCTTGCCACTATTCCATAAAGGCCGGATTTGTGGAGTGCACGACTAATAGTTGTCCTGTGGACAGATTCTCCCACCTGAGCTGTGGATCTCTGTAGTTCCTCCTGAGTTACCATGGGCCTCTTGGCTGCTTCTCTGATTAATGCTCTCCTTGCCCGGCCTGTCAGTTTAGGTGGACGGCCATGTCTTGGTAGGTTTGCGGTTGTGCCATACTCTTTCCATTTTCGGATGATGGATTGATCAATGCTCCGTGAGATGTTCAAAGCTTGGGATATTTTGTTATAACCTAACCCTGCTTTAAACTTCTTCACAACTTTATCCCTGACCTGTCTGGTGTGTTCCTTGGGCTTCATGATGCTGTTTGCTCACTAATGTTCTCTAACAAACGTCTGAGGCCTTCACAGAACAGCTGTATTTATACTGAGATTAGATTACACACAAGTGGACTCTATTTACTAATTAGGTGACTTCTGATGGCAATTGGTTGCACTGGATTTTATTTAGGGGTATCAGAGTAAAGGGGGGGTGAATACTTTTGCATGCCACAGTTTTTCAGTTTTTTATTTGTAAAAAAACGTATAATTTTCCTTCCACTTCACAATTGTGCACCACTTTGTGTTGGTCTATCACATAAAATCCCAATAAAGTACATTTACCTTTGTGGTTGTAACGTGACAAAATGTGGAAATGTTCAAGGGGTATGAAAACTTTTGCAAGCCACTGTATGTAACAACCCTGGACATGACCAAATGAATATCATCCATCAGTTGGTGTGAAGGATTGCAATATTACTGAGTACAACATGTTGTTGTATAGCTCAGCTTAGAATCACAAACACATTGGACATACCTGTAGGTTTATTCACCTTTACTCCATTCTCTTTTTTTTCAGTCTTTCAATGGAATTCTAAAGTCTGTGTGAATCTGTCTTCCATTTGCTTCTCCTTATACCTCAATTGTCAGATAATGGCCACTCAGTCAATATTCTTATATGTTACTTGAAGATATGCAGAAGCTGAAGGTCCGACAAAAGTGGCATAGAGAGATAGAGCATTGGCCCACTAAATTCAGGCTGCCTAACTACCACCCACTTACATTAATCTCACCAATTCCCAGCAACTCCTGCCAGTATCAAACCCCTCATGGCTTAGACTACGAGCCATGTACAGTGGCCAATTAAGTTTCCGAGGTACAGTGAAGCTTTTTTGTTGCATGCTATCTAGTCTGTGGAAAATCAATACATGATTACAATGGAGCCATTTACAGTGTATAGATACATGATAAGAGAATAATGTTTAGTGCAAGGTAGAACCAGCAAAATCCAATCAAGGACAGTCTGAGGGTCATCAATGAGGATGATAGTAGTTCTGCTCCCTGGTTGTGGTAGCTCACCAACCTGCACGTCTTTGGGATGTGGGGATAAACTGGAGCACCCAAAGGTAAGTCAGATATCACAGGGAGAAAATGTGAGCTCCATACAGATAGCAACTGTAATCAAGATTGGACCCTGGTCTCCAGTCCTGTGAGGCAACAGCTCTACTGGCTGCCCACTGTGCCAGCTATGTGGAAAATTGTTACACAGGTCTGATGAAGGGCTATTGACCTGCAACTGCGTCTCACTCTGGATGGTGGTTGACTTGTTGATTACTACAGCAATTCTGTTTTAGTTTTGAATGTCTATATTTCGTCTTTAACAGAATCCAATTGATTTCACTGGTAGTAGTGGTCAAAAAAGCTGCAAAATCCCAATGACATTCTAGCTTCTGAAAATCAAAAGACTGCAAGTGCTAGAAAACTGAAATTAAACAGAAAATCTTTGAAACTCAGCAGGTCAGGCAGCACTTGTGGAAAGAGAAACAGAGTTAATGTTTCAGAACAGGGAAAGAGAGAAAACGATTTAGTATTAAGCTGCAGTGAGGCTGGGGGGGTGGGGGGGTGATGGATAGGTCAAATAGAATATTTCTGTAAGGGTGAGACGAGCATTGTGAACAAGGTCATCTGATTGATGGGTTAATAGGGGCAACCAAGAGGAAGAACATGGTGATCAGGAACAGCGGATGCTAGAATCTTGAGCAAAACACAAAGTGCTGGAGTAACAGCAGGTCAGGCAGGAAGAATATGGTCCTTTGTTCAAAAAAACAATGAAATACGATCAAATGTAGGTGCTCTGCAATGTGATTGGCCAAACTGCATTTGATTTCTTCAGTATCATGGTGAACAGTGAATTGGAAAAGCACTAGATTGGAAAAAGTTGAAAGAAATCTCTGCTTTGTCTGGTAGGTGTGGGACCAATGTTACAATTCCTATGGTTGCCTGGGAAAGTGGAATGAGTAGGGGAGTCATTGGTGGATACAACAGAGCTGGAAATTGCAAATGAATGATTCCTTTAAAATACTGAAAGGAGAGTGAAGGGGAAGGTATTCCTGCTGGTGCAAAGTCATTGAAGATGGCAGAAATTGCAGAGATTGAACCATTGATGGGATGGAAGGTGAAAACCAGTAGTAGAACTCTCTGCGTCTTGTGTCCAGGGTGAGACGGGGGTTGTGAATAGAGGTGCGGCAAATGTGTGGGATACGGTCAACAAGTTGATTAACTGTGATGTGCTTGGGAATATGTAAACTAGGAAGAAGTAAAACATCTCAGAGAGTGCCATCTCATTGAAATAAAGTGTAAAGAGATTTACATGATATGGATCAGTGGGGAAGGTGAGGAAGGGGACCTGAGTAGGACTGAAACAAAACTATTTCACACATGCCATGAAAAGACAGGCATAGCTTTAGCCCGATGGGGTTCCAATAGTTACATCTTTAATCTGGAGAAAGTGAGTGGATTGGAAGGGGAATTTGTTCCATGCGAGCCCTTTTACCTCCACTTAAGTCAGCAAATTGTAGTAGTTTGGCCATTATTTGCTATTAACTTCCTTACACATCATTTACACTCCGTTCCTACCTCATTCTTACTGCAGACCTTTGAACTTGTGATATTTTGCATGTATCCCTTTGCCTTGGCTAACTTAATGGCCACAATGAAGATAGATACAAAGAGCCGGAGCAACTCAGCAGGTCAGGCAGTATCTCTGGTGAAAAGGAACAGGCAATGTTTCGGGTCGAGACCCTTCTTCAGACTGAGAGTCAGGGGAGAGGGAAACGAGAGAATGACCACACTGCTTTGCCGTGGCTTGACTTTGTTTTCATAACAAGAAAGTCCATCTTAATGAAGGGGTATTTACATTTTAAATTCTGCAGCATTTGTTCAGGTAATAACAAAACCCAAAGAATTTTGTTGCATTTGACAGAAAGACCATGGTTTACATATTAGCTATACAATTCTTTAGCCCTTAACTTACTTATCCAAGTGTCCCATCATGCTTACAATTACAATTTCACAATTATTCCCAATTAAGAGATCAGGAGAGGGTTATTTGAAACTGCATGTGTTTCAAACAAAACTTAAAATTGAGACCTCTTAGGTGATGTTTTTGTTCTTTGATGTCTTGACCAACATTTACACACCAGGTTTAAAGCAGATTATCAGATTATTTATTTTGCAATTAATTGTCACACCCATCACTGCAAATTAGTTGGCAATATTCCCTGCACTTCACATTCTTGATATAGCTCAATATTTGGACAGGGTGAGTTGCTTTTCTCTTCAGAGGAAGAATTTGTGAGACAGAATATTTGGCAGTATTGAAACTTTTGTGGCTATGCATCAGACAACAAATGATAAACTTGCAACTAATACCAGGTCATTTACTGAATAACTGAATCGCTGAACACAGTGATGCGTGTCTTCGTGTTGCACACTAGATGGCTATGTAATCATAAATCTTCTTGTAATCTTCTGTTGCTGCTGCACTAATTTAACTTCAATGGATGCGCTGCACAAAGCCTGTTAACACAGAGCCAAGTCTCAGGGCACTTCTCACCTGGTTGAGACTACAGATATGTTGAGTCTTAATCCGCAAAATGTTTATGCTTCGATCTTGCTGGCGTCATAGCTGTCAGATTGCATCATGGCACATAAGTTGAATCACCAAAGATTAAAGTGAAAATGTACACTCATGCAGAATGATTTACGTCAGGCATCTTGATCGAGTGCCAAAGCCTTGCTGGAACGTGAATCTTTTACTTATATAATGCTGAAGTCGCTCAGCTGCCAACCTCACAGCTGCCTTGGTCTGAACATCGAAAAATGAGCTGAACTCCAGAGGTGAAGTGAGAGTAACTGCCCTTGACATCAAAGGAGCATTTGATTAAGCATGGCATCAAGAGGCACTGGCTAAACTGGAGTCCTTGGGAATCAGGGGGAAAACACTCTGCTGGTTGAATCATACTGAGCATAGGACTGCAATGTTTAACAAACATTTAGACAGGTACATGGATCGGACAGGTTTAGAGGAGTATGGGCCAAACACAGGCAGATGGGACTAATGTAGTTGGGAAATGTTGGTCGGTGTAGGCAAGTTGGGTCAAAGAGTTGTTTCCACGCTGTATGACTATGACATCTCTGTATGAGTTCCTCGGTGTAGTGTCTGAGGCACAACCATCTTCAGCTGCTTCATCAATGACCTTCCTTCATTCGTACGGTCAGAAGTGGGGATGTTTGTTGATGATTGCACAATGTTCAGCACCATTCTCAACACCTCAGACAATGTAGCAGTTGGTCCACAATCAAATGCAGCAAGACCTGGACAATCCAGGCCTGGAGTGATAGAATGGGCCACAAAGGTGTCAGACAAGGACAACATCCATCAAGAAAATATCCAACAGTCACCTCCTGACATTCAATGGTATTATCAGCACTGAATACCCCACCATCAACATCCGGACCACAATGGAACTGGAGTAGCCATGTACACAATGTGATTATAAGAAAAGATCAGAGGTTGGAACAGTGCAGCAGATATCACACCTCCTAACTCCCCAAAGATTATAAACTGCCGCCCACAGGCTAATGTCAGGGTGTGAAGGAATAATCTCCACTTTGAATCATAGTTTGGATGAGTGCATTGTTTGGATGAGTGCAGCTTCAACACCCTAAGAAAATCAACACCCTACAGGACTTAGCAGGCCACTTGTTAGGCACCGCATCCAGAACCACTCACTCACTTTGCTACTCATGCACAGTTGCAGTAGTGTATACCATCTACAGAAATCACCAGACTCTTTATAGCACTTCCCAAATCCACAAGCTCTATCTGAAGTACAGGGGCAGCAAAAACATGGAAACACCACCTCATAGAAGTTGCCCTCCAAGCCACACATCATCCTGACTCAGAAATGTATCGCTGTTGCTTCGCTGTCCCTCAGTCAATATCCTGCAACTCTCTCTTTAACAGCATTATGGATACACCACACCTCAAGGACCGTGGCAGTTCAAGAAGGTAGCTCAGTTCAAGAAGGTAGCTCCAGCCGAGGAGGACAAAGGGCTTAATTAGGAAAGAGAAAATAGATTATGAAAGAAAACTGGCTGGGAACATAAAAACTGACTGCAAAAGTTTTTATAGATATGTGAAGAGAAAGAGATTAGTTAAAACAAATGTAGGTCCCTTGCAGTCAGAAATAGGTGAATTGATCATGGGGAACAAGGACATGGCAGACCAATTGAATAACTACTTTGATTCTGTCTTCGCTAAGAAAGACATAAATAATCTGCCGGAAATAGCAGGGCACCAGGGATCAAATGGGATGGAGGAACTGAGTGAAATCCAGGTTAGCTGGAATGTGGTGTTAGGTAAATTGAATGGATTAAAGATCGATAAATCCCCAGGGTCAGATAGTCTGCATCCCAGAGTACTTAAGGAAGTAGCCCCAGAAATAGTGGATGGATTAGTGATAATTTTTCAAAACTCTTTAGATTCTGGAGTAGTTCCTGAGGATTGGAGGGTAGCTAATGTAACCCCACTTTTTAAAAAGGGAGGGAGAGAGAATATGGGGAATTACAGACCAGTTAGTCTAACATCGGTAGTGAGGAAACTGCGAGAGTCAGTTATTAAAGATGGGATAGCAGTACATTTGGAAAGTGGTGAAATCATTAGACAAAGTCAGCATGGATTTACGAAAGATTTACGGAGATTAGCATACAAACTTAAAGCACACGGTATTGGGGGTTCAGTATTGATGTGGATAGAGAACTGGCTAGCAGACAGGAGGCAAAGGGTAGGAGTAAACGGGTCCTTTTCAGAATGACAGGCAGTGACTAGTGGGGTGCCGCAAGGCTCAATGCTGGGACCCCAGCTATTTACAATATATATTAATGATTTGGACGAGGGAATTCAATGCAACATCTCCAAATTTGCAGATGATACCAAGCTGGGGGGTATAGTTAGGTGTGAGGAGGATGCTTGGAGGCTGCAGGGTGATTTGGATAGGCTGAGTGAATGGGCAGATGCATGGCAGATGCAGTACAATGTGGATAAATGTGAGGTTATCCACTTTGGTGGCAAAAACATGAGGGTAGACTATTATCTGAATGGTGGCAGATTAGGTAAGGGGGAGATGCAACGAGACCTGGGTGTCATGGTACACCAGTCATTGAAAGTAGGCATGCAGGTGCAGCAGGCAGTGAAGAAAGCAAATGGTATGTTAGCATTCATAGCGAAAGGATTTGAGTATAGGAGCAGGGAGGTTCTACTGCAGTTGTACAGGGTTTTGGTGAGGCCACACCTGGAGTACTGCGTACAGTTTTGGTCTCCAAATCTGAGGAAAGACATCCTTGCCATAGAGGGGGTACAGAGAAGATTCACCAGACTGATTCCTGGGATGTCAGGACTTTCATATGAGGAAAGATTGGATAGACTCGGTTTGTACTCGATGGAATTTAGAAGATTGAGGGGGGATCTTATAGAAACCTACAAAATTCTTAAGGGGTTGGACAAGCTAGATGCTGGAAGATAGTTCCCGATGTTGGGGGAGTCCAGAACAAGGGGTCACAGTCTAAGGATAAGGGGGAATTCCTTTAGGACCGAAATGAGGAAAACATTCTTTACACAGAGAGTGGTGAGTCTCTGGAATTCTCTGCCACAGAAGGTAGTTGAGGCCAGTTCATTGGCTATATTTAAGAGGGCGTTAGATGTGGCACTTGTGGCTAAAGGGATCAGGGGGTATGGAGAGAAGGCAGGTACGGGATACTGAGTTGGATGATCAGCCATGATCACATTGAATGGCGGTGCAGGCTCGAAGGGCCGAATGGCCTACTCCTGCACCTATTTTCTATGTTTCTATGAAAGGTAAATCATGTCTGACGAATCTTATAGAATTTTTCGAGGATGTAACTAGCAGAGTGGATAAGGGAGAACCAGTGGATGTGTTATATCTAGACTTTCAGAAGGCTTTCGACAAGGTCCTGCATAAGAGATTAGTATACAAACTTAAAGCACACGGTATTGGGGGTTCAGTATTGATGTGGATAGAGAACTGGCAGGCAGACAGGAAGCAAAGGGTAGGAGTAAACGGGTCCTTTTCAGAATGGCAGGCAGTGAATAGTGGGGTACCGCAAGGCTCAGTGCTGGGAGCCCAGCTATTTACAATATATATTAATGATTTGGACGAGGGAATTGAATACAACATCTCCAAGTTTGCGGATGACACTAAGCTGGGGGTAGTGTTAGGTGTGAGGAGGTACCTAGGAGGCTTCAAAATGACTTAGATAGGCTGGGTGAGTGGGGAAATGCATGGCAGATGCAGTATAATGTGGATAAATGTGAGGTTATCCACTTTGGCGGCAAAACAGGAGGGTAGACTATTATCTGAATGGTGGCAAATTAAGAAAAGGGGAGATGCAACGAGACCTGGGTGTCATGGTAGACCAATCATTGAAAGTAGGCATGCAGGTGCAGCAGGCAGTGAAGAAAGCAAATGGTATGTTAGCATTCATAGCAAAAGGATTTGAGTATAGGCGCAGGGAGGTTCTATTGCAGTTGTACAGGGTTTTGGTGAGACCATACCTGGAGTATTGTGTACAGTTTTGGTCTCCAAATCTGAGAAAAGATATTCTTGCCATAGAGTGGGTACAGAGAAGGTTCACCAGACTGATTTGTGGGATGTCAGGACTTTCATATGAAGAAAGACTGGATAGACTTGGATTGTACTCGCTAGAATTTAGAAGACTGAGGGGGGATCTTATAGAAACTTACAAAGTTCTTAAAGGGTTGGATAGGCTAGATGCAGGAAGATTGTTCCTGATGTTGGGGAGGTCCAGAACAAGGGGTCAGAGTCTAAGGATAAGGGGGAATTTCTTTAAGACCGAGATGAGGAAACTATTTTTCACACAGAGAGTGGTGAGTCTCTGGAATTCTCTGCCACATGATCATATTGAATGGTGGTGCAGGCTCAAAGGACCGAATGGCCGACTCCTGCACCTATTTTCAATGTTTCTATGTTTCTACTATCACTGTTTTGGAGGCAGTTAGAAATGGAAAATTGAAGGTTGGCTCATAGAAACATAGAAAAATAGAAAATAGGTGCAGGAGTAGGCCATTTGGCTCTTCAAGCCAGCACCACCATTCAATATAATTGAAAGAGTTAATTGCTATTAGCTAGGGTTACCTTTCATGATTAGATACTTGGCCATTTCTATGTTCTTTCTTAAATGCGTATGTGGCTTTAAAACTGCTGACAGAGGAAATATACTGCTGACTCATGTAGCTGAAAACTGAAATACTGCTGGTGCCTCTGCTGGTGCCTCGTATGGGGGTAACTGATAACAAATGTGGATGTGAGTGAAACTTGTGGATGTGAGCGAAACTTGCAATCCTGGGACTAACCACCGAACAGAAAATGCCTGGGATAAGCAAAGTACAGAACGACAGTTGACCGGACTGACGTACATAGATCACCGCTCCTCCGAAGATAAGATAACAGTCACTGAAACAGATGTCAGCAGTTGTTTCTTGGAAATACTCCTCGGCAGTAGTTTTGACTTAAAATGACTAAGGCATTTATTTGACTTTAAGTGTATATAAGAAATTGTAAAACACTGTATCTTTGAGTGGCTGCTCAGGGATATACCAACTGAGTATATTGGTATACTCTCTGAACTAGTTCCTGCCACACACGTCATGACGAATTGAGTAAAAATGGGCATGGTTTACCTTTAACCCTTTGTGTTATTGTCTGTATTAAAAAGTGAAGTTGATCATTGGCGTAGTCGGCAGGTTTTCGCTGGGACCATCAACAGACGACTGAGTAAGAGGCCACAGTTTGACCGGGATCAGATGGGGAGAGAAAAAAGTGCACTGGTCGGAACCCTTGAGACCGACCTTCCAAAGAAGCTCCCGGGAAAACTCAGGTCAGTCATCAGAAGGTTGATCTGGTTCCCTGCCAAAATCGAGCAGACAACATATGTAAGACCAACTGCAAGAGATTTTTGCTAGATCTTGGCTGCTAGGAAAGTAGTTGGTAGGGTATTTTGCTACTGGGAAGTAGTTGCCAATTGCATAGAGCAATCTAAAAAGGTTTGTCGAAAATTAATACATTTTTGCTAAATTTTGGCTGCTAGGAAAGTAGTTGGTAGGGTATTTTGCTACTGGGAAAGTAGGTGCCAATTGGATAGAGCAAACTAAAAAGGTTTGTCATAAATTAATACATTTTTGTTAGATTTTGGCTACTAGGAGTGTAGTTGGTAGGGTATTTTGCTACTGGGAAAGTAATTGCCAATTGGATAGAGCAAACTAAAAAAAGTCTGTCATTCACAAAGTACCCGAGCTGCGAGAAGCTCGTGGCTATGGGGAATAATCTGGATAAAAGTGACGGGAGAACGCCCGTCCAACACATGTGTTATTTGAAGCCTAAAAGTAACAAAGACTATAGAATGTTAAGTTATAAGCTAACCAAACGTTTGGGTGATGAATCCTGGCCAGTCGGAGGAACATGGAATGTAGCAAGGCAGAAAAGATGAAAGAGGATGGTATACCTAAGAATTGGGATGTGTTACAAGCCAAATGTAATTGGCATGATAAAACAACAGGAAAAGGCCGAAAAAGAAAAGGCCTGATTGAGTCGCAAATTAAGTGACAATTGGTAACAAAAAAAAGGAAAAAGAAAGGTGCCAAAATGAAATAACCCCGGGTGTAAAGAACATGCACGTACACAAGGAATTCTTTACTATAGCTTTTATTGACTACACACACATTACTGCCCTAGCTGTACATGGTCTGTCACGTTCACTAGAGAGAGAGCTAGGGGATGGGAAGACACAGATATACTTGATTATAGGGGAGTGGTTAGCAGGGCTACGTCACTACTATAAAAGGGACATGCACTTATCATCTACATCCTTCCTCTACAAAAGAAAGAAAAGTGACAGCCGACCATGTCTCATGGGCTAGGGGAAACAGAGAACAAAGAAACAATAACGCAGCACCGAATCATACATATTCGCCATAACGGTCAGGCGGCTGCACAAGACGGCCAGAGCGGGTCCGCATCCCGCTTACATCTCCTCCCCCCACGAGAACGAGTGTAACCGGCACGGGAGGGGAAACCCTGGCAGGAGAGTAGCGGGGCGGTGAGCGCGGCGGCAACGAGGGAGAGGAGGGGGGCGAGACGGGAGGAGAGACAGGGACAGGCACTGGAAGAACGACCGGGATGGGCCGGGGGGGTGGAGGACCAGGGAAAGCAGGAGGCGGCAGAGTGGACATGGGGGAAGCATGCGGGACAGCAGGAGGGGGAGGAGGCTCATTTACCAGGCGAAGGTGCTGACGTGACCTGCGGTAGACCGTGCCATCGAGGTTAACCAAGTAAGAGCGAGGCGAACCGGCAGATCCGACGACAACTGCAAGCCCATGGTGACCGGAGGTGGAGCGCATACGGACAACCTGGCCAGGAGACAGAGGAGGAAGAATGCGGCAGGACCTGTCATGGGAGCGCTTCTGGATGAACTGCTTGTTAACAATACGCTCGCGGACCATGGCAGGTTTCAGCACGGAGGGGGTAAGGGTTTGTTGGGCAACCGGAATAGGAGGGCGCATGACTCGGGACATGAAGCGCTGCGCAGGGGACCCCAGGACGTGGTCGCGGGGAATGTTGCGGAGGTTCAGGAGAGCAAGGTAAATATCCGATTTTGAAAGGCGACAATGTTCCAGCAATCCCTTAGCACTGCGGACCGCGCGCTCAGCCAGGCCGTTGCTCTGCGGGTACTCCGGGCTGCTGGTGTAGTGTCGAAAGTTCCAACGGTCAGCAAAGTCGCGAAACTCAGCGCTGGTGAACTGGCTGCCGTTGTCCGACTGCAGGCTTGTCGGGGACCCAAAGATGGCAAAGAGGCGGCGCAGCCTCTCAATGACGGCAGAAGATGAGAGAGAGAACAGCTGGTCAACCTCAAACCAGTTTGAGTAGGAGTCGACAAGCACTAGGAAATGCTTGCCGTGCCATTCGAAAATGTCAGTCACCAGCGCAGACCAGGGCAGGTCTGGTGCGGGCTGCTGCAAAAGGGGCTGCCGCTGCTGTTGCGGGGCGAGACTGTTGCACGTAGGGCATGACGACACCCTGTCCCGGAAGAAAGTGGCCATATCAGGCCAGTAAAACTGGCTCTGAGCGATGGAAAGAGTGGCCTCGGCCCCGGGATGGCCACGATGAGCAGTTTCAAAATACTGTTGCCGTAGAGCTTCAGGCACCACCACCTTGTGGCCCTTTATAATCACACCATCTCGCAGCACCAGCTCGTCACGGACCAGGAAGTAAGGCACTGTTGCGGCGGGCAGGGAAGAACGTCGGTCGGGCCAACCCCGCTGAATGACCGCAGCCAGCTGTTGGAGCGAAGCGTCAGCAGCAGTGTGTTTGACCAGAGACTTCAACTGGTTGGAAGGCACGAAGTTGACATTCAGCACTATCATGTTGGACGCCTCGTAAGGGTGACGGGTGGTCGAAGCAAGGGGCGCCCGAGACAGCGTGTCAGCGATGAACATGTCTTTGCCTTTACGATATACCATGGAGAAGGTAAAGCGCTGTAGCTGGAGCATCATCCGCTGGAGCCGGGAGGAGGCAGCGTGAATCGGTTTGTTGAGGATGGTGACCAGAGGCTGGTGGTCCGTTTCAATGGAAAACTCCGTGCCCAGGATATAGTCCTTAAACTTTGAACAGGCGAACAGCGTTGGGGTGCTGATTAGCTTGGACTTGAGGACGTCAAAGGCATTCTGGTGCTGCGGGAACCAAGCCCAAGCAGTGTTCTTTTTCACCAGGTCTCTCAGTGGAGTGCTCAATTCACTCAAGTCAGGGATGAACTTCCCCAGGTAGTTGACCATGCTCAGGAAACGCTGAAGGCTCGGCACATCCTCAGGAGCAGGCATCTCGGAAATCGTGGCTGTCTTCTGTGGGTCGGGCTTCAGTCCGGACGCTGTAAAAACATGTCCCACATTGGTGACCTCCGGGACGCGAAACCGGCACTTTTTTGGGTTGAGCTTTAGGTTGACCTCCCGAGCTCGATCCAGGACTAGCCGGAGGTTGTGGTCGTGCTGTACGACATCCTTCCCATACACCAGAATGTCGTCAACAATGATAGCGCACGGGAGCCCCGCGAACAACTGTTCCATCGTTCTCTGAAATACCTCACTGGCGGAGTTGATCCCGAACGGCATACGCAGAAAACGAAACCTCCCGAAGGGTGTGCCGAAAGTAGTCAGGTAAGATGACCGTTCATCTAGTGGTATTTGCCAGAACGAACTCTTTGCGTCCAGCACCGAAAACAGAGTGGCTGGACCGACTTGTGCAGCAACATCTTCAACGGTTCGCATAGGATAATGCGGGCGCTTGATGGCCAAGTTCAAATCCTTCGGGTTGATGCAGATCCGCAGCTCGCTTTTGTCCTTCTTCGCAGCGACAACCATGGTGGAGACCCACTGAGTTGACTCGCTCACCTCCGTCAGGATGCCCATGGCCACCATATCACGAAGTGTAGACTCAACCTTGTCTTTCATCGCGAACGACACTCGGTGGGGCGGGCGGATGGCAGGTTCAACATCCGGATTGAGAGCGATCTTGTAGCTGCAGGGAAGCTTCCCCAGCTTGCTATCAAAATGGTCTGGGTATTCGACCAGCGGGTCTAAGGGTCGCTGCACCATACGGATGTCACGATGGAAGTTTACCAGACCAAGGTCCTGACAGGCCTGAATACCGAGCAGGGGTGCACATTTGCCGTCCAGTAGAAAGAAAGAGAGGGGCCGAGTGGCCTTCAGTACTTTGCAGTGGAGAGTGGCTTTCCCCACAGGAACAAGCAGACCTCCCCCATAGGTGCGGAGGACAAAGCGTTCAGTGGTAACTCGCTCATTATTTCTTATCTTCTTGAATAAGCTTGTTGACATAACGTTTGCAGCGGCCCCAGTATTGACCTTGGCAGAGAAAGTGGTGCCGTTCACAGTAACTTGCACGGTCGGGTCTGTTATCAGCGCAGGTGCACCTCGCAGCGAAAAAACACTTAGCTCACTCTGGGAAGAGCTGGAATCAGACAGTGGGAGGTTGTCATGCAGTTGATAGGAACCAGACATGGTATCATCCCGTACCAGGTAGTTGGAAGGCTTGTGCTGCTGTTGCCCAGGTTTCCCACGGGAACGACATGCCGCCGAGAAATGGTTGAGTTTATGGCAGAAATTGCAAGTCTTCCCCAACGCAGGGCATACATTAAAACGATGCGACGCGAAGTTGCAGTTCGGACAGCGCTGACCTGGTTTTGAGCTGGAAGCAGAGCTTTCTTTCTGGCGTTTCTGGTCAGTGGGTCGGCGGCCGGCGAAACTGGCCGCGCGGACCGCACGGTTGGGCGGGGACACGGCGGAGGAGACAGCCTCCGCTAACCTAGAGGCGTGCAGAGCCTCGTGAAAAGTTAGATCTGGCTTGCACAGGAGCTCGGATCGCAGTTTCTCGTCCCGTAGACCATACACCAAGACATCGCGGGTCAGGGTATCGGGGGTCACGGCACCCAGGTTACAGCGGCGAGCTAGGTGCCGCAAAGCAGCCAAGAAATTGTCCACAGACTCACCAGGGTTCTGGCGGCGGGCGAAAAACTTAAAACGCTCCAGGATGCAGTTGGTGGGAACATCACACATCTCGGTAAGCTTTTCGACCAAACATGCCGGGTCCTGGGCGCTCTCGTTGAGCCCGAATCGGAGCACTCCAGAGCCTCCGGACCGGCCAGGTTTAGAAGGAGGGAGGCTTTAATCGCTGTGGCAACTGCAGGGTGGGCGATTGCGACATAGTGCTCAAAATCACGTCGGAAGACGTTCCAGCGGTGAGCAATGTCATCGTCGAAGATCAGCGGGTCTGGCTTACGACAGGAGGAAGCCATAACGAGTTAGGGAGGAGTAACTGGGACTAAAGAAATAAAACCCGATATACAGGAGACGCAGGGAAAAAAACTTCTGACACCATGTAAAGAACATGCACATACACAAGGAATTCTTTACTATAGCTTTTATTGACTACACACACATTACTGCCATAGCTGTACATGGTCTGTCACGTTCACTAGAGAGAGAGCTAGGGGATGGGAAGACACAGATATACTTGATTATAGGGGAGTGGTTAGCAGGGCTACGTCACTACTATAAAAGGGACATGCACTTATCATCTACACCGGGGACCTCCTGTCTGGCATGACAACCCTGTTCATAGCAAAGGGGAAGAAGGAGCAATAATTGAGACTATCAGTGAGAGATTTAAACAACGTAGAGCATCATTGAGACAGGATACTACTGTCGTCCCTTGCCTCTGCCAAGGCACCGATTTCTGCATATTGGTCCCGACAGAACCAAAGATTCTAGTAGACAGAACGGCCTTTCCTAGATACGGGTGATGTAATGTTAATACAGAGGGACACCTCTACCATGCAACGCGATTTTTCGAAACGAGAGGGCTGCGCCATTAACTCTTTGACGGATCTCTGGCTAACTCCTCTCGGACAAGTTTGCCTAACTGATGTTTTTCTGCTGTTCTTTTATATTATATACACTCCCTTATGCATGATGGTAAGGAGAGAAATCAATGGAGATACACCTTACAATTTGAAAACCTAATTGTGTTGCTCATATTCCTTTGTGAAAATTCCATGTTAATTCAGTAAACGGGTTGAATGGTGGGCTTATGAGCGTGTTTAGGTGTATCAAAGCTAGCTTATGAGCGTGTTTAGGTGTATCAAAGTTTTAAAAGTTTGCATAATTTCCTTGAGGTGTGTATAATTGTGCTTTATTTTTGAGTGAGAATTTTATTGCTTTAAAGTGTGTGAATATCTGTGAAATTTAGCATATTGCATGAGGTGTGGAAATTTGTAACTGAATGTCAAAAAAAGGTATAAATTAAGTGAGTTTAAAGATTGTTACGTGTTGGTGGAACCACTTCTGTGTGAATGTTGAATTAATCCTATAATTCAGATGAAATAGGATGTAATTGAATGACTTTGCTCTTCTACATAATAAACAATTGTAGTCTCAGGTGTTTTAAGGGGTAGTGTCTCTTTAAGAAGAGGGGTGCAGCCTCACGCAGTTATTTTCATTTCCTTTGTTCTTTGGATATGCTTATCTATTTATGTTGAAATTAACTGGTTATTCTTTGTTTTCTCTTAACTTTTAAACAAAGGAGATATGCAAATATGCAGTTTTTCTTGTCTTATCAATGTTTTAAGTTTGTATTCTTCCTATTTCTTATCTTTTGAATTGAGTTCAAAAAGAGACCTGGATGCTTTTGGCATCTTGGTTAAAGTGTTAGATGAGATTGGAGATGCCAATATCGCAGAAAAAAATGTTAATTTGGGAAAATTGTGATTAGCATACATTTATACTAGGAATTTGAAATTGTGAATTTGGGGAGATAGATTGGAACAATTAGGAATTATTTTTTAATTGTTTTTCGTAATAATGGTCTATTTTTAAAGGGTTTAAGGATGTTGACGAAGTTATGGATTCATGATTTTGAGTTTTTGAGTCCTTTTGGGAAAGCTTGTTTTGATGTGATCATAGTGTTTGTCTTTTAGAATACAAATGAGCAGCCAGGTTTCTGTCTCCAGGAAGTAAATGTATGGAGGCTTGAAGCATGTGCTGTGTAAAGGACAAATGAGGGTCCATGCAGTATTGCGCTAGTTGATTACATCAGACCGTAACTTACAAAAGGGGGTTTGGGAGAACTCACTATGGGGGGTAAAAAGTGAGAGATAAAGTAGATTGGGGTGGAGAAACATATTTGGACAATTTAAGACAAAAATACCAACTAACCCTGAACTTCTTCCCAGCACTGGGGTTCTCATATTTGACTAAACTGTACCATTTGTGCTGTGTTAATGAAAGAGGGGTACAAAAAGTGGTAATAACAGACCATGACGACAGAATGAAGCCAGTTACATGCTCTTCAACTAGGCAAAGTCCAGTGGTAGCTGGGCTGCACTGATGAAGCAAGTGACTACGTAAAGGTATTCCCATGCCAAGATAGAACAGCTAGAATTGTGATAAGGAGTCAAAGAGATAATATTTAGGGGGGGGGGGGGGGGGGGGATCCCTCTTCAGATAGACTCTGATCAGGGAACACATTCACCGGGAAGGTGATGAAGGAGGCTTCTGCCTTGTAAGTAGTTAAAGAGTGATTTTACATTTCCAAACCACCCGCAGAGTTTTGGATTAGTGGAGTAGAGAGTTTAAGTAAAGACTTGACTGAGACTGGACAGGAATTGGTTAAGATATTCCCAGCTATTCTGATGGTTCAGAACAACCCCAGCTAGAGAGACAGGGTTAATGCCTTTTGAATTGATAACAGGACAAGACATGAACCTACCAGAAGATGGCCCTCTTTAAAATGAGGATGACCCCACGCTACGTACGCCCTGGGGTGCGGCTAGAGTGTGGAAATTGCATCTACAGGCCCTCGGCGATTAATTAATTACATATGCACAGCAATTAACCCATGCCCTGCCAGGTCTGCATTCCCAGGTACGAGAGGCACAGAAGCCACTATCAGTTGAACACAGGGACGAGTCCATACAGATTATCTATTGATAAGGTAATAGGATCGGAGGAAATTGAGACTGTGTTGAAAGGGACTGTGACAAGTGCTACTAACAACGCCAACTGCCGTGAAGATTGAAGATCACCCCCGTTGGTACATCTGATTGACTGTAAACGAATCGGAGAACCAAGAAAGGACAATGGGGCTATTGACCCTCCTTTTTATTCTGGGGTTGGCCCAGATGGACTGGGCTTGGGGTAATAATTTGTTTCTGTCTATGAGTTTTGAAATTGCCCTTTGTGATAATATAAGTGTATCCTTGGTGTGTTCGCACATTCCATATAATGGTGGAGGAGGAATACCCCTCTTAACAATATCCCTTAATCTTATTGAGATTATCATTTTATGCTGTTTTCGCAATAAAACAGCAACTAATGGGTGCCTTCAGAATGGCAAACTCGAGGCCTAACCCATATATAGGGGATGGTAAATGCCCCCTTTTAAGCTCGGATGGAAGGTAAATGAGACCAGGGTTTGGGTAATACCACGGTTTAAATGAGTGGATTGCCCCCACAGCCCAGTTGTTACCACCTGTTATTGTGTTAAAAGAGGCAATGGGGTATACTTAGAGCACAGCACCTGCACCAAGGTTAGTGCTAGTGGCCCGAAGCATCCAATAAATGGGACGTATTTTGTGTGTGGATTCTGGGCATATCCAAACTTACCTGGTATGCCAACAAGGGATGAGAAGAACTGGGAAAGGTTGATCAACCTACAACTGAAGGGGATGCTGTTATTTGGCCTTTGTTGTCCCTCACATGCGAACTGTGTAACATCTAACTGATTTGTATATCCCCATGAGGGCTAAGTGAAGTATATCAGTCAAAGCAATTCTGGATGATTGCCTTCCCATTTTACGGGACAGCCCACCTATCACGGGAATTGATTAATATGGCCTGCGCATTGGAGAAATTGGTTAATGAAACTGCATACGCCTTTACTTATAAGCAAAAGGCCCTCTCACCCATGACTATGTGGCTATTTAGCTAGTTTGGAGGTCTATAGGGGGCCATACTACAGTTCTATTTTTCTGTTGAAGCTTACATTGATATTTGTTATGAAATGTAACTTTAACTGACATACATAGATCACCGCTCCTCCGAAAATAAGAGAACAGTCACTGAAACAGATGTCAGCAGTTGTTTCTTGGAAATACTCCTCGGCAGTAGTTTTTGGAAGAATGACTTGAGGGGTTGTCCCACTTGGGCGACCTAATCTGCGAGTTAACAAGAGTGCCTTCGACCTTCAAGCTCGAGGACACTCGCCTGGAAAGCCTTGAGCTGGATCAACCGTCAACACCCACACACATAAACACAAACACATCTTGAAGGCGGGGGCCAGGGAAAGCGGGGGAGCGCTATCTGCCGATGAAGAGGAAGGTAAACGGCTGCCACAGTGTACGGTAAGTCCTTTAGAGAGCGCGGGGGGGGGGGGGGGGGAGAGAAGGGGAGAGAGGGGGAGAGAAGGGGGGGAGAAGGGGGGAGAAGGCGGGAGAAGGGGATAGAATAGTGAGAGAAGGGAGGGGAGAAGGAGTGGAGACACTTTTAAGAAGTATAATAAAGTTTAGCGGGCATTTTACTTACCGGTCGGTTTTCCTTGGTCCTGAAAACTCCAATGAGCCAATTAAAATGCCCGGTCAGAGAAGAAGATTGCCTTCGGCTGCCCTCAACTGCCTGTAACTAAATATCGACCCCACTCCACTGCACCACGAGTCAAAAAGAACCATGCCGACCAAATTGTACTTGCGGAAAATTTTTCAACATGCTGAAACATTTTCCGCTACCTAGCTGAGGCCACGAGCATGGAAGAGAGTTCCAACGACCTCACAGGACCTCCTAGGACCACGTGTCAACCATGCTGCAAGTTTGAAGGTTGAAGACACTCTTCTAAACTCACAGATTAGGTCGCCCAAGTGGGTCACCCCTTAAGGCATTTACTTGACTTTAAGTGTATATAAGAAATTTTAACACATTATATGTTTGAGTGGCTGCTCGGGGAGCACTGAGTATATTGGGATACTCTCTGTCCCCGCTACTCCCGTCATGACGAATTGTGCAAAAATTGGCATGGTTTACCTTTGACCCTTTGTGTTATTGTCTGTATTAAAAAGTGAACTTTATCATGATCATGGCTGATCATCCATAATCAGTACCCCGTTCCTGCTTTTTCCCCATATCCCTTGATTCCATTAGTCCTCTAAGCTCCAAGCTATATCTAACTCTCTCTTGAATACATCAGCCTGCGAATCCCTCACCACCTGAATAGATAAGAAAAGGGTGTCCTGCAAGAACCATTAAATAATGTCCTTGTCTCATTGAGGTGCATTTTATTTTTAGGTTAATTCATGAGTTGTCATTATGTAAAATGTATTCGGAAAAACGGGAGGCAGGAAGTTTGCAAAAAAAGGTTTACAATGTTTAGATTGTTTATTTTCAGACGTGTCTATAGAATCATAGAATTGGATCCTTACAGTTCACCTCATCCATAACAACCGTAATGCTTATTTGCTAATCTAATTTGTCCACATTAGGCCTGTATTCCTCCACTCTTTTCCTTTTTAATTATCTGTCCAAATTATCTTTAATTATTTAATTATCTTTTCAATATTGTAATTATATCTGTCACCACTACCTCCTTTTGTAGCTCATTCAAAATATTCACCTCCATCTATGTGAAAAAATGTACCCTTCAGATCTCCTTTAAGTTTCTCTCGTCTCACCTCAAACATGTGCCCTCCTCTAGATCTAGACTCCTCTGCCTTGGAAAAATGTTCTAACTCTATCTTATCAATGTCCCCCATAATTTAGAAACCTCTACAAGGTCACAACCCCCGCCCCCCAACTTCCTGCATATCATTTTGAATAAACCCTGTCTATCCAATCTCTCCTTATAATTGCAGCCCTCCATTCCAGACAATATCCTGGTGAATCTCTTCTGCACTCTCCATTGCTACCCTATCCTACCCGTGGTGTGGTGACTGTAAACAATGCTCTTAAGTGTGGCCTAACCAATGTTTAGTACTTCTGCAACATAACATAATGTCCCAATTCATGTACTCAATGCCACAACAATCAAGGCAAGTATACCTACTGTTTTTATCACAACCCTATCAACCTGTGTCATCGCTTTCAGGCAGGTATGAACCCACAACTCAACCCCTCTGTACATCAACCCCCAATGCAGCGCTGCCAACTCTCACGCATTGAGCGTGAGACTCACGCATTTCTCGTAATTCTCATGCTCATCACTTAATTTGACATCTTCAGTGGTCGCCGACAGGGTCGTAGCTTGTCGTATCTTGTCACAGGTGGACATAAGTTGACTTCGGTTGTGGTAGACTGTCGCCTGTGTGGTCATAGGTTGTCGTAGGTGTGATCGTAGGTGTTTGTCCAAATTCGCGAGGAAATGTGTCGCCGGTCAACATAGCTTGATGTCGTCTAGGTGGTAGCTTGTCGTAGACATTGTCGTAGGGTGTGTCCAGATTTCTCACTCTCAACTCTCACCCAATGTTGGCAGATCGGCCATTGTCCCTGCCATTTACTGAATATGTCGTAATAGAAGTTGACCTTCCAAACTGCATTACCTCACATTAGCCTGGATTAAAATCCATCTGACACTCCTCTCCCCTACCCCAACTCCACAGCTGATTTATGTCCCACTATATCTTTAAACAACCTTCTTTGTTATCTACAACTCCACCGATTTGGGGGTCATCTGCAAACCTACTAATCATACCCCTTACATTCTCATCGAAGTAAGTAAGTAAGTTTATTGGCCAAGTATTTACATACAAGGAATGTGCCTTGGTGCTCTGCCCACAAGTAACAACATGGCATACAGTGACAGTTGCGAATGACTCAGAAAACACTAAACATTAATAATAATAAAACATTAATGATAAAACACCATTGATCAAGCATGTGAACCAACATAATACCAGATCAAAGTCATTTATATATATTACAAATATCCAGACTTCCAGTAGCCTCTGCCCCCTATTACCCAGCCAATTTTGAATCCAGTTCACCAGCATGATTATGCCTTGATCCTCTGGAGCAACCTATCATGTGGGACTTTTAGAAGCAGACTCTCTTGCCCAAAGCATTGATCCATTTCAGGAACACAAAGTCTGTTTAGCCTGGGAGCTAATTTTTGTTCCTGATGTATTGTTAGAACTGGGTCCCTGTGCCTGAACAAACAAAACCCTTTCTAAATTAAATGTTCCTTCTCAGGAAAACAGCCTCAGACTTTTAGTTCCTTTGTTAAATAAAAACACTGTCAAAGAACATGTCAGAATGTTTGCAGCCTACATATTTATAAATGTATTAATTTTGACATAATGGGGGAAAAAATAAGATAATTAAGTGGAGCTGCTTCCATTCACTGGAGTGAAAGAATCAGCAACTGAGAATATTTTGCTCTTACAATGGTTGTGATTTAAGAGGAAACATTCCATTTGGAAATCAGCTAATGAGAATGAGACATTTTTGTTTAAGGTGAACAAGTAATCGGGTGCTAAAAATACAATGGAATAATATGTTAAATTAAAATGTTACACATTATTGTAATGGAGAATATTCTTGTGGAATATTTTACATCTGTGTGTGCAAGCATTTGAGTGGTGCTTTATTGTAAAGTACGTTTACTGTAAAGTAGGTGTGAGTCAGCGGCTGCACCATTGCACGCAACACTGTATTGATGGATGGGCCTAACTCATCAACATGCTCAGTTTGCCTCACTGAACAGCCTCAAGATAAAGGTCTAAAAAAAATGAATCTGGCTGATGTCAGTCTGGTGGTGATGTCATTACCGAGAGGGTGTTTAGTGCTGTTCAGTCCTCCTACTGCTGCAGTAGACAGAGTCAGCCACTTACTGGCTGAGAGGCAGCAGTACATTGGCTTTAAGCTGCAAAGCTTCCAGCAGTAGACTTTTACAGTTTAATTCCTGACAAAGCTTGCCCAGTTAGTTTGTAAAGTGCACTGTGCATAGGAGAGCAGCTTTGGTGAATGGGAGGATGCCAGCCCTTAACATGGACTGTGAGCTTTCAACTCTGCTTGCCTGTCTGGTCGATGTGGAAGTTTTCACCAGCCAAGAGATAAAGGTACACTATTTAATATTACCTAACAGTGTCGACCATCTCTAAATATTTAGGCAAGGCATTTAGTGTGATAGTTAAGTTCCATCTGGACCGAATGCAACTTGTATAAAATGTTTTACAAAGTACAGAAGTAATGAAGATATTTTTTTCTTTGTGTCTGTCATTGTATAATAGATTAACATGTGCCTTCTCATTTCTCTGGAGGCAAACGTGCTTTACAAAACAAATTATGGATTGGACCTTCCAGTAGATGATTATTGCGCCTTGTTTTCCTTCAGCTGCTTTTGGCACTACATTGTACAAATTAGCATAGTTCCTCATGTAACCTAAGTTGGTTGTCCCAATTCCTACCTGAGTTTAAGTAACTCAATCATTGGCCAAAACTGCTTGTTTGCTGTTCCTCTGCAGTTATTTAATAAAGGATTTGCTTAGATAAAGATTTTTAAAATAAAAGCAATCAGTTCAGAATGCATGAACAGCACAAGGAAAGAGAGAAGAAATAGAGTTTGTACTAGTTTGGTACAAGAACAAAAAATATTGACTGGTAAAAAAAAAGTCTCATTTTATGATTATGCCCTTGTAACTATTACCTATCCTTGTCAGAGGCTGTATTTTTACAGCACGTGGGAAGAATAGTGAACATCATCTCACAATAATCAGAAGTGTAACACAAGGTTTGTACTCATTAATGTACAGAGTTCTTGGATGTGTAAGTATGTTCAGTGCACTTCAGTTTCCTGGCATCTTTTGTGCTGGCTGTAAAATATGCTGGAATCTGACTGACCACAAGGCAGGTCCCACCCCCAGGACAACTGATTAGCAGACAATCAGAAAAACAGCTGAAACAATTTGTTCAAGTGCATTGATTTATTTGAAAGCTTTTTTTTAAATTTGGCAAATAGCTAACCATAGTCTAATGGAAAAAAAGGTTTTGTAGATTTCTTAAATCTGTTTTAGTGAGTTAGCATTAGGGTTAATCACATGAAATGGACTCACATTGATTTAAAAGGTTTAATTTTTATAATAAACCTACTCAGTTGTGTTAATCAAACTTTACAAAGTTACTCATTTAAAACATGAGATTCTTTCATGTAGTTTCATTTTATTTAAATGATGCATTATGATAAAGTTCATGGCATTTTTGATGTTTTCATTAAGTAAATAAATTGTGCAGTGATTTCACAGAAAAAAATATTGAAATGTATCTCAGTTGGGGCATAGATTTTTACTGTAATCATAGACTGGGCCCACAGTAGAAACTAGTGTACCAAATACTATTCTCTTGGTTCACTTGCATGGATCCTTTATGATCTTAAACACATATTCATATGGTCATAGGTGATAAGAGCAGAATTAGGCCTTTCGGCCCATCAGGTTTACTCCGCCATTCAATCATGGCTGATCTATCTCTCCCTCCTAACCCAATTCTCCTGCCTTCTCCCCATAACCTCTGACACCCGTATTAATCAAGAATCTATCTATCTCCGCCTTAAGAATATCCATTGACTTCGTCTCCACAGCCTTCTGTGGCAAAGAATTACACAGATTCACCACCCTCATACTAATGCAATTCCTCCTCATCTTCCTAAAGGAATGTTCTTTAATTCTGAGGCTAATGGAAGCATCCTCTCTACATCCACTCTATCCAAGCCTTTCACTATTCGGTAAGTGTCGATGAGGTCCCCCTCATCCTTCTAAACTCCGAGTAGAGGCCCAGTGCCGTCAAACGCTCATCATATGTAATCATATTGAATTTTCCCCCACCAGCCTTTTCTAATCTTAGTGAAGTAGCCCAACTTGATCAGTGTAGCTGAGGTCCCTCGTGTCCGAAATCAGTCTAATTATTTAATCTATTCTGTCTGTCTTAAGGGTTTTACATTGCTCTGAAATTGTACTGCCCAAAATTAAACACAGTGCCCCATCTGAGACTGAACCATGGTTGCAAAGATGTTAATTATAAGTTTCCTGATTTTATATTCTATGCCTATATTTCTAAAGGCCAGGTTCTGCATGCCAATGTCTCATTTTTCCACGATAATCAAAGTAGCAGATCGAGATCATCTTTGCTTTTTGGATTTGAAACATTTTTGCTTGTGTACGAACTGCTGACGAAGTTCTGTGATATGACTTTTGAGTGTTGGCAAGTCATTTTTTGGCTGTATATATACCTAGCCAGACTGGAGATGATTGAGAATTTTCTCTGCTATATGCGAGTTGAGGACAGAAGGACACAAAAAAATAGGGGCAGGAGGCTGTATCAACTTGGCCCCTCAATTCACCCCGCCATTCACTACAATGAATCCAGGCCTCAACTACTCTCCTATGCCAGTTCCACATATCCCTCAATTCCCCAATTTTTCAATAATGTATCAGTGTCCTCTTTGAAGACTCTCCAGTGAACTGATTTCCACAACTCTCCAGTGTGGAGAATTCCAGAGATTCACCATCCACTGTAAGAAGAATGAAAGCACACATTCCTTGTTACTCACTTCCAATAATTGCATTCCATTGAAATCAACCAGCTTAGATAGAAGGTGTTGCTGCAGGTTAGATTGATTCAATTCTACCATTATTCAGATGGCCCCATGTGAATGTGCCCCAGGTGGAATTCTTTGCCACCGAAGGCTGTGGAGGCTAAGGCAATGGATATTTTTAAAGCAGAGAAAGATAGATTCTTGATTAGTATAGGTGTCAGGGATTATGTGGTGAAGGCAGGAGAATGGAGTTAAGAGGAAAGATATAGATCAGCCATGATTGAATGTCGGAGTAGACTTGATGGGCCGAATGCCTAATTCTGCTTCTTTCACATGACATGAACAGATCATATAAGCAGGATACTGCAGTGTGCAATTTAAATAAATGGTTCTTATGTCCAAGGCTATAAAAATGTCAATAAACAATGTCAATCAGTTAACAATAAATTTTTGGGGGACTCACGTTCTGAAGCTTGGAATAAACTAAATTAAGAATAAAATTCCATCCAACTCTGTCCATACTTCTGCGTGATATTGCAATCTCAACTATATCATTTTAATTACTTTCATTCATGCTTTCATTATCTATTTTAAACATTGCCATATTTAGAATTGGACTGGATTTCCCATCTGAAGCTTAAAAAAGGTGGCTAAGACTTTTTTTGTGAGGTTGTGGCTTTGGATTTGCACAATGATATGTTTTAAGACTAAGGAAGAACAAATACCAGTTATTACAGAGAAATCGCAAACTATAATTGCAGTTTTCATTGACATCCTGTACACATGGGATCTATTTGCCTTTTTTGTTTTTCTTATGTTTTCATGCATCACAGTACGTGAAACTACAGCAGGATGAAATGACTAATCTAGGGACCTGTGCAAATCATCGTTTGTCTCGGTGGAAATATTATTTTCTCCTTTGTGCAGCAATGGAAAATTCAGAGACTTAACAGGCTGAAGTGGTTATTTTCAGGCTGGAAAATGTCAACAAGTTTATTATTTTCCTTCTGTTGCAAAGTAGTAAATGCAGGGTATTATTGAGAGAGCGTATGCACATGAGCATATGAGAATAAATACAACGACTTCAGTAAAGATAAATATAGATAAACCAAATTAAAAGAAAAGAACTGTTATATTACTCTAACAGTAATATCTTTGCTTGACATAATAATGAGCTCGAACAGGGAAGGGTTGGGCATTGACCAGCGACTTCAATCGATGTCAAGGAGTATGAAGTGGGCCTCGAACAACTCGTCACTGAGTTTTGGGCAGAACCTGGAGCCCATTGTTTTCCGTGCAGAAATGTTGGTCATTTTCATCAGCATACCTGTGATCCCAACCATGGTAATGTCACCAAATCATAAAGTGCTGGACAAACTCAGTGCATCAGGCAGCATCTGTGAAGGGAATGGACAGCAGACGTTACAGGTTGGGACACATTTTCAGACCAGTTAGTTGAAATACCGCCTCTCCACAGATGCTGACTGACCTGCTGAGTTTTTCCAGCATTTTGTGTTTTGTTCAAGATTTCAGCATCTGCAGTTCGTTGTGTCTCCAAAACAATGTGACTGATGACAAAAATGTGGCAGCTAATTTTGCAGTGCAAGCAGCTGTCCAATGTCAGTTTACATCTGTGCAGGTCAGTTTGGTGCCATCATTTCTGTACCCATATTTGAAGGGGCAGCAGGGTAGCTCAAAGATCTGACCTCCAGCACTTTACAAGGATTGCAAAGGTACCTTTTGTGCCTTATCTCAGCCCTACGTCAGCAGTTGGCCTTTACTAGTGAGCCTTTACTATTGTCTGTCAGGTACCCTACCCAGACTCTTGCTGTTTGTTGATGTATTTCTTAGTGCACAGACAGGCCTTCTCAACTTAAACATTTTGAGATTCTTTCCAAGATCACTGAGAGTTGGCTGTCAGCTACCAAACACTACAGCACTGACACAGACGGTTCAGTGTCTGCAGGAAGCACCAACCTCACCCGTAACACACCGGGAAGGGGAGGGGAGGGTTCAGCAACTCACCGTGGTAGGGGCGGGCTGGCGGGCCGGTGAACGTGAAGAGGGGGGGGGGGGGGGTGGAGGGAGAGTGGAGGCTTCCCACACTCACACACGGAGCTGTGTGATAGCGAGCAGTGGGAGGAGGGGCCCGGGGTCTGAGGTCAAGGGGTCGGACTAATGGAGAACGCTGCTGAACAACCCAACCTTCCTGCCCCTATTTATAGAGGAATAAGGGACAAAAACACAGAGAGCTGCCATGCCAAACACTGGCTAACCCCTGATAGGTCCCAGGGTCAGCTCTGGTCTCACACCTGGAAGGATGTCAAGAGTAGGTAGGGAAGCCAGAATGGGTGAGCAATCAAAGGTCTCAGACATGTGTAGACTCTTGGGCTATTTACGGTGCAGGGGAGGGGAGTAGGAGACTGAGAGCATGTTCACAATCCTGTGGTGGAACAAACAAGGAGAAGTTGTTCCAAGAGACGTACAACATGGACTTTGGTGATCACAGCAGATGCAACGGCAGACGACAAACTCGGTAGAGAGTGGTGAGACATCACTTCAGGAGACCCTTCACAAAGAGGGCTGGGCCTAGCACTGAAGGGGAAACCTTGTAAAAGTCTGGGAGGAAGGGCAAGGCAATAGGGGACATTGACACAAAATGCAGGAGTAACTCAGGCAGCATCTCTGGTGAAAATGAATGGGTGACGTACCGTTTCGGGTCAAAAATAATAATCACCTGCTCTTATCTCTCATGTAGGCCCTACATTATCTAAAATGTACTTCAAACAAAAAACATTGAATTCATACTTCCACAATGCACTAATACATGATTTTAATACATCAAATTTCAAAAAGCCCCACCTCCCGCACCCTAGTACTGATCGGTCATTTCACATGCTCGCTGGGTACCTCTGAGTCCGGTGATCAGTGATCGCCTATCCCCCCCCCCCCACCTTCAAAAACGTTCCGCAGCCCCTGCCCACCCCCTATGTACCTGCTTTCCATTGTTGTTATTCGACTGGTAACAGGGGGTATCACATCATGTTGACCAAGTCCGAAGCATAGAGTAGGCCACCACAACTAATATGGATTATTGGACGGCATCTTCAGAATGGTGCAGATTCTTTCAAGTGTATATTCTGCCTGCCATTGATTACTTCAATCACCTTTATGATACGATACAATAATATGATACCATAAGCTTTATTCATGCCCGGAGAGAAATTTAAAGGGCAACAGGACTTTTATAATATGTGCTGTGTGTGTGGGATTCACAAACCAGAGACATCAGTCATGCAGTCAGTGCTTTTCATTTATGGCACTTGGGGGCCTTGTATATTTGGTACGGTAGACTGCTGAATAATGAAAGCATCTTGATTACTGCCAGCTTATCAGCCATTGACCAACATGATTTAATGTCTGTAGTAACAAATCAGCTGTACATCGAGGCAGTGGAATTTATTTCAGTTTTGAAAAGGGTATAGTTCACACGCAATGTTTGTGGCAAGACGTGTGCACAGTCAATAGCACCCTGCCTTGAGCTGAAGCCTGCAATTCAATAATGTGCGTGGTCTCTCTACTTGGTCATTTCTGGCAACAGCGAATTAAATGCAGCCAATGCTCTCTGAACCCCAGTGACCTCCCTTGTGCAACACTGAACAACAGACTGAGATGTTTCGAAGGTCCTCAGCTTCAGTCTAAAAGGAATCAAAGACAATCACATTCATCATTATATTGCCCTTAACAGGTACTGACCATGCAGTCTTTGTCCTGCTTTGAGTTTGCAGTAGTTAAAGGGCCTGTCCTACTTGGGCGTCATTTGCTCGTCATTTACGCAACATAATTTATGCGTCACATGATGTGCGCACGGTGCGTGGTGACATAGGCAGTGACGCGTGGTCGCGGGCGGCGCCCCAGGATTTTGGGATTCACAAAATCTTCACGCGCCACCTGCGTGCGCGCAAATGACGCTCAAGTGGGACTGGCCCTCAAGGCTACAGCAGGTGAGAGACTCTATTAAGGTTGCCCTTCCTTAAGTGCAGACATCTTAAATATTCTCATTTGCTGAAGTTCAGGTAGAAGAATGTTCCCTGAACACTCTTGCAGACTGCTTGCTAATTCATTTATTCTGAGGCCAGCTGACTTGTGAAAATGTATTGAAGAGAACATAAATATTTATGTGTAGGAAAGGACTACAGATACTGGTTTACTCTGAAGATAGACACAAAATGCTGTAATAACTCAGTAGATCAGGCAGCGTCTCTGGAGAAAGGAATGGCTGATGTTTCGGGTTGAGACTCTTCTTCAGACTGAAAGTCAGGGGAGAGGAAAACTAGAGGTTTGAAACGGTACAGAACAAATCAGAGCCGGCACCAATGACCAAGGTAAGTTGGAGCCCACATGGTCCAATATTTCAATGTTACCTGCCTCATTACTTCCTGCAGACTTCTATAACTTGAATCAACCACAGAATGAAACGAATACTGTCTGTATCTTGATTGAATAAATTAATTATAACCACAATTCATTCTTGCAAGGGCTGAACGTGCTGGGGGTGGGGAATAGGAAGTGGTTCCTTGAGTGTTCCAGACAAATGTACTTTCAAATTCAGCTAAGATGCAGTTTTGTCTCAGCTTTGGTTTTGGCCCAGAATGGGTGCATGCCTAAAGCAGGAAGCTTGAATGTGACATTATATTTTGTCTGATCGAAACAATGTTGGTAAGCAGCTGGAGCTTGTGGCAGCAATTAAGGCAGCTCATCTTCCAACAGAAGCTAAATTTCAGGCTATCTACCTCACCAGCAGAGGATGGGACATAGATCACTGGTTACAATCCAGAGTGCTGCATAACTGGGAGTTGTTGCCAGTGTGCTTGGTTCCACAAAAATCTAATGGGTGGGAGGAGGGGCGGATGTGGAAATAATATTCTATTGGTAATGATCAGAAAAATGATTGCAATTATTTAAATGGAGTAGACGTAATGTTCACAATTCCATTGTAACCCAGTTTGTGTAATTTATTCTTGTCCTACAATAATATTAGACTTCAATTTTGAATGTGTATGGATCTGTAAAGTGAATTTGCCCAGATTTAAACTGAGTAGTTTTCAGTTTTCCTTAGGGAGTAGGACAATGGAATTGAGCTATGTAGCCTCCCCACAATATGGGTTCAACAAGATCCAATTCTTATAATATTTTGAAAATCTGCAATTGAGCACTTTGATTCCAACCCAAACGTGCAGGCTAGACTGATCATATAGGAAAGGCTCTTCTGCTTCCCCATAACTTCAACTGCAACCAAGCTTTACATTTGGATTCAGAGGATGTGAAGTTTGGATTCTTGAAATTATAGCTTATTCAATAGTTTAAATAACTTGTAAGATTTATGCAGAGGCTATGGCAACAACATTTTAAGGCATATTTAGTCATTAAAGCTTTCTGACTGTAGACATCTAGACGCTATTTTCAATTTTGTGTAACAATGTCTTTTTAACTTGACTTCACAATTGTTGGGTGAGTAAAGGAACATTATTGCTGCAATATTTACAATTTAGTTGAAGGAGATAAAATGGGAAATACAAACAATCTCGGAATTTTCATTGAAATGTTCAAAGTCTGCTGTCACATATTAGAGGTAAATGACACATTAATGATCACAGGAGTCTTATAAAATTAAATCTGGCTACAGTAACGCCAACAGGATTCTGCACTCAATTGAATTTACCAATCTTAAGCCAGTAGTTTAGTTTAAGAGATACAGTGCGGAAACAGGCCCTTTGGCTCACCGAGTCCGCAACCGACCAGCGATCCCCGTAACACTACCCTACACACACTCGGGACAATTTTACATTAATAACCAAGCCAATTAACGTACATACCTATGCGTCTATGGAGGGTGGGGGGAAACTGATGATCTCTGAGAAAACCCACGCAGGTCACGGGAAGAACGTTACAAACTCCGTACAGCCAAGCACTCATAGAAACATAGAAAATAGGTGCAGGAGTAGGCCATTCGGCCCTTCGAGCCTGCACCACCATTCAATATGATCATGGCTGATCATCCAACTCAGTATTCTGTACCTGCCTTCTCTCCATACCCCCTGATCCCATTAGCCACAAGGGCCACATCTAACTCCTTAAATATAGCCAACGAACTGGCCTCAACTACCTTCTGTGGCAGAGAATTCTCTCTGTGAAAAATGATTTTGTCATCTCGGTCCTAAAAGACTTCCCCCTTATCCTTAAACAGTGACCCCTTGTCCTGGACTTCCCCAACATCAGGAACAATCTTCCTGCAATTAGCCTGTCCAACCCCTTAAGAATTTTGTAAGTCTCTATGAGATCCCCCCTCAAACTTCTAAATTCCAGCGAATATAAGCCGAGTCTATCGAGTCTTTCTTCATATGGAAGTCCTGCCATCCCAGGAATCAGTCTGGTGAACCTTCTCTGTACTCCCTCAATGGCAAGAATGTATTTCCTCAGATTAGGAGACCAAAACTGTACGCAATACTCCAGATGTGGCCTCACCAAGACCCTGTACAACTGCAGTAGAACCTCCCTGCTCTTGTACTCAAATCCTTTTGCTATGAATGCCAACATACCATTCACTTTCTTAACAGCCTGCTGCAAGATAGGATCGAACTTGTGTCTCTGGCGCTGTCAGGCAGTAGCTCTACTGCTACGCCACCGTCCCACCCTCTATGTTAATTTCTCATCTCCAAGAAAAGAATTGTTGAATGTGCACCAGGTTGGGTAAATTGATGCCTCCAACCATTGCAATTTATATTTGAAACAAATTAACATGTTTATGCTTACTTATTCATCCTTACAACTCCATCTTGCCACAAGTCAATGGTAAAGGAATATTTTAATCGATAGTATAAATAACACAAAAGTATTGATGTCTATCAGAGAATTTTGTGCTACTAATTGTATCCAGAGGAAAGATGGCTAAGATCAAACTGTAAATAGGTTGCCAACAAAGATGCTGTGCAATTCAAGGGTTTTATTGATAAAATAACTAAATAGGAAATAAAGTTAAACTTATTGTAAACTGATGTATGCATGAGGCTGAAAGATTTAAGAACCCAGATTTTTATGTTTTAAACATACAACTTAGGACAGAATGAAAGAGGTTTCAAGGCAATTTTCAGACAAAGTAGATTCAAATTTTTGGATCCTCGGTCCCCTAGTATTTCCGGGAGATTGTTTATGTCTTGGAGGGGAAGAGAGAACCAAAGTACTCGTTTAACTGTTCTGTCCTTTCCATGTTTCCCCTTATAAATTCCCATATCATACCTTCAAAGTTTCCTTTATTCAAGTTCAGGACCCTAGTCTCTGAATTAACCGTGTCACTCTCCATCCTAATGCAGAATTCAACCATATTATGGTCATTGGTGCCCAAGGGGCCTTGCGCAACAAGATTGCTAACTAATCCTTCCTCATTACACAATACCTAGTCTAGGATGGCCTGCCCTCTAGTCGGTTCCTCTATATATTGGTTTAAAAACCCCATCCCGTATACATTGCTGAAATCCTGAAATATTGATTGCAAGTCATCTATTTGCCGCACCTCTGCAGTCACCTCTTCTCCTGAAACTTCCCCTAGTCTTCACTATCCACCCACTAGTTTAGTTCAGTTTAGTTTACTGAGTTTACGTGCATTGAGGTACAATGAAAAGATTTTATGTTGTGTGCTAACCAGTCGGCAAGAAGGGTCTCGACCCAAAACGTTCCCCCTTCCTTCTCTCCAGAGATGCTGCCTGTCCCACTGCTGCCCAGCACTTTGTGTCTATCAGCTATCATGATGTGTCTATCATGATTACAATCAAGCCACCCACCGTGTACAAATACAGGATAATGGTAATAACATTTAGTGCAAGATAAAGTCCAGTCATTGCATTCAACAGATTATCCTTTGCTATCCTATATCTTCAGAAAGGCTCAATTGCCAGATGCATCTCACTACTCTTTCTGTTTCTGCATTCCCTTCATGATCCCTTGGTCCTAACTTCCACCTCAATCATTCCACTCGCAGCACTTTCCAATGCAAATACAAGAAGCGCAACATCAGACATTTTATCTCTTCCCCTGTCCCCATCCAGTGATCCAAACTGTCCTTCCAGTGAAGCAGCGATTTACTTGCACTTCATTACATAAATGCAATCATATCAAACTCAAGGACAATAGATGAAGCAAACGGGAAGATACAGGGTGGAGAACATGGTTCTCAGCTTTGTAGCACATCAGTTCCATCGACAAAGTCCAATGACTGCAATGGGATAGAGGTGAATCAGAGATTACACTCGTTTATGCAAGAACTCTTCTGAAGCCTGATAATGGAGGGGAAGAAGCTGTTCCAGACTTTTGTCGGTGTGTGCTTTCAAGCTTCTTCTTTTGCCTGACGAAAGTCATGAGAAGAAGCAATGGACATGTGGGACACATGTTTGATTGTGTAGGCTGCTTTTCCAAGAGAATGTGGAATGTAGATGGAATCACTGGTGAGATATACAACTCTGCAATTCCACAACTCTGCAATTTTTAGCGGTCTTGGGCAGAGCTGTTCCAAAACTAAGCTGTGGTTTAACCTGACAGTACGCTTTTCCGAGGAAACATCTTTGATCTGAACTTTAATTGTTTCTCATTCCACAGATGCTGCCTGACTTGATTATTTCTAGCACTTTTAGTTTTTATACCTGAAACATTAACTCTCTTTCTGTCTCCAAAGATGCTGTCTGATGAGCAATGTTCAGTATGTTCTGTTTGAATTTTAGATTCTCTGCATTAATTTACTCTTACACTCTTTTCTCATTGGATTAGCGGACTGTTTTTTCCATTTCTTAAAATCGTACTTCTAATATCTCCTTACTGGTGTGGATGAACAACCCCGAATACTTAATGGAATCAATTACCCCATCAGTGGCGGGGATTGCAGGTGCTTCTGATTCACCTGTATATTGCTACAAAGATCTGAAGTCTGTGATCCCAACCAATTTCCCAAGTAGGAAGCAGAAGCATTAATCCCATGTTATTTTTGAGGTTCATGTATTTTATTCCTTCGAAGATTTGTAGCTGGACGTATCTGAGGGATATCGTTGAGCAGGTTAATGCAGTAATTTGTCATGTGGGGGATGGTTTTGTATTTTCAAAAAAGGAATTCAGCCAATGTAGCCTTTTTTTATGTATGGTTTACAGTTCTTGATTATTTTTTAACCTATTTCAATCTCTGAATGCTGTAACGGAATTGATGCTGCAGGAGACATCCAGCAGGCAGCACTTAGAAAACAGATCAAAATGTGATCAAGTCGATTATTAGGGTAATAATCAAGAAAGGCAACTTACCGTATACTGTATTCGAGGCAGGCTAATTGCACATTACAAATAGTGCATTATGGATCAGGAGCAATGCTGCCTGGTGTATTTGATATTTTGTCTTTATTACAAGCCCTCTTAAACATGAAAATAACCTCTCTCTCAATGTCAGCAAAACTAAAGAGATGATCGTGGACTACAGGGGACAGCAGGGGAGTGGACACCTCTCCATCCACATCGGTGATGCTGAGGTTGAAAGGGTCAGCAGCTTCAAGTTCCTCGGAGTGCACATCACTGAGGACCTCTCTTGGACACTGCACGGACACAATAACTAAGAAAGCCCGCCAGCGGCTCTTTTTCCTGAGAAGACTGAGGAAGTTTGGCATGAACAACAGCATCCTCACAAACTTCTACAGTTGCACCATCGAGAGTCTGCTGACGGGCTGCATCGCAGTCTGGTACGGGAACTGTTCTGCCCACAGCCGCAAATCACTACAGAGAGTGGTGAAGGCAGCACAGCACATCGCTGGCAACTGTCTCCCAGCCATTCAGGACATTTTCCACCAGCGGTGCCTGCGGAAGGCACACAGCATCATCAAGGACCACAGCCACCCAGCACGCAGACTGTTCTCCTTGTTACCATCAGGCAGACAATACAGGAGTATGGCTGCACGTACCACAAGACTTAAGAACAGGTTTTATCATCATGCCATCAGGCTTCTGAACTCATAAACACATCATATATGTTGATTATTTTATTTATTATTTTTTACCTACCAATGTCACTTTTATCTTTTTTTTACCTTAATTTTATCCTTGTAATATCATTGCTGAGGTGACCCGTTGTCTTGTCAAGGACATTTCATTGTACAGTTGACCCTGTGTTAACCTACATATGACAAATAAAACTGAACTGAACTGATACTTACCTGCCGCGAGTGCTTTTTTCATAATGGTACGTGCCAGTTGGCACCTCCTAAAAGTTTATAAACTAGATTTTCACATCTTTAAATTTCTATTTATTTATTAGTTTAATAAATTAGAAATTGATTTGTCACAAAATCCGATGGTGGGATATTGATGGAAAAAAATTATTGATAAATGTAGCTTTATGTTTAATTGATACGTGTACTGCCATATTATTGCCTGCCAAAAAAGCACTGTCTATTTCTATCCTAAACGTGCTAAGGATCTGCACAAATAAATGTACGGAGGTTCCCTTATTTCCACAATAGGCGACTGACTAAACTAGCACTTACGTAAATAATTCTGGCAGCTTATTATTTCCAAAACACAGTATGAGCACTCAAGTTTACATCGGAAGCAAGCAGGCAATAGTGGCGCTGCTTACCCAGAAGGCTGCTCTCTGCTGAAACTGCCCCAATCACTAGACGGAACCCAAAGCAGCACAGCTTACCCAGAACACCGCCTGCCACAGAAAGTGGCCCGGAGACAGCTCTGGCAGACTCGGTGGGCCAGGCAGCATCTCTGGAGAACATGGATAGGTAATGTTTCAATTCAATTCAATTCAATTCAAGTTTAATGTCATTGCACAAATACAAGTATAGGTACAACGAAATGCAGTTTAGCGTCGTTCTTAGTGATAGCGATATAGAAAAATAAATACAGAGTGCAGTGGTAGCAATATGGAAAATAAATAAATACAGGGTACAGACAAGTCTATCAGCAGGGCTCCGAGTTCAGCAGTCGGATGGTGTAGTTGAAGAAGCTGTTCTTCGTCCTACTGGTGCGGGACTTGAGGCTCCTGTACCGCCTCCCTGATGGGAGGAGGGCAAACAGTCCATGATTAGGGTGTGAGGGGTCCTTGATGATCTTCCCGGCCCGCTTCAGGCACCGTTTTCGGTGGAGGGCATCCAAGGCAGGGAGCGGGGCACCGATGATGTACTGGGCGGTTTTCACCACCCGTTGTAGTGCCTTCCTGTCTGCCACGGTGCAACTGCTGTACCATACCGTAAAGCAGGTGGTCAGGATGCTTTCGATGGTGCAGCGGTAGAAGTTCGTCAGGATCTGGGGGGACAGGTGGGCTTTTTTGAGCCTCCTCAGAAAGTAAAGGCGCTGCTGTGCCTTTTTGATTAGCTTTGAGGTGTTGAGGGACCAGGACAGATCCTCCGAGATGTGTACCCCGAGGAATTTGTAGTTGGAGACCCGCTCCACCTCAGTCCCGTTTATATGGATGGGGGTGTGTCTGCCCCCTCTGTTCTTCCGAAAGTCAACAATTATTTCCTTCGTCTTCTGGGAGTTGAGGACGAGGTTATTGTTGGCACACCAGGTAGTCAGGTGCTGGACCTCCTCCCTGTAGGCTGATTCGTCATTATCACTGATCAGTCCTACCACCGTGGTGTCATCGGCAAATTTTATGATGGCGTTGGAGCCATACTTGGGGATGCAGTCATGCGTGAAGAGGGAGTAGAGGAGAGGGCTGAGCACACAGCCCTGTGGCACGCCGGTGTTCAGTGTTATAGTGGAGGAGGTGAGGTTGTTGACCCTAACAGACTGTGGTCTGTTAGTGAGGAAATCCAGTGTCCAATTGCAGAGGGAGGTGGAGATGCCAAGACCGCTGAGTTTGGTGATCAAGCTAGCGGGTATGACAGTGTTAAAGGCAGAGCTGAAGTCAATAAACAGCAGCCTGATGTAGGTGTTGTTGCTGTCCAGGTGGGTCAGGGCAGAGTGTAGGGCCGTCGATATGGCGTCCTCTGTAGACCTGTTTGACCGGTAGGCAAATTGGTGGGAGTCCAGTGTGGGGGGGAGGCTGGCTTTGAGGTGAGCCAGGATCAGCCGCTCAAAGCACTTAGCGATGACAGGGGTGAGTGCCACTGGCCGGTAGTTGTTGAGACTCCCTGTCGCTGATTGTTTGGGCACTGGCACAATGGTAGATGTCTTGAGGCAAGTGGGGACGACACCCTGGGCCAGTGACAGATTGAAAATGTCAGTGAGGACCAGGGATAGTTGTCCGGCACATGCCCTGAGCACCTGCCCGGGGATACCATCGGGGCCTTTCAGGTGGAGACCCTTCACAAGTTCACGTTCATGCGTTATAGGAGTAGAATTATGCCATTCGGCCCATCAAGTCTACTCTGCCATTCAATCATGGCTGATCTCCGCTTCCTAATCCCATTTTCCTGTCTTCTTCCCATAACCCTTGACTTCCTTTCAATCAAGAATTTGTCCATCTCTGCCTTAAAAATATCCACTGACTTGGCCTCCACAGCCCTTTGTGGCAATGAGTTCCATAAATTAACTACCCTCTGACAAAAGATGTCCTACTTCAGATTCAGTGAGTAATTTTGGGCAGGGGATGGAGATGGCGATTCTCACCTGTGTAAATTCTCGAAACGTAACCCTCTACGTAAGTTGGGGGGTGCCTGTATTAAACTATTAGTTGCATCTGCAGTATTGGTAACATTTTGTTATTTTGTTGACCATCTTCTAGTTTTACTTGTAAAGAATGATAGAAATACTTAGCAAGTCAGACAGCATCTAGTGAAAGAATAACAGTTGGTGTGTCAGGTCAAAGTTTGAGCAAATGTGCCTGGCCTGCTGAATGAATCTGAGCATTTTGGGTTTTGCGGTTGCTTACATTGGCTTTGTTTAGGATGCCTCCAATGGCCAGATCATATCCATTATTAAATGTAGTTTTTGCAATGAGCCATAAATCCTTGGAGCTAACTTCACTCTTTTTCCTTTATTGATTTATTTTAAGATTACCAAGTCTACTTATTATTTCAGTCAAGAATTTGAATACACTGCAGAAGTGAATCAAGCTGTTTTTCCTTGAAATGTGTACATCTGATTTAAGTGAAACCTAGTTTGAGTTGTGGATGGATCACTTTCAAAATGCTAGAAATCAAAACAATAAAATAATCTGTTTCATATGACTTGTGATCTGAAATTGGAAAAGTTGAAACCTGAATGTAAATTGATAGAGGCAACTTCATTTTCTTTCTGAAGATAGACACAAAAAGCTGGAGTAACAGCAGGCCAGGCAGCATATCTGGGGAAAAGGAATGAGTGACGTTTCGGGTCGAGACCCTTCTTCAGACTGGCTGGTGAAAAGGGAAACGAGAGCTATAGACGATGATGTGGAGAGATAAAGAACAATGAATAAAAGATATGCAAAAAAGTAACGATGATAAAGGAAACAGGCCATTGTTAGCTGTATATATGGTGAAAATAAGAAGCTGGTGGGATTTGGGTGGGGGAGGGATAGAGAGAGAGGGAATGCTGGGGCTACTTGTAGTGAGAGAAATCAATATTCATACCACTGGGCTGTAAGCTGCCCAAGCGAAATATGAAATGCTGTTCCTCCAATTTGCATTTAGCCTCACTCTGGCAATGGAGGATAGAAAGGTTTGTGTGGAAAGGGAAGGAGAATTAAAGTGTCCAGCAACCGGGAGATCAGGTAGGTTCAGGCGGGCTGAGCGAAGGTGTTCCACGAAACAATCGCCCAGTCTATGTTTGGTCTCGCCGATGTATAAGAGTCCACATCTTGAACAACAGATACAGTAGATGAGGTTGGATGAGGTGCAAGTGAACCTCTGCCTAACTTGAAAGGACTGTCGGGGTCCCTGGACAGAGTTGAGGGAGGAGGTATAGGGACAGGTGTTGCATCTTCAGTGGTTGCAGGGGAAGGAGGGGGTGGTTTGAGGGAGAATTAACCAGGGAGTTGTGGAGGAAATGTTCTCTGCGGAAGACGGAAAGGGCTGGTGATGGGAAAATGGGGCTAGTGGTGGGATCTCGTTGGGGATGGCGCCAATTTTGGAGGATTATATGTTGTATGTGACGCTTGATAGGGTGGAAGGTAAGGACTAGGGGGACTGTCTCTGTTGCGACTAGGGGGATGGGGGGCAAGGACGGAGCAGCAGGGTACCGAGGAGACATGAGGGAGGGCCTCATCTATGATGGGAGAGGGAAACCCCCATTTCCTAAAGAATGAGGACATCTCGGATGTCCTGTTATGGAACACCTCATCTTGGCCGCAGATGCGGCGTCGACAGAAGAATTGGGAATAGTGGATAGAGGAAGCAGGGTTGGAAGAAGTGTAGTTGAGATAGTTGTGGGAGTCATTGGGTTTGTAATGGACGTCAGTCAATAGTCTAATACTTGTAATGGAGACTGTGAGATCAAGAAAGGGGGGAGGTGTGTCAGAGATGGTCCAAGTAAATTTGAGTCAAGGATGAAAATTGGTGGTGAAGCTGATGAATTCAATGAGCTCTGCATGTGTGCAGGAGGTAGCACCAATGCAGCCATCAATGTAACGGAGATAGAGTTCTGGAAAACGCCAGTGTACGCCTGGAACAGGGATTGTTCAACGTACCCTACAAAGAGGCAGGCATAGCTGGGGCCCATGCACGTGCCTATAGCCAAGCCTTGGAGGAAGTGGGAGAAGTCAAAAGAGACGTTTTTGAGGGTGAGGACCAACTCCGCTAGGCGAAGTAGAGTGTTAGTAAAGGAAAATTGGATGGTTCTGCAGTCGAAGAAGAAACGGAGGGCTTTAAGGCCTTTCTGGTGGGGGATGGAGGTGTAAAGTGACTGAACATTCTTACTAAAGATGAGGGAGTGGGGGCTCGGAAAGCGGAAGTCATTAAAGAGATAAAGGACATGTGAGGTAACTTGGACATAGTTTGGGAGAGATTGGACGAGGGGAGATAGGATGGAGTCGAGGTTTGTGGAAATCTTTTCCATGGGACAGGAGCAGGCAGAAACAATGGGTCTGCCAGGGCATTTGTGTTTATGGATTTTGGGGAGCTAGTAAAACCGGGCTGTCGGGGCTGGGAAACAATAAGGTTGGAGGCTGTGGAAGGCAGACAGTGATGAAAACAGAAATAGAGTGTGAGATTAAGGTCTGGTGCTCGTCTGTGTGATCATGGTCCAAGGATAAGTAGGAGAAGGTGTCTGAGAGTTGTTGCCTGGCCTCAGCTTTCCTACAGCTGCCAACACTGAAAATACCATGCAACATACTTCCAGCTAATTTTTTTTATTGTATTTTCATCTCTAGTCATAGTCATACAGCATGGAAACATGCCATTCATCCCAACTCAGCTATGCTGACCAAGATTCCCAATCTATGCTAATCACATTTGCCTGTGTTTGACCCAAATCGTTCTAAACATTCCTATCCATGCACCTGTCTAAGTGTCTTTTAAATACTATTATGGGACCTGCCTTAACTACCTCCTCTGGCAGCTCGTTCCATATAACCAGCACCGTGGTTTCCTCTAGCAGTTAAGGGCGTGTCCCACTTGGCCGTCATTTGCGCGTAATTTACGCGACATAATTTACGCGTCATGACACACAACGCGCGCTTCGTGATGCGCACGTGATGCATGCATGGTGCGCATTATGCGTGCATGGTGCGCGATGACATAAGCAGTGATGCGCAGCCGCGCAGGATTTTGTGATGTACAAAATCTTTGCGCGCCATCTGTGTGACACGCAAATGACGGCCAAGTGGGACAGGCCCTTTAGTTCTGATTCTCCTATAGTATGTTTCAGTAGGCACTGACATCCCACCTAAACCTCGTTGCCTGTTTTATTTATTTATTTATTTATTTATATTAATTTTATTAGAAGCAATTGTACAAGGAGAAAATAATCGACATAACAATTATACAATTTTCGTACAGCTTCAGTTTTAACATTTTATAAACAAATCAATGAATCAGAAAAACAAAGGAAAGAATGGCAAGGAAGAAGAAAGATACGAAAAAGAAACAAGAAAAACCCCTAAACTAATGAAGAAGTAGAAAAAAAAGCGGAGATACATCCCACTACCCTTCCCTATGCCTGCTCACTCGACCGTAGCGTCGGTTTTGAATTTGTGTTGTTGTTGAAGAAATTCAATGAAAGGAGACCATATTTTTGAAAATTGGAAAATTGATCTGATTTGTCAGACAAAACAAGCCTTATTTTTTCTAAATGTAATGTCTCGGTCATTTCTGTGATCCACATCTTCACTGTGGGAACTGTTATCTTTAAAACCGTTGCCTGTTTTAACATCAGAGTGTGCAGGATAATTAATTGACCAGGGAGATTATTACAATAGGTTTATCCAATTCTCTAACAGTTGGATTTTTAACCAGAGCTCAGTGGTTAGCGATCAGAGCAATGAGATGGCCACTCCAATGCCCTCTAAGCCTGCACGACTGGGACCAACTGCATTTTCCGGGCTGAGAACAGATAAAGTGCCAATTGTGAACTAATAGCTCTTCCAGCAGAAGAGCTATTTATCAACATTTTGTTTCATGTACATAATTATTGATTGTTTCTTCATACACATGCATATAATCCATATATTCATAGGTGTTTCTATTAATCTACTTGAGCCTCCTTAATGGCCAAGATCCGGGAGGAGGATGAAGTTGGGGTGGGGAAGATTTCCTCCCAGTTACAGGGTATGCCTATTTTTCCTCTGTATTTTATCCAGATAGTGGAACCTGCCCTACACACAAAGAAACAAATCTGCCTCATTAACATTCTCTTATGCACCATTCAGAAATAGTTTATGAGAGAAAAAGTTGCAGCTTGTTGCTTCTTGACCTCTTTTGAAAGTCTGTTTTGACTGCTTTATTGAAAACATCCATGAATAAAATCCCACTTGTTAGACTTTGAAGTGAACAATTCATACGCGCATTTCAGTGAATGACTGTACCTCGGTACATGTGACAATAAAGGTATAATTGAATGAATGAATAAGTTTATTGGCCAAGTATGTACACATACAAGGAATTTGCCTAGGTGCTCCGCTCGCACGTAACAACACGACATACGGTAATCAATTAAGAATAAAACATAAAACATTAAAACATTAAGAATAAAACATCCCAGGGATCAATCTTGTGAACCTACGCTGTCTCAATCACAATTTCCTCAAATTAGGAGACCAAATGTACACTTTTTTCAAATTAAGAGACCAAAACTGTTTTCTTTTGTCTTGGAAGAAATTGTTCGTATTCATGCATATTATGCTGACAAATTCAACAGGGGTATTCAGTGACAGTAGAAACAAGGAACTGCAGATGCTGGTTTACACATAAGGAAACAAAGTACTGGAACAACACAACGGGTCAGGCAGCATCACTGGAGAAGATGGAACACATTTTGGGTCGGGATCCTTCTTCAGACTGATTGTTAGGAGGTGCGGAGCAAGAAAGCTGGGAGAAAAGTGAGGCTATGCAAAGCGCGGCAGGTAATAGGTGGGCACAGGCAAGGAGATGGGGGGGGGGGGTTGATAGAGAACCCCCCACGTCCATATTTTCCAGAGCTGCACTTTGGGTCCTATTCAGAGATGGTCGTGTACTAAAGTAATCTAAAGATGGTAGTATAGACATAGAAACATAGAAAATAGGTGCAGGAGTAGGCCATTCGGCCCTTCGAGCCTGCACCGCCATTCAATGTGATCATGGCTGATCATCCAACTCAGTATCCCGTACCTGCCTTCTCTCCATACCCCCTGATCCCTTTAGCCACAAGTGCCACATCTAACGCCCTCTTAAATATAGCCAATGAACTGGCCTCAACTACCTTCTGTGGCAGAGAATTCCAGAGACTCATGACTCTCTGTGTAAAGAATGTATACTAAAGAATGGTAACCATCATATGTGTGCCTGGGCAGAAGTAGAAGTAACTATTTCCAACTCCTGTAGAATTTCACTTACAGCTTGATTCAATTTGCCACATGGGAACCAGCACACGGATCATTGGTTTTGTTCTTGAAATAGCAATATTTATGGTGGATAATGCAGGAAAAAAATGAGAAAATGTTAATTTACTTCAAGAATGTTTTTGGATCTGTTATTCTGTTGAGGAATGGTGCAACAATGTAGATTGCTTCCTCCAGCTTCCTCTCTGTGTTAGGTTACTCAAGACCAGTCACAGCAGTGGAATGCAGGCTGCAAACCACTTTCTGATTTTGTTTCACACATGTGAGGGGTGGCAGAGTGCTGAATGGTATGTATAATTAGTTTTATTTTCAGTAAAGAATTCCATCTGCCTTAACCTGCCTTCCATAACTTTAAAAATAAATGTTTTTAAAGGTTTGTTTTTTCTTCCAATGACAGAGTGAAGAGGATAATGTTATATCTACCATAAATAATGGGAGACAGGTTTATGTGCTGTTTATACAATGTTGACCCATTGACAAGTGTGGCATTAGGGGCTAGAAATGATTTTGCATATCATTTTTTTATTAGGCTCTAAAGGCAATTCGCAAATCTGAACGTACAGAACATAATGCATCTTTGACTCACACACATAAGACTTATCTAAGCACAAAGGTTGACACAAAGGGCTGGAGTAATTCAGTGTGTCAGGCAGCATTTCTGGAGAACATGGATAGGTGACGTTTTGGGTCAAGAGTGAAGAAGGATCTGAAAAAGTGCCCCCACCTGAAATGTCACCTATCTATGTTCTCTAGAGATGCTGCCTAACCTGCGGTTATTCCAACACTTACTGTCTTTTTTTGTAAACCAGCATCTGCAGTTCCATGTATCTGGTTGTAGGGTAGTGACAAAGAAGTAATTTGTTATTTGAATGCTCCAAATCTTGCCTTAGTGTTGACTGCAATGCCCCTGAAAAGTAAGGTCTCCATTTCTGTGCGCATCTCATCTCTCTGAGCATTGGGTGAGAACTACTGCTTTGAGAGATTCTGCCTCAGCGGAATATCACTTACTTAGTTTAGTTTAGAGATACAGCGCGGTAACAGGCCCTTCGGCCCACCGAGTCAGCACCGACCAGCAACACCCCATACACTAGCACTATCCTACGCACTATGGATAATTTTGGATTTTTATCAAAAGCAATTAACCTATAAACCTGTACGTGTATGGAGTGTGGGAGGAAACCGGAGCACCAGAAGAAAATTCAGGCTGTTACAGGGAAAACGTACAAACTCTGTACAGACAGCTCCCATAGTCAGAATCAAACCCGGGTCTCTGGTTATGTAAGGCAGCAACTCTACCGCTGCACCATCCTGTCGCCCGCAACTTCCCATACAAAGCTGTTTCATTACTGAACATAAAGGCTGGGAAATTATCCACTCACAGAAATAATGCTTTGAATATGGTTTCCAAACAAAAATGACTCGCTTCCTTCCTGTCTTAATTCTGCAGTACCATCCTAACAAATATTTCATGTGCATTCAATATCCTGTTTCATTTTTGCTTAAGATAAAAGCACATTTTACTAACAGTTGACCAAAGGTTAAGGCACTCTTCCTAGTATCACTGTCTCTTTCCAACATGGGGGCTTTGCTGAAAACCCTGTCTAATTTTGGTTGGCTGCAGAAGATGCCTGTGCTCAAAGATTGAGACTTCATCTGTGGAAGGTTAGTTATTTCCTTCATAAGAGCATTTGGATTAGAATGTTATTCTAGTGCTCAGGAAAGATCAGCCATGAACTATTTATATCTTGGTGATTTTGATCTAATTGCCTAAAAGTTATGTACCTCCTGAGAAGAATTGGCTTCATTTCCAAAATGACCATTTTCTGTTGCAGCTGTTTTTAGAAAAACTGTGCTGCCAAATTCCTAATTTCATTTAGGGTTTTATCCATATTTGTACAGGAATGTATGTTGTCAGTAACTGGAATTTTTTGTTGATGAAATGAGAGGAGTATTTTATTTTTAAATGTGCAGTTTCAGAGGTTAGGAAAAATGTTGACAGAAAAGCAGGGTTAACATTTTTACTCAATGATTAATGTACATTATTAATCTTTTTGTTTATTCGTTTTAAATCAATGGAATTTTTCTTCCACAAGATAATGAATGGAGTGGGGAAATAGTTTGTATAGCACTGTCTCATTAAAGTACGGAATGGCACTAAAATAGAAATATGTTAACAGTAATAAAGCAAAGACTTAGTGATATAGTACGCTAGCATTTGTAATCTACATATCCAAGCAGGATGGTCAATACAGGTCAATACAAGTTGCACTATTAATCCATTTTACTAATTTGCCTTGTCTTGCAAACCTTTGCTTCCTGGTGTGGAGAACAAAGACTTGGCTGGGGGGCCGGGGGGGGGGGGGGGGGGGCGGGGGGGGGGGGGGTGGGTGGGCCTGGGGAGGCACCATTGGGACAGCATTGAATACTTTCTATATTAAATACTTTTGTAACTCTGTCAGCACCTTATATATGGCAACTCTTTGCATACTTGTGTATTGTATGTAAAACAAAGATTTTCACTGTACCAAGTACATGTGACAATAAAGCATCAGCCACCCAATCAATCCAATGTACTGAAGTTATAGATAGTGTGGCACAGCGAATATAGTTTTGCCCATCTATTAATCCTAGTTCCACACATGAGATTCACGTCCTTCAATGCCATGTCAATTTAAGTGCCCATCTAATGTCTATTAAACATAGTGATTGTATCTGACTCAGCCACCTCGAATTCCAGATATCGACCACTGACAGCTTTTATAAAATCTTTCCCCACAAAATCTTTTTAAAACTCCTTCCTCTCAACTTAAACCCCTGCCCTCTTCTTTCTGATACCCCTACCGGGGGATCAAGATCTACCCAATCTATGGCTCTTTATATCCCTCTGTCAGTTTACCACTCAGCCTCCTTCATTACAGGGAAAACAAACTGGGCCTATCTAATCTTTCCCCATTGTTAATGTTCTCCAATCCAGGAAATATCATGGTAAATTTCCTTTGCACTCTCTCCAATGCAACTACATTCTTCCTGTAGTGTGACAATCAAAATTGTACATGATACGCCAACTGCTGTCCAATCAGTCTTTTGTAATGTAAACCAACTTGACCCAACCTTTATATTCTATGCACTGATATATGATAGTAGGTACGTCATATACCTTCTTCACCACCCTATCTATCTACATTGCCACTTTCAGGGAACTATGGACTTGAATCCCAGGATCCCCCTGTTCAACATTCTATAGTATCCTTCCATTTACTATATCAGTTCAACTCCTATTAGACCTACCAAAATGCATAACCTTGCCCTCGGTGCGATTTAAGTTCCATCTGCCAGCCCAACTTTCCATCTGATTCTGATCCATATCCTGCAGCAGCCGCAGACAATCTTTCCTTGCGATCCACAACACCAATTTTCGTGTCATCTGAAAATTAACCAGTCATTTTATTTACATTCACATACAAGTCATTAATATATACTAGACTAAGTGGGACCCATTGGGACCCTATGACATGGGAGGCCTAGTCCCCCAACGCAATATTCCACCACTCACCCGTAGCCCCCAACTGCACAGGCGCAGCTCATTTCCCCTCATCTCCAAGCACTCCATCCCCCTCCTCTTTACCCTCTCCTCCCCCTCCCCCAATCCCTCCACCACCTCTCCCTCCCTCTCCATTCCCTACCCTGTCACTCCCTCCCTCCCTCCATAATTCCTCTCCCCTCCCTACCCCTTTCTTATCCCTCTATCCCCCACCTCCCCCTATCCCCCGATCCCCCATCCCCATACTGTCCCACCCACCTCCCCCACTGCTCTCCTCTCCCTCTATTCCCCACTCCCTACTTCCCCCACTCCCTCTCCTCTCCCCCTCCTCCCCACTCTCCCATCCTACCTCCTCCCTCCTTCACCTCTCCTTTCCCCTACTCTCAGTCACTCTGTCCCTTCATAACTCCTCTCCCCTCCCTACCCCACTGCACTCCCTCTATCCCCCACCTCCTCCACTCCCCCTCCTCTCCTCCCCACTTTCCCCTCCCTTTCCCTCCCTACCCCCTCCTCTCCCTCAATCCCCCCATCTCCCTCCTCGCTTCCCCAGGATCTCGAGGTTGCCACTCCTCTCCCTTCTGTCGTGCCCCGGTGGAGCATCGGCTGTCGGCGCCCTCAGAGCCAGGCTCAGCGCCTAAGCCTTGGAATCCCCGGCAGGAAGGCCGCGCTGGCAGACAGACAGGCAGGCGGACTGCGCCGGTAGGAAGGTGGGTGCCGGCAGGGAGGCTGGCAGGCAGGCAGGCGGGCCCCGCTGGCAGGCGGGCCCCGCTGGCAGGAAGACTGACAGCGGAGGTTTTCAAACCTTAATAACTTTTAAAATATACTACAGATCGGAACAAAACATGGTGCATTTGCAGCACAGGACAACGGTGAGTAAGGTGGTAAAACATCATAGTGATATTGCATGCCGTGTTTGCGCAAATTTAAAACAACGCAAACCAGAAGATAACAAGATGAGAGTATTAGTTATGATAGATAGATAGCGAATATGAAGGGTCCAAGGGTCCCTGCAGTGCACCTATTCTCCGTTGGAAATAATTATTTGATCTTAATCATTTAAAATATTCTCGTTATGAGTACATAGAATTGCCTTCACAGGGTTTCATGATACAATTTTCAATGTGTGGTTATTTATTAGTTTTGACTCTATCCATAGAATGGTAGTCAAACTGCGTAAACCTATTTCAGAGCCTTGCAGCTGATAATGAATTCAGCCAAATATCCTAAAGGTGACAGGCCATACTGTAAGTTATATGCCTATAAATCCCCCAATGCTCAATGATCCTTTACATTTAATCTGCTTTCAATATATGTTTCAATCATGATTAATCGTATGCCTGAGGCAATATTTGGGCTTCAGATGCAATCAAGTTCATTAATTGTAAAGGGCTGCACAGACGCAGAAGGACCAGTGGTGTTAAATGATGCATAAATCTTTGAAAATGGTAGAGAGACTGGTTTGTGAAGAAAATAAGTTGGCAAATAAAAAGATGTCGGAGGAGAAAAAACAAAATGCAGTGATCTGGAATTCACCGTCTGCAAGGATGGTGCAGGTGGAAAAGAAAATTGGATAATTACAAGAAAATATTTTGCACGACAAATGGAAAGGAGCGGGGCAATGTGATGATGTAAACTAGAATGAACTCCATGAAGTTGTACTTCCTACCCAATGGTAGCAGCAAGAAGAAAGTACAGCCCAGGTGGTGATGATCCTTGATGATATGTGTTGTATTCTTGAAGCAGTGCCTTGTGTAGGTGTTTTCAAAGGTGGGCAGGGCTGAATCTACCAAAGGTGGGGAGGTGCTCATGATGGACCGGGCTGAATCCACCACTCCCTAAAGCATGTTGCATTTTTGTGTGTTTTGGAATTGCGTAACCAGCCCAGGATTCAACCAGCAGGATAATTTCTAAACCGCATCTGTAGAAGTGTATTAGAGTATTTGATGACATGCTGAATCTCTTTAAACGTCTAAGGAAGTAGATGCCTTTTTCGTGATTGCATTCATGTGCTGGGCCCTGGGACAATTTATTCAAGATATTAACGTCTAAGAATTTGAAGCTGCTAATTCCCTCCACTGCTGACCCACCATTAAATATTGGTAAGTGGTCTCCTGACTTCCCCTTTTCAAAGTCAATGATTAGTTCTGTGGTGTTGTTGATGTTGAGCAAGAGGTTGTTGTTGAAGCCCCACTGAACCAGAGGTGTTCTATCTCTCCTACATGCTGACTTGCTACCATCCATGATTCGGCCAACAACTGTGGTGCATCAGTGAATTTTAGACAGCATTGAACTTGTGCTTAGCCACACAGTCATGGGTGTAGAGGGCGTAGAGCAAGGGCCTGAACACGCTGCCCTGAGGTGCACCTGTGTTGATGTTCTGTGAGGAAGAAATGTTGTTTCCGATCTGCACTTATTGAAGTTTGCAAATGTGGAAGCCAAGCATCCAGTTGCACAGGGGGATACATAGGCCCAGATCTTAGATTTGGGAGGGGATGATTGTGTTGAATGTCAAGCTGTAATCAATGAACAACCATCGCTCTGGATAGCCTGACATATGTGTTCCTGTTACCAAGATGGTCCAGTGTGGACAGCAGTGAGTTGGTATCAGCACTGGACCTGAAATTAAACAGATCCTGTAATTTCTATGGCAGGGCGTTACAGTGGCGCAACGGTAGAGTTGCTGCCTTACAGTGCCAGAGACCCAGGTTCGATCCTGACTAACGGTGCTATCTATATGGAGTTTGTACGTTCTCCCTGTGACGGCGTGGGTTTTCTCCAGATGCTGTGGTTTTCCCCCACAATCCAAAGACGTACAGGTTTTAGGTTACTTGGCTTTAAAAGTTGTAAAATTGTCCCTAGTGTGTGTAGGTTAGTAGTCATTGAAACCACGTCAACATGTTTTTCTTGGGAACCGGTACAACTGATGTCCTTTTGAAGCAGGTTGGAATCTCAGACTTCAGAAATGAGAAGTTGAAGATGTCTTTGAATACAGCAGTTGGTCTGCACAGGTCTTTTAACACACGGCCAGATATAACCATATAACCATATAACAATTACAGCACGGAAACAGGCCATCTCGGCCCTTCAAGTCCGTGCCGAACAACTTTTTTCCCTTAGTCCCACCTGCCTGCACTCATACCATAACCCTCCATACCCTTCTCATCCATATGCCTATCCAATTTATTTTTAAATGATACCAACGAACCTGCCGCCACCACTTCCACTGGAAGCTCATTCCACACTGCTACCACTCTCTGAGTAAAGAAGTTCCCCCTCATGTTACCCCTAAACCTCTGTCCCTTAATTCTAAAGTCATGTCCTCTTGTTTGAATCTTCCCTATTCTCAAAGGGAAAAGCTTGTCCACATTAACTCTGTCTATCCCTCTCATCATTTTAAAGACCTCTATCAAGTCACCCCTTAACCTTCTGCGCTCCAGAGAATAGCACAGGGGGATACATAGGCCCAGAGATATGCCATCTTGGACAACATAGCCAAGTCATTGACCTCTATTATTCCAAATAGACCAGCAGTAGCAGAAACTGATTTTGTTTCATGGGTGCTTTCTTTGCAGTTATTTGTACTTCTTTACATGTGCCCTTTTGATAGCCGTACATCAGTATGTTAAGCAATGCATGATTTAACCAGGTCGCCACACCAAAAGTGATTGTTCTTCTTTCATTCAACATTTGTATTTGGTCTGATGGTTTGTTTGACTTTTATTGTTCCTCCCTCTCTCTATCTCTGCCTCCATTCTTACCTTCCTCATTCCATATCCAGCACTATCTACCATCTCTCTCACCCACTATCACCTCCCCTTCCCCTAACATCCTCTTCTCCAACCTCCTATGTATCCATCTCCTCCTTTAATCCTCATCCCTCCTCTATTTTCCTCTCTCCCTTCCCTCTTCTCCCCCTCCCCTCATCCCTACTTCTGTTTTCCTCTTCTCCCATCCTTTCCTTCATCCAAAGAGCCTTTTATTGGTGAAAGAGGTTGACCTCTGCATTCCTGTGCAGGGAACTGGCAATGTGATGCTTCCCGTTCGGCTACAATATTAGAACCAGGCCTGAACCCGACGTGGGTGGCCACAACCAGCCCTTGTAATTTTCCCCAGCCTTAACTTGGCAGATCACCTCCATAATTACAGTAATCTTAATCATGCTATTCAGTGCTGATAATGATAAGCACATCACCCCGACTGGGACAAATTACTAACTCATCAACAGAGAAAATAGGAGCAGGAGTAGGTCATTTGGCCTCTTGAGTCTGCTCCACCATTCAATACCATCAGGGCTGATCATTTTTCTTAATATCATATTCATGCTCTCTCCCCATGCCCAGTGATGCCTTTTCTGTCTAGAAATGTATCAATCACCTTCTTAAACTTTGATCTGAAACCTTGCCTCATTGCACCTGAATGGCTGAAATAATTTTAAGGCTAAGTTGCATTCTCTTACATACATAGAACTTGGAATAGTACAGCACATCAACCCACAATATCCATGCTGAACATGATCTCCTCTGCCTGCATGTGATCCATATCTCTCCATTCCTTATACATTTCTGCACCTATCTAAAAACTTCTTAAATGCTTGGAGCTGTCTTCCCCGCCACCCCGGCAGCGTGTTCCAGGCACCCATTACTGTCCGTGTAAAAAAACAAAACTTGCCCTGCACATCTTTAAACTTTGCCCCTCTTACTTTAAAGCTATTTCCTTTAGTTTAGTTGAATTTAGTTTGGTGTAGTTTAGTTTAATTCAGTTTAGTGATGCAGCATGGAAACAGGCCCTTTGGCCCACCGAGGCTGTACTGACCAACGATTACCTGTGCACTAGTTCTATGTTATCCCAGTTTTGCATCCTACACACTAGGGGCAATTTTCTGAAGCCAATTAAACCACAAACTTGCACGTCTTTGATATGTGGGAGGAAAACAGAGCACTCAGAGAAAACCCATGCGGTCACAAGGAGAACGTACAAACTATGAATAGACAGAACTTTAGTTAGGATTGAACCCGTGTCTCTGGCGCTGTAAGGCAGCAACTCTACTGCTGCGCCACTGTGCCGCACAGTGCTGTGTCTGTTGTGTCTTTGACAGTTGCATCTTGGGAAAAAGATTCTGACTGTCTGCCCTATCTATGCCTCTCATAATTTTGTATACCTACCAGATAGAGATAGCCCCTCAACCTCCAACATTTCAGAGACAACAAGCAAGTTTGTCCAAGAGAATCCAAGTTTGTCTAACTGGTGTTGAACACTCCACTCCTCCCGCATAGCTTCATTTTCAGCTCTAATTTTACCCTTTTTTAATTTTCCAACTACCACTGGCCGTGCAGAACAACTAATTAAATCTTGCTGTAGTACCAGTACATATTAAATGCCTCTTACATTTGAACAATAAAAATGAAGTTGATCATAAAATTGTAAACCAGTGATTTAGAAAAATAAATAATTTAAAATGTCAACATTTCAATTTCAATTGCTCTAAACTCCACATTTCCTGATCTCCCTCATTATAATGATTTTTGTTTAAATTTCAAAAAGTAAACATTATTCATTAAAAAAATGGCTACCTTTACATTCATAGGATCATTTAGTCTGTACATTCATAGTGTTGTCAACTCATTACAGTCGCAATGTCATCAAATTAATATATTCTTTGTACAAAGCACTAATGCCACTTAGGTAGCGTCTTTGAATAATACACCCTCAAGCGCTTGCAGGGCTGTTACAGGGGAGCCAGCCCACCAATTCCAGTGATGGCAGCAAGTAGAGTGCAGTTCCTCCTCATAAAGCTTTTGGTTTGGCTGCACTAGGCTTCAATGCGCTCTCCACTGATCATTTGGCTTTTTTTAGAACACTGCATGTTGTTAAAAATAGATAGCTTTGCAGAATAAAGCCAGCACAAGCCACTTTAATTTGAACTATACCAAATATTAAGCTATTATATATATAAAATGATAATGATTGAGTTATATATACATATCTCAATCATTATCATTATATATATAATAGCTTAATATAATATAGCCATATATAGGTGTGAGTATACCAAGAGTCAAGAGTGTTATATTGCCATGTGTCCCAGATAGAACAATGAAATTCTTACTTGCTGCAGCACAACAGAATATGTAAATATAGTACGCTGTAAACAATATAATAAATGAGAAAAAAAGTTCAGTGTGTTTATATGCTCATACTCACAAATACATACACACACACATATATATATATTTATATATAATGCACACACATGCACGTACACACAAAAACAAACGATAATAGTGCATAATTATATATATATATAAAATCAATATATATATATTAATTAATCTTAACCTGATTGAGATTCACACATCATTCACTGTTTGAGAGCTCACAGCCTGTTCAGACAACTACCAAGTGCAGTCACCTGCTGGGAGATACTTACAGTACCCTCCATAATGTTTGGGACAAAGACCCATCATTTATTTATTTCCCTCTGTACTCCACAATTTGAAATTTGCAATAGAAAAAATAACATGTGGTTAAAGTGCATATTGTCAGATTTTAATTAAGGCCATTTTTATACATTTTGGTTTCACCATGAAAAAATCACAGCAGTGTTTATACATAGTCCCCCCATTTCAGGGCACCATATTGTTTGGGACACAGCAATATCATGAAGATGAAAGTAGTCATGTTTAGTATTTTGTTGCATATCCTTTGCATGCACTGACTGCTTGAAGTCTGTGATTCATGGACAACACCAGTTGCTGGGTGTCTTCTCTGGCGATGCTCTGCCAGGTCTGTATTGCAGCCATATTTAGCTTATGCTTGTTTTGGGGGCTAGTCCCCTTCAGTTTTCTCTTCAGCATATAAAAGGCATGCTGAATTGGGTTCAGATCAGGTGATTAACTTGGCCACTCAAGAATTGACCATTGTTTAGCTTTGTAAAAACATATTTGTTGCTTTAGCAGTATGTTTGGGATCATTGTCTTGCTGTAGAACCGCCGGCCAATAGGTTTTGAGGCATTTGTTTGAACTTGAGCAGATAGGATGTGTCTATACACTTCAGAATTCATTATGCTACTACCATCAACAGTTGTATCATCAATGAAGATAAGTTAGCCAGTACCTTCAGCAGCCATACGTGCCGAGGCCATGACACAACCCACCGCCATGTTTCACAGATGAGGTGTTATACTTCGGATCTTGGGCAGTTCCTTCTCTCTTCCATACTTTGCTCTTGCCATCACTCTGATATAAGTTAATCTTCGTCTCATCTGTTCACAAGACCTTTTTCCAGAACTGTGGTTGCTCTCTTAAGTACTTCTTGGCAAACTGTAACTTGGCCATCCTATCATTGCGGCTAACTAGTGGTTTGATCCACGATCACATTGAATGGTGGTACTGGCTCGAAGGGCCGAATGGCCTACTCCTGCACCTATTGTCTATTGTCTGTTGTCTATTGCATCTTGCAGTGTAGCCTCTGTACTTCCGTTCATGACGTCTTCTGCGGACAATGGTCATTGACAAATCCACACCTGACTCCTGAAGAGTGTTTCTGATCTGTCAGACAGGTGTTTGGGTTTTTTTCTTTATTATAGAGAGAATTCTTCTGTCATCAGCTGTGGAGGTCTTCCTTGACCTGCCAGTCCCAATACGATTAATAAGCTCACCAGTGCTCTCTTTCTTCTTAATGATGTTCCAAACAGTTGACTTTGATGAGCCTAAGGTTTGGGTGATGGCATTTGTTTGAACTTGAGCAGATAGGATGTGTCTATACACTTCAGAATTCATTATGCTACTACCATCAACAGTTGTATCATCAATGAAGATAAGTTAGCCAGTACCTTCAGCAGCCATACGTGCCGAGGCCATGACACAACCCACCGCCATGTTTCACAGATGAGGTGTTATACTTCGGATCTTGGGCAGTTCCTTCTCTCTTCCATACTTTGCTCTTGCCATCACTCTGATATAAGTTAATCTTCGTCTCATCTGTTCACAAGACCTTTTTCCAGAACTGTGGTTGCTCTCTTAAGTACTTCTTGGCAAACTGTAACTTGGCCATCCTATCATTGCGGCTAACTAGTGGTTTGATCCACGATCACATTGAATGGTGGTACTGGCTCGAAGGGCCGAATGGCCTACTCCTGCACCTATTGTCTATTGTCTGTTGTCTATTGCATCTTGCAGTGTAGCCTCTGTACTTCCGTTCATGACGTCTTCTGCGGACAATGGTCATTGACAAATCCACACCTGACTCCTGAAGAGTGTTTCTGATCTGTCAGACAGGTGTTTGGGTTTTTTTCTTTATTATAGAGAGAATTCTTCTGTCATCAGCTGTGGAGGTCTTCCTTGACCTGCCAGTCCCAATACGATTAATAAGTTCACCAGTGCTCTCTTTCTTCTTAATGATGTTCCAAACAGTTGACTTTGATGAGCCTAAGGTTTGGGTGATGGCATTTGTTTGAACTTGAGCAGATAGGATGTGTCTATACACTTCAGAATTCATTATGCTACTACCATCAACAGTTGTATCATCAATGAAGATAAGTTAGCCAGTACCTTCAGCAGCCATACGTGCCGAGGCCATGACACAACCCACCGCCATGTTTCACAGATGAGGTGTTATACTTCGGATCTTGGGCAGTTCCTTCTCTCTTCCATACTTTGCTCTTGCCATCACTCTGATATAAGTTAATCTTCGTCTCATCTGTTCACAAGACCTTTTTCCAGAACTGTGGTTGCTCTCTTAAGTACTTCTTGGCAAACTGTAACTTGGCCATCCTATCATTGCGGCTAACTAGTGGTTTGATCCACGATCACATTGAATGGTGGTACTGGCTCGAAGGGCCGAATGGCCTACTCCTGCACCTATTGTCTATTGTCTGTTGTCTATTGCATCTTGCAGTGTAGCCTCTGTACTTCCGTTCATGACGTCTTCTGCGGACAATGGTCATTGACAAATCCACACCTGACTCCTGAAGAGTGTTTCTGATCTGTCAGACAGGTGTTTGGGTTTTTTTCTTTATTATAGAGAGAATTCTTCTGTCATCAGCTGTGGAGGTCTTCCTTGACCTGCCAGTCCCAATACGATTAATAAGCTCACCAGTGCTCTCTTTCTTCTTAATGATGTTCCAAACAGTTGACTTTGATGAGCCTAAGGTTTGGGTGATGTCTCTAACAGTTTTATTCTTGTTTCTCAGTCTCATAATGGCTTTGACTTTCATTGGCACAACTTTGGTCCTCGTGTTGATAAATAGCAATAAAAGTTCCCAAAGGTGATGGAAAGACGAGGAAAGACTAGGTGTTCTCATATACCTGCATTAGGGAGGCAATTAAACACACCTGAGCAATTACAAATGCCTGTGAAGCCATGTGTCCCAAACATTATGGGTGCCCTGAAATGGGCGGGTCTATGTATAAACACTGCTGTAATTTATACATGGTGAAACCAAAATGTATAAAAATGGCCTTTATTGGAAAATATTAGGCTTGTCTTGGCAGAAAAACCAGATCAATTTTTCAAGACATGGACCCCCTTTACCGAATTCTTATGAGGATAGTATGGCGCAACACAAATTTGGATTTAAATCCAAGTATGGGTTGGGTGAGGCGGGGGGGGGGGGGGGGGGGGGGGGATGTGGGGCAGGTATATCTCCACTTTTCTTTTTCCTTTCTTATATCTTTATCCACTCTTTGGCCACACTACTTTGGTAGTCTAGGGGTCCTATCTTTTCACTTTTCACCTTTTTCCCTCCCTTGTTCTTTCTCTCTTCTTTTCCCTCATTTTCAGGTTAAAAGATCAAAATTGAAGCTGTACAATAATTCTATAATTTTACATGCTGAATGTTTTATTCTTGTGCAATTGCTTCTAATAAAAATAATTAAAAATAAATAAAAATGGCCTTTATTAAAATCTGACACCGCGCACTTTAACCACATGTGATTTTTTTTCTATTACAAAACTCAAATTGTGGAGTACAGAGGCAAATAAATAAATGATGGGTCTTTGTCCCAAACATTATGGAGCACACTGTATAATCTCCTCTGCTTTGCAGGAAATAACTTCCTTTCATTCAATATCTCTCCCATTGTGAGGCGAAAATTCGCTCTTCATAATAAAAGAATGACTCAGACCCAATCCTGAACACTTGGTTATGCAACATGCTTACATTGTACATATACAAACAGCACCATTTGGCAACATAAACAATACAAAACATGCATCAGCTGTGTCATTGCCAACAGCAATACGTTATCTTCAATAAAATTTGTGCTGTCAATGGATTTGAGTCTGTGTCTTTGAACATTCCTGTTCAATATACCAGCTATAAAATTTGAACATTTGTGCTCTATTTGTGTTTGCTAATCGCTGAACAACCTTCAAAGCATCTGTCAAAACTGCTAATTTCATGCAGCACTTAAAAAGCAAAACTGCCACTTCTCTGCTGCTCCTGATGCCCAGTCAATTTTGTGCTCAATTGAAAGGCACTAAGCAAACACAGCATCAATTTCATCGTGCAAAATTGGGGTTTTGTTCTATGCAGTGTTCCCATCTTTGTGCATGTTGGGAATAAGATCAAGATGAATGTGAAAATCTATGTAGATTTTACACATGAAAATCCATCTACTGTCTCAGTGGACTGCTCAACCAATCTCACTTTCCTTCCTAACTAATTTAAGGATGTTTAGGACTTCATTGTTTTACAATTAACAAATAGTCCAAAACCTCTATGCTAGAGGAAAGGAATGGGTGACATTTCGGGTCGAGAACCTTCTTCAGACTGATGCCAAGGGAGTGGGCGGAATGCAGAGATAGAATGTAGTCGGAGACAGTAAGACTAGTGGGAGAACAGGGAAGGGGGTGTGGATGGAGAGAGGGGGAAAATAAGGGCTACTTCAAGTTAGCCTCCACCTCTGTGCCTTTTTCTTTGGGAAGGAGTCCTCACCACCCAGTGATGACCCCTTCTCCCGTCTCGACCGGACCCCCTCCTCCTGGTCTCCCCCGGATGGCTCTCTACCCTCTTTAGACCTTTTCATTTCCAACTGCCGGCGGGACATCAACTGCCTCAACTTTTCCACTCCTCTTACTTATTCTAAGCTCTCCCCCCCCTGAATGTACAGCCCTCCGCTCACTCTGCAGCAACCCCGACTTGATAGCTATCTATGACCCGAAACGTCACCCATTCCTTCTCTCCAGAGATGCTGCTTGTCCCGTTGAGGTACTCCAGCATTTTGTGTCTACCTTTGATTTAAACCAGCATCTGCATTTCTTTCCTACACACTAAGCAAGAGGAGGCGTGCCAGGTTAGCTTAAAATGCATTGGAGGTTTCAAACCTAATAATTTAATTCTGTCGCTTTTGTATGACATCTTGGTTTCGTTGCACCTGCCATAATATTGTCTGTAATACAAATTCTGTCATCTCTGCTCCACTGATGTTGTCTGGGCCTACATTATTTCTTTCTAAATCACTGAGATAAAGTGCTTAACAGTTTGGTTGGAAAGAAACAATACTGGTCACTCCCCAGTGATCATTTACATTATACCTTTCTACAATAACTGTGCCATTCAAATACTGTAGCTCTTTTTAGCCCAGATTATGCAGTTGCTGCATTTCCAAAGATATTGGCGATGTTTTCGAGCAATTTTAAAACTCTTTTCAAGTTGGGAAGCGGAATTTGAGTGAGTGAGGCTGCTTCTGGAGACTGAAAGGAATGTGGCAATCAGTTAAATATGGATGTTGGAGAGGTGAAAGGATTGGGAACATTTACGATTGATGAAACGTTGAGCTCTAAAATTCATAGTGCTTCCGTGCAGTGTGAGGAGACCTCCAGAAGGAGAGAACACGGCCATTAAAAATGGGGACTTCATTGATAAGGCCAATCGAGAGAAGCCATTTTCTCTGATAGAGGAATACAAAGCGGGGCTGTTTGTGGACAATGTCAGAATGTACATCTTAATAAGATAGTGGAACTTAAGAACTCTCTCCTAAAAAGCTGAGGCTCAGTCATTTAAAAATTAAAATCAGTGGTTTTGGGAATTCCTGACTAAATAGTCCCTCCTTTCACAAACACATTTTCCAGTCAAGTGACCTTGTCTCTCAAATTCCTTGCAACACTGACCACTTAGTTTAGAGATCGAGCTTTGAAACATGCTCTTCGGCCCTCCTGGTCCATGCTGACCTTCGATCACCCGTAAGCTAGTTCTATGTTATTCCGCTTTTACAAGCTACACACTAGGGGAAATTTACAGGAACCAATTAACCCACAAACCTGCATTTCTTTGGGATGTGGGAGGAAACCAGAGCACCCGGAGGAAACCCACTTGGTCACAGGAAAAACTTACAAACTCCATACAGACAGCAGCCATAGTCAGGATTAAACCCGGGTCTGTTGCGCTTTCAGGCAACAACTCTACCGCTGCACCACTGTGCGGCCCTATTCTCTTATTCAAATACTGGGAAATGGTGTGATTAGCTGGAAATTGAGATATATACAGTATATCTTATAGCTGATAGTTTGCAGCCAAAAAATATTGAAAAAAGACAGCATTGGGACCTTTTATGCTGTTGTTCATCATACTTCCTCTGAAATTAACTGCAAAGCAGTGCATTAGAGTCACTTCCACTTTCTCCAATAATTATTTAACTCAAGTTCTGCATTTGCCCTTGTTCTCTCTCACCACTATATCTGAATCATTACATTTCTTAAGTTCATCAAATCATGCTGGTCATTTCTGTAATGCAATTTCCTAATTGACCATGTCAACCCTGAACTAATAAAGACGGGCCTCGACCCGAAACGTCACCCATTCTTTCTCTCCAGAGATGCTGCCTGTCCTGCTGAGTTACTACAGCTTTTTTGTGTCTATCTTCTAATAAAAGATCTGTTTGGTTTTTCAACATCAACATATTTTTCATTTTATTTGATCCTGGCATTCTCTCCCATCCTTGGCCAGAGTTGACAAGGTTACAAAATACAAAGTGACTGGTTTTGTGATAGCAAAGGGCTTTTCACTCTGGACTAGATAGGTAGAATGTTATTAGCTGTTTAGCGCCAGCTCTTAGCACAAAGGCAAAGCCACGATAGCAGCTGTGCAGAATGAGTTGGATGCATTCATGCAGATATTTTAGGTCTGTTAATCATGGCTCCTCTGCCATGGTTTGCCCCAGCAATCATTTCAAAATACCAACCACAAAGATGTGGAATTTCTAATTTGTGTATTATGCACGTATAACCTTTTTGAAAATCAATATCCAGTATAAGACAACCCCAAAATTTCAACCCCAAAAGCTACAAAATTATAAACAAATGCAATTAAAGGGGAGAATAATACATGTTTCATGCTAATCGTCTTTGCAAACCACCCAGAACTTTATAGTGATGTATGGAATGATGTGCATAACATAGACAGGTATCTTAGAAAGCAGATTCCAAATATTGGGTATAGAAGTTGGGAGGTCATGTTGCAGTTATATAAGATGTTGGTGGGGCTGCATTTAGAGTATTGTGTTCAGTTCTGGGCACCATGTTATAGGAAAGATGTTGTCAAGCTGGAAAGGTTACAGAGAAGATTTATGAGGATGTTGCCAGGGCTCGAGGGTCTGAGCTATAGGGAGAGATTGAGTAGGCTGGGACTCTATTCCTTGGAGAGCAGGAGGATGAGGGGTGATGTTATAAAACTGTATAAAATCATGAGAGGAATAGATCGGGTAGATGCAACATGTCTCTTGCCCAGAGTAGGAGAATCGAGGACCAGATGACATAGGTTTATGGTGAAGGGGAAAAGATTTAATAGGAATCTGAGGGGTAACCTTTTCACACAAAGGGTGGAGGGTGTATTAACGAGCTGCCAGAGGAGGTAGTTGAGGCTGGGACTATCCCAACATTTAAGAAACAATTAGACAGGTACATGGACAGGACAAGTTTGAGGGATATGGACCAAACACAGGCAGGTGGGACTGGTGTAGCTGGGACATGTTGGCCGGTGTGGGCAAATTGGGCCGATGGGCCTATTTCCACACTGTATCACTCTATAACTCTATGACCCTACATTTCAGGAAATATTGATTTATTCTTTCTGAGATATATATCTGTTATCTTGCAGATTTGGTCCTTACTTTTCAGATCAATGTTTTTGTGCTCACTAACGTCCTTTACAAGATGTGAGCTGTAAGTAACTGACTATAAAATTAGCATTCAGATACTTAGTGTAGTCATAAGGCATTCTCAGATGCAGAACACATTTTTTCATGGCATGGCAAGTCTCTAGTTATTTGCAATTTAATTTGCAATGTGTACTAACATTACACATAGTAATGTTAAATTAAGTGACTTACATGTATTGTATGTAGAGTATACAGCAATCTTTAGGCCATGCTAACTTGATGTATAACTTGTCACAATAAGCAGCCTTTTGCATCTAACTCCCATTATCGGACATGTACAGGAAAGTGGGTCTGAATAGGCTAAAGGTTTACATTTAAAGGCATCCTTAATTACTTGTAGGTGAGTTGGAGATTGCATTGTAGGTAACCAAGTTGTGCTCCAGAGGCTAAACTGGGCATACAGTGGCTTGCAAAAGTTTCCATACCCCTTGAATTTTTCCACATTTTGTCACGTTACAACCACAAACGTAAATGTATTTTATTGGGATTTTATGTGATAGCCCAACACAAAGTGGTGCATAATTGTGAAGTGGAAGGAAAATGATACATGGTTTCCAAATTTTATTACAAAAAAAACCTGAAAAGTGTGGCATGCAAAAGTATTAAGCCCCCCTGAGTCAATACTTTGTAGAACCACCTTTCGCTGCAATTACAGCTGCAAATTTTTTGGGGTATGTCTCTACCAGCTTTCTTCTTTGCAAAATAGCTCAAGCTCAGTCAGATTGGATGGAGAGCGTTTGTGAATAACAATTTTCAAGTCTTGCCAGAGATTCTCAATTGGATTTAGGTCTGGTCTTTGATTGGGCCATTCTAACACATGAATATGCTTTGATCTAAACCATTCCATTGTAGCTCTGGCTGTATGTTTAGGTTTGTTGTCCTGCTGGAAGGTGAACCTCCGTCCCAGTCCCAAGTCTTTTGCAGACTCTAACAGGTTTTCTTCCAAGATTGCCCTGTATTTGGCTCCATCCATCGTCCCATCAACTCTGACCAGCTTCCCTGTCCCTGCTGAAGAAAAGCATCCCCACAGCATGATGCTGCCACCATCATGTTTCACAGTGGGGATGGTGTGTTCAGGGTGATGTGCAGTGTTAGTTTTCCACCACACATAGCGTTTTGCATTTAGGCCAAAAACTTCAATTTTGGTCTCATCAGACCAGAGCACCTTCCTCCACATGTTTGCTGTGTCCCCCACATGGCTTGTGGCAAACTGCAAACGGGACTTCTTATGGCTTTGTTTCAACAATGGCTTTCTTCTTGCCACTATTCCATAAAGGCTCGATTTGTGGAGTGCACGACTAATAGTTGCCCTGTGGACAGATTCTCCCACCTGAGCTGTGGATCTCTGCAGCTCCTCCAGAGTTACCATGGGCCTCTTGGCTGCTTCTCTGATCAATGCTCTCCTTGCCCGGCTTGTCAGTTTAGGTGGACGGCCATGTCTTGGTAGGTTTGCAGTTGTTTCCATTTTCGGATGATGGATTGAACAGTGCTCCGTGAGATGTTCAAAGCTTGGGATATTTTTTTATAACCTAACCCTGCTTTAAACTTCTCCACAACTTTATCCCTGACCTGTCTGGTGTGTTCCTTGGGCTTCATGATGCTGTTTGTTCACTAATGTTCTCTAACAAACCTCTGAGGCCTTCACAGAACAGCTGTATTTATACTGAGATTAGATTACACACAAGTGGACTCTATTTACTAATTAGGTGGCTTCTGAAGGCAATTGGTTGCACTGGATTTTATTTAGGGGTATCAGAGTAAAGGGGGCTGAATACTTTTGCACGCCAAACTTTTCAGTTTTTTATTTTGAAAAAAATTTGAAAACCATGTATCATTTTCCTTCCACTTCACAATTATGCGCCACTTTGTGTTGGTCTATCACATAAAATCACAATAAAATACATTTACGTTTGTGGTTGTAACGTGACAAAATGTGGAAAAGTTCAAGGGGTATGAAAACTTTTGCAAGCCACTGTATGTGACAGTCCAGTTCCCCCCATAGAGGCTGTTCAAGCTATTTGGTTCCTCCAAAAAATTGGTTGTAGCTCCAGATTCCAGCATCCATAGTATCTTGTATCCCCTTGGAATTATACGAGACCAGCTGCCGCATGGGATCATCACCATCTGTAGCTTTCACTCCAAATCAAGTATCACCCTGATAAGAAAGATATTGCTCTTCCTTCATTGTCATTGAGTTAAAACCCCAAATCTTGTCACCTCAGAGCACAAAACGACTATTTCAACACTTGGCCCACAGCGGTTCAGGAAGCAGGTCACCTTTTCAGAGAGAAGTGGGAAAATGCAATAAAGGAAAAAAAAAAATCACTTCATTGACAGGACATGTTGCTCAGTCCTATGAATAAATGGAAAATGCTGCATTATCCATTTCAACCTCTGATATGTTGTTTGGATTAATAATAAGATCATAAACTCCAAAGTGGTTCCAATAAAAGGCTCCGGTAAATCACACCTGATTAGACTTCCAAACGTACGGCATTTTCATTAATCACTACACGTCCTCAATTTTCATCTGAAGGACATTTCAAAAAGAATCGCAAACTGGCAGGTACATATATAAAAAGCACTTAATAGGATGGGAATAAAAATAAAAGCGATTTGAGTATCAATAGAACAAATAATCGGGGTTATTAAAAATGCTTTTAAAAGCTTAGATGATTGCCTTAAAGTATGTATTTACCTCATGAAAATTAGTTTTATTAGTCATCGTCACCTTTATCATTTGCATAAAATAGCATTCCATGATGGTTTTGAATCACATTATCTCTCTAAGGCATCACAGCAAACATACAGACTAAAGTACCATGACTGATATGAACATATATATGTTTTGCTTTACGCATTTCAAAACTGACCAGTTAAGCCTGCCATAATTAACACTGTCCATTCTTTTAAACCTTATAACAAATTACTGAATTTGAATATCACCACAGAGACTGAAGCAACAACCTCGAACATATTCCAAAACATCTCAGGAAAATATAATTGTTCAAAAAATATCCTCATTAAATTACAATGTGTTATTTATATTTAAAATCAAAACTGTGCAAGGGTATTCTGAAATCCTTTCGAACGTTTTAGTATAAATCAGGATTTTGACAAAATTGCAGTTATTACGTTATCATTGATTACAGAAAAGTACATAGTATTTTAATGCAAGTCAAGGTTTATAATTTTAGCAAAATTCAGTTACAAATCTCCCAAATAAAATCATTAGTTCACCATGTTTGTGAAGCAAAAATGAAATGAAACAAAAGCCTGGACTTCATTTGCAGCAGTCTTTGTTTCCCAACCGCAGTAGCATCACAGATATGTGCGTCATTCACTGAATTAAATTGAAGATGTAAACTGTTGCAGAGTGAGCAAAGGCAATTGAGTCCCTTGCTGTGACCTCAGTAGCTGTCAGTGCTATGCTGGACCATGAATTAGATTTTCATTATGCTTTCAGGCAGATGATATCAAGGCTTTTGTTGTGCCTGTGCATTGAAACATTAAGTGGGCCATTTTCAAGTCCCTTTTATGCCTTGCAGTCAGCTCTTGTTCCTCCTGACATCTATACACACAGGCGTATATTAAATATGTTTTCTCCTTTACATTTTATTAAAATTATCGATAGGATTCTAGAGTAATCTTGAAGGAACAAATTTAAAATACAGCAATATCATCTTGCTGTTTGTTTTGCACTGAAACCTTTGGTTCATAGAATTTTCTTAATTTTGTATCGCATTTTGGGGTGGCTCGGTGAAAGAGCAGAACAGGGAGATACTGGATGTGATTCCCAATCTGTGTTTAATTAGTTAATATCTGCAGGGAATGGGGATGTATCTGGCTTCAACATCCTTAGGCACTAGATCAGTTCAGAAGCCTTAAATTATTCCTCACATATGTGAATGCAGCGTCAGTATTAATATCTCAGTGCAGTATATTGCAAGTGTTTAAGATACGATATGATATGATATGACAGAACTTTATTTATTCCAGGCGGGAAATTGATCTGTCAACAGTCATAAAACACAAGAAACATGAAATTAAAATGACCAGTGGAAAGGATCAGGGATGTGCAAATATGGGGGAGGGAGTCAGTCTACCCATGACAGAAGGGGGAGGAGTTGTACAGTTTCATAGCCACAGGGAAGTAGGATCTCCTGTGGTGTTCTGGTGATCTTGGTGGAGCCAGTCTGTTTCCTGAAGGTGCACCTCAGGTTGACCAGTGTGTCATGGAGGAGGTGAGCTGTATTGTCCAAGAGTCTCTGCAGTTTGAGGAGCATCCTCCCTTCCAAGACCACCTCTCATGAATCCAACTCCGCCGCCAGCCTTCCTGATGAGCTTGTTAATCCTGTTGAAATCCACGGCCTTCACCCTGCTGCCCCAGTAAACAAAAGCAAAGAAGAAGGCACTGGCTACCACCGATTGGTAGAACATGCAGACGTTGAAGGAGCAGAGCCTTCTCAAAAACTACAGCCGGCTCTGTCCCTTATTGTACAGGGCCTCAGCATTCCGGGACCAGTCCAGTTTAGTGTCCAGGTACACTCCAAGGTATTTGTACTTCTTGGTAAACTGCACATCTACACCATTGATGGAGATGGGGGATAGGGGTGTTCCTCTCCTCCTAAAGTCCACCACCAACTCCTTAGTCTTGTCGGTGTTGAGCTGCAGGTAATTCAGCCCACAACACCCATCAGTCGATGACTACACCTCTGTACTTAGCTTCCCTGCCCTCACTGATGCAGCCCACAATTGCAGAATCAGCCAAAAACGTCGAGGAATCCGAGTTATATCTGAACTCTGAGGTATAGATGGTGAACAGGAAGGGAGAGAGGACCATCCCCTGTGGGGCCCCTAAAATGTTGCTCACTACCATGTCCGAGACCCAGTTCTGTAGCCTGACATACTGTGGTCATCTAGTCAGGTAGTTGGTGATCCAAGACATCAATGGAGCATCCACCTGCATCTTTGTCATTTTGCAGGCGGGCGGGTGTGAAAAGCACTGGAGAAGTCAAAAAACACGACTCTCACAGTGCTTCACGGCTTATCCAGGTGAGCACAGGAAAGATGGAGCAGGTGGATGATGGCATCATCAACACCCATCTTTGTCTGGTAAGCAAACTGCAGGGGGTACAGGTAGGGTTTAACCAGGGTTCCCAGGTGAGTGAGCACCAGCCTCTCCAGGGACTTCATGATGTGTGAAGTCAGCGCCACTGGTCAGTAGTCATTGGAGGAGCTGTGACGTGTCTTCTTTGGTACAGGAACCAGGCAGGACACAGGAACCCTCTCCAGGCTCAGGCTCAGGTTTGAGATATATATGGAGTACTCCGCACAACTGGCTGGCACACGCTTTGAGTACCCCAGGGCTGACACCATCGGGACCCATGGATCTGCCTGGCCGGAGTCTGCTCAGCTCCTTCCTCACTTGCTCAGCCTCAATGGTCTGGTGCAACAAAGAAAGGGCAGAGGGTTGAGGGTGAGAGTCTGTCGGGGAGCAGGAGGTTGGGTGTTCTGATTAGTTCAAATTGTGGCATGTCTGTTTAGACACAAGGAAATGCAATGATGGTTTACAAAAAAGCACACAAAATGTCGAGGTTACTCTGCCGGTCAGGCAACATTTCTTGAAGACATGGATGGGTGACATTTCAGGTCGGACTCTTCTTGACAGTAAACATGCATAGGAATGGTTTAGAGGGATATGGCCAAATGTGGGCAAATGGGTGTAGCTTAGATGAGATATCTTGGTTGGCATGGAAGAGTTGGGTTGAAGGGCCTGTTTGCTTGCTCTATGACTCTGACTCCCTGACTCGGATGGAAGATATGTGTAGGAAGGAACTGCAGATGGGTCTCGACCCGAAACGTCACCCGTTCCTTCTCTCCAGTGATGCTGCCTGTCCACCTGAGTTACTCAAGATTTTTGTGTCTATCTTAGTATGGAAGATACTTGTTTTCACTCCAGTTTTGCAGATTCTATGTGACTAAGGAGGTCAATTTGGGAACTACAGATTTAGCAGTTCAGGTAACACATGTGGAGAGGGAAAGAGAATGACCTTTCTGGTCAATGTTGGACCTGAAATGTTAACTCTGTCCCTTCCACCAATGCTGTTTTACATACTGAGTATTCCTAGCATTTTGCATTTTTCACATTTGTTAAATAGATGCTAGTGTTGCAGCCAGGCAGATTGGCTCGAAGACCTCCTGGTTCTGTCGCACAATAGATGTTGGATCTATAGCTGTTGTTGTGTCCAGTGCAGTCTATCATATCTTGATATCATGTGGAGTGAACTGAATGACTTGTTTCTGTGAAGAAGTCCGCAATCTTTTGAGGACATTCAAGTCTGGCTTCAATGCGGGGCACCATTGTTGAGAATGATAATGGCGGATGTTATATTGCCTCCCTTTGGTACGACCTTGATAAGGCCATCAAAAAGACTCAAAGGGACTTTCACCCTAATAAATGCGGGATAGAATCAGGTGATAGAATAGTTGGTAGGAAATGGTTGTTGTTTGGGTAGAGATGTAGAGGAAACATCTCAGCTCAGCCTTAAATGGAAAGTTGAGGATATGAACTCTTTGTTTTAACTTTGTACAGTGGCCAGGAAGGAAACATAGCACTAATGGAGATGTTAAACTGTGAAATTATGTGACCGTTTTTGGCAATTTCTGTGCATAAAAGATAATTATGTTTTACCTTATTTTATGAAATTCTGTACACTGCAAAGAAACTTAAACACTCAAAATGCTCATGTGAAACATTACTTTCCTTCTATCCAAATTCTCCATTTGGCCACGAGTTATATTGGATAATTCAAAGGTATCTTTAATGTTCCACAAGGAAATTTTGATTTGACAATTTATTTGAAAATGGTTTGAACTACTGAAATATGGAATAAAAATATGTCTTTAAAAAAAGAAAAGCCATTGACAATAATGAACAAGATGTACAATGTATTGCCAAACATTTGTTAAGTTGGAGTAGTGCTGGAGCCTCCCTTCATTCTTGATCTCCAAACCACTAATTCAGCAAAACAGTGCACATGCCATCTAATTAATAAATTAATTCAATTTCCCTAAAAAATGGTGTGGTTGTTGATTAATTCTGGAAAAATCAGATTTTATATTTGGAAAAAGAATGCGTTGAAATTATTGGTAATGGTTTATTATTGGCATGAGTGTCGAGATGTAGTGAACAACTTTGTTTTGTGTGCTATCCAGTCACATCATACTATACACAAGTACAATCATGCCACCCACAAGTGTGACGTTGTGCAAATAGTAAAATATTCAGATCAAAGTATAGTATTGCAGCTACAGAGAAAGACCAGATTAAAAAAAAATTAAATGGCCACAATGAGGTAACTTGGGAGATTGTGACTACACCCATTGATTATTAGAGGGCCATTCAGTCAGATAATAGCGGGGAAGAAATGGTTTCTTATTCTGATGGCATGCTTTCAAGCTTATAATATTTCTGCTCAACAGGACAGAGAAGAGGGAACGACCTGAGTGCAAGTGATACTTGATCATGTTGGCTGCTTTTCCAAGGCAGTGTGAAATATAGGTGAAGTTGATGATGGGGGAAGGGGGGAATAGGGGTGGAGGCTGGTTTGCTTAATGGACCGGTAGGCATCCATAACACTCTGCAATTTCTGGCAATCTTGATAGAAATTATTAAGAATCATTAGAGACATACTGAATTTGCAAGTCTTCTCAAGATGTAAGGACATTGGTGTGCTATGTTGGCCATAGCACCAATGTCGTTGGTCAAAAACAAATGATTGGTTATATTAATATGCAAGAACTTGAAGCTCATGACCATCTCAACTTCACACCATTGATGACACCAGGGTATGTACATCACCCTATTTCCTGAGTCAATCACAAGCCCCTTCATCTTGGTGACATTGAGGGAGAAGTTGTTGCCCTGGCACCATGTTATGAACATCTTTCTCCTTCCTATACTCCATCATATCATTGTTCGAGATCTGGCTGACTATGGTAATGTCATCTGTAAACTTGTAAATGGAGTTAGAGCCGAATTTAGTCGCACCGTGGTGAGTGTGTAGGGAGTGTAATATGTGGCTGAGAATGCATCCTTGCGGGGCATCATTATTGAGAATGTGGAGGATGTTTTATCGACTGTCCTTGATGATTGTGGTCATGAAACTGAAGATAATATTTTAGGTGATAATATCCTGCCCTGGAAAACATTTTATAAGATCATTAAACATAAAATGTTGCTAAATCTGGTGTGAAGTGATGCTTTTAGCCAGCAATATACCTTTATGAAAGTTGTGTGATGGTATGAACTCGGTGTACATATTATTTATGTTATTCACCTGGAAGCCAGCAGTGTGTGAGATGATGTTCTCTGGCCGTACATTTTAATTTGTGAACATTAAGAGTTATCAAATACTAATTATTTTTTAATATCACAATTAAATACTTGTATTGTCTCAAGTTGTCCCTGTTTTCAAATATTTCATTTTGCTATTGAGACAGATTAATAGCATTATGTTATTTGGTTAAAAAAGTATTAAGATGATTTATATGGAAAGATTTATACAGAACAGAAACTTAATTATGCCCACTGTTGAATCAGGCTAAAGATAGACACAAAAAGCTGGAGTAACTCAGCGGGTCAGGCAGCATCTCTGAAGAGAAGGAATGGGTGACGTTTCGGGTCAAGACCTTTCTTCAGACTGGACCCAAAACATCACCCATTCCTTCTCTCCAGAGATGCTGCCTGTCCCACTGAGTTACACCATCTTTTTGTGTCTATCTTCGGTTTAATCTAGCATCCGCGGTTCCTTCTGACATGTTGAATCAGGCTTGACTTCTCTGGGATAGATCATGAGAGCTTCACCATGCAGGTTGTTGCTGACTGTTCAACAATCCAGATAGCTCTTCTTAATGACATGCACACTTCATGGAAATCATTAATTCCCACAATCATTTCTATCATAAGACATAACTCATTTTCCTACACTGCATACAAAATTACACCTTCTATTTGGCATGTGGCACGGTGGCGCAGCGGTAGAGTTGCTGCCTTACAGTGCTAGCGACCCAGGTTCAATCCTGACTACGGGTGCAGTCTTTACGGTGTGCTTATGTTCTCCCTGTGCCCTGCGTGTGTTTTCTCCGTGATCTCTAGTTTCCTCCCACACTCGAAAGATGTATGTTAATTGGCTTGGTAAAATTGTAAATTGTCCCATAGTGTGTTAGATAGTGTTAGTGTACGGGGTGATTACTGGACAGCACGGTCTTGATGGGCCAAAAGGCCTGTTTCTGCGCTGTATGTTGAAACTCAACTAAAATTTAAGAATATGAATATAAAATCTGTCTGGGTAATGGTAAGTATTTTTAAATTGCTGCCATTGTTTAATTTTTGAACAAGTGATTCAATCCACCAAAAACTCTTCCCAGTCTTATATAATGCAGGTTTAGGAAGTACAGTATGGTACATCTACAGCTGTACTCTCTATTGTATCCAATTGAATGAATTTCTTGGATATGCTTATATTTCAAGCCCAAGCAGTTGTGTGCACACTTAAGGGCCTGTCCCACTTAGGAGACATCCACTGCGGCCTCTGGCGACCTTAAGCGACTTTTAAAAAAAATCAAGGTCACGATGACCTACGACCTCCTCCGACCTTCCACGACTATGTGTACAACCTCCTACGACTATGTTGAAGACCTCCCTCGAGTATGAAGAAGACCTCCTTCGACCTCCTTGTTGAAGACTGGAGCCGACCATGTACATTTTACTCAAGGATGTTCTCTGGCAAATTGGTCCATGAATGAGCATGACCCACTTCCACCTCAGAGGACCACACCGAAAACCAACAACGACCAGTGACGAGTGTCTACAGCTCAAATGATCACCTGATAAAATGATGTCATGCAGGGCTGTCAACTCTCACGCTTTGAGAGTGAGAATCACGCATTTGAAGAAACTCACGCCCTCACGCTGATCAGAAATTTCTCACGCGGTGAGAAATTCTGTGATCAACAAAAATGTAAAAACTCAGATAAACTGCATGGTCCGCGGGTGTTGGAGAGCCGGGGCTGAGGGAGGGATGGAAGCAGATGTAGCGGCGGGAACAGATGCGGACGGAAAGCCGGGGCTACCGAGTGTTTGCGGGTCTGCGAGTCACTCGCTGCATCTCCGGCCATGGAGCAGTGCAAGAAACCCGGTCGATCGGAGGTGTCGGAAGCGTCGCGCCGCTGCCGCGAGAGTCTCTGTGCCGATGGGACAGAGACTCTCAAAGGGAGGTGGAGAGAGAGGGGAAGGAGACAGGGAGACAGGGGGGAGAGAGAGAGGGGCTGAGAGGAGAGAGAGGGGAGAGACAGAGAGGGGGCGAATGGGGAGAGAGGAGAGGGAGAGGGAGAGGGGGGGAGAGAGTGAGGTGGGAGAGGGGGGGAAGAGAGAGAGGGGTGAGAGGGAAGAAAGAGGGAAGAGAGAGAGGGGGTGCAAAGGGGGGAGAGGGTAGGAGAGAATAGAAACATAGAAACATAGAAAAATAGGTGCAGGAGTAGGCCATTCGGCCCTTCGAGCCTGCACCGCCATTCAATGTGATCATGGCTGATCATCCAACTCAGTATCCCATACCTGCCTTCTCTCCATACCCCCTGATCCCTTTAGCCACAAGTGCCACATATAACGCCCTCATAAATATAGCCAATGAACTGGCCTCAACTACCTTCTGTGGCAGACAATTCCAGAGACTCACCACTCTCTGTGTAAAGAATGTTTTCCTCATCTCAGTCCTAAAGGAATTCCCCCTTATCCTTAGACTGTGACCCCTGGACTCCCCCAACATCGGGAACAATCTTCCAGCATCTAGCTTGTCCAACCCCTTAAGAATGTTGTAAGTTTCTATAAGATCCCTCCTCAATCTTCTAAATACCAGCGAGTACAAGCCGAGTCTATCCAATCTTTCCTCATATGAAAGTCCTGACATCCCAGGAATCAGTCTGGTGAATCTTCTCTGTACCCCCTCTATGGCAAGAATGTCTTTCCTCAGATTTGGAGACCAAAACTGTACGCAATACTCCAGGTGTGGCCTCACCAAAACCCTGTACAACTGCAGTAGAACCTCCCTGCTCCTATACTCAAATCCTTTCGCTATGAATGCTAACATACCATTTGCTTTCTTCACTGCCTGCTGCACCTGCATGCCTACTTTCAATGACTGGTGTACCATGACACCCAGGTCTCGTCGCATCTCCCCTTTTCCTAATCTGCCACCATTCAGATAATAGTCTACCCTCATGTTTTTGCCACCAAATGGGAGAGAGGGGGAAAGAGAGAGAGACGGTGAAGAGGGAAAGGGGGAAAGAGAAAAACAGGGGAGAGAGAGGGAGATGGGGGCAAAGAGAAATAGGAGATAGAGACTTGCCTTCTAGATTTTCACTTACTGTAACTGCAGGAAAAATGTTCCAGATGTTGGGGGAGTTCAGAACCAGGGGTCGCAATTTCAGAATAAAGGGGGGGGGGGGGGGGGGGGGGGCAGTTAGGACTGAGATGAGGACAAACTTTCTTCACACAGAGAGTTGTGAATCTGTGGAATTCTCTGCCACAGAAGGCAGTGCAGGCCAATTCACTAGATGTTTTCAAGAGAGAGTTACATTTAGCTTACGAAATCAAGGGATACGGGGAAAAAACAGGGAAGAGATACTGATTCTAGATGAATAGCCATGATTATATTAAATGGCTCGAAGGGCCGGCCGATGGCCTATTCCTGCACCTATTTTCTACATTTCTATGCTTGAGTATATGGCAATAAAACTCGATCCTTGATTTTGAAGCATTCATGCATGGTGGAGGTATAATGTGCTCATAGAGTGATACAGTATGAAAACAGGCCCTTCAGCGCTACTTGCCCACACCCGCCGACATGTCCCAGCTACGCTACCTGCTTTTGGTCCATACCTCCAAACCTGTCCTATCCATGTATCAGTCTAACTGTTTCTTAAATGTTACGATGGTCCCTGCCTCAACTACCTCCTCTGGCAGCTTGTTCCAAAGACCCACCACCCTTTGTGTGGATAAAGTTACCCCTTAAAAAGTTACCTCTTAAAAATGCTTCATACAAAAAACATTGAAATCATACTTCTACAATGCACTAAAACATGATTTTAATACATCAAATTTCAAAAAGTTCCTATCCTGGGAAGGGGAACACCCTTCTTCCACACCCTCTCCCCACTCGGTTGCTCCACTCCCTCATCGGGTACCCCCAAGGCCAGTGATCAGTGATCGCTGAGCCTCCCCACTTTCAAAAACACTAGGCGGCCCCTGGAGATGGAGAACACTGCCAGATGTGAGCAGGGAACTGAGGCCAGTTGTCCAAGATGTTTGGATCCCAATGCTTAGCGCTTCATGTTTCGGAGTTGGCTAATGTTATTGATTTGTAATTAGCCTGATGACTTTAGGACAGTTTGTTACGAAAATGAAAGAAATGGTATCAGAATACTTATACAGCTGAGTGAATATAATTTTATGGATGGGAATTGTGTTCAACCAATTGATGACTTCTTTGACAAAGTGACTAGCATGTTAGATAACAAGGAAGCCAATGAATGCAGCACATTTTGTTGTCCATAATTTGGTCTGTGAAGTGCCCCATAAAGGACTACTGCATTAGCTAAGCACCTGTGGACATGAACGTAATAGGTTAAGTCCTGGGGGTCAGATATGGGGCTTTATGTGTGGGCCAGATATATTGTCAGTGTAAAGGGGCCAGGAGCAAGGCCAAGTGTGCATCCAGAGTCAAGGTCTGGAATAGTACTAGGTGTGCAGTCAAAGCTGGGACCAGGGGTGTGTTCAGCACTGGGAACCTAAGCAGGTAAGCAGCGATGATCAGGGTAGAATAGGGGCCAGGTGTAGGGCTGGACTCAGGGACAGGAATGAGAGAAGGTATGCAACTGGGGTCAGGGCCAGGAGTAGTACCAGATGTGCAGTGAGACCCAGGTTGGCCAACATGGGCCAAGTGTTTGATTATAATCTTATTTCCATACATGAATACACTAAGATCATTCATATGCTGCACGTATGGATCAGAGCCTGGGGTCTACTGTGGAATGTAATTAGGAATGTAATTTACTCTAACCTTATTCATAGCTAATCCAATTTAAAGCATACATATTGCATTCAAGTGTAAGTTAAAAGACTCGCTACAATGTGCACCATATTGCACAATTTCAAGCTGAAAAATGAGCATTGTTCCGTACCAATAGGAGGGGGGATACTTCCAGAACTTACCAGTTTGAAGTTTGATCTTGATTTTATGAGGAGTTACGTTGGTGATTACGTGAAGAACCCCGCCAGTGCACATGCGCGTCAATCTTCAAAGTAGCGGTATGAAATCACAAATAACAATTACCGAAGTGACATAGTGGGATGTGTGACTCGAGAACTACCAGATGCTCTTTATGAGAGAGGGTTGGGCGTGGAGGGCACATAATCACCAACGTAACTCCTCATAAAATCAAGATCAAACTTCAAACTGGTAAGTTCTCATTTAATCTTACTATTTTACTTCGGAGTCATGTGAACAATTCCGTGAAGGGTTCGAAGCTTTGTGATTTCGTGCCGCAGATCCAAATCTCGGCGTCTCAATGCATTGATTGACTCAGGATGAGTGAATAATCAAAAAATGCATTGAGACGCCGAGATAGTCAAAAATGCAAAAAATCAATAGCAACCCCTGTATCTCAGGGGAGGCTAAAGTGGACGCAAAACAGAATGGGCAAAACCCCGGCTCAGTAACTGGCATATGGAAAAAAAATTTAAATCAATTCAGTTGACCATCTTGCGGTCGCGAGGATATGGTCGATGGGAATGTCCATTGCCCTGACCACTGACGTTGATGCTGACCTGGTGGAATGGGATATACCTGCATTTGCAGTGTTAATACCTGCATAAACCAGAACCTGCTGCAGCCACCTTGAAATAGTCTGAACCGACCTTTGCTTGTGTGGTTGTTTGTTGATTAATAAACAATGCTGATTCCACACTTCTTAGGATTCTGGTGGCCTTGATATAATATAGCAAGCCTGCCCTCCCACATAGACGTGAGACCGTGGGGCATCCGAAAAATGATCTTAAATCCTGTCACCCCTTGTCTACTCTGCTTGTGTAGATCAGAATGTAAAATGTAATGGCACCTGCAGCCAATTCCATCCTATCTAGCCACAGCGTTTGCAACATTTGCCCTTGTTGTGCTGATATTAGTGTCATGACTAAGGATGTAGCTGGAACCCCCTGGTGAAGTAATGTTTCAATAACATATTTTCAATAACCAAACTGCATATTTTTGTAGTGGGAGAACTTGTGTCAAGATCTCTTTAACAACTCGATACCTGGGTTGAACCCGACAGAGTGGTTCCCGTTTGTTGCAGCTGTAGTGTCTCCATAACTAAATTATTGTCAAATACCATTTAAGAATGAACTGGAAGACGTCAGTAATCCATACCATATTAAATGTAACATTAACATTTAAACAAACCCGCTTCTGATCCCCTCAATAGGAATGTACTGCTTTTTTGGTGCTATCCCTGCACTCTGCAGTGAGCACATCCATGGCTTGATGTGACAACCTGAGCCATAAGTCAATCCATTCAGAATGTGTAAGTCAATAATTGTTTTATTATGCAGAGGCCGGTTTCCTGAACCACAGTTTGAACCAGCAAGTTTTCCTTTTTTGGACTAACTGTAGTATTATTATGCCTGATGAAAGCAGGCAACATGGCTGCTTAGCCAGTCCGACAGTACGAACCCAAAGCGAGGTCTTGCTGACTGTTTTAAGACTCGGCTAATGAGGCAAAAATGGAGGAAGACATAAAGAACATTCCTCCTTTTGTAGCGAGAATGTATTTCTCCGCTCTGTTGTGCCACATATTTTTGCAATCAGTGAATAAACATGAACCAACATGTCAATATTCGATGTAGCATTGAACCATACTTGATAATACTTTGAGATACAATACGTATTTTGTGTTGTCATCGATCTGAACTGGATGATGCACCAGTGGCAAAGGAGATTAGGTAAATTATTAAAGGATACTCTTACTTGATTGCCATGTGACTAACATACGTCACCACCATAGTGTAGCAACTTGAAGTTCAGCATGTAGAATATGTATATTCGCTCAATAGCCCCTTACCCATCTAGTGTATATATTTGTTGATACCAACAAATGAAGAATTGGTAACTCGTGCAAATCTCCACTACCACCAACTAGAGATTGTATTCGGAACTTCTCACCTTAGAGTCCTTTGCATCAGTTTGTAATAACTGAATTCGACTGACCAAACTACTGGAGCAATGCTGAATACTGTTTGTTCATCATTGTGACTGAGGTAGCTTCAGCTAATAATAGCATAAGGTTGTTAACAATGGTCTACATGTCCTTTGAGAGGTCGCTATTTTGCACGATATCAGTTCCTTGGTTTGCTCAGCTGAAACACAGCTACTATATTGCCAATTACTCTTGATGAAATATGTCAGTTTTATAACAGGTTGCTATTAACTCCAATCTCTTGCCAATCTCTAATAAACATGCCTCTCCTGCCGAATTCCATGGGTGTTTTGCATGAGAACTTTGGCCCGATTTCTGAACTGTATCTTCAAAGACAACCCTGGCCATAATCCAAACTTGCTTGGAATGCTAATACTGAGCCTCAACCAGATGTTTTTATCGTTTGTGTGTTGTACAAACAATGTAAATATTACAACTTGTGAACGGTGCACTTACCCATGTTTTGGAATTGCCAGACCCACTTTGTTGAGTAGGGTTGGTAAGGTGCATGGAGTTTCTGAGCTATCATGCTACCCCCAGCTCCAGTGAATTGCCTGCTGCCGATGAGTGCCTGTGGTGTGTTCTGAAACAATGACCTTTGCCCGCCGTTGGCCTTAATTGATTCGTGTGCCATGTTTTCCTCCCCTGTTGAATAGGCCTACCTGAATAACAGATTTGGCGGCTGGCTCTCACATTCCCCTGTTGGCGCTGTTCATTGCCCGCACATATGTGCTTCAGTATGTTCTATCGACTTCTTTAGAGCCTGGAGGCAGTTATATCTTGACCTTTTGCTCTCCCCTCCTCAGAGATGGTGATTTGTAGGCAGCCCTAACAGGCGCTGCCGCAGGCCGCAGGATACCTATACTGATATGAACGCATTGGACCTATACCCAAATACAACATTCTGCTGGGAAGGCAACTTTGTTGTCAGGAAAAGGTACCTCTGACTCGTGCCCTTCATCCCTTGGGGTATGCCCCGCGGCCATACCCTGAGACTCAGCGTCAGCAGGATACTAACCCATCTTGGTCTCTGCCTCCAAGAGGGAGACCTGTCGCAGCTCTGCCGACTGGCGTTGCTGGTGCCGCCTGCAGAGGTGGACTTGTGACTCAACCTTACCATCAGAGTCGTGGTCAGAACTAAAATGACCCATGGCTCGCGCCTCCTCATCCATGAAGGTGTTATCAAATAGTTCTCTACTAGATGCTGTTGGCGCCTTTTTGTTCAGGGTGGCGCTGACACTCCTGCTGGCGTGTGCCCTGCTGTAGCCCTGTATGCAATATTTGCTGCATTTGGGATAGTCGTTACAAAAGCACTATCCAGCCCCGGTGAGGAATCATCCCCCGACTCCGTGGGCCTATTATTTTGATATCCAGCCCGGGCGGGAAATCTTCCCCCAATTCCGTGGGCCTAGCAGACTTATGTGTTACTTTGAGCAACCCTGACCCAGGCGTTGCCAACGCCGCCTCTCGTAGAAGCCGGCGCTTTTTGACATGAAACAACCCTGTACCAGGCGCTGCTGGCGTGGCTCTCCCGTAGGCAGGCAATGTCACAAATGAAACAACCCTGTCCCAGGCACTGCTGGCGCGGCTCTCCCGTAGGCCCGGGCTATTACACATGAAGCAGCCCTATCCCAGGCCCATCTGGCGCGGCCTGTCCCATAGGCCCGCGCTATTACACATGAGGCAGCCCTATCCCAGGCGCACCTGGTGCTGCCTGTCCCATAGGCCCGCGCTATTACAGTGTAGGCTCACTAATTCAATTTTTTAGTGTACAGCTTTACCTGTGAAGGGTTAAAGCAATTTTTAACCCTTCACAACAACTTGTGCTAAACAAGAAAGAATTTCATTGTCAGGGACACATGACAATAACTTTTTTGACTTTTAACTTTGCCTTTAACTTTTAACTTTAAGAAAAACACTATAACATACATGTAACTTTACTATTAGAGAAAAAACCCTTGTAGCCCGACACCCAAGTCCAATAGGGCTGGACGAGTCCTTTCTCCACCAATTTTATTCTCTGCCTGGGGACCGACATCTGTGAGCCGCTGACCGCACTGTCAGCGACCCTGGCGTCACTTACTTGCCACTCCATGGCATCCCCGCAGGCTGGAAGCTGCTGACTGCCTTGTCAGTGGCTGCTTATCTCAGAACCCGATCTTTTGCCGGTTATCCGCTTCCGCAGTCGGACCAGGGTTTCCCCATCGTCCATAACCGGCTCACTCATCGGGCTGTGAAACTGGCAGGAAAAACCTCTGTGAAAAGAGGCTCCTGCTTGAAAAAACCCTGGTAAGTAAAAACGAACCTACCTTCTAGGTTTAACTTTCCGCCGGCAGGAGCTCTGTCCTGCCAGTCTGGTGCTTGCGCCAATGCGGCTGACGTACTGACGCGCATGCGCACTGGCGGGGTTCTTCACGGAATCACTCATGTGACTCCGAAGTAAAATCAGTATTGGTGCTTTGCTAGCATTGAATAGACTGCCAGTATTTCCCAACTAATCTCGCATTTGAAGAATAGTCCCTTCAAAGGTATGCTAGCATATATTACATATGCTAATACTGGGCATAATTCAGAACATTTTTGAGCACATTATTTGAATATCAAAAATGTTAGTGGCAATCCTTCAATATACATTCTGGGATTAAAGTGGGATAAAAAAGAACAGTCAAAAGGTAAAGCACCTGAATGTATGGAAACATGGAGTTAGACTGAGGGTAGAACTGCTTGCTCACAAGAAGTTGAGCTGAGTCAGTGAGAGATTGAAATAAAATTATTTATTAGGCATCTACAATCTACAAAGTACAAATAAGTATGTAGAATTGGGAAGAGTATTATAAAGGTAAACTTAAAAGTAGACCAAGGAAACATTGCAAGCATTAGATACTCATTCAAAGTTCATAATTTCCAAAGTTCCAAAGTTGCACGTTATACTGTCACTAAAGCTATGTAAGGTTTTGTTTTTCACAAACATGCCAACAATGTTCATGTCATACATTCCCTCAAATACAGTACCTGTAGTTTGTCGTAACCATTTGTACACTAGCCATAAATGCTAAACAACCTACAGATCCAAGTAATCTGAAACTTTAAATATTTAAATTCCAGAGTTTGTTCTGAAACAAAAAGAAAATAAGCATTTCTCCCTACTATTTGAAAACAATACACTCATAGGCTGCGAACAAGCATTATGAGGAGCATCTTTAGTTCTACATACCATTCTGGAAAGTAATGGTTATTTTTTTGCAAATTTGTATCTCTGAGCTAGGAGAATTGACTCATTACAACATATTTAGTATCTCTGGGCTGTCATATAATATGATGTGGGTAATTTAGGTGTCAGATGGAGAAAAACAATTGTGAATTGACAGTTCATATACATCTCCTGGCTTTTATTCTAATTGGTTATGGCATAAAATGATCTAATATTGTGCAGAATTCACAATAGTTATTTTAAGGAGAGTGCAAAAGTATTTTTAAAAATATAAGAACATGTCGAGAAAGGACCAAATGACCTCCTCCTGTCTTGAAAAAAATCAATGTCTGTACTTCATGTCAATATTATAGAATATCCTCTTTCTGCACATTGGCACGCACAAAAAAAACATGAATACAATGAAAATGTTACCACGTTTTCCCCCTTCTGTTTTGGATAAGCTACCCATGGGAATAATTTTGATACGTTTCGTGGAACTCTATTTACTGTACCTTGATAATTTATTGTTTCTCTCTACTGGCCACTCATGCCCTTTGGCTTCAGCATGTACACAAAGGGTACAGAAAAGCTTGAGAAGGGCAAATAACCTGGCCTGACCTGGAAATCCTGCCAAACTTAGTTACAGGAACTCCATCAATTTTGCTCCCAGCCAGCGCAGCCACATGGGCAGCTTTGCCGGGGCCAGGGAGGAAACCTATTGACAGAAGGCTACAGATGGAGACCCGGAAATCCATCGCTAATGACCGGGAGCAGGAGCACGTCATGGTCAGAGATGTAGGGACCTAAGCCATCGGGAAACAAAGCAAGCATGGGAAAGACAGTCATGGTCGTCATGGTGCGCAGTGGGGAGGAGGTGAAAAAGCTAGGTGTTAATATTAGCAGATTCCTGTTGTATACGTGCTTTACCAAGTTAACATGCTGCCTCGTTGCAATCATTGATATGGGCTAATCACAGATTGTATGTCGTATGGTATTGTTGTCTGACTAAATGTTCTCATATGTTTGATGTTTTAGATATCTTATTTCATCCAAGCTAAAATAAAATTATTTTAATTGAACTCATTGTGGATATAATAAAATAGCCAGACTTGCTCATTACCATCTGATGTTTACCTCTGGAAAATAATTGTGTTATCCAGGTTTAATTTGGTGCATTTTGCTTGCATCACATGATAAAGTGTCAAATTTACAGCTTTTCCCAGATATGAAGTTTGGACATTTAAGTAAATCCTGAAGGCTGACCAACATACTTGGAAGCATGGAAAAGAGATGAAAGAGAACAGATATGATTGAGGGTAGAATAAAATGATTTTACTTCGGAGTCATGTGAGTGATTCCGTGACGAAGCCCCGCCAGTGCACCTGCGCGTCATTGCGTCAGACGCGCTTGGCGCACCGACAGGCTGGTTGAGCGCAGCTCCACCAGCGGTAAGTAAAACACCCGCAGGTAAGTGTTTTAAACTTGCTGCGGTTTTCTAGGTCCCGTAAGGCTGGTTGCAGGCCAAGAGTAAATTGTCCAGGCCTGTCGACTCTGATGAGTCAGGCCAGAAAAACTCCCCCCCTTCCAATAAAAAGGTTGAGGACGTCTGGGCAACATGGAACACCTTATAGATAAAATGATCAACCAGGAGGTGTGCCAGCCGGGATTTTATATGTCCAGGGTTCCCCAGCAGCTTTCAGCAGCAACCTCTAGCAAAGGTCCGTATAGTAAAGAGCTGTACACGTAGGAACAACAATATGCCTACAAGTCTGCATGGGGACCCATAACAGCAGCGCCTTTTTAAGGGCTGCATTATACCTCCCATGAGCATGAACCGGGAGAGCCAGGGCAGGATATGACTCTGACCCTGAAGTTGGTGACACTGCAGAAGAGCATACACCAAAGCACATGAGCTGTGCTCCAGGTGTGCCGGATGTGGCAAGCAAAATTTGCCATACCGGCTGGAACTGGTGAACAGATGGATGAAAACCTGGCCGGCAATGTTAACTATATGGCCTCTCACCAGTTCCAGGACTCCATAATGGAGGTAACTTCGCAGAGATATCAGACACCTGTTAACTGTGCATCACTCAAAGTGCCCACAGTGAACCAGGCTATCTGTGGGCAAATGGGCGCATCATGAGGGCGCATGAGTTGGGGCTGCAGAAAGTCCTGAAACTGGTTGGAGCAGGAATAATGGCATTTGGGCAAATGGTACAAGGTCACCACTATCACAAAACACAGCAGGATATGGGCCCTGCTGTGTAATGCCCATTTTGAAAATTAATTATTCACGAAATAGCCATCAAGCCTACGCTCAACCCACGGTCCACAGCCTTGTGCAGATCCTCTAATATCCAGAAAAAGACCTGGACGATGAGGCAAAAACAATTGGCCTCATCAAAACTCTTCCTGGGAGCAGGATGCCGCCTTGAAAACCATACTCTTTCAGACGGGCTACAGACTCCAGCTACACGCATCGCTCCTCGGCCTTTTGGCTAAGATCAGGTGTAGTATCTGTTCTTATCAGCTTAATATCTGATACGTCCCTTATCCAGGGACCAAAACATTGGCACGCTCCAATGCACACCCCAAACAGGGCCAGGAGACCGAGGAATCCAGCAACCATGGTGGTACAAGTACTGGACTAGTCCAGGATATCCTCTAGAGATCAGTCACCGGTCGGGGGTAGGTTGCAATTGTTCTATGATGCATGGTGCTGCATAACATCAGATCTATTCATACTGGACTGTATCCGGGGGTCTCGAATTGAGTTTATCTTGGAAGTACATCCACCCGTACAAAAAACACCTAGTCAGGTATTGGGTTTTCAATACCAGAAACTCTACAGGTGAATGATGAAATTGGAATATTATTCCAAAAAGAGGTAATTGAAAGGACAGCATATCAGCCTCAACAATTTGTGTCCAATATATTCCCCAGGCAAAAGAAGAACGGTGGGTGCCAAGTCATTCTGGATCTAACCCGACTTAACTCTTATGTCCAGTATAAACATTTTAAAATGGAAACTTTCAGTACTGCTAAGCAACTGGTATGAAAAGGGTGTTATATGGCAACCATAGATCTGAAAGATGCATATTATTCAGTACCAATTAAACACCAATACCGTACATACTTGAAATTTAGTTGGATGAGACAGCTGTGGCAATTTAAAGCTTTGCCCAATGGGTTAACCTCAGCCCTTGGTTATTTACAAAATTGTTGAAACCAGTATTAGGGCTACTCCGCGCTCAGAATCACATTGTAATGGCATACTCAGGAAGCAGCTGAGGAATCGGTTTCAGTTACCAAACACCTGTTTGACATCCACCCAAGTAAATCAAAATTAGTACCATCTAGAATGATTAACTATTTGGGGTTCATCGTTGATTTAACTAATATGTCAGTGACTTTGCCTACGGCCAAAACTGTAGAAATTATGAAGGCCTGTAGCAATCTGGTAGATGCACAACCCTCCATCCGACGAGTAGCCAGTGTTATTGGTAAATTAGTGGTGGGTTTTCCCTGCAGCACAGTTCGGACCTCTGCACTATCAGAATGTGCAACGAGCTAAAGAACAAGCACTGAAAAAACATGCAGGTCATTTTGATAGACCAATGCAGTTGCCAGCCGAAGCTATCGCCGAGTTGCGATGGTGGATAACTAATGTCTCACGATGTACTAGAGACATTCTGACTCAATAACCTCAGTTTTACAAACTGATGCGAGTGCTTTGGGATGGGGAGCCACTGATACTGAGTCTAGCTGTGGCGGTAGATGGAGTGTGCAAGAGGCATTAATCCTGCAGAGGCATGGGATAAACTACGTAGAATGACTGGGTGCATTCTATGACTTAAAAGCATTCTGCTCAACAATGCATGATTTACATATTCAGCTTCAGATTGACAATACCACAGCTGTTGCATATATCAATCACATGGGTGGAATTAGGTCATTATCATGAGGCAATCTGGCTAACCTCATCTGGCACTGCATATCTACCTACCAGGTAGAGATAACGTGTAAGTGGCAGACACCAGGTCACGTAAATTCAATGACAACACAGAATGGATGCTGAATCCAAAAGTTGTCAGCCAGTATGAATTGCCAGACATAGATCTGTTGCATCCAGGTTAAATCACCAGTTACCTAAATACGTCTCATGGGAACCGGATCCAGGGGCAGTAGTGGTGGATGCATTCTCGCTACATTGGGGACGTACGTTCTTTTACGCTTTTCCCTCATTCTGCCTCATCAGCCAATGTCTCACCAAAATAGAGCATGACTACGCTTCAGGCGTTTTGGTAGTTCCTAACTGACCCACACAGCCATGCTTCCCATTGGTCCTGAGACTGACGACACAGCAATTCATGACTATCCCCAAATGCAGCAACTTGGTGATTCACCCTGTGACAGGAGAGAGTCACCCTTTACATGATCGTATTAATCTGTTGATTTGTATATTTTGACCAGACCGTTCCAGGGACTCGGACTATTGAGTAGGACCGTGGATGTGATTACGGTGGCCTGGAGAGATAGTACTAAAAAACAATATGTATCTCATATTAAGAAATGGGAGATGTTCTGTTTACAGTCAAATATATCTTATCATACTGCAGGCATACCAAATGTATTGGAGTTCCTTGCTACATTGCATTTTGACGAGCAGTTGAGTTATAGTGCTCAAAGTGCTTTGTCCTCCTATTTATGGCAAGGTTCGTGACAACACTCTGTCGGATCTCATCCATTGGTGGCCCGATTCATGATCGGTATTTTAACAAAAACCCTCCCAGACCTAGATATACGGAAATCTGGGATGTGAGCATAGTTCTCACACTGCTTCGGCAATGGGCTCCAATTACATCTCTGTCTTTCCGGAAATTAACGCTCAAAGTGGTCATGCTCATGGCGCTAGTGTCAGCGCAATGGGTCTTGATATTGCAAAAGCTACGACTGGACAGCATGCATTCTTCTGTAGATAATGAAACAAAGCATGCCAGGGACGGCTGGAACCAAAATGAGCTTTAACACATATGCCATTGACCTGAGACTATGTGTAGTTACGCACCTGAGTCAATATATCAAGGTCACCAAGAGTCTCACAGGCTCTGAAACAGCGATGATCATCAGCCACAAAAAACCTCATAGAAAAGTGTCAGGACAAACTATTTCTAGATGGCTGAAACAGGTTTTGGATTATGCTGGAGTAGACACTGATGTGTTTAAATCTCACTCCACCAGGGCGGCGTCAACGTACGCAGCAAAGGTGCAGGACATGCCTTTAGACCAAATCCTCGCCACAGGATGGTCCAGTGAAGGAACCTTTTCATAATTTATGATAAACCTGTCCTCGCAATGGAAGGATTTGGGCATGTTGTTTTGGGTTATGTTTGAGTTCTCCTTTGTAATTTCCCCTGGGGGAGAGGGGTTATTACTGTTATTTTATTGTTTAAAATGTTCATTGTATAATTTAAACAATATTCAATACATTATTTGTTTTTCCTGTGTCAACCGAAGCAGTGTGTCGTATGGAATTGGATCTACGGCATGAAATCACAGAGCTTTGAAATCTTCACGGAATCACTCACGTGACTCTGAAGTAAAATAGTAAGATTAAATGAGAACTTACCAGTTTGAAGATTGATCTTTATTTTATGAGGAGTTACAGTGAGCGATTACGTGCCGTCCGCTCCCGGCCCTCATAATGGCAAAGATCGTCTGGTAGTTCTAGTCTTCTGAGTTTTACTGTATCACTTTGACTGTAGTTATTGTGATTTCACGCCGCTGCTTTGAAGATGGACGCACAGACGCACTGGCGGGGCTTTTTCACGTAATCGCTCACCATAACTCCTCATAAAATAAAGATCAAACTTCAAACTGGTAAGTTCTCGTTTAATCTTACTATCAAATGTGATTTGGTGTGAAGAATGCAAATAATGTAAAGCTTCCATCAGATGCATATTACATCACATCATTTTTAATCAAAACTCTTCATTAAGCAGCCTCATGCAAGGTAGGACATTACATCTATCATCGGCAATGTAAAGCAGGATGAAAATTGTTTGCAGGCTACAAAAAGCAGGTGATCCACACTGGCATATTACACAGGTGATGACAGTGAAGATTTATGCCTTGGCTTTAATGACACTGCAATTATCTGAGTGGCAAAATGCTCTTTCTTTCAAATAAATTGAGATCAAAATTGCCATTATTTCATTTTGCCTTGGTTCTAGGAGTCTGCAAATACCCTTACCATTTAAGCCATGTCACAAGATTAATAATAACCGGTGCTGATTTATAGCATCCTGAAAACAGCTTGCTCATCACTTTTGTGTGAATTTATATGTAAAAATAGGAAGGAGGCAGGAATGTTGATGAGTAAAATATATAATATTTTCAAAGGATACTGTTTGTAAATTGAAATATTTTGATAAATATGAAATATATAATATATCAGTATTTTTTTCCCTTTATGTTTAATGCAGGAGAAGTTTGAAGCACTTTTCTTGGCTTATGACGACCATGCCACATTCCAGCTGTTTAAAAGTTTCAGGCGTGTACGAATTAACTACACAAATCCCAAAGTAGCAGCTCGTGCCAGAATAGAGCTCCACGAAACAAAGTTTAATGGGAAAAAGCTAAAACTCTACTTTGCCCAGGTAATTCATTTGCAACCTTGAATTTTGTTCGTTAAGTAAATGTGGTGTTTAAGTGGCATGCTCTAAGTAGACTTTAAATTGTGCTGTATGTATTCATAATATTGATAAAAACAAAAATAGTTTTAGAAAGTGGTTTCCTGTACTTTGGAACATCGGAATGATTTCTTACCCAAAGCTCAAATCCTTATACAGAGGGAGGATTTAAATTATGATTTCTGACTCCAAGAGCATTTTTAGTCCCAATGAAAGAGGGGGTATTCAGCTTGCTTCTCATGCATTGAATGTGCCATCGAGCCATTTAGAACGGAGATGAGGAAATAGTTTTTTTCACACAGAGTTGTGAAATACTCTGCCTCAGGGGGTGGTGGAGGCCGGTTCTCTGGATGCTTTCAAGAGAGAGTTAGATGGAGCTGTTAAATATAGCAAGTCAAGGGAAATGGGGAGAAGGCCGGAACGGGGTACTCATTGTGGATGATCAGCCATGATCACATTGAATGGTGGTGCTGGCTCGAAGGGCCAAATGGCCTACTCCTGCACTTATGTTATTTAAAGGTGATCTTAGAGACATTATTGCTGCTGCCATAATCTGCCATTCACCTTCACACTTCACTCTCTCTCACTCTGCAAATCTTGCAATTACCTAAATGAGTTATTATTAAGATGATGAGATTAATTTGTTCCTGAAAAGTCTTGGATTGGTTATAAAATTGCAACTCGAGTCGGCAGCACACGCTCGTTATCTGGATGATCTCCAAGCCCGAATCAGGTTTGATCTGGGCTATCCAATTAAGACATCTTAGTGTTATGAATGATTTCTATCCTATAAGATGATGATGTGTCCTGTGCCCAACTGTCCTGAAGGTTACCCGGGCCAAGATATACGTATACATATCCCCCCCCCGCCCCCCCCCCCGATGTTCAATGTCTACCACTCTCAACAATCAATGAATGTCGTGAAATACTCCCCACCTACTGGCACAAGGGACTTCTTAACATCTTGTCCTGTGTACTTGATTCTTAGAATTATATGTCAACCATTCAAATTTGAATTTGAAAAGAACATTGATTTTAAATTGCAAGAGAAAAAATACCAGTTTACTTCATTTTCAGTGGTTCATTTCAGGATTTATATTGTTCAGTCCTGGTCTGAGTTTCACAGAATTATTGAATTATAATAAATGATTTGACAACATGACAGGAATATGTTTATCCTTTGGGTGGAGTGCAGTAAAGAAAACCTTTACTCCTTACTGATCTTGCCAGATTTGTTTTACGCTGCCACATCTTTCTTAATACTTACGCAGGTCAAGACAATAATCTGTAAATAATGGCTAAAAGTGTTTGTTTTTCATCCCAATACCGAATCCAATTAAAGCCAGGTTTGGAAAACTACTAGGTACTGATTTTACAAGTAGAGCCTACAAACCTTTAAAATGTGTAATAACATTGAAACATCAAATATAATCCTCTCCCTAAATTGTTCATAAAGTTACAATTGGTGCTGGGTTTCATGCAGTAATTGAGACAGTCCAAACACACTTCAATTAGAACCCTTGCAACAGTCCAAATATTGTTCTCATTAGTCTGCATTACTTTCGAAACCAGATCATAATGCATCTAATATACAGTCATTAGCTGTTTTATTTTAGTTTATAAAACATCAAACAAATATAACTCTCTCCATGTGATCCAATCACTCTTTACTGTTATTCTGAGAGTACTGTTCTGATAATGAAATAACTGCTAACTCTGAAAAGAACAAGAACAGATAGTATCAACATAATAACATCAGTTGTTGAGATCAGACTGTCAATGTATTTTTGGATATAGCTGTTCTAAGAAAGCATTATTTTCCATCACTTTATTCTCAACTTACTTTTCCTTTCAGTCTTACTCCTTCTTGCAAATGTTGGCATAAACCTCACCTCAAAGTATTTCAAGCTGAGGTAGACTTAGAGTCATACAGTTAAACAAGTACTTTGGTGCTGCCTGCACTAAAGGGCCTTTCCCACTTTCCCGAGTTACTCACGAATTCTCCCGAGTTTTCCCCTTGATTCAAACTCGGAGAATGTCCGTAGCGAATCCATAGGAGGCCGTAGGAGTCCGTAGATATATCGTAGCAGCTTGTTATGCCAGCCGTAGGTACTCGGGGAATCAGGTAAGTCGGAACGTTTTTTCCAGCATGACAAAAAAGTCACGAGTAAAAAGATAGTCGGGAGGAGGGGTTCGTAGATCACAAAAATCTTGATTTTTTTTTAAGGACCTTTCAACTCAGCAAAGGACTCTGGAAAGTGGGACAGACCCTTAAGGAAGACATAAATAATCTCCCAGAAACACTAGGGGACCGAGGAGCGTGACGTAGGAACTGAAGGAAATTCACATTCGTCATGAAATGGTGTTGGGTAAACTGTTGGGTCTGAAGGCAGATAAATCTCCAGGGCCTGATGGTCTGCATCCCAGAGTACTGATGGAGGTGGGCTTAAAAATCATGGATACATTGGTGATCATTTTCAAATGTTCTATAGACTCAGGATCAGTTCCTGTGAACTGGAGGGTAGCTAACGTAACCCCACTTTTTAAGAAAGGAGAGAGAGAGAAAACAGGGAACTATAGACCAGTAAAGGGCCTGTCCCATCAGCATGCGACTCCATGTGGTGAGCGCGACCTAACGTGGTCGCTTGAGCCGTCCGACCTCGCGGGGCCGTTCCGACTTCGATCGCCGGAGCCGTATGGAGTTGTGCGGAGTTTGTCCCGACATCGTGCGGGGCTCCGAAAAACTGATCGTGTTCAAAAATTCCGCACGGCTACGGCTTGTCGGCCCACAGCTGCCGCGGCGCATTTCGCACCACCTCGATGTCGTGCCTCCGTGACCCTCTCTATATGTGCCTCTGTGACCCTCTCTGTGTGTGCCTCCGTGACCCACTCTCTGTGTGCCTCCATGCCCCTCTCTGTGTGCTTCCGTGTCCCTCTCTGTGTGTCCCTCTCTGTCCTTGCAGACTTACGCGGACATCGCTCCAACTTCGCGCCACTCACCCGACCTCCGTGCGGCCCCCGCTGCCGGTTTGGTCGCACTCGCCGCATGCAGGCGCATGTTGGTGGGACCGGCCCTGTACGGGGATCACCCGACCTCCGTGCAGTTTGCTCGCGCTTACCGCATGGAGTCGCATGCTGGTGGGACATGCCCTTTAGCCTGACATCGTTAGTGGGGAAGATGCTGGAGTAGATTATTAAAGATGTTATAGCAGCGCATTTGGAAAGCAGTGATAGGATCGGTCAAAGTCAGCATGGATTTATGAAGCGGAAATCATGCTTGACTAATCTTCTGGAATTTTTTGAGGATGTAACAAGTAGAATGGATAAGGGAGAGCCAGTGGATGTGGTGTAACTGGTCTTTCAAAAAGCCTTTGACAAGGTTCCACACAAGAGATTAGTGTGCAAAATTAGAGCACATGGTATTTGGGGTAGGATTTTGACATGGATAGAGAACTGGTTGGCAGGCAGGAAGCAAAGAGTAGGAATTAACGAGTCCTTTTCAGAATTGCAGGCAGTGACTAGTGGGGTGCCGCAAGGCTCAGTGCAGGGACCCCAGTTATTTACAATATTTATTAACGATTTTGACGAGGGAGTTAAATGTACCATCTCCAAGTTTCTTAAGGGATTGGACAGGCTAGATGTAGGAAAAATGTTTCCCATGTGGGGGGGAGTCCAGAACAAGGGTTCGCAGTTTAAGAATAAGGGGTAGGCCATTTAGGACTGAGATGAGGAAAAACTTTTTCAGCCAGAGAGTTGTGAATTTGTGGAATTCTCTGCAACATAAGGCAGAGGGGGCCAATTCACTGGATATATTCAAGAGAGAGTTTGATATAGTTCGTAGGGCTAATGGAATCAGATGATATGCGGAGAAACCAATAACAGGGTACTGATTTTGGATGATCAGCCATGATCATATTGAATGGTGGTTCTGGCTCAAAGGACCAAATGGCCTACTCCTGCACCTATATTTCTATGTTTCCATACAGCTCCTTGGCCCAACTTGCCCACACCAACCACATGTCCCATCTACACTCGTCCCACTTGCCTGCATTTGGCCCATATCCTTCTAATCCAGTCCTATCCATGTTCCTGTCTAATTGTCTCATACTTTGCAACAATCCCTGCCTCAACTACCTCCTCCGGCAGCTCGTTCCATACACCTACCGCCCTTTGTGTGAACCACCCTTCATCATCTGCTTCCACCTTCTTTGGCTAGACGTCTTCACCACACACAACGGTTCACAATTTTGTAACAGTTTTAAAATGGTGGCCTATGGAGGCTTCGCATTCCAGCTAGAACACATAGCTAGTCAGCAACTTTAGGACTGTTATGTGACTATGTTAACATTTCCCATGCATTCCTTAATATTTTTGCTCTCTAAAGACCTGTCAATTTCAGAAATAAAATTAACAATTGATCTAGAACCAGCTGTAGTTTGCTGAAAATGTTTTGAAAATACCACTTATTTTAACGTAGTCCAATTTTATTTCGAAAAGACCTCTCTAATGTTTAGTTTCTGCTTTTGGACCATAATTCCCCAACCAAAGTCAATGATGTTCTTCATCTATCTTATCACTTCTCCTTAACATCATTAAAAGATAAAAAAATCTTCCATTAGCAGTGGAATATGATCTAGGTATGTGTAATTATTAACTCTATGTAATTCTTCCGGTATCATTAGCACAGGAAGTAAACAGCTGCTGTCATCTTATACACTGTGCATTTTGGCCTAAACAGGTACCTATATGTTTTCTCAGGTTCAAAATCAAGGTTCAGATGGAGATAACCTGCACCTTGCTCCTCCACAGCCAGCAAAACAGTTTCTCATCTCCCCTCCAGCATCACCACCTGTGGGCTGGCAACAAATTGATGACGCAACTCCAATCATCAACTATGATCTTCTCTATGCAGTGGCAAAACTGGGACCTGGTAGGTTTTTCCATGTTCTGACGTTGTTATGGTTATTGATCAGTAACTTATAGAGGGTACATATTTCAAGGCTAAGCTTTGAGAATAATATTACTCTTTTAAGGATAGTTACCTGAGATACACTTGCCAAAAATGGAAGTGAGGTTAATGACGATTATGCACAAACGTTGTTTAACAATGCTTCCTAGCCTGCTCAATCATTGTACCTTGAGGTATTGCTGTTCACGTGATCATGTCAATAAACTACTAGGGTTTATTATATTTAACTTTCTTGCCACTATTACCAGCAACATTCTGAGCACTTTCCTGTAGTTCAGAGATGCTTGTACTCTTGCTGTAAAGGGGTAGTGAGAGATTTAATAACCGTGTGTTTAAAATTGTCTCCAACAAATGGCACATGTCATAAGGTTGAAGTGGAAGAAATCTTAATGAATGGCATTTTTCCTCCTTTACCTCATATATGGGCAGGCAGAGTACATTTCTCCTATTGCATCTGCATTTTTGTCCACCCACCAGCCTCCACGAGACACACTAGTTGCAAGTAGAGTCAGTGATGCACTGTCACATTAAATATTATCACCCTGTAGCAAAGGAAAGTGAAAATGTATCATTACACATTGTGCATATGTGGCATTTACAATTTTAAGTGCTGATTCTGGAAGACAGAACATTTCCAGTTACAGTCAGAGGACAACAAAGGCAATATCACAGTCATTTTGCCAAAAGTCATATCTTATCTACTCCTGCAAATTAAACGAATTTGTCAATTTGTTTGTGAACTGAATAACCAATGCAGGTGTGATATCAATTCAGCACTCTTCCCAAAAGAGTTCAAATTCAAATGTTCAAATGAGTTTATTGTCATGTGTCCCTGATAGCACAATGAAATTCTTGCTTTGCTTCGGCACACATAACATAGTAGGCATTTACTACAAAAACAGATCAGTGTGTCCATATATCATTATATAAATACATACACACATGAATAAATAAACTGATCAAGTGCAAATAACAGGTAACAGATAATGGGTTATTAATGATCATAGTTTTGTCCGAGCCAGGATTAATAGCCTGATGGCTGTGGGGAAGTAGTGATTCCTGAACCTGGTCGTTGCAGTCTTCAGGCTCCTGTACCTTCTACCTGAAGGTAGCAGAGAGATGAGTGTGTGGCCAGGATGGTGTGGGTCCTTGATGATGCTGCCAGCCTTTTTGAGGCAGCAACTGCGATAAATCCCCTCGATGGAAGGAAGGTCAGAGCCGATGATGGACTGGGCAGTGTTTGCTACTTTTTGAAATATTTTCCTCTCCAGGCGCTCAATTTGCCGAACCAAGCCACGATGCAACCAGTCAGCAAGCTCTCTACTGTGCACCTGTAGAAGTTAGAGAGAGTCCTCCTTGACAAACCGACTCTCCGTAATCTTCTCAGGAAGTAGAACCTCTGATGTGCTTTCTTGATAATTGCATTAGTGTTGGTTAAAAGAGAGTGGGCGGGCGCGACTCACGTTGCAGCGGCCCCTACAGCCTGTCTGTCTTTTTTTTATTTTTTGTCTAGTTAAATGTAGTTGTTCGTGTTTTTTTTTTGTATCGTGTTCCTAACTGTGTATGTGTGGGGGGTGGTGGTGGGGGGGGGGAAACTTTACAATCTCTTCCCTGCACGGGAGACCCGACTTTTTTCCCTGTCGGGTCTCCGTTGTCGTTTTGGGCCCAGCACAGCGGAGCGGCCTCCGACCGGGATGAGCTGCGGACTCACCATCGTGGGGCTGGCCGGCCTCGGAGCGTGGGGAGCGGTGGTGGCTCGCCGGTGCAGCCCGACTCCGGGCTCCGGAACTCCGCGTGGGGAGCGGTGGTGGCTCGCCGCTGCGGCCCGACTCCCGACTCCGGGTGGACTGTGATATCGGGAGCTCGCGGGTCCGGGTGAGAGACCGGTCTCCGGAGCTCCCGCAACACAGCTTCTCCGGCCCGTGTCGCGGGGTTGGAGCGACCCGGAGCGGGGCCGTACATCGCCCGGTGCGGCTTCGGTGTCCGCGGGACATTCCAGCGGGACATTCCAGCGCCCGCCGGGGGCTCCAACGCTGTGACTTTGACTTTGGGCCTAGAGCGGGGCCGTACATCACCCGGCCCGGGCCTGGGACTTGGCACCGCCCGCCTGCAGCTTCGACCTCAGGAGAGAAATGGTGCGGGGGAGAGAGAAGACTTTGCCTTCCATCACAGTGAGGAGGAGATCCACTGTGATGGATGTTTGTGTCAATTGAATTGTTTGTGTGTTTTTTTATGAATTGTTCTGGTTGTAGAAACAGAGTTTCGTTCGAGCCTCTCTGAGGTTCGAATGACAAGCAATAAAATCAAATCAAATTAGTGTTCTCGGACCAGGAAAGATCTTCAGAGATGTGCACTCCCAGGAATTTGAAGCTCTTGACCCTTTCAACCATTGACCCGCTGATTTAAACGGGACTGTGGGTTCCCATCCTACTCCTTCCAAAGTCCACAATCAGTTCCTTAGTTTTGCTGAGGGCCAGGTTATTGTGCAGGCACCAAAAGATAATCCCAAATGAGATTTCAAAGTTAAGTCATGGATTATTGAATAAAGTCAGTTTCATAGTGAGAAAAACATGATAATGTTCTTTGATATTATACCAGTTCTAGAATGTTTACATACTATGGGTATGTAAACAACTGCGGTGGAAAAGTGCAGTGAAATTTGATGCAAATATGAACGATCTTTCAAGCCAAGCACACGGAGCTATGAAATCCAATATGATTGCATCATCCCTTCAACATTTCACGGAAATGGATTTTGATTTGATTTTTACTGTCCACATTATGACATTGCTTTTCCCAGATCCACCATATTTAGACATACATTTGGCATATGGATCAATTTAAGACCAGTGTCTGCTCGTACAGATGCACAGCTGCCATCCCCTAAAGCTTGTTCTGCATCACCCTGGACTGTAGTAAACTGAGTTATATCAATGGGTCCTCTCATCGGCAATAAGCAAATACCGGTTTAAATTAAATGCTATAAAAGAGATTAAGCTTTCACCCTAATGATGCAATGATAAAAACAGTGAATTTCCCTCATAGTGTTATTTTGTGAGTAAATTAATGGACGATTGCCACGTGGTTTGTCTTTTGTGCTTTGGTCTATCTAGATATACTTTGTAACGCTGAACTGCTGAGGCGTTTAATGTGCATTTGCAAGGGTGAGGTGGAACAGGAGAGGGTATGTTGGGGTGCAGGGAATTGGCTGGGAGTGACTGTATTTATAAAAATAAAACAATTAACATGCTAATAGTGCTGACACATGGATTAAAAAGATTGATGGAATGAAAATCCTCCCTGTTGACTTTATGAAGCTAATTTGAACAATGGGCAATGATGAAAATGAATAAACTTTCTTAAGCTGTCAACAGGTAGCAATTCCATCCAGAAAAGTCATAAGATTAGGAAAATGGAGAAAATTCACACAATTAAAATGGATCCCCTGCATGGGAAGGTGGCTTTGTGAAGTGATGAAAGAGTTTGATGTCCTCTACATCTATCTATGGTGACAGGTCTTAACATTATCATAAAATACGGCTGAGTCCAAGCAAAATTCCCAGTACATAGTAACCCCAAGACTAGATGGAAAGAAGATTGTTAAAAGAAACGCTAGTCCTCCATTTCTCTCTCCTCTCCCCCTATGTCTCCCCTTCATCTGACTGCCATCTATATACAAAAATCAATGAATGCAGATGCTCAAATCTGAAATCAATTCAGCAAATGTTGCTAACACTCAGTAGATCATGCACTTTTGACATTAATTTGGTTTCTTTTTTGACAGATGCAGCTTGACTAGCCATTTATATATAATGGAGAGGGAAGGACCAGCAGCATTAATTAACTAGCAAAATAGTGTTATTTTTAAACTAGCTATGTTATCAAAATTAGTACACTGGTTTATTTTTTGATTGTAACTTTCTTTTTTATTGCCCTGGCATTATCCTAGCAATTATTTTCTGAATTGCTCTCAAGCTAACCTATCATCCTCTACCTCACCAGTTTATCTTGTGACTTTTATGTTCTCTGATAAACAGAAACATTCAAAAACAAGTACATTAATAATCAGATTTTTATCATTTTTGAAAATGAAAATGTCTGATAAAGACACTAAAATGCTTATAAGTAATAAACTAAGCTTAATTAACCCCCAAGAAATAGTTAATCAACCAAAACCTACCTTTGGTGCCCTCAAAGGTGTTACTCTCCTTTCAAATTAATAAAGATGCCTTTCTCATACCAAAATTGTTTCTTCAGTATAAATACTTTGAAATTATCATAACATCATACTTTACTGATTGAATCTAATTGGGCGGACAAAAGTTAGAGAAAAGTTGGGAAATTGCTGGTGAACAGGTGCCAGCATGTAATGGCATCTATCCATCCATGCACTTATATAGGAATCCCAAGCCTGAAGGCAATTGCGAGAGGAGATGCCAGGCGTTACATGCGGCAGTTTCCTCACATAATCTAGTCATGAAGGTGCAAGAAACTGCAGATGCTGGAACCTTGACCAAAACACAATGTGCTGGAGGAACTCAGTGGGTTAGGCAGCAACTGTGGAGGGAATAGATAGGTTTTTTTTTTGGATTAGGCTCTTTCTTCAGCCTTCATTCCCTCTACAGATGCTGCCTGACCCGCTGAGTTTCTCCAGAACATTATGTTTTAATCTGGGCATGAAATAATTTAATCAAATGTTACCAAAATACATCTAAACTTAATTTACCATGTTGTAATTGAGTTATAACCTGATACACGACATTATTCACAGTCGTAATCGTTCCTAACATAATTAATACTTTTGAACAAACAGCCATTTAGTATGTACTTCACAGAGGATAATATATTGAACGTGAAATATGTCCCTGTGTCAAAGCAATATTTGTTCTTTAACCTGCTCTTTATCTTGACCAAAGTTATTAATATATATATTTTTTTAATGGAAGTGCCTATCCAGACAGATCGGAGAGCTGTTCCTCAATCTATTCCATCTGAAGCTGACAGTAGCTTCAGTGCCTCATATAAGAAATAAACAGCATAGTCAAATAAGTAAAGGGGCTAGGGTTACACAAAAAGCTGGAGAAACTCAGCGGGTGCAGCAGCATCTAAGGAGCGAAGGAGATAGGCGACGTTTCGGGTCGAGACCCTTCTTCAGACCACTGCGGCAACCTAATCTGCGAGTTTAGAAGAGTTTGCCCTGGACTCAAACTCGCAGCATGGTCAACACATGGTCCTAGGAGGTCCTATGAGGTCACTAGAACTCTCCTTCCTGCTCGGGGGAAGTTCCTGCATACTTGTGGCCACAGCTAGGTCGCGGAAATTTTTTCAGCATGGTGAAAAATTTTCCACGAGTAAAAATTGGTTGGCATGGTTCTTTTTAACTCGTAGTGCTGTGGAGTGGGGTCAATATGTAGTTACAGGCAGTCGAGGGCAGCCGTAGGCAATCTCCATCGCTGATCGGGCATTTTAATTGGCTCATTGGAGTTTTCAGGACCAAGGAAAACCGACTGGTAGGTTAAATGCCTTTTAAACTTATTAAATGTTGTCTGACTTCTTAAAAATGTCTCCACTCCTTCTCCCCCCCTCCTCCCCTTCCCCCCACCCCTCTGCGCTCTCTAAAGGACTTACCGTAGACTGTGCAGCCGTCTTTTACCTTCCTCTTGATCGCGGGTGTGAATTTCAGACAGCGCTCCCCCGCTTTCCCTGGCCCCTGCCTTTGCGATGTGTTTGTGTGCGTGTGCGGTCGGTGGATCCAGCTCGCGGTTTCATCGCTGACGGTCGATCCAGCTCGAGGTTTTCCAGGCAAGTGCCCTCCAGCTTGAAGGTCGAAGACACTCTTCTTAACTAGCAGATTAGGTCACCGCAGTCGGACAGCCCCTTTAAGGAGCCCATAACCAAGTGCAGTGCATCTGGAACAACATGAGATTAAATAGGTACAATAAATGAACGTGAGAGGTTTGATATGAGCCTTGATCACTGGGATCACAGAACATCTCACTCATGAAGGATTGTATGTGGATGCAAATCATGTTTATCAGCCACAGTGAATAGACAAGATGTGCATTGCAATACAAATTGCAGGTGAGCATCAGCCCCAAATGGCTTAGTGTGTAGTGTGAAAAATTAAGTGAAGGGGTTGATCAATTTTATCACATTTTTAACAAATATTAACTGGCTCAATAGCTAGATGGTTTTCCCTTTCATTTGGAACAAACAATATCCACTAAAAATTCTGTTATCATAATCAACCCAGCCAAAGGGCAACCTTGCAAAGCATTGCTTCAATAATCATTTCACATGAAGCAGTGGCGAGTGATTGTGTGCTGTTACTGTATCTGGCACAAAGATTTGTTTTTTGACAGGAAGTGAAATAATACCCATAAAGTAGAAGGACCGCTGGAAAGAAATTATGCTCCCTGTTATAGCTACTGAAACAGTGTTATTATTAGGCAACGTTTCGGGTCGAAACCATTCTTCAGACTGATGTCAGGGTGGGGGGTGGGGGGGGGGGGGGGGGGGGGGGGAGAAGAAATGAAGAGGTGGAGCCAGTTGGCTGAGGGAGAGCTGAGAAGGGGAGGAGAAAGTAGGGACTACCTGAAATTAGAGAGGTCAATGTTCATATCGCTATGGTGCAAACTGCCCAAGTGAAATATGAGGTGCTGCTCCTCCAATTTACAGTGGGCCTCACCTTGGTCATGCAGGAGGCCCAGGACAGAAAGGTCCGATTCGGAATGGGAGGGGGAGTTGAAGTGTTGAGTCACCGGGTGGTAGATGGGCAAGATCTTCAATCATCTCATCCGTTTTTACCGTGGAGAAAGACACGAGGACTGGGGAATTTGGAGCAGTCAATGGAAGTGTCATGAGGGCAGTCAGTATTGCAGTTGAGGAGGTGTTGAAGGTACCAACTTGTATGAAGGTAGAAAAATCTAATGGGCTTCCGGTGGCGCCATCATGAGGTGAAGACGCCCTCCCAGCCAGCTCCATAAGAAGGTTGAAGAAAACGGGGTAAAAAACGCTGAAAAAGATTTACCTGTCATCTGAAATCTCAGTACTGATTAATACGGAATTGCTGAGTGACGTTTTCAGCCCTGCGACAGCATGCATCGAACCCCAGAAGAAAAACTGAAAACCCGGCTACCGACCACTCGGGATCCGGTAGGCCGTTCTGAAGCCTCGATCTCGGGTAGAACCCGATCCCAGGAAGACATTGCAGGGAAAAAGCCTTCTGGAGCTGAAGAATTTAAAATGAAACTGGAGATGGAAGGATTGAAAACTCTTATTGAAAAAGAGATGGGAGGCATTAAAACCGAATTATTGAATTTAAAGAAAGATATGAAAAAGTTGAATATTAAGGAGGAAGTCGAAAAGATTAATGAAGATGTGAAAGACTTGAAAACTGAAATAAAAGACTTGAAGACTGAAATCACTGAATCTGCTCAAGCATTGAAAAGAGAGATAACGGATAAGTTAAAAGAGCAGAACAAACAGATGAAAATTAAAATCGAAACTCTGGTGAAAGACAAACTGTCTGAGGTTGAAGAAGCATTGAATTTACATTCGACAGATATAAGCATTATTAAAGACTTAGCTGAATCATCGGCTCGGAATTCAGACAGAGACATAAAACGCTTATCTGAACTTCTGGACAAGATAACAGAAAAATGCACGGAGTTGGAAGGCTACCAAAGAAGGTCGAACCTAAGAATTGTGGGCATTCCGGAAGGCATGGAGCGGAATAACCCACGAGGATTTACAGCAGATTTACTGCAACAAGTTTTAGCCTTGGATCAGAAACCCTTATTAGCTCGTGCTCACAGAGTAAAGAGGCGTTTTAAAGGACCTGGTGCTCCGCCAAGACAAATGATTTTAAAAGTACAGAATGATTATGAACTGGAAGAAATGATGGGTAAGATTGTAAGAAGTAAAAATCTTACTTTTGAAGGAGCACGAATCAGTATTTACCGAGATTACCCTGCTGAAGTTGCCAAGAAACGAAACGCATTCAGGGAGACTAAAAGAATTCTGAGAGAATTGAAGGATGTAAGGTATACTTTGAGATACCCCGCCACTTTGAGGGTGACCTATGACAATCAAGATCATTTCTTCAAGAACCCACAAAATGCACTTGACTTTGCGCAGGGGATTAAGAATCAAGAAGAAGACTGAATAATACTTCACCTTTGAACTATATTAATGAATAACTGTATATTTACATCTGGTTTAAAGGATTACCAGATTATGGACTGGTTATAGACTGGCTACAATCAAGAAAGATGAAGAAATGAGAGGACCTGTTCCCTACACCAAAGAGTGGACTGGACTTTCTCTTATGGATATTATTAATTAGAATAATAACAATACTAATAGAAATAATTAACATACAATAAAATACTAATATACTAAAACCTAACCGGTAGTACTGTTACCAACTAAAACAATAATAAATACTAATCACTAAGGCTTAGGTATAAGTAACTTTCTTATTACTTCCCACATACATATAATTTACTCATCAATAATTAATACTAATCTACATAAAATTAAAACAAATAGTAATTAGTAAATATATTTCCTAAGATCATACATTTGATTATACCAATAATAGTTAAGATTTCCTTGATTTTTGCATTTAAATATGTTATAGGATTGATGAAACATTTTAGAATTATATATTCCCGTTAAAATACCTTTTGTAAGACAATAACTTTAAGGACTTATGGAGCTGGCGAGTTAACATCATCTACACTGGAAGTCTGTAGATGGCTAGCCATGCTAGTATGGCTTTCACTAACTGCACCTACTATAGCTGTAGTTTTTCCTTACTTTTCACTATTTACTAACCCTTTTTTCTATCTTCTGTTTTTTTACATTTTCTCATGTTTTTATTTTTTTACATCACAGTGGACTCGTAATCACAAAAGATATATCCGTGCGATATATTTGAAAATCTTGAAATTCGTCCATCCGGAGTTCGGGGGTAAGGTCGGGTATGTCGAGCTGAGACATGTGAACCATTATAGACCACCTTAAATAAAATGCAGGACTTAAAAAAGAATTTGGGGAATGAGGGAATAATCTTTGGCAGTTGGAATGTTAAAGGTCTTAATGAACCTATTAAAAGGGGTAAAGTATTGGCACATTTGCAAGCACTTAAAATCGACGTTGCGTTCCTTCAAGAGACGCATCTAAAAAAAGATGCCGAGCATAGATTAAAGGCTAAATGGATTGACAAAATATATCATTCCTCTTTTACTCATAAATCTAGAGGCGTAGCAATACTGATACGTAAAGGTACTTTATTCAAACATACATCAACTATAATTGATAAAGATGGAAGATTTATTATTGTAACGGGTGAATTATATGCCCAAAAAGTAATATTAGTCAATATATATGGCCCAAATTTTGACAGTCCAATTTTTTTAAAGAAAATATTTAATACAATTCCTGATCATGCACAACATAATTTAATAATTGGAGGAGATTTAAATTGTACTTTAGATCCTTATTTAGATAGATCGTCAGGACAGAGGAAACTTAAATCACACTCCAGTGATTTAATAAATGCATACATTGACACTAGTAAAGTTAGAGATGTTTGGAGAATGGAACACCCATCAGGACGAGATTATTCATTTTACTCCTCGGTACATAAAACATATTCTAGAATTGACTATTTCCTTGTAGATATAAAGCTTATTCCATACATCTATAACTCTAAATACCACAGTATCATTATTTCAGATCACGCTCCATTAACATTTAATATTAAATTTAATGATAACATGAAAATACGAGGACAATGGAGACTTAATCCACAAATTTTGAAGGATAAGTCAACCAATGAATATATTATAAAGCAGATTAAGACTTTTTTTGAAATAAACGATAAACCAGAAATATCTCCATCCCTACTATGGGAAACTTTTAAAGCTTTTACTCGTGGAATTATGATATCTTCACAAGCATTTCACAACAAAGAAAAGCGGAAGGAACAAAATATTCTGGAAACGGAGATAAAACAATTAGATATAGAAAATGCCCTCAACCCTACAATGATAACACATAATAAAATTACTGCATTAAAATATAAATTAAATAAGATATATGCTGACCAAGTGGTTAAATTATATCAATACACAAAACAAATACAATTTGAATTTGGGGACAAACCACAAAAATTACTGGCTCGCCAATTACGAAAAATACAGGGAGAAAAAATAATACATCGGATTAAATCAGAAAATGGTGAATTCCTAACACAGAATAAAGATATTAATGAGAGATTTTTACAATATTATAAAGATTTATATTCTTCCAAAACGACTGAAAATCAGATAGGAATTAATACATTCTTAAATGACTGTAATCTAATAGGATTGGGTGTAGATGATGCAAAACTATTAAATGCTGAATTAACAGTTAAAGAAATTGAGGATTCTATTATATCATTAAAAAACGGGAAAACTCCAGGACCAGATGGTATTGGTTCGGAATTTTATAAATCATACACGGATCTGATAACACCTTATTTGAAGACACTTTACGAATATATATATGCGCAACAGAGGTTACCAGAAACACTAAACGAATCCATTATAACACTCATACCAAAAATGGATAAAGACCTAGATGATCCGGGATCATATAGAGCTATTGCTCTCTTAAATACGGATCAAAAGATATTAACTAAAATATTAGCTAAAAGATTAAGTGTAGTGATTAATAAAATAATACACCCGGATCAAACAGGATTTATACCTAAACGATACTCATCATATAACCTGAGACGATTGTTTAATATTATATACTCGAAAAGGAGTTATAATAAAGACTTAGTAATAATATCGTTAGATGCAGAGAAAGCTTTTGACCAAGTTGAATGGCCATATTTATTTGCGGTTATGGAAAAGTTAAATTTGGGAGACAAGTTTATAAAATGGATCAAATTACTATATACAAATCCAACTGCTAAAATCTTAACCAACCAAATGATATCTACCAAATTTAATTTATTTCGAGGATGCAGACAAGGTTGTCCCCTATCACCATTGTTATTTGCGTTGGCTATAGAGCCATTAGCCATTCGGGTAAGATTACACCCCGAAATTTTTGGATATGAAACTAGCGAAACAAGAAATAAAATTTCTCTATATGCAGATGACGTATTATTATATATTAAAAAACCAGAAATTAGCATACCTAATTTATTGAATTTAATAACTCAATTCGGCTTGTTTTCTGGATACAGAATCAATTGGAATAAAAGCGAACTTATGCCATTAACACAAGATAATTTAACTACATTAAAACAATTTCCTTTTAAAATTGTTAATGAACAGATTAAGTATTTAGGAATTCACGTTACAAAAAAATATGATTCTTTATTTAAATATAATTTTTTACCTATACTAAATAAATTATCTAAGAATATTTTATATTGGAGAACACTACCTATCTCAATGATAGGTAGAATTAATGCGATAAAAATGATTTTTCTCCCACAATTATTATATTTATTTCAAATGATCCCGATATATCTTTCTAAGAATTTTTTTAAAAAGGTTGACTCTATAGTCACTAATTTTATTTGGGACTATAAAAGCCATAGAATAAATAAAAAATATTTATGTAAATCGAAAATTAATGGAGGTTTAACTTTACCTAATTTTATATATTATTACTGGTCAGTTAGTATTAAGAATATGAACTTTTGGTGGGTTGAACTGGATGAAAATCCAAACTGGTTACTTATGGAAAAGGAAGACTGCTTACCGTATGAAATCAGTTCCATATTATTTTCTAAAATTAAAATATCTAAGAAAATTTATCGTGAAAACCCAATAATTAATAGTGAAATTAATATTTGGAGACAGTTAAAAAGAACGTTAAAACTAGAAGATATCCCATTAGTTCTTCCCATTGCTAATAATGTAAGTTTTAAACCATCCCTGGAAAATTTAGGATTCTTACAATGGAAAAATAAAGGGATTAATAAGATCAGTGACCTCTACAGGGACAATCTGTATCTTTCATTTAAAGAAATACAGGAAATATATGGACTACACTCTAAACATTACTTCAGATATCTACAAATAACTAACTACATTAAAACAACTGCACATGAATATAAAAAGAGAAAGACGGGAATTCTAGATGAATGCTTGAATAAACACCCAAACACGGAAAAATTAATATCATACATTTATAATATTTTATTAGAAAATGATATACCCAATACGGAAAAGTACAGACAACTATGGGAAAATGAAATAGGTGAAACAATCGAACCCGATATCTGGGAGGAAAGTTTACGATATATACATAATTGTTCATTAAATTCTAGACACTCTCTGATACAATTCAAAGTTTTACATAGATTGCATTTTTCAAAATCTAAATTACATAGAATGTTTTCTAATGTATCTCCTATATGTGACAAATGCCAATACCCAGAAGCTAATTTAACACATTCTTTTACAACTTGTATAAAAATTACGAATTTTTGGTTGAAAATATTTAAGGTAATCTCGAATGTTGTAAATAAGAATTTAGTTCCAGACTCAAAATTAATAATATTGGGAATTTTAGAAAGGGATCAATTACTCACGACAGCACAAAGAACTTTCATAGATTATAGTTTAATAATTGGTAAAAAATTAATTTTACAATTTTGGAAAGGCCCCATACCCCCTACAATCAAATTGTGGATTTCAGGAATGGCTGAGACTTTACACTTGGAAAGAATAAGACTTGCACTTTTAGGCAAGTTGGACCAATTTAATCTGATTTGGTCTCCATTCCTTGAATATCTTAAGGGACCAATATGACTCTGTTTGTGGACCTGATCGAGACCTGAACAAAGGATTGAACGAAGAATAATACATTATTGATCACGGATATATTATTATATAAATTCTGTTTGTAGAATATACCACTGTTATTTTATTTACTTTTCTCTTTTGGTTACTTTATAACTATTTTTATGTTAACCATTTTTCACACTTTCCTACTTTTCACTAAAAAAACTACAATAAAATGTTTAGAAGTATATATAAGAAAATATGGTAATTATTACCTATCTCTTTAACAAGAACGTTGTTCTTATATGTACTTATATTTGTACTTACACTTGTACTTATACTTCTAATAAAAAAATTATTCATAGAAAAATCTAATGGGCCTGATCAGATATATCCAAGCACAATATGGGAAGCTAGAGAGGAAATTGCAGGTGCCCTGGCTGAGATTTATGTCATCATTAAATACAGGTGAGGGGCTGGAAGACTGGAGGGTGGCAAATGTTGTGCCTCTGTAAGAAGGGCTGCAAGGAAAAGTCTCGGAACTATAGACCAGAGAGTCTAACATCTGTGATTGGAAAGCTACTGGAGAGAATTCTGAGGGATAAGGTATACATCCGTTTAGATGGACAAGGGCTGATTAGGGCTAGTTAGCACAGTTTTGTACAAGGGCGATCGTGTCTCACAAATCTGATTGTGTTTTTTGAAGATGTGACCAAAAAGGTTAATGAGGGCAGAACTGTAGACGCTGTATATATGGATTGCAACTGGGCCTTTGACAAGGTTCCGCATAATAGGCTGCTCTGGAAGGTTAGATCGCATGGAATCCAAGGAGAGATAGCCGACTTGGTAGAAAGTTGTATTCATGGAAGGAAGCATTGGGTGATGGTGGAAAGTTGTTTTTTCAGACTGGAGGCCTGGGACTAGTGGTCTGCCTCAGGGTTTGGTACTGGGCTCCTTGCTCTTTGTCATTTATATCAATGATTTGGATGAGAACATACAAGGCATGGTTAATAAGGTTGCAGATGACACTAAACGTTTGTGGTATTGTAGATAGTAAATATGGTTGTCAAAAATTGCAGCAGGATCTTGATCGGTTAGGTAGGTGGGCTGAGGAATAGGTGTTTAATATAGAGAAGTACAAGGTGTTACATTTTGGAAGTCTAACCAGGGCAGGACCTACACAGTGAATAGCAGGGCTTTGGGAGTATTGTGGAGCAGAGGGATCGAAGAGTGCAGGCACATAGTTCCTTGATAGTGGTGTCATAGGTAGATAGGGTGGTCAAGAAGACTCTCAGCACTTTGGCATTCATCAGTCAGAATATTGAGTATAGAGGTTGGGAAATCATGTTAGTTGTACGACATTGGTAAGGCCACAGTTAAAATATTGTGTTCAGTTTTAGTCACCTGTTATAGGAACGATGTTGTTAAGGTGGAAAGGGTTCAGAGAAGCTATACGAGGATGTTGCCAGGACCCGAGGGCCTGAGCAATAGGGAGAGGTTGAGTAGGCTCCTTTGCATAGAATCATAGAGTCATACAACAATGACCAACTTGACCAACTTGCCCATGCCAACCAAGATGCCCAAAACTCGACTAAACCTACCTGCTTACATTTGACCTATATCCTACTAAACATTTCCTCACCATGTACCTGCCCAAATGACTTTTAAATGTTGTGATAGTACCTACCTCAACTACCTCCTCTGGCAGCACATTCTTTATACAACTACCCTTTGATTGTAAATGTTGCCCCACAGGTTCCTATTAAATCTTTCCCCTCCTACTGTCCCCCAATCTAACCTTTTTTTTAAATCCCCAAAAAATTTTACATCAGATTTGGAATAGCTGCTTCACAAATTTGGTGAATCAATAATTTATTACCTTAAATTTAAGGCCATTAACTGAGGATTGAAGGGCACGATTTATTTGTATGGAGAGTTGAATGGATATGAAGAACCCAGTGCAAACTACAGTGGAAGCAGAATCTGTAGTACAGTAGCTAGTTAAAGAAAGTCAAGAAATGTTTAGAATGGTTGGAGAAAGGGCAGAGAATGAAGTTAAGTAGGCCATACTGTCAGAAAACCAACATAGAGGCCATAGGCCAAATTACTTTCGACTGTGCTGCAACGTTGAAATAAGGACCCTATTCTGATGAAGGGTCTTGATCCAAAACGTTGCCTATTTTATTTGCTCCATAGATGCTGCCTCACCTGCTGAGTTTCGCCAGCATTTTTTGTCTACCTTAGATTTTCCAGCATCTACAGTTCCTTCTTAAACTATTCTATGATTTGTTTGCTTTTCCTGTGTAAAATCAATGTCCTTGTCAATTTCGGCTATCGGTGTAGGAATATCTTGGTAATCAATTGGATTATAAATATAAATGCATTTTGGTAAATTTAAATCATGCCCTCTTTCAAAAGCCCAGGATACAGTCATTTATTTGATAATTACCGTATTACCCGCCATTGAAGACGCACCTGCGTCAAAGACACACGCCCATTTTGAGATGCTACATTTGGAAAAAAGGCTGGCGGAACATAGAATTTCTCACGCTCAAAAAAAAAATTAAAAATTAAAATAAAGAAAATGACAATTCAATTTGCCCAAGGCTTCCAGATCTCCTCCATTCTGAATGACTAAATGGGTGGAGGGTGACTGTAGGTGGAGAGATGGTGGGAAAAACGGGAGCGCTAAGGAACTTGGAAATTCAAACATAAGGATCAGTAGGGCCAAAACGGGAGCGGATGCCAGGACGGATGCATCCCTGGGTCGGCAGAAGGGGCTGAGGTGGCGGCTGGTTCCACTGTCCGGTCCCGGCGGCCGCTCGCAGCCACCCGAGCTACTTCCCTCAGCGGTCAGAATTTAAGGATTTGCAGGAAGGGGCTAACATAAGCGAGGCCGGCGAGCAGCAGGAGAGAGGTGTTCAGACGGAGAGCACTGCCTGAGGTGAGCAGGCCGGCAGAAGGCGCTGAGGTGGCGGCCAGTTCCGTTGTCTGATCCCGGCGGCCACTTGCAGCCACCTGAGCTACTTCCCTCCCCGGCCACAATGAGGTGGCTCTGCACCTGGAGCACTGCGGCTACGGTGAGTGAGTGAGTTTCTGGCATGATCCCCGACCCCCTCTTTCTCAACGCTCCTGCCCTCCCCGCAACTTTACCCCTGGCGGTCCAGCCGTGCTGACCCCGGCCAGAGTCCCCACACACTGTGAAAGGAACTTCTCCCCCCCCCCCCCCCCCCCCCAGCGGCGCTGTCCTTTTACAGCCACTTCCCACTTTACAGCCGCTTCCCATCAGCTGGCAGCAATGAGGGATAGACTTGGCTATCCCTCAGTACAGCAACATCGTTCTTGATGTTGCTGTACTGAGGGATAGTCAAGTCCATCTTTCTTGGCTAACAACCTAACCTTCGGCCTCCAATTTTCTTGGCTAACACCCTAACCTTCGGCCAGCAGGTACATTTTTGTGCCCTATATTTGGGTAAAATATAGCGTCTTCATTGCCGGCAAATACGGTAGCTTCCTTCCAGTCCCCCTCAGGGGATAAGAGCAAGCAGTTTGGAGCAATGTTGGTCTCAACTGACATCATTGTTTATAAACCCATAATATTTTAGTTATTTTGTAAAATTTAGCTCCTGTGCACAAAACGAAGTCCTCAGGTTGATGAGGAATGAAAATCAGTCCCTTGCAAAGGGTGACATTGAAACAGGAGATGTGGAGTCAGTATGGATAGAACTAAGGAATTTGTAAGGGTAAAAAGACCCTAATGGGACTAATCTACAGGCCCCCAAACAGTAGTCTGGACAGTAGTTGAATCAGGAGTTAAATTGGCATGTAGCAAAAGTAATGCTGTGGTTGTTATGGGAGATTTCAACATGCAGGTAGACTGGGAAAATCAGGTTGGTATTGGACCCCAGGAAAGGGACTTTGTAGAGTGCCTTTGTGATGGATTCTTAGAACAGCTTGTATTGGAGCCTACCAGGAAGAAGGCAATTCTGGATTTTGTGTTATGTAATGAACTGGATTTGATAAAGAACCTCGAGGTTAATGAGCCATAGCCAGGCCATGAACATGGTCAGGTTTAATCTACAATTGGAGAGGGAGAAAGGTAGATCGGAAGTGTCAGTGTTGCAGTTGAATAAAGGGGACTGTGGTGCCATGAGGGAGGAGCTGGCCAAAGTTGACTGGAAAGATACACTAGCAGGGATGACAGTGGAACAAAAATGGCAGGTATTTTTAGGAATAATACAGAAGGTGCAGGATCATTTGATTCCTAGGAGGAAGAAAGATTCCAAGGGGAGAAAGGGACGACCATGGCTGACAAGCGATTCATCAGGGACAGCATAAAAATTAAAGCAAAGAAGTACAACGTAGCAAAGGTGAGCGGGAAGCAGATGAGTTGAACAGGTACTTTGGATCTGTCTTCACTAAGGAGGACACAAACAATCTTCCTGATATAGTAGTGGCCAGAGGATCTAGGGTGATGGATGAAATCCTACATTAGGCAGGAAATGGTGTTGGATAGACTGATGGGACTGGAGGCTGATAAATCCCCAGGGCCTGATGGTCTGCATCCCAGGGTACTTAAGGAAGTGCCTCTAGAAATCGTGGAAGCATTGGTGATAATTTTCCAATGTTCTATAGACTGAGGATCAGTTCTTGTGGATTGGAGGGTAGCTAATGTTATCCCACTTTTTAAGAAAGGTGGGAGAGAGAAAACAGGGAATTATGGACCAGTTAGCCTGACATCGGTGGTGGGGAAGATGCTGGCGTCAATTATAAAAGATGAGATAGCCGAACATTTGGATAGTAGTAACAGGATCGGTCTGAGTCAGCATGGATTTACGAAGGGGAAATCATGCTTGACTAATCTTCTGGAATTTTTTGAAGATGTAACTTGGAAAATGGACAAGGGAGAGCCAGTGGATGTAGTGTACCTGGACTTTCAGAGAGCATTTGATAAGGTCCCACATAGGGGATTAGTGGGCAAAATTAGGGCACATGGTATTGGGGGTAGTGTGCTGACATGGATGGAGAAGTGGTTGGCAGACAGGAAACAAAGAGTAGGGATTAACGGGTCCCTTTCAGAATGGCAGCCAGTGACTAGTGGGGTACTGCAAGGTTCGGTGCTGGGACCGCAGCTATTTACAATATACATCAATGATTTGGATGAAGGGATTCAAAGTAACATTAGCAAATTTGCAGATGACACAAAGCTAGGTGGCAATGTGAACTGTGAGGAGGATGCTATGAAAATGCAGGGTGACTTGGACAGGTTGGGGGAGTGGGCAGATGCATGGCAGATGAAGTTTAATGTGGATAAATGTGAGGTTATCCACTTTGGTAGCAAAAACAGGAAGGCAGATTACTATCTAAATTGTGTCAAGTTGGGAAAAGGGGAAGTATAACGGGATCTGGGGGTCCTTGTACATCAGTTTATGAAAGTAAGCATGCAGATTCAGCAGGCAGTGAGGAAAAAGAATGGCATTTTGGCCTTTATAAAAGAGGAATCGAATATAGGAGCAAAGAGGTCCTTCTGCAGTTGCACAGAGTCCCAGTGAGACCACACCTGGAGTTTTGTGTGCAGTTTTGGTCCCCTAATTTGAGGAAGGACGTTCTTGCTATTGAGGGAGTGCAGCGTAGGTTTACAAGGTTAATTCCTGGGATGGCGGGACTGTCATATGCTGAGAGAATGGAGCAGCTGGGCTTGTACACTCTGGAGTTTAGAAGGATGAGAGGGGATCTCATTGAAACATATAAGATTGTTAAGGGTTTGGGCACGCTATAGGCAGGAAACATGTTCCCCATGTTGGGGGAGTCCAGAACCAGGAGCCATAGTTTAAGAATAAGGAGTAAGCCATTTAGAACGGAGACGAGGAAACACTTTTTCCTCACAGAGAGTGGTGAGTCTGTGGACTTCTCTGCCTCCGAGGGTGGCAGAGGCAGGTTCTCCGGATGCTTTCAAGAGAGAGCTAGATAGGGCTTTTAAAAATAGCGGAATCAGGGGATATTGGGAGAAGGCAGGAACGGGGTACTGATTGGGGATGATCAGCCATGATCACATTGAATGGTGGTGCTGGCTCTAAGGGCCAAATGGCCTACTCCTGCACCTATTGTCTGTTGTCTATTGTCATTCTAAATTCTGAAGGATGCAGAGATCTTATAAGTTATGAAAGGATTTGTTCAAGTAGATTTGGAGATATTTTCACATTGGTGGGAGACTAAAATGTGGGGACAGTGAATATCCAAAATAAACATTAATTAGAAAACACTTTATCCAGATTCTGGTCAAACGTGGAACTGGATGTCTCAGGAAGAAATAAGGAGTTGAGGAACTTTTCATCAAAAATAAACACATGATGGGGAAAGGAACTGAAAGTTACTGAACTGAAGGATAGAGAGCATCCTCTGCCAGAAAGACAAAGGTATTTTGAAGCCCCAGTTCTCCTCTTTCACATAGGCATTATTCTAGCCATAACAAAAACCTCTGTAAAAAATAATTCCAGTAGTCTGGCTTGAATGATCTGATGCCTGTTGTATCTCCCCTTGTCAGACCTGCCCAATGTTAAAGTGGGAATATGTATAATTAGAATATAATTAGAATATATGATGTCTTCTGCTAGCAGCCTGCCATCCCCAAAAAGAGAGGAAGCAATACCAAAATAATCACCTCATCAAATATTTCATCACATCCATTCTGTATCTTCATGAGTCTTTTTACAAGAAGAGATCAGAAGTCCTTGACTGAGATCCAACCATTTATCTGCTTCTATCCCTTTCACCCTGTTATTTTGTTTAACCATGAGTCACTGGAAGCAACAATTGAACCAGTCATGCTCTATTTTGTGAGCTGTCTCTTATTCATTAAACCTTGATAATTCCTTGAAATTTGATTGTTATCAAGGATGCCTCAGGCCTTACCATTCATGTACTAGGATTGTATCCTGTGTTCCATGCACACAGTTTATGCAACAGATGGGGAGATTTTTAGAGTTATATAAAAAAGGTAGAGAAAACATTCACCAGGTTTGTTAAGTTGTAGCGCTGGGTCTCAGACATTGTTTCAATCTAGTAAATGGTAAAAAAAACAATTAGATGCCAGGAAGAATTTATTCAATCATTGTGTAGCAATGTTACAAAATTTTGAGATTTAAAAAATCAAGTCTGCAATTTATCCCATCAGATAAAGCATAAAAAGAAGTTTAATTTGACACCTAATTTACTTTCATATCTTCAGTATTAAGAAAGTTATGGCCATTTTCATACTCGGAAATGAGCATCTTGCTTCCCATTGCCTTTCAATTGACTTGACTCAAAAGCTGTGATCTGGAAAAGTTAAATGTCCATAACATTCTTAAAAATTAAGAAAACTCAATGAAATGTTCAGTTATTATAGATTGAAGCATTCTGAAACAAATATGAAACAATATTACGTGGATGACCTGAAATTAAAGCATATAATTAGTTAGTTATCTAATTGTAGCTAATTACAAAATTCAATGAGTAGATCTAAACATCTATCCATTTCTTAAGAAAAGATAAACTTTTTTAAAATTGCTCAAGTGTCCAAATAACATTCACACAATAATCCACAATATAACATAATTTTTAAATCTAATTTTCATGAATTTCTGGGCCAAATGGAAGGAATTTAGTGTTTTATGCTGTAAATTAATGGCCATTTAAATCAACTAGCGAGTGGGTTTTAGCGGAATGCGGTGGATTAGAACGTTGCGGTTAGCAGTGAAGTCGGGGGGAAAAATACTGGGGGTTCATACATTTTTTGGGGACCCCATTTCGCAACATAAAAATATTATTAATGCCTCCCGAAAAACCAACTTTTAATATAAAAATAAACTATTTACCTTTTTTTCTTCCCTACGCAAAATGCTTCCGGTTGTCTGCGGTCACGGCTTTTGAAGGTGATTTTTAAATTACTCTAGTTAATAAATAATCTAGAGTAATTTAAAAATACCACCATTGATCAAATGTCGGAGCGATTTTTCTTCAGCAGAAATCGCCCGACATTCATCGATTTGTCCTGCCTGTGGAAAAACGGCACTTTGAGCCCGCCCCCCTCTACAAGGCGCGAAAGTCGCGCACACGGGGAGCGGCAGAACTGCAGCGCCGGTAAAGGTAAGTTTTGTAACATACCTACATTGTGCTGTTAATTACTGGACTAGCAGTCTGAGCAATGTGGCAGAAGCAACACTTATAGAATCATTAAAGAGCCAAATGTTCTGATTTGAAAATTGTACAATTCTATGCAAGACTAAGTTCAATAGATATGTCTTAGTTTTAGGTTCAGAGATACAGTGTGGAAACTGACCCTTCGGCCCACTGTCCATGCCGACCATTTATCATCCATTCACATTAGTTCTATATGATCCCACTTTCTCATCCATTCCCTACATACTGGAGGCAGTTTTTACAGAGACCAATTAAGCTACAAATGTCTTTGGGATGTGGGAGGAAACTAAAGCAACAGGAGGAAACCCACCCAGTCACATGGAGAACATACAATCTCACACAGACACAGTGCCCAAGGTCAGGATCGAACCTGGGTCTCTGGCATTGTGAGGGTGCAGCTCTATCAGCTGTGCCACTGTGCCTCACTGATTGAAATAGTTTCTATACTTATGTTAACTTAGTTTCACTGTTTTATATTTTCTATATTTTGATGGGAGCATAAACACCATTCAATTCGATCAAGGGCTGAGATTATCTGTGTACTTTGTAACTAAATTATTTTTTTATTGTCACAAGAGGTCAGATAACTTGTAGAGCAGTGCTTTCTATAAGGAGAGATTAAGGATAAGATTTTATGAAGATCACATATTAAAGGTTTGCACCAGAGGTTGCAGTCAGAAAAAAACATGTGACCTTAGAAAACTTATCATGCCAATGGTCACACAACCCTCCAGAAACAAACTTTTTCATCACAAAGACAGACACAAAAAACTGGAGTAACCCAGCGGGTCAGGCAGCATCTCTTCGGGTAGAGACCCTTCTTCAGACTCTATTCATCACATTGGTTTTCACACTGTCTTGGGTTCACATGCACCTTTTATATGGATGGGTTTTTGTGCATTAGGTATATTTAGTTCTCAACATATGGCCATCTCAACAATACATAGCTAAAAAGAATAATAGTCACAAATCAAACAAGAGGAAAAGCTGCTTTGCAGCAATGGAATACTCTTATAGTCCTAACAATTCCAAAACTCTAAAAGGGAGCTGTCATCATAAATGTTATTTATTTCTTGTCATGACGGCAACATATAAAAATCTAACATTTTAAGATACATTATTGTGATAACTGTACTTATCTTCAACATGATTAACATATGACACGTTTTCTGCCTACTTAATAAAGAGATTTGTCATTTTGTCATTTAAACTTGGGATTGCGCGATACTGATATTTTTAATGTTTTAGTCCAGAAGTAGAGACTGACTATTGGTACTATTTGTTGGAGGTGCCTATTAACTGAAAGATATATTAATCCTTTGTGGCCAAAAATGTGAAAAACTGCATCGAGAAACATCTTTGGAGAAATATGGAAGCAGATAAATCAAAAGAAGGTGACAGTTTCGTCATATAGTTCTTGGTATTTTTTCATTCTGAAGTCTTCAGATCAGATTGAAGAAGGGGGCTGATCTGAAAAGTCATCCATCTAGTCCCTCCACAGATGCTGCCTGACCTGCTGAGTTCCTCCAGCAGTTTGTTTGTTGCTCATGATTCCAGAGTTTGCAGTTTCTTGTCGCTTCATTTTTTTTAAACTTTGGCTGAGAAATTCTAAGCCCAAGCCTGTACGAAAATAATGTTAATGCAACATTAACCTATTTTGCAGGTTTCTGGGTGGTTTAATGCTGTTCAATAAAAGGCTATGCATTTTCAGTGCAAGAATATAGTGTATGCTTTTTCGGCCACTCATAATTCATCATTAGTGGGGCGGTGCTGAAAATTTGTTTGTGTGGAGATTGTCAACCACACTGGTCTAGATCATGACGAGCACTATTCCATCAGAGAAGAACTTGCTGCTAATAATGCTGTGGACATAGACTGAACATTATTTCAAGGGTCAGACATACTGTATCTCGCTTGCATTCACAAGCAAAGTGTAACATATTCCACCATCATTGTTACCACTCACACATTTACTGTTAGTTAAATGCTATTGCCATATTCTGATGAATGACATATACTCTCATAATCTATTTATAAATTGATATTTATTGGCAACATTAAAATCTTATCCTTTTTGTGTAATGCCAAACCACCGAAGAGAACATGTTTTGTTTTCTCAGATGGTATTTGTTAAGATTTATTGTGACAAGTAATGCACTTAAAAAACAGAAAATGCACAAATTGAGAAGCAACCTGCTAAAAGACATTTGATTAAGGTCAGTATTTAATTACAGTGCTGTAATTTCATTCAGGAAACAGCGAAAGCTTAGAAAAATATTGGATGTACATGACATTCAAACAATAGTATGCTTAATTTGAAACACAACATCCTTTCTCTTGACCTCTAAAAGCTTTGTTGCAAAACATTTGATCAGGACAGTATATGACTTAGACGGAAACCTGCAGTTTGTAGTGTTTCTATGGTTATGCTGCCTGAGTTGCCGCAGGTCTCAAATACATTTTCGGGATAACCTTGATGAATAATTGTATTGCATTTTGTACACATTGCAGCCAAATGTGTGTTGGAATGAGTGAGTATTTAGGATGGTACATGATATGTCAGTCAAACAGGCTGTGTTCCAGCATGCATAGAAGTGCATTTCTAGATTGGTATTGGAGCCACAATCATCCAGGCAAGTGGAGAGTATTTCATCGTACTCTGTATTTTAAATGGTGTATTGTGTTTAGTGATTCAGGAGGTAATTCACTTGTCAGGGCATACAGTTTCTAATCTATCTGAGGAGCTCAGTGTTTATGTGTCTGGTCCAGAAAAGATTCTGGCTGCTGGTGACACCCATGTGAGATTTTTTACATAAAGTATAGAACTTATATACAGTATCTTGCAGACTCTATAATCAAGAGTCAAGTGTGTTTTATTGTTATATATGTATGTATGTTTATAAACAAACAATAATAGTGCAAGGACAAAAACAAAGTCCCCAATTTTATGTCGTTCAGAACTCATTAGGAGGTTGTAGTATTGACTATCTTGATGGTTGTAGGGAAGGAGCTGCTTCTGAAACTGGACGTTACAGTTTTCAGGCTCGTGTCCCTTCTTCCCGATGGCAGGAGTGAAATGAGAGTGTGGCCAGGGTGGTGTGGGTATCTGATGATGCTGGCTGCCTTTTTGAGGCAGCAACTCCTGTAGATCCCATCGGTGGTGGGGAGGTAATCTGTGACCTCGTTAATCAAGAAGGACAAAGGCAACAGGCACATGGGCATCCTAGCACCTATGCATCCCACCAGGTTTTCACGCATTGTCAAATGGAAATGTATCACTGTTCATTTACCTTTACTGTATCTGAATCCTGGAACTCCCTAACCACCAGTACCATCACCAAGACGATTGCAATGATTCGAAAATATGGCTCACCATCACTTTTGCAAGGCCAATTAGGGATGAGAAATAAATTCTGGTTTTGATAGTTACACTCATGTATAAACGTGAATAATAAATAGATAATGACCAATCAAAGTAAACAATACTCCCCACCCTCACAACTCAATTCTTTCCTCATCCAGATTAATTGCATATCCTCCTTTTCTCATTCCTGTCCCTGGTGAGCAATGAATATATCTCACAGCAGCTGAACCGTTCCTTTATCAATAAGGTGCCTGAAAACTCCTAATGAATGATAACACTTTAAAACAATGTATCTTCGACAATGAAGATGCCGCTTGGCCAAAATTGTGCCTATTTGAGTTTCCACGTCTCCATGCATAGTTGGAAGATGAAGTGGGTGCGGAGGGAGTGATATTTAGACGTGGGAAAGTCTACAGCACATCGTCAGTGAATGTCTGACACCATCTCAGCTGGCTACTGCTGTCCTCAAAATGTGCAACACGCAGCTGTCATCGTGAACAAATGAGCATGCAAATTGTTCATAATTCTACCAGAGCGTAAACCAATATCAGATTTTACTCCAAAGTTTTGATTCTATGCTTCATGTACCATGAAGTCTGACAGTTCCTTCATATATGCACAGACTTTGGTAATAGCAATTTATCAGTTTGATGCACTCTATTTCTGTATTTATTTTCTTCTGTGTGCCATACCATCTTTTGTGTTTCCTTGGTAAGAAAGGCTAATATGTTGCCACCAGTCCTATCTACTTGGTATGTTGAATTATGAGCAATCTAAAAATCATTCAACGCCAACCATTTGTAAACCCTTCATTTTACACAAAAGGTTGATTTTGAAACGCATCATCACGAATTGTAACAAGTGGCAGATATAATATTGATTGGTAGCATTTTAAGACTTGCATCATATGATCACCAGTCTTCTAAGTTGTATTCTTGTTCATAGTGCAACTTGGATAGAGTGAATGTGGAGAGAATGTTTCCACTAGTGGGAGAGTCTAGGACCAGAGGCCAAAGCCTCAGAATAAATGGACTTACCTGTAGAAAGGAGATGAGAAATAAATTCTGTAGTCAGAGGGTGGTGAATCTGTGGAATTCATTGCCACAGACGGCTGCGGAGGCCAACTCAATAGATATTTTTAAGACAGAGATTGACAGATTTGATTCGTAAAGGTGTCGGGGTTATGGGGAGAAGGCAGGAGAATGGGGTTGAGAAGGAAAGATAGCTCAGCCATGATCGAATGGTGAAGCAGGCTTGATGGGCCGAATGGCCTAATTTTGCTCCTAGCACATAAACTTATGAATTTGTGAGAATGTCTTTGTGGAAAACCATAATTAGGAGAATGTTGCTCTTTGCTTTTAATATATTTAATTGGGTTGCTTATTTTATTGAATTAGGTTGGTTGCTGATGGTTTGAATCATTATTTTCCAGTGTCTCAGAGAGATACTGAGGACCTAATAAATCTTCCTCCCACATAGGTTTCAGTTCAAGGTCCGAACAGACAAATTTTATATGTTATATTGTTTATGAATTTATTAATAGCATAAAGAGAAAATCATTAATAGTAACTGCTTAAAATATATAAATGAATATAAATGCCTTAGGCAGCTGGATTTGTTTACTTCTTTAAGCATTTTGAAACTTGATTGAAAACATTTGTTTGAAAGCAACAGGGGTTGGATCCTTAGGAGGTTAACAAGGAACAGTTTATGGGCACTGGACCTTTTTATAGAATAAGATGGCATAAGAAACTCAAAGAATTTGACCCCCTATTGCATTTTATAAGATCAGATAATTTGATTCTGCATTTCCTATTGGTTCCTTCCTTTTATGTTGAAAAAGAACCATGGCGCCAAGCTGCACCAGGAATTTTGTTTTGTGAATGTTGACTGTTAATAAATGAATAAAACAAACCAGGAAACTCCCAGAGTAAAACTGGACCTCAACCAGGGCAGCAGTAAGTCACAATGGTCGTTGTCATTTCCCCTGCTTGAGCCCAATTCTTAACCACTGTAATGTCCAAATATCCTGGGCGGCACGGTGGCGCAGTGCCAGAGTTGCTGTCTTGCAGCGCCAGAGACCCAGGTTCAATCCTGAACAATGGTGCTGTTGTACGGAATTTGTACATTCTCCCCGTGACCTGCGTGGGTTTTCTCCAGGTGCTCGGGTTTCCTCCCACACTCGAATGACATACAGGTTTGTAGGGTAATTGGCTTGGTAAAATTGTTAATTGTCCCTAGTGTGTGTAAGATAGCATTAGTGTGCGGGGATTGATGGTTGGCGCGTACTCGGTTAGCTGAAGGGCCTGTTTCCGTGCTGTATCTCTAAACCAAAACCAACTTCACATGTGGACCAATGTGCTAGGGCCTCTAACTGCTACTGTAAATACTATTTCTTGCACTCTGATTTTAATCTATCCTTTTCAATGAAAACAAAGTGGCCAAAATATTGTTGGTATTGATTGGTTATTGTCACATGTACTCAGATAACATGAAAAGCTTTTTTTTACATGCTATCCAATCAAATTAGGTAATACTGTACATGAATTCAATCAAGTCATACACAAGTATCAGTCTGAAGATGGGGCTCGACCCAAAACATCACCCATTCCTTCTCTCCAGAGATGCTGCCTGTCCTGCTGAGTTACTCCAGCATTTTGTGTCTACCAAGCCATACACAAGTAGAACAGGTAGAGCAAAAATAAAAATACCAGAGGGCGGAATATAGTTTCTCAGCATTGTGGCTTAACGATTCCAGAGAAAAAGTCCAACATCCACAAAGAGGTAGGTTGGAAAATCGGAAGTATATGCTAGCTTATGGAAGGACAGTTCAGAAATCTGATAACAGAAAGAAAGAAGTCTAGACATATGTGCTGTCAAGCTTTAGTGTCTTTTGCCTATTCCATTCAATTGGTATCTGCTGCTGATCCTTATGATGGTGAAAGTGATGAACAGCACCAGCAGGGGCAGCTAGGGTAGATAGCCAAAACCCTTAACATTGTGGGTCAAAGGGACCCAAAATCAAAATCTTGTCATTGTATGTTTCACACGTGACAATAAACTACACTGACAATAAACTAAACTGAAACGGACTGCTCCTGTGCTGTACTGTTCTATTATTCTACATGCTATGTTCTGTTTTCTCAATACAGTATGAAAATGAATTACTGCTTCATGATCAAAGCTGTAAAGATATGGTAAATCAAAGGGTGGAGATAACACTTGGGAGAACAGTATAAATAAGAACGATGTTGGACTGTTTCAGGAAGGGCTGAAGAATATATTTCTAATAAATCAGTAGATAAGGCTAGTTACAAAAATAATCAAGGGACAAAACTGAATACTCTATAATATGAATGAGCACAGCAATCGAAAGAAAGATGGACTGAAAGCACAATTAGATATACATGTGATCTGATAGCTAAGATATAGCTAGAGCTTGATTTGGATCGATATCTAAATGTTGGAAGGTAAATTACATTTCGGAAGCCAAGAAGCTATGGACAGGTGATTGAGTGGCTCTGATAATTAATGACAGTCTCAGTGAGCAAACCAAAATGTAGAAACAGGTTGGATGAAGGTAAGAAATATTAAAGACAATAAGTTATGTTTTGGGAGTGGTGTTCTATGCTCCCTTAAAGTACCCACAAAAGAGGACCAAAAATGAAGGAAGAAAATAATGGTAATTTTTCAGATCATGGTGGATTTTAATCTACATATTGAGTGGAGAAATCTAATGGGCAAAGGTAACATAGGTGAAGAGTTTGCAGGGTATTTTGGGGATGGTTTCTTGAAACAGCACATTCTGGAGTCGACCAGAGAGTAGGTTTACTGGACATGGGATTCTGAAATGAGAGAGGGTTAGTTGATGTCCTCATTATTAAGCTACTACTCAATTACGGCAATCATAACATGATTACATTTTACATTCAGTTTCTGGGAAAGAAGCTTGGGTCAAGATTGGTATAATCAAACTTAAATAGCAGCAGCTATAAAGGTATGAAAGCAGATTCCACTGGAAAATTAGGCTACGGGATCAGTCAGTTGAGATACAAAAATGGATGAATTCCAATGGAAAGAAAATTTCCAAAGGTTAACTAAAAGTTAAATATAGTGTCAGAATTCATGAAAAAAAACATAATTATGCAAAGATTGCTGGTAGATCGGAGGATTGGACAGAATCTTTAAATAACATAAAAGTTTATAAGAAAGGAAAAAATAGAGTCTGGAATAAAGCTGTCCGGAAACATAAAAACAGATTATGAAGTGTTTCAAGAAATAACTAAAATGGAGTTAGCAAAGTGAGCATGGATTCCATTGAAAGTGAGCCTGAAGAATTAATAATGGAGAATAAGGGGATAACATATGAATAAAACATGTACTTTGCACCAGTCTTCACAACAGAGGATACAGAAGGACACATCTCAAAAGTAGCTGCAAATCAGGAATTGGAAGGAATGAAGGAAAATTGCAATCACTTGGGAAGGTGGTGCTGAGCAAATTTGTGGAACTGTGGCCTGCCTAATAACTTGTGGTGAACTTTATCCCAGGGGTCTTCAGAGAGGTAGCCAACAAATAACTAAAGAGTAGTTTTAATTTTCCAAAATTCCCTAGATCTTTTCAAAAACTATTTCAAATGGAGACGTAAATTATTTTTTAGAAAGGATTTTTTAATGCTAGAAAATGAGATTACATTTTCACCAGATAATCTGTCCCTACTGAGCTGTATGCAAAAGAAAAGGAGCTATTGATCCAGAGTGTGTGCTGATTAGTTTCCTAATTATTACAGGATAATTGGACCTTAAAATTACTGTAGTTCAACAGGATAATTTATTAGACTGTACTCATTGCACCTGGTGTGCATCCTTATTATAGGTAAGCATGAGTTGCCAAATCTACCCTTCTAATATTACACATAATAAGTTAATGATCATGAGTCCCCAGTGGACAGCATAGTCTGTTGGCAGCAGAACTTGGACATGGATTGTGGACTGTTTTTCAACTGGTGCCTAGACGTTCATTTTGGGTTATTAATGGGGTGAGGCCTCCTGGCTTAAATTCCTCAGCGGCCCTCTCTTGCACAGCATCACATCTTGCAAGCCTATTCATGAGAAGTGTTAACCTCAGATGAAAACAGTGGGCAAATAATGATTGATTACATGAAAGGTCGACATGCATATTCTATGTAGTAATCCTTCAATATTGGAATAGATCCTTTGGCCCCAGTGCTGAGAAAAAGGGACTCTTGCTGCTGTGGTAATGCCTTAAACTACTCTCAAGATGTGGGCAAAATCAGCCTACTTATTTGATCCCCCATCTTTTAGCCCAAGATGTACATAGGTTAGTGGACTGAACATGGGGCAAGAATAACCTTTAAAGGACTGCTCACCTCCGCAACATTTTTGCAAGTGTGTTGATGCATTGTCATCATTGAAGAGTTGTTGGTTGAAAGTGAAAGATGAACAGTGGGAAAAGTGGGAAATGGCTGACTATGAAAGAAAAGGATCTTTCAGTCTATTAGGTTAAAATGTGTGAGTGGTGTTCTCAATAAACTACCTCTTAGAATCAAAAACTGGAATAATGCTCAGACATCTGCTGCATTATGCATTGGCCGGTTGATATGGTTTGAGTGTGAAAGAGCATTGTACATACATAGTAACTTGCAGTCATTTTCCTGAATAGCAGTACATGACTTGGACAGTGGCCAGGCTGCAGGTTTATGCTTTCATTAATTGGGGGCTAAAGCCTAACAAGTACAATATGTTTTTCCCTGCTAGACAGCATGTCAGTCTGTAGTCTCTTTCCCCTAAGTTTGATTCACTGGTGTTCAGATAACTTAATGCAGAAGGCTTCAGTCCATTGTGTAATTTTCAGTGCTTACTGACAAATTTAAAATAAGTTTAGTTTAATATTACGTGTACCAAAGTACAGTGAAAAGCTTTTGTTGGTTGCTAACCAGTCAGCGGAAAGACAATACATGATTGTTAGTCATTACAATAATAATTCTGTAGCTAAGAAATTAATTCTGCCCTGAAGGCAAAAGAAAAAATAAAGAAAAAGTAAAGACAAGAACTTCAGAACAGTCTGCAGATTTGTGTCCTTTTATGTTAGCCAGAAGCAAGAACATAAATGAGGACATTTTAAATAAACTGAGTACTGCATGTGCAATCGAATGAAGCACAGAGTCAATAATATTTTTTTCTGTTATGGAAGGAGTGGTGGTGCCTTGTGCTATTAATGGCATGGCATGCCTTTTGTTTGTGTCAGGATAATGGAAAGTGTTCCTGCAGTAAAGTAGAAATAATGATTGGAATGTTAATAACAATTCCTGAATTAAACCAGAAGTAACAGTGAATATTGAGGCAAATATCATGTGTGGATTTCAAGGGCACTGAGAAAAATGCAGGTCAAGAGTAATAAATAGAAGGTATTCTAATGGTGTGAGGTGATGAGGGTTGGAATGAGAAGTTTCCTCATGCATGAAATGCACCATATTCACATGTATGTATTTACAAAGGCCAATGGAATGTTGGCATGCATTGCAAGGAGATGGAATATAAATGTAAAGACTTGTTATAGCTGCACAGGGTTTGTTGAGACCACACCTAATGTACTGTGTACAGTTTTGTTTCCTTTTTAAGAAGGTACACACTTGCTTTGGAAACAGTTCAGAAAAGGTTCACTCATGGTAATTCCAGATAAATGGAATTGTCTCGCAAAGAATATTTGAACGTGTCTAGTCATTGGAATTGAGTGGTGTTCTTATAGAAAAATATAGAACTCTGAAAGGCTTGACAATACAGTTGGAGAGACATTCAGCATGGAAATGGGTTCTTCAGCCCACTGAGTCCATGCCAAACGTCATTGTAAATGCTGAGGGAATGTTTGCTCTTGTGGGGCAATCTGGAAACAGAGTGTAGTTTCAGAAAAAGAGTCCTGCTAAGAAATTAGGAATATTTCTTCCCACAAATGGTCACAAATTTTGGGAGCTGTGTATGCTAAAACATCAAACAAAGGTTAGGAGAGATATTTTTAGACTATGTGAAAGTCCAGGGATATGATATGAGAGTCAGGCAGGAAAATCGCATTGAGGCTAAGATCAGGTTAGCCTTGTTCTTATTAAAAGATGGATAAGACGGTGGCCCAATGGCCTATACCTGCACCGTTTTCATATGTTCAAGCAATGAACACAGCAGTTTGGCTATTAGCCTGCCTAGGTGTCACACACACTCTCTGCAAAATATAACAATCCATTTCATCATGAAATGAACTGATAATTCAAATTATGCATTTTTTGCATCTCCTTCTTAATAATATGCAAAGGACATCCATTCTCCATAGAAGACCAAGGATAGACAGCAAGGCTAATAGCATGGATATGAAAAAGGAAATGTTAATGTGAAGAAGCACAGACCTGCAAAGTTAATTTTTTTTCTATTTCCACATATACTGCCCTGACCTACGGAGTGCTGCCAGCAATTTCGGTTTTTCTTTCACATTTCCAACATCTGCAGTTTTCTTTGGACTTCCTGGTAGCATGAAAAACCTGTGTATCATCATGTTTTCAGATACAAACTTGCCTTGACAAGTGCAGTTCCCATACACAGTTTCATTATTGAGATTGAGCAGAGATGGGGTAATTTATCAACACCAGCTTGAGAAGCAGTGCCCTACTATGACTAACACCTTGCAAACAACTGAAATTGACTTTGGAAGGGGCAGGGTAGAAGGTTAGCTGCTAATCAGCCAACCAAATATTGCTGGGAAGGAACTGCAGATGCTGGTTTAAGCCGAAGATAGACACAAACTGCTGGAGTAATTCTGTGTGACAGGCAGCATCTGTGGAGAGGAGGAATGGGTGACTGAAGCAGAGTCTCGATCCAAAACATTACCCATTCCTTCTCTGCTGAGATGCTACCTGTCCAGCTGAGTTACTCCAGCATTTTATGTCTATCTTCAACTAGAAATAGCTCACAGTATAGAGTACAAAATCATTGGGTAATGCCATTTTTTTTAAAAAGCTAAAAACATGTAACTTTTAAAACCATGTAATGAATAATTGCAATGATGGATTTTATAGTAGGTTTCCATATTTCGTGTTATATGTTGTCCAGAGCAATACTGAATTTTTCATCAACTAATTTTCAGTATTCACTAATACTTATGTTTACAAGGCCAGACAACATTGCACCCACCTGAAGCCTATCAACTAAAGGGCCTGTCCCACTGTATGAGCTAATTCAAGTTCTCCCGAGTTTCCCCTGATTCGAACTCGGAGAATTATGGTAATAGCCGCTCGTAGGTACTCGGGGCTCTGGAGGACATTTTTCAACATGTTGAAAAGTCTTCACGAGCTTATCGCGTTTCTCGACTACCTGCTGTTAGCGTTACAAGCCGCTAAGAGACGTCCCGAGCTCTGACATACCCGCTACGTACATTCTATGTGCTTACCACGAGTTTGATTTTTTTTAAAACTCGGGAGAGCTCTTGAATTACCTCGTACAGTGGGACAGGCCCTTTATACACTTGGTATCTGCATCCCATGGCCCTGTTTAAATGAATCCCAGACTCAAAATGTTTTCAGTATATCATTCCTAGTGGCCTATGGGTCACCAACCCAAAGTTCAAACAAACATTTTTAAAGACGAAATATTTGAATTTCAGGGATAAAATATTTGAATGTTGGCATCTTCTTTGCTAAAAAAAGACTCTATGATATAATTACATATGATTTTATCATACGTAGTTCTGCAACTTATGTTGAAGCATGACGCTAGTGTCATGCAATAAAATGATGATATTTCTCAACAGAATTCATCCAGCAATGATCTGCATCACAGCTTGGTCTTGGGAGGGTGATAATGATCCAGCCAGGGTAACGGCTGGTGTGTGAACAGTTGGGGTTTTGTGGGCCTGCAGTCAGCTGCAAAATCTACAGGAGCAATTATTTTAGTTTAGTTTACAGATACAGCTCGAAAACAGACTCTTCGGCCCACCGAGTCTGTGCTGACCAGTGACCCCCGCACACTAGCACTATCCTATACACTAGGGACAATTTACAATTCTTACCCAAGCCGATTAACCTACAAACCTGTACATCTTTGTCTATTGTTGGAGGAAACCAGAGCTCCCAGAGAAAACCCACACAGTCACAGGATGAACTTCCGAACTCCGTATACACAGCAACCAAGTTCAGGATCGAACCCAGGTCTTTGGCGCTGTAAGGCAGCAACTCTACCGCTACATTCTGAGGTTGAGGTCCTTATGCCCTGACAAATTTGACATTGCTATATTGAGCACCTCATTAGCATACAAAGCAGCTTACAATCTATTGTATGTGGGCACTCAGTACTCATTACACTTGGTTACACTTGCCAATTGGCCGAGCCCAGAACTTATTCCCTCCATTTCCTACTTTAATACCCAGACGTAGGGCACAAAGGAATCGTTTCATCAAAGATTTTGTAGGACATTCACAAATCTGGCTGTTTTCCGCCCAAAAATGGTGAGGATCATTTCAGGATCTTGGTCCTAGTTACTGGCCTTCAACCCTGGATTTTTGTCAGTTTCCTTTCATAAGCAGCTGCCGTGGCTCAGAGTAATTTTCATTCCAGCGCCACATTCAGTTTAGTCAATGTGCAATGTTATGAGGGACAGCAACACAAAACAATTGAAATTCAACACACCATTGGCCAGAAACATTGGGGTTGAAAGGGGTCAGGAGCGATGGTGATGTTGTGGATGTGGGAGTAATAAAAAATAGAGGAGGCAACAAAAAACATTCTTATGAGCTAATTGCAGAGACTTCTAAAGGAAACCTAACAAAAAAACTTACAGCAGTTAGAAAGAGGGGACTGCTTACTCATTTTAATGGAAACTTAATAGAATTTCTTTATTTTTCCATAGTTCAATGTGACAGCAAGGAATTGATGCTTGACATTAATTGGTCAAATCCATTAGAATGGTGCCCTTCCACAGTTATGACAAGGGATCAAACAGATTCCCGGGATAAAACCACTTAATGGGATAGGTGATGCTGAGCCAGTCTCCATAGATATCAATTCACAGTTGCAGTCGTATTCAACACTAATGAGCACTAATAATTGCTTTCATTGTCAGACTAAATCTATAGGCAATGGTATTCATGGAAATAAAATTACTCAGCTACTGCAACTGAGAATATCAGAGACGTTAGGGCAAATATCCAATCAGTATTTCCGGGTCTCCAGGTGTAAAATAAAGGCGATCAACTTGAAAATCAGTCACATTCATTTTCTGCTGAAAATGAATAATTTCAGTATCTCCGGAGAACAAGGATAGGCGTCATTTCAGATCCGGGATAGGCATTGCCCTATCCCTACATCTTTTCCAGCTCCCCCCCACCCCCCCCATTACAATCAGTCTGAAGAAGGGACATGACCCAAAATGTATCCTAGCCATATCCATATGCTTCAGAGATGCTGATTCGCTGAATTACTCCAGTATTTTTTTTTTTTTTTAAATTTGTAAACTAATATCTTGAGTTCCTTATAGCTTTGATGTTTTATCAAGTGTTTGATGTTTGAAGCCAAGATCCAGCACCTTGAACAACAGGAAGCCTTACATTAGTATTTAATTAAGATATGTTACTTAAACCTACATATTATTTACATGTCCTCTCCCCAAAATCTCTAATACTTGTGCATATCCAGGTTTGCTATAAGGTTTGAGGTTGCTTTGTCTGCATTTCATTCAGGTGATCAGGGACCTCTGTGGCAAGTGTTATTTTTATTGCCTCTTTTATCTACGGCTCTTTCATCAGAGGACAAAGGACAATGGAATGGACTGGAATATTTTATTGTCACTTGTGACAAGTTACAGTGAACCCAAGGTCTGCAAATTGTTGCCACATAAACAGCCCTGACAAAGTTACAAAGTACCCTGTGTCGGCTCCTCCTTTGTTTCCCCGCCCCCCTCCCCTTCATGGCAGTGCCCCCTCACTGGGTCCTCCTTTGTTCTTTCCCCTCCCCCCCCTCGTGGCTGTTACCCCACGCCCTCATCGACTGCCTTGTGGGTCGACCCACAAGGCTCCACCAACCCACTAGGCTCCACTGCCGCCAAGGCTCCACCGACCCGTGATGCTCCACCGGCATACAAAGGCATATGGCATTTGCATACAAAGCTGTGCCAGGTATCCATTACCAAAGCTCAAGACAAGTCTCCAGAACATTGCCTCTGGAGCCAAGCAGCATGCTGCAACTAAATTTGCAGCCACATTTTTCCACAGCTGCTGTTTGAGCAAAACCACTCTTAACTTTAGTGGTTCAAAACCACTTCATGCTTTCATGATTTACGATGCATCATCGACATAAGTCAATAAGCTGTCTGTAGATATGTTAAAATAAATGACCAATGGCCTCTTTTGAAGTAATCAATCTGCAACTTCTTCATGGATAACAGAAAGGAGCCATGAGAAAACTGTGAACCTTCAGGGAGCTATTCATTGCTGATTAATGGCTCCTCTGTGCTCTGTTGCACAAACCCATTACCCACATGATCAGGGAAGAATTTTACATCCATCGCGGTTAGCACCTGTAGCCACCATCACCAGTCTATGCATATCAATTTGCCACATTCCCTAACTTCAGTGCAGCCACCTGTCCCACCAATATTTGACTCGCAAAGTCAGATTATTTAGTTTAGCGATACAGCGCAGAAACAGGCCCTTCGACCAGCGATCCCTGCACACTTACACTATCCTGCATATCAGGGACAATTGTCAATTATAAGTCCAAGCAGAAGGCAAAGATTGGAAGAAATGCTCTTACCATATGTAGTGGCATATAGAGCTACACCATAGAGAACAACAGTCCAGCAGAATTGTTGTTTGGAAGGAAAATCCGGACAAGTTACCATGGGTTAGTGACATTGTAAATTATCAATAAGTGAGAGATCATGATGCAGAAAGAAAGGGGCATCAAAGCTCTGTGCAGCCTGGAGAATAGGTGCCACGCCATCAGATGTGATGCCAGGAGATGAGATGCTAGTAAGGAGAGAAAGTCCAAGCAAAATGCTTGACTAATCATCTGGAATTTTGTGAGGATGTAACTAGGAAAATGGACAATGGAGAGCCAGTGGATGTAGTGTACCTGGATTTTCAGAAAGCATTTGATAAGGTCCCACATAGGAGATTAATGGACAAAATTAGGGCACATGGTATTGGGCATAGAGTGCTGACATGGGTAGAAAATTGGTTGGCAGACAGGAAACAAAGAGTAGGGATTAACGGGTCCCTTTCAGAATGGCAGGCAGTGACTAATGGGGTACCGCAAGGCTCGGTGCTGGGACCGCAGCTATTTAAAATATACATCAATGATTTGGATGAAGGAATTCAAAGTAGCCTTAGCAAATTGGCAGATGACACAAAGCTGGCTGGCAGTGTAAACTGTGAGGAGGATGCTATGAGAATGCAGGGTGACTTGGACAGGTTGGGGGGGTGACAAGATGCATGGCAGATGAAGTTTAATGTGGATAAATGTGAGGTTATCCACTTTGATATCAAAAACAGGAAGGCAGATTACTATCTAAATGTCGTCAAGTTGGGGAAAAGTGGAAGTACAATGGGAACTGGGGATCCTTGTTCATCAGTCAATGAAAGTAAGCATGCAGGTACAGCAGGCAATGAAGAAAGCGAATGGCATGTTGGCCTTTATAACAAGATGAGTCGAGTATAGGAGCAAACAGGTCCTTCTGCAGTTGTACAGGGCCCTAGTGAGACCACACCTGGAGTATTGTGTGCAGTTCTGGTCCCCTAATTTGAGGAAGAACATTCTTGCTATTGAGGGAGTGCAGTGTAGGTTTACAAGGTTAATTCCCGGGATGGCGGGACTGTCATATGCTGAGAGAATGGAGCGGCTGGGCTTGTACACTCTGGAGTTTAGAAGGATGAGAGGGGATCTTATTGAAACATATAAGATTGTTACAGGTTTGGACACGCTAGAGGCAGGAAACATGTTCCCTATGTTGGGGGAGTCCAGAACCAGGAACCACAGTTTAAGAATAAGGGGTAAGCCATTTAGAACGGAGACGAGGAAACATTTTTTCTCACAGAGAGTTGTGAGTATGTGGAATTCTCTGCTTCAGAGGGCGGTGGAGGCGGGTTCTCTGGATACTTTTAAGAGAGAGCTAGATAGGGCTCTTAAAGATAGCGGAGTCAGGGGATATGGGGAGAAGGCAGGAACGGGGTACTGATTGGGGATGACCAGCAATTATCACATTGAATGGCGGTGCTGGCTCTAAGGGCCGAATGGCCTACTCCTGCACCTATTGTCTATAACTACTAGAACAGGACATGACAAATCAGAATCCAGTACCAGTGCAAACAGAGGCAGTGGCCAGACCAAAACATCAGAGAAGACCACCCAAGAGATACGAGCTTTTGACATTTTTGCAATCTCAAAGGAGTATCAGAATAATTATTGTGCTTCAGTATTTACATACCTTAAAAGCCCTGTTCATTCCATGAGCAGTCCCGAGTTTTAAAAAAATCAAACTCGTGGTAAGCAAGGAGAATGAATGTATCAGGTATGTCGGAGCTCGGGGATGTCTCTTAGCGGCTTGTAACGCGAACGGCAGGTACTCGGGAAGACTCGCTAACGGCAGGTAAGAGTCGTGAAAATTTTTCAACATGTTGAGAAATGTCCACGAGAGCCCCGGTAACCGACGAGTGGCCCTTACCGTAAATCTCCGAGTTCGAATCAGGGCAAACTCGGGATAGCTCTTGGAATGAACTCGTACCGTGGGACAGGGCTTTAACTCATTGAATAGAATGTCCTGCAAAACAGTCAAATCAATGTTTCAATGCTTGTTGCTGTGGTCTGCATACTCCACAAGTTTACAATCATCACAGAAACCAGTCATTTGGTTCACACATATGATATCAAGAAATAACAGACAGCATTGGGCACAGCAAAAGCTGGAGGTCCAGCATGTACTGTACCACAGAACCAGAAGGACTTCCAGCCAATCTGCCTGGCTACATCAATAGCACAAATGTGAAAAATGCAAAGTGCAGGAAATACTCAGTATGTCAAACAGCATTGGTGGAAGGAACACAGTTAACATTTCAGGTCCAGCATTGATCAGAAAGATCATTCTCTTTCCCTCTCCACATGTGTTGCCTGAACTGCTCCCAAATTGACCTCATTAGTCACTTAGAATCAACAAAACTGGAGTAGAAACAAATTTATTCCATCCAAATGAACCGATTAAGACGAGAACTGTAATTTGCAGGATTTCCTGGTTGATTTTCAAACTCACTGCATTTACATGTTAGTGAGAGAGTCAGCGTCAGACGGCATGGAAAGAGGCCTTTCAGCCTGACTCATCCAAGATGCCCCATCAAAGTTAGTCCCATTTGTCCTTGTTTGGCCAATATCCCTCTAAACCTTTCCTATCCACTTATCTGTCCAGGGTGATTTAAATTATGTTGTTTCTGCCTCAATTACCTCTTCTGGTAGCTCGTTCCATATACCCACCAACCACTGAGTGAAAATGTTGTCCCTCAAATTCCTATTAAAACTTGTCCCTCTCACCATAAACATATGTCCTCTTGTTTTGATTCACCTACCCTGGTTAATAGACTCTGTGCATTCACCCAATCTATTCTCCTCATGATTTTATTCACATGTTTGATATTGTCTGAGCATATCCAGTCCACAAGAAGCAGAGCATGTTATTTAATTTTAATTAGTTTACAGATACAGCATGGAAACAGGCCCTTCGGCCCATCAGGTCCGCACCGACCAGTGATGCCCGCACATTAACACTATCCTACACACACTAGGGACACTTTTACACACTTACCAAGCCAATTAACCTACAAACCTGTCCATCTTTAGAGCGTGGGAGGAAACCAAAGATCTTGGATAAAATCCACACGGTCACAGGGAGAACGTACAAGCTTCGTGCAGACAAGCCCCCGTGGTCGGGATGGAACCCGGATCTCTGGTGTTGCAAGCACTGTAAGGCAGCAACTCTACCACTGCATTTACCAGTTTGCAGTCTGATCTTGATTTTATGAGGAGTTACGTTGGTGATTACGTGAAGAACCCCGCCAGTTCGCATGCGCGTCAATCTTCAAATCTTGAAATCACAGATAACAAAAATCGAAGTTAACATAGTAAGATTAGCAACCTGAGAACTACCAGATGCCCTTTATGAGAGAGGGTTGGGCATGGAGGGTACGTAATCACCAACGTAACTCCACATAAAATCAAGATCAAACTTCAAACTAATAAGTTCTCGTTTAATCTTACTATTTTACTTCAGAGTCACGTGAGTGATTCTGTGAAGGGTTCAAAGACCTGTGATTTCATGCCGCAGATTCAAATCTCGGCGCCTCACTGCATCGATTGACTGGGGATGAGTGAATAATCAAAAATACATTGAGCATGACATTGATTCAAATGTATTAATGGTTTACGTTAATGTGAAATCAATAGCAACCCCTGTATCTCAGGGGAGGCTAAAGTGGATGCAAAACAGAATGGGCAAAAAGCCCAGGTCAGTAACCGGCCTATGGTAAAAAAAAGTAAAAAAGCAATTCAGTTGATCATCCTGCGGTCGCGAGGATATGGTCGATGGGAACGTCCATTGCCCTGGCCGCTGACGTTGATGCTGCGCTGGTGGAATGAGATGTACAATCATCAGTGTTAATACCTGCATAAACCAGAACCTGCTGCAGCCACCTTGAAATAGTCTGAACCGACCTTTCCTTGTGGTTGTTTGTCGCTTAATAAACAATGCTGATTCCACATTTCTTAGGATTCTGGTGGCCTTGACATAATATAGCAAGCCTGCCCTCCCACATAGACATGAGTCCGTGGGGTATCCAAAATTTGATCTTAAATCCTGCCACCCCTGGTCTGCTCTGCTAGTGTAGATCAGAAATGTAAAATGTAATGGCACCTGCAGCCAATTCCATCCTATCTAGCCACAGCGTTAGCAATGTGTGCCCTCGTTGTGCTGATATTAGTGTCATGACTAATGTTGGAACCCCCTGGTGAAGTATTGTTAACACATTTTCAATATCCAAACTGCATATACTTGCAGTGGGAGAACTTGTGTCAAGATCTCTTTTACAACTCGATATCTGAGGTTGAACCCGACAGAGTGGTTCCCGTTTGTTGCACCTGTAGTGGCTTTATAACTGAATTATTGTCAAAGACCATTTAAGAATGAACTGGAAGACATCAGTAATCTGTACCGTATTAAATGTAACATTAACATTAAACAAACCCGCTTCCGATTCCCTCAATAGGAATGTACTGCTTTTTTTGGTGCTATCCCTGCACTCTGCTGTGAGCACATCCATGGCTTGATGTGACAACCTGAGCCGTAAGGCAGTCCATTCAGAATGTGTAAGTCAATAATTGTTTTATTATGCAGAGGCCGGTTTCCTGAACCACAGTTTGAACCAGCAAAGTTTTCGTTTTTTAGAATAGCCGTATACGGTATTATGCCTGACGAAAGCAGGCAACATGGCTGCTTAGCCAGTCAGACAGTACGAAAACCTAAAGCGAGGTCTTGCTGACTGTTTCAAGACCCGACTAATAAGGCAAAATGGAGGAAGACATAAAAGATCTTTCCTCCTTTTTGTAGCGATAATGTATTTCTCCTCACTGTTCTGCCACATATTTTTGCAATCAGAATAAACATGAAACCAACATGTCGATATTCGATGTACCATTGAACCATACTTTCATAATACTTTGAGATCCAATACATATTCTGTGTTGTAATCAATCTGAACTTGATGATACACCAGTGGCAAAGGAGATTAGGTAAATTATTACAGGATACTTTTACTTGATTGCCATGTGACTAACATATGTCACCACCGTAGTGTAGCAACTTGAAGTTGAGGATGTAGATTATGTATATTTGCTCAATAGCCCCTTACCCATGGGGTGCAGCTTGTGTATATATTTAGTTGATACCAACAACGGAAGAATTGGCAACTCATGCAAATCTCTGCTATCTCCAACTAGAGATGGTATTCGTAACTTCTCACCTCAGAGCTCTGAGCATCAGTTTGTAATAACTGATTTCGACCGACCAAACTACTGGAGCAATGCTGAATACTGTTTGTTCATCATTGCAGCTGAGGTAGCTTCAGCTGATAATAGCATAAGGTTGTTAACAATGATCTACATGTCCTTTGAGAGGTTGCTACTTTGCACGATATCAGTTCCTCGATTTGCACAGCTTAACACAGCTCCTATATTGCCAATTAATCTTGATGAAATAGAAGTCAGTTTTATAACAGGTTGCTATTAACTCCAATCTCTTGCCACAGGGCGGAGTCATAGGCTAATTAATAGTTAAAGGTACATCCCAATGACCAACAGACAGTTTATCCCATTCCGCAATGTTTTACTGTTATTAGTACAGTTATATTGTCTTTGATAAACTCTGTAATGGGAACTGCATAGAATGGATCTTTGAGACCCTTATGAATCTGTTGATAGTCAGGAAATAAGTTTTCATGTTTGGAAAATTCATATGCCCGACACTCTCCATTTTTCATAATAAACAGGCCACTCCTGCCATTATTCCATGGGTGCTTTGCACGAGAACTCTGGCCCGATTTCCAAGCCTTATCTTAAAAGACAACCCTGGCCCTAATCCCAAACTTGCTTGGAATGCTAGTACTGTGCCTCTAAGCAGATGTTTTTATGCTTAGTGTGTTGTACAAACAAGTGTAAATATTACAACTTGTGAGTGGTGCACTTACCCATGTTTCGGAAGTGCCAAACCCACCTTGTTGAGTAGGGCTGGTAGGGTGTGTGGAACTTCTGCCCAGCTGTCATGCTGCCCCCAGCTCCAGTGAACCACTTACTGCCGATGAGCGCCTGGGGTGTGTTCTGAACAATTAACCTTTGCCCGCCGTCCGTCTGCCAGGTTTTTCCGTCTGTTGAAATAGGCCTCACCTGAATAAGATTTGGTGGCTGGCTCTCACATCCCCTTGTTGGAGCTGTTCACTGCCGGCTCATATGTGCTCCAGTATGTTCCATCGACCTCTTTAGAACCTGGAGTCAGTTACATCTTGACCTTTCGCACTCCGCTCCTCAGAGAGGGCGATTCATAGGCAACCCTAAACAGGCGTTGCAGCAGGCCGCAGGATACCTGCGTTGATACCTGTACCAGGGTGGAACATTCTTCTGGGATGGCAACTTTGTTGTCAGGAAAGGGTACCTCTGACACGTGCCCTTCATCCCTTGGGGTATGCCCCACGGCCATACCCTGAGACTCGGGGTCAGCAGGATAATGATCCGTCCTGGTCTCCGCCTCAAAGAGGGAGACATGAAGCAGCCCTGTCACCTGGCGCTGCTGGTGCGGTCTGCAGAGATGGAACATCTGGCTCAACCTTACCATCAGAGTCGGGGTCAGAGCTAAGATGACCCATGGCACGCGCCTCATCATCCATGCGGGTGCTATCAAGCAACCCTCTACTAGGTGCTGCTGCCGCCTTTTGTTCAGGGTGGCACTGACACTCCACCTGCTGGAGTGTGCCCTGCTGGAGCACTGTATGCAATAGTTGCTGCATTTGGGATAGTCGTTCAAACGCACTATCCAGCCCGGTGGGGAATCTTCCCCCGACTCCGCGGGCCTATTATTTTGCTATCCAGCCCCGATGGGGAATCTTCCCCTGACTCCGTGGGCCTAGCAGATTTATGTGTTACCTTGAGCAACCCTGTCCCAGGCATTGCCGGTGCCGTTTCTCATAGAGGCCAGCGCTTTTTCACATGAAGCAGCCCTGTCCCAGGTGCTGCTGGCGCGGCTCACCCATAGATCGGCTCTTTCACACATGAAGCAGCCCTCTCCCAGGCGCTCCTGGTGCGGCTCTCCCGTAGGCCGGCTCTTTCACGCATGAAGTAGCCCTGTCCCAGGTGCTGCTGGCACGGCTCTCTCATAGGCCCGCGCTATTACACTGTAGTCTCACTAATTTATATTTGTAGCATAGAGCTTTACCTGTGAAGGATTAAAAAGTACTATAGCATACATGCAAAAACTACCCTTATTATTAGAGAAAAACTCTTGCAGCCCGACTCACCCGAGTCCACTAGGGCTGAACGAGTCCTCTCTTCCACCAATTTTACTCCCTGCCTCGGGACCAATGTCTGTGAGCCGCTGACTGCACTGTCAGCGACTCTGGCGTTACTTACTTGCCACTCCACGGCATCCCCGCAGGCTGGAAGCCACTGACTGCCTTGTCAGCGGTTGCTTATCTCAAAACCCGATCTTTTACCGGCTAACTGCTTCTGCGGTTGGACCGGGGTTTCCCCACAGTCCATAGCCGGCTCACTCGTCGGACTCTGCAATAAATCTGGCAGGAAACCTCTGAAGAGAGGCTTCTGCTCTAAACAAAAATCCCTGGTAAGTAAAAAGAAACTTACGTTCTAGGTTTAACTTACCGCCGGCAGGAGCTTGCGCCAATGCAGCTGACGTAACTGACGCGCATGCGAACTGGTGGGGTTCTTCACGGAATCACTCACGTGACTCCTAAGTAAAATCCAGAGTATATGGTCACCTGGCACACAATGTTCACGAGGGTAGTTTTACATTTTAATCAATGGATTAAGAGGCAAGAGCTAATATTCTGCACATTGCTTACCCGAACTGACAGCCAACACTGTTTTCAGGATAGCTCGTGCATCTGGTTGTTATGCATTCGGATTGCTAGATTCCTGGTCGATAAAACACCGCAGAATCATCCCCAATAGATAAACAAAAAGGAACACCATGATGGTTACTTATTTTTAGTCGATCAATTGCCCTTAATAAGAATACATTCAGAAAAAAAACCCAATATTATTCTTGGCATCTACACAATTGTCGTAGAAGCAAATTATCCTCGATCACAATAGACTGCCTGAGAAGAAAAATAATAATATTGTCAGATTTTTCCCAATATCTCCTGAATTAAGAGGTTTTATCTTCTCATAATATTTTCTATATCCTTGTTAGCCATCAACCAATGCTAAGGAGTAGATAGACACAAAAAAGAGTCTTCAAATTCAACTCTGTATTCAACTCCCAGTGATGGCACGGGTTTTCTCCGGGTGCTCCAGTTTCCTCCCACATTCCAAAGACATACAGATTGTAGCTTGATTGCCATTGGTAAATTGTCCCTAGTGTTTGTAGGATAGTGCTAGTGTATGGGGATTGCTGGTCGGCACTGACACTGTGCACCAAAAGAACTGTTTCTGTGCTACATCTCTAAACTAAACTAAACTCAGTCTGAAGAAGGCTCCTGACCCAAAATGTTGCCTATCCATTTTCTCCAAAGATGTTGCCCGACCTACTGAATTACTCCAGCATTTTGTGTCTATCTTTGGTATAAACCAACATCTGCAGTTCATTTTTATGATAATGCTAAGGGTAGCCTGGTTAATGACATTTTTGAGTGTTGAGGCATAACCATACATGTCTAACCTAACCCGTATGCCACCATGGAAACTGCTTTCTGTGGAATCCCATGGCCGTCCAGGAAGTTACCTATCACGTTTTATCTGGTTTGTGCAGAATTTCATTTTTATACCCATGTATTCATATTTGGACAGAAAACAAAGCGAAAACTTTGAAAGTTTTGAAATGTTTGCTCCACTGAGTTATAAATAGTCATATTTGAATTATATTTTTAATCAAATTTCATATTTAGTAGAACACTAGACTAAGTGGCTAGCATCACACGGGAGGGCTGGTCCCCCAACGCAATATTCCACCTCTCCACCAATTCCAATATTGGTGGACAGTGGGGGCGGGGGGGGGGGGGGGCTTTCTGGAGCGATAGTATGGGTGTTGTGGGTTGAAGGGACTGGTTTCGAGAGGGCTAGTGTGGACATTGTGGGCTGAATGGATTCTTGGGCTGGCGGCTCAGTTACTCAAGCCTGTTGTGCTGGCAGCTCACTCACTCACGGCTAGTGGGCTGGCTGTTGACTCACGGTTATTCCTTAAAATTCCATTTCAAGCAGGGTGCAAGGCAACCAAATTCAAGTGCCATTCCTTACCACTTCAAGCAGGGTGCAAGGCCACCAAATTCAACTGCAGTTTCATACCATTTCAAGCAGGGTGCAAGGCCACTAAAGACAACGAGTCGTGACCTCACCCTCCTCCATCTTCCAGAGACTGAGCCACTCCCACACTTCTGGGTTTTATAGTCTCTGCCCCCCCTTCCACCAGGAGGGGTGTGGTCTTCATGGCATGATTGACGGGAGAGAGAATCTCAACACTAATAACGTTTATTTTTCATCGATGGGAAAAATCCCCGGCACCTGATGAGCGGTGGAGGACTCTGATAAGATGGCAAAAAATTACAGCCATACGTGGTAGCGTTTTTTCTAAAATCAATATAAAGCGCAAGCAAGAAGTGGTCAAGATTAGACTTTTAATTATATAGAAGGCAAGGCAACTTTAATTAGGCAAGGCAACTTTAATTAGGCATGGCAACTTTATTTAGGCAACGCAGTTTTAGCATTTCCAAACCAAAGGCAACACAGCTTTAGCATTTCCAAACCAAAGGCAACACAGCTTTAGCATTTCCAAACCAAAGGCAACACAGCTTTAGCATTTCCAAACCAAAGGCAACACAGCTTTAGCATTTCCAAACCAAAGGCAACGCAGCTTTAGCATTTCCAAACCAAAGGCAACACAGCTTTAGCATTTCCAAACTATATTTTCAAACCATATTATGGGCACTCACAGGTCAGTAAAACCACTCACAGTTTAATAGACATGTGTTCAGTGTTATTCAGTGTTCCTCTCGCTCCCCCATCTTGCAGAGACTGACAGAGGCACTCAACACTTCCGGGTTTTATGGTCCCTCCTGAAGGGGCGTGGCCTTCAGGAGAGAGAACCTCAACATTTTTTAAACACTAATAACTCTTTTATTTTTCATCGATGGGAAAAATCCTCTTGTCCTGCGCAGCGGAGGGGAACTCTTACTCAAAGATGGCCAAAAATCACACCCTTAAGGGGCAGCGTTTTTTCTAAAATCAATATACAGAACAACAGGAAGTGGTCAAGATCAGACTTTTAGTAATATATATATTAGGTCAACATCCTTCCTTAACGTTATAGCTTCCATCCCTGAGTATATATACAGTGAAATATATTGATGTTTTATTCATTGGGAGCTAAGAAATAGCAAAATATTTTCGGCTACCTTCTTGTGAGGTTAGATGTTGCTATTTCATTTTAAAATACTGTAAAATATTTTAAAAGACTAATTCTGCATTTGTTAAATGGATCAATAAAATCCATACAGCATGCATATTTTTGGCCCTCTTATAGATCCAGTAGCATCTTCCACCTCCATGTTTCTTTGATAGAAGAAGGATTTTTCTTCAGTCGTAATAGCTGAAACGGGGAGAGGAAAATGAGGTCGTTGTGAAGAGCATTGCAGATGAAGGAATGTATCACTATTGTGCAAGTTGTATACTGTTACAAGGCAGCTAGTAATAAGAGCAGGATCATCCTTGCCCCCTAGAGTGCATAAAATGTGGGTGTGGCAGTACCTCCAGATGAGCTGCCTCCAGCATAGACCACCCTTCATTTGGACTGTTTCCTCTGAAACATCGGGGGTTGAGGGGACTGAGTGGCCTAGATAGGGTAGACAGTCAGAACCTTTCACCCAGGGTGGAAAGGTAAAGGACTAGCTTTAAGGTGAGAAAGGCAAAGTGTAAAGGAGATGTGCCCAGAGTTTTTTTTAATATAGAGAGTGGTGGGACCCTGGAACACTGCAAGGAGTGTTGGTGGAGGTAGATACAATAGATACAATACATTGATATGGTAGAGTAAAGTGGCATCATGTATGACATTGTGGGCCAAAGAGCCTGTTCCTGTGCTCCACTGTTTTATGTTCATTTGATTGCATTTAAGAAATTGAAATAAAACTGTAGCATATTCCATTTTGACCTTTTCCTCAGGATTAATACTCCTGCACACTTCTTTTCAAATATATTTGCTGACAACTGAATTTCTATTTAAGATTGATGGTGGGAAAATTTTAGCTGGCAATTCTAATTGGCAGCAATCCTGCAAGTTTGATTACAAGTTGGTTTCACGAGGTGATATTTGCCTATACGATGCCTGGTCTTGTGGTGTCTGATTTCTTCAAATAATACTGTGTTTCATTTTACATGCTCAGGCTCAGTCCCAGTAAGGACGTTTTCTTTAATGTTGCAAAAATGACAACTAAGGAAGAGATTATTTGCACTGATGATTTATCTTCCAATCCCACTCATGCCATACCTATTCACTCATGTTTTTCAAACAATAATCTCCTTTGTACAGTAACATTTAATCTCTGTGGAGATAGAGCCCATGGTTAAAACTCCTAAGTTAAAGGATAATTTGGACACCCTCTAACACTGGAAGGAAGGCTCCTGCCCCATAAGTGGAATGTGAGGAGCTGAGAAATTGGGATGTTTGCCATCTGAATTGGAGTATCACCAACATACTGAAGTCCTACTAGCTGAGATCTACATCTGGAGCATTCAAAATCATTTTTACCGCCTCGGTCACTAAGGTGGTGTAAATGATCATAGAAGGGACTGCTCAACGTGACTTTGACCCATTACCACCTCCCCAGCAAATGAAAAAATATATCTCCCCAATAAAAGGGGAGATATATGCTCATTTGCTCCCCTGTGCATCATTCCCACGTTTACCTCTCTCCATCCACTTGGCTTGCAAGTCACCCTGATTTTGGCTTTTCCCAGCTTGACTCTGACAGTGACTCTCTGTGCTGGTGATCAGCTGGTGTCACAGGACCATCTCAGCAACAGCCAGAGAGGTTGATGAAAATGTCAGTAGGTGCACTGCAGCAGAATAGTTTGCGCACCCATGTGCCAAGCTGCTGGTGACATTGCCCTGGAATGAATCTTTAGAGGTGACTGTGATTACAAGAGGGTTGTAACTAAAAGGCCCATGTCTTCACATGCAATGATTCTTAGCCCAAGGCATATAACCAATTATGATGGCTTAACAAATTTAGGAATAAATGTTTTTGTTCACATCATGTCAGCTTGTTGCTCATTTATTTAAGGTAGTGAACTATTTGACCTTTGTATTATAGCAAATTTTCATGGAACAAGAATTCAGCACTTTGTGAGAATCTTTTTGCCAAAGCATCATGGCTTTCGTGTTTAATGTACCCAGAAGACTCCTCAAACAAACATAAAGACGAAACAAATGTATTCCCAACTTTGCTTATTTGAGCAAAATAGAGTAAATTTCAAAAAATGTATGATGATAATATTAAACAGAGGGAGATACTGTAAAAAAAAACAAAGAGATTCTGTTATCCATTGTTAATACCGTAAGGGTATGAAAGAACAATGTAGAATTAGCAATGCAAATTTGAAAAATATTTCAATAGATTAAGAATAATTAATGTTGAAAGATAACAACAGTGACATTGAAATTGTAATGTGCATAATTTAAAGAGATAGGCACAAGATTTAAAGATATATTAACAATTTTCCTTCCCACCTAAAAAACAGGCTGTGCGCCACATCTTTGAGATTTACTGTATTTAACAGCCCTTTCCAATTTTCAATCCTAAGACACATTTTTGATCCATCAAGTGCAAGGCCCTAATAACTGAGGTGATTGTGACAATATCCATGTAATCTATGCCTATGAGCTGTACTCATTCTCGCACATACTCAGACTAGCGCATATAATTATGTAAATCAGTCAGTGACCTTTAACTTGGAAATAAATCATTCCTGCTTTTGATCCCAACACGAGTGTGGAGTGGATGTGTGTGGAGCCATCTTTCTCCATCTAATATGTGCTAGCTTTACCTATATCGTAAGCAGACAAATATCAAAACCAGTGATTTTCTTTAATGTTATAAATTTGGAGAGACAGAACTGAACTCAAGAGAGGTCTCAGGGCTTATACTGAACTCAAAAGATGGCCAACTTTCAGCCCTTTAGTCTTTACCATTGGTATTGGTTTATTATTGTCATGTGTACTGAAATAAGTGAGACACTTTGTTTTGTGTGCTTTCCATGCAAATCATGCCATGCATGAGCATAATCAAACCATGCAGATAGCGTTAAAAGAGAAAGGAAATATAGAATATAGTGCAGAATATGGTGTTACAGCTACATGGAAAGAAAAGATAGTGCAAGGGCTGCAGTGAGGTAGATTGAAAGTTCAGAAATTGTTCCTTAGTGGTCCATTTAAGAGCCCGCGTAAGTTGAATCTGGTGGTACATGCTTTCACACTTTTGTATCTTCTGCCTGATGGCAGAGGGAAGTAGAGAGAATTACTGGGGTATGAGTGGTCATATTGGCTGTTTTCCCAAGGCAATGTTATTATTTGTCTGCCACTTAATGGGTGCTAGTAATAATACTTTTTAAATTAATTCCCTTCTATATGTATGTCTGGTATTTATCTGATGTTATTTGGTCTGTGCATAAAACTGTGTTTTATTGGTCAAAAAGATGGTCATTATGGCGTCAATATTGTTGTATAAGTTAAATATTAGACTCAACAAGTAATATTAATTGGAGAGATGCTTGACCGACTTAGTTCTTCCATCAGTTTATTTTGTACTGAAGGAAATTAACCTTACTTCGTGTGCAAACTTTTGCCTGGAAGTTAGATCAGTTCATATCTATTTTTATGCAGGATATCACCTGGAAGAGCAGTTTTGCTTATTTAATATTGGTGGGAGTCCTGCCCTTTGGGGGAATTGTGAGGGCAGTTCTGAATGCAATCCCCCAGCTTCATTCACAAACATGCTGTGCATGATGTTTATTGCATCATTGCAGGTGGCAAATTAGATTAATAAAGTGCTACCTGTTAACTGCGATTTTTCCTCAGAATAAAAAAGGAGTAAAAACCCACACCAAGTCAACAACTGCAGATGAATTTAAGTGTTCCGGCTGGAACATCAATGTTTTGCTCTCTGTTTGTCCCTGCCTGTTCACTGCGCTGCTTGCAGTAAAGATCACTTCCATGTGTCAGATTGCGTACAGGAGCTTTTTATTGCAGAGATCTGTGCCTGAATTTGGAGACCATGCCTTGGGCCACTTGCAGCATGGGAATTCATCTGGGGAAAGCAGAAAGAAATTTGGCCGCAGACATTAAAGACACATGTCAACCCCTGCAACTCCCATCTACCTCACTTGTTTTCCTTCTCCCGGATGCCTTATGAAACCATACTATGGCTGTCACGGTGAAGGCCCTGACACACTCCTCCATTGTCTGCGTGGATATGTGGTGAACGATGCTACCTCTGCATTCAGCGTCCATCAGAAAATACACAGATGGTGGTTTGGCAAAGAAATAGGTTGCAAAACTACCCCAATGAATTTTCTAATGTAAATTTAACTGATTTAGCATTTTTTTGAGTTCTCTAATTATTGATAGGCTATATGGAGTACACACTCATACATCAAAAGTAGGCACAATTTAACTTACAGGCATTAGTGACTTTGAGATGGTTCAGTAAAGATTTTAAAGGTTTTCAGGATTATGAAGAGAATTGTCTAAAATGATCCCAGAAATCATGCATTATATAAGGGCTTGTAAAAATTAGGACCTTGAATGACATAAAAAATAGAAATACGATGTCAAGCAATATAAAATAAATAAAAGGTTCAACATTGGTTCAAAAAGTAATTAGTACTGTAATTGTAAATAGAGACGACATTGATTATAACAATGAGATATCAGATATGAAGTTCATCGGTTAAAAATTGAATATGTTTAAAGGCCTTTATATAATATTCTTTGTTATTATTTCTTATTCCCTATTACATTTGTAGCTGTAAGGCAAAAAGTAACAACAGTAAGAATGCATTGTGTCATAAAATGTATTGCTTACAAGGACTTTATTGCATAAGGTATTTCAGTTCCATTTTGCTGAAACATCCATTTTAACCACAAAGTTATGTAACAACCACCACAGTTAATAATATATTAAATATTTAAGTACAGTAATTTTTAGACTGTATGGGTCTCCATCAATAATTCCATTGACAACATAATAAAACTGAGATCATACATATTTCGTACTGTAGTATTAAGGAAATCTGTACCTGGTATCTTTAAATCAAATTTAGTTGCAATTCAGCAAGTCTGTAAGTTATGGTCAGAAGTATTCATTAATTCAAAACAATATGTCAAATGTCAGGCTGCCTCACCATCATCTCTTCATGGCGATTTTATCCTTTAAAAAACACTCATAAAATGCCTTTTTCGCTTTTAGAACATTCAAAAGAGCAAACCATATTTCTATTGATCTTAAACAGCCTTGTTGCAGTAAAATACTTCCAAATCCAATGCAGTTCAATTTATCCACATGAGGCTGGAGCAGTTTGGCCCTTGAGGCCGATGGGAATGGCAGTTGTTGGGGAAACTAGCTGGATGTTCCGAGAGATAACATACAAATCTGCACCATTGTCACAAAATATTAATCCTTTTTAAGCAGCATTGGGACATGGGAGCAGCAGAGGCCGTTCAGCATTTGAGTGTGTATTGTCATTCTGCTGATCTCTACCTCAGGTTAATTTCCTTTCCTTTGATACATATCCCTAGATATTCTAAACTAATAAAAAAATGTCAGTCGTAATATGGAAATTAGTATGGGAGCCAACATATGTGGCCTGTTTGGGAAAGAGGAATCTAGATTTCTACTACCTTTAGCTGAAAAAGTGTCTCAAATCCTCACCAAAGGGAATAGTTTCTGAGAATCTATCCTCTCAAATGTGCTTATTATTTTAAGTCTCTCAATTATACACCTCTCAATCATTATTCAGTAGACCAGTGCAGAAAGCACCAGTGCAGAAAGCACCAGTGACAGAGATAAAAGATGAGGAACCCAACACAATTGTATTTTGGCCCATCAAATAAAAGGATCAGGAAAAAGAAGCGGTATTACTATTTCATACACTTTTAACATAAAAATAGTGGCTCTGAAATTCGCATGGATTGGAATTGATGATAAAGTTGTAGATGGCAGAATGCATCCAGTACAGATTATGCCTATTTAGTCTCCATTCCCTCCGCAGATGCTGCCTGACCCACTGCGTTCCTCCAGCAGTTTGTTTTTAAGCTGCTGCCTCGCAGTGCTGGAGACCCGGGTTCAATACTGACCTTGGATGCTGGCTGTATGGAGTTTGCACATTCTATCTGGCTTTCCCCCCCCCCCCCCCCCCCACCTCCTCCCGGCGCTCTGGTTTACGCCCACATCCCAACTTTGGGTTTGTAAGTTAATTGGTCTCCGTAAAATCCTTAGTGTGGAGGGAGTGGATGTGAAAGTGGTACTAGTGGACAGGTCATAGAGTCATAGAGTGATACAGTGTGGAAACAGGCCCTTCAGCCCAACTTGCCCACACCGGTCAACATGTCCCAGCTATACTAGTCCCACCTGCTTGCACTTGGTCCATATCCCTCCAAACGTACCTGTCTAACTGTTTCTTAAACATTGGGATAGTTCCAGCCTCAACTACCTCCTCTGTCAGCTTGTTCCATACATCCATCACCCTTTGTGTGAAAAAGTTACCCCTCAGATTCCTATTAAATCTTTTCCCCTTCATCTTGAACATATGTCCTCTGGTCCTCGATTCCCATAATCTGGGCAAGAGATTCTGTTCATCTACCCAAACTATTCCCCTCATGATTTTATACACTTCAATAAGATCATCCCGCATCCTCCTGCACTCCAAAGAATACCCAGCCTACTCAACCTATCCCTATAGCTCAGTCGGCGTGGACTCAATGGGCCGAATGGCCTGTTCCCATGCTTTATCTCTAACTAAACTAAACAAAAAATGTATATAGGCTCTCCATTGTATCTCTATTGATCAACCTTCTAACACTTAATGCTCAGCCATCCACCTTATTTGCTTTCCTTCACATTTCTACAGTTTAAAATCCAATCACTATTTTCTGTTTATCTGAACAGTACGTTGATATCTTTTTTCAATCTTTTTTTTGATTACTTTATTTTATTAGAAGTAATCTATTTACAATAATGTAAACAGCTTTACAAACCTCAGCTTAATTACATATTATTTTTTAAATAACCCATTGACAGTTATCATCTTCTATTTTTTTTGGAAATAAAGAAAAGAATAGAATAGTTTTAAATCAATAAGAAAGTGATTAAATAATAATTTGATTATATAGAAAAGAAGAAGAAAATAGAGCAAGGAAAAAAGATTATAGATTAACAAAAAGTGAAAAAATATTATATATATATATATATGTCAATGAAAATCAACAAAATATATTGTATCTAAAACTATTACAAATAATAATATCAATGAAGACATGCCTATTAATCCTAGTATAAGAATCAATTATTCTCATCAAATCCCGCTGGGTACCCGTCAGGCTGTGACGTCAAGAACAGCTACTTCTCTAGATACTGTATATATGGAGACCATATTTGATACGTTGATATCTTTTTTCAATCTTAATCACCCAATCAATCTTTGTATTATCTGGGAATTTCTTAATCATGCACACTGCATTGACGTTGAACAATGTGTGGTCTTTTTTGACGTCATATGAGCCTTGATAGTTTTTGTTTAAAGATGACCATTTTAAACGAGTGTTTTCCTGTCAGAATGTCCTGGTTCAACCTTCAGTTCAATTTGCCCAATGAGCCGCACAATGCCTGGTCATCAAAACTACTGTCTCACGCCCACTGAAGGATCAGGGTGCAGGGATTCTGTGCACTTTGTCCACCTGCTACCCACTGTATTGCTGGTACCCTCGCCAAGGGCAGGTGGAGGCTCCAACTTCGCCTGCACTTACACAGGAGCTTGTTTTTGATTGTTTATCTTGGTTCAACTGAACAGAATCAACAAATGTGAAAAATGTAGTTTGCGCAGATTGTGCTAGTCCAGTTTACGTAGCACAGAGTGCACTTTAATACTATTCCTAGAGACTCAAGTTTGTTTGGAAATGTTTTTAAGCTGCGAACTATCCACAGATTTCACCTATGCATTTAACATACACTGACAGATATAGTCTACACACGGTTAGGTGAACATAAGCATGGTGATGGTGATTCCCAACATACCTCACACACAGGGATTGAATCATGTCTCAGGAAACAAACTGAATGAAGCTACGAAAATAATAATTAACCAAATATCGCCAAAGGGAAAACATTGTAGTATGGAAATATCATCTTGGTACCAGCAGAGAATCCCAGCAGGTTATTCTACTTCTATTCTAAAATAGGACAAAGGACAAAGACAAAGGACATTTATTGTCACATACACCAATTGGTGTAGTGAAATTTGAAATAACCTAAAATGTTAACTTTGTACATCTTTCCACAGATGTGGTTTGTTTCAAGCATTTTCTGTTTTAAATCCTATTTGAAATCCTTTAATTATTTTTCTTACAGGAGAGAAGTATGAATTACATGCAGGGACGGAATCAACTCCCAGTGTGGTGGTCCATGTCTGTGACAGTGAAGCAGAGGATGAGGAAGAACTGAAAAATTCTCCAAAACCAAAAATAATTCAAACTCGCCGTCCTGATCTGCCGCCAGCAGTGTCCAATTGAAATATTGATGCACACTTTTAGTAAAGTATCATCTAGTGCTCTCTGCTGTGGCCATACTCTGTTGAAAGGAACAATGGTCTGTCATTCACAGAAGTATTTGTTTTTGAGCCCCTTCTGAGTTTCTAAGGCTTAACAAAATAGAATGGAAGTGGTTACTATGTGCATGCCTATTTGCTTTCTACAAATTGGTATCTGATCATATCACAAATCATTCATTTATGTTAGAATGGCACTAGTCAAGCCCAGGAATAATTGTAAAGCTTGGCTTTATAATTTCAAGATGAATATAATTAAAACTGTTAAGCACATGGTAACCTGCTGTTCTACAATGATTTAGTATAAATGTTTGATCCAAATATAAATTAGGTTTAAAGTCTTTGAGGCATATTGTGATTATGTCTGCTGTGTTCTCTGACTTGTTCGGGAAATGAAAAGGTTAATGTGGTCTGAGTTTTACTTTTTTGGCACTGAATTGCCGATGATGTTCTTGGTGAAAATCCTGTGAGACTATTTGTAGTAAATGTAAATGTTATAGAGCAACCTGGGGAAATACTAACTTTCATACCAATGTGCAGTACATAACATCCACATCTTCTAATATAATCTTGTGAAAAGGTGTAACAGTAATTTGTATTTTTATCACTGTTTTAATATTGCTAAAATGTACTGATTGAAGTTATATGCAATATATGTACTAAAATAGGAATGATAAAATGAATATAGACATGGATAGACAAATGAGCATTATTACGGTTGTGAATTTTCCCATCCACACATCTGCCCAGGATGAGTACCAATAGACCATATTATCACCTGCTGTATTGAAGTTTCCTATTTGTCCTATTACAAGACAGCTTTATGGTCCAATTAGCACAAGACAACCTACTATTCCATTTTATAGAAAATACACAAAAAAGTAGTTTTCATAAATAGAGGATTTATAAACCATTTTGGCATTTTCTCAATGTAACATTTTCCTTTTACTGTGCTATGTAGATTACTAACACACACAGTATACAATCAAGGTGTCTAAATATTAAATTGAAAAAATATGGTCTGATTTGCTTGATGTTGTAATGACAAAATGCGCTCTTATTGGCCTTGGACATAAGTTCTAGTGATATGGTTAACTAAATATAAAAACTAGACTAAACTTTATCTATTCATCATTTACAATAAGTAACTTAGTATTTTTTCTTGATTCTGCTTTATTTTGAGAAGTTCACATATTTAACCAAAGACTGGCGAATTGAGTTAGAAACATTTAAAATAATCAAAATGTTGTGATTTTTCAATCATAGTTTCAGTTTTCATGTAATGCAATGTTTTGTAATAGTTTTCAATATTAATTCCATAGTTATTTGATTTTATGCTGGATAACCACTTTGTTCAATTAATATTACCTATTATATATGACATTAAACAACATTTTGCTTATTGTACCCTGCAGCTCCGCCCTTGCTCCCCTTCCCCCTAATTGCAACAGAAACAGAGTCCCCCAGTCCTTATCTTCCACCCAGTCAGCCTTCGCATACAACACATTGTCCTCCAAAATTTCCGCCACCTACAAAGGGATCCCACCACTAGCCACATTTTCCCCATCTCCAGCCCTCTCCGCCTTCCACAGAGACCATTCCCTCCACATATTCCTGGTTCAGTCACCCCTTCCCACCCACACCACCCCCTCCCCAAGTACCTTCCCCTGCAACCGCAGAAGATGCAACACCTGTCACTATACCTCCTCCCTCGACTCTGTCCAGGGACCCCGACAGTCCTTTCAGGTTTGGCAGAGGTTTATTTGCACCTCACTTCCAACCTCATTTACTGTATCCGTTGTTCAAGATGTGGACTCTTTTACATCGGCGAGACCAACCACAGACTGGGCGATCGTTTCACATAACACTTTAGCTCAGCCTGCCAGAACCAACTTGACCATTTTAATTCTCCTTCCTATTCCTGCACAGACCTTTCTGTCCTCGGTCTCCTCCATTGTCAGTGAGGCTAAATGCAAATTAGAGGAATCTCATATTTTGCTTGGACTGCTTGCAGCCCAGTGGTGTGAATATTGATTTCTCTCACTTTAGGTAGCCCCGGCATTCCCTCTCTCTCTATCCATCCCCCACACATCGCACTAGCTTCTCATTTTCACCCTACAAACTGCTTACAATGGCCTGTTTCCGTTATCATCATTACATTTTTGCATATCTTTCATTCAGTGTTCTCTATCTCTCCACATCACCGTTTATATATCTCGTTTCCCTTATCCCTAACCAGTCAGACGAAGGGTCTCGACCTGAAACGTCACCCATTCCTTCTCTCCAGAGATGCTGCCTATCCCGCTGAGTTACTCCAGCTTTTTGTGTCTATCTTCTGCTTATTGTATATGTCACTGTTTTGTTGGTGTTTTAACGTGTTGCAAGAAATAAGTCTTTCTATTCAATATTTTAATCTGTTACTGTGTTATTATGAATATTCGTTATAAAATTCCATAAAGGAAATTTTGATGAGTAAAACATTGGAATTAGATTGACTGGGAACAAAATATCAAAACATGGTTAAAACATGCTAAAAGGCTACAAAAGAACCAGCAAAAAAAAGAACAGATTCAATATAGATGTTTGGAATGTTAGAATGTTGAAATGTTATAGCCCAAAACGGTCAAATCGCATATAACGCACTTAATGATCTACTCGTGTATTCTCTAAACGTGTGAAACACCATTAACTTGAAAAGATAAATGGACATCATTGGCAGTGTTGAACCTGCCAGGTGCCATTTGAATACAATTCTTCTCAAACTCTCTCAGCTCTGGCTTTCCCTCTAACTTTCCCCAAAGCTGTTTGAAATTGTTATCGCTCTTCCCCCAAAGGAGTCCAATAGATCTCATGGTCGTATCTGATTTCAGAAATACTTATATTTCCATCTTAAAGGGATGATTAGCTGGGGATAATGAGATGCTTTGCCAAGTGACTGGAGCTTTCATGTATAGTTGGAATATAGAATTGTTACTAACTATTAGTATTGGATATTGTCTGTGTTATTATTTGTCTTTGCCTCTTAATGGGTGCTAGTAATAATACTTTTTAACTTAATTGCCTTATATATGTATGTCTGGTATTTATCTGATGTTATTTGGTCTGTGCACGGAACTGTGTCTTATTGGTCAAAATGATGGTCATTGTGGCAGAATTGTACCTGTGCTTAATCTGAAATTTTGCAAAAAGCACACTCTCAAACACATTTTACCTTTGAAAATCCCTTCATTCATTTATAATCCACACTTGGACACATTCAAAGTTTTGTGATTAAATAATCATGATTAATGTTCATATAAAACAATGATTCATTTAAGTCTCTTTTTAAATATGCTATTTTTTTTATTGTTTCTGTAACATAAAGCTTTTTCCTTACAGGTAGTTTATTATACATTAGTCTGGTTAGTAAATGAGCTGTGCCTCATCACTAATCACACAGCTCCTTATCATGTAGTTCTAAGCAGCTTTGGTACTGCTGCCCCTAAGAATGTGTGAAATGCAGGGCAGTCATAATGAATATCACTAGGAATGAAACATAGGGTTTGCAATAAGAGAATACAATTAGCCCTTCAGCACTCATTGTCATAATAGAGGAAGTCTAATAACAACCTCTGAAGAGTGCACATATCTATTTAATTGCTGAAATCCAAATCTTTCTGTAAGTGATTTGTTGCCCTCCCACCACGCACCATATTCTGCCCAGGCTGCATTTCTGCACCCCTCTCCAACATAATCATTACAAGTCAGAAAAGTAACAAAAAAACACTTATTTATGAACTATTCTCACTTGAAAACGCTGATAACATTGGGATTCTTTGCATAGATTTGAGGGGGTTTTAATGGCACATTGAGCCATGATTATTGTTTAACAACCCTTCTGGCCCTCAATAAATAATTTTATATGTGTGTTTGTCATTCCCTTAGATTCATGGATTTTAAAATAAAAAAAAGTTTATTTTATTTTTAAAGTTTATTCTTGATATATCATCTTCAACTGTCATCTCATCTGGATGTAAAACACTTTATTTCACATTCTGTAAAAAGAAATTTAAAGAATAAGTCAAAAGTATTGCTTTTTACTTCCTGGAAAACAATCTGTGAGAATTCTTCATTGTGAATTGTAACTTAGTTTACTTTACGATTTCACTTACTGGATACCTGAGACAGTTTGGAGATGATATCTGACAGTCAATGCAGGAAAAGGTAACAGCCATGCAACAAAGATTGCCCGATCTTTGTGAATGGCTTTCTTCAAAGTCCAGAATAAGCATTTTTGCTCCACTGCTGGCTGCAAAATTCATGCTTGTGTAAATAAAAAGCGTTCTTCATATTCCCACATTGTCACATTGTTCTGGATTCTTGAAGCCAGATCTAAGATTACGACATATAATAGTAAGATTAAATGAGAACTTACCAGTTTGAAGTTTGATCTTTATTTTATGAGGAGTTACGATGAGTGATTACGTGAAGAAGGCCGTCAGTCCGCATGCGCGTCAATCTTCAAAGCAGTGGTGCAATATCACAGATAAGAGTTGACCTGAAAATAGTAAGATTTGGAGTAATATAGTAATATACCAGTTGACCTTATGATAGAGGTTTGGGAGCGGTGGGCACGTAATTACTCATCGTAACTCCTCATAAAATAAAGATCAAACTTCAAACTGGTAAGTTCTCGTTTAATCTTACTATTTTACTTCGGAGTCACGCGAGTGAATAAGTGAAGATTTCAAAGCTCTGTGATTTCACGCCGGATACGAGTCCAAGCATCACACACTGAATGGATTGACCATGGATGAGTGAAAAAGATGAATGCATTCAGACATAACATAGTTAGGTAACAATACTGGTGCTTTAATTATGAAAAGAAAATAATAGTAACCCCTCCCATCCTTGGGGGAAACTATAGAACAGAATCTAAAATGGTACGAGCAAACACCCCCGGTCCGTCAATAGGTTTGTTGTAAAACCTGTGGAACATCCGTTCATTGGCCCATCCTGCAGCGGCTAGGATGTTGTCGAGGGGGACGTCCATTGCCTTCGCTGCCGACGTAGATGCAGCCCTGGTGGAGTGAGATTTAAAAGTGTCAGTGTTCACTCCTGCACTCACCAGAACCTCCTTTAACCATCTGGAAATGGTTTGTACTGATACCTTGTGGAAAGGTTTCTTGTAACTAATCAGGACAGATAACGCAGAATCTCTGAGGCTCTTGGTGACCTTAATGTATTGGTGAATATGTGATACTACACACAACCGTGGATCCTCGGGGTATGCCAGGAACTCTAGCTTAAGCCCTGGAACCCACGGTCTGCTCTGTTTGATCAAATCATATATGATGAAGGTTATTTTATTTACATTAGTAGTCATGTTGGCCAGCCGTAGCTTGTGCAATGTCTGGACTCGTTGCGCAGTTACCAGCGCCATTAGCATGACCACCTTTAGGGTGAGTTTTGATAAAGGTAGGGAGGAAGCTGGCTCCCACTGGCGAAGCAGTGTAAGCACCACGCTCACATCCCAAATGTCCGTGTACCGGGGCGTGGGTGGTATGGAATTAAAAATGCCCTTCGTGAACCTAGTTATTACGGGGTGAGTCCCTACCGATTGGTGCCCCGTTCCCAGCACTAAATAAGAGGATAATGCGCTTCTGGCACTATTAATGGCACTGTAGCTTAATTTTTGGTCATAGAATAGGGTAGATAGGAACTACAGGACATCTGTGATGCGTGCTGTATCATACGAGATGTTTGAGATAGAACATCTCCCACTTTTTGATGTGAGAGACATACTGTTTTTGTGTACTGTCCCTCCAGGCCACTGTTATCACATCCACTGTTCGTTCTGACAGTCCGAACCCCAGATATGGTCTCCTCAGAATCTGCAAACCTATAAATTGATTCGGTCATGTAGTGGATGGTTACTCCCCGTTGCTGGGTGAACCAGCAGTTTCTTGCTTTGGGGGACAGCCATAAAAGGCTGTGTTATCATTCCCAGGACTTGTGGGAACCCAGACTGTGTAGGCCAGTCAGGCACTACCAAAATGCCTGTGGCGTTGTCATGCTTGATTTTTGCCAAACATCGGCTGATGAGGCAAAATGGGGGAAAAGCATACAATAACATTCCTCCCCAATGTAGTGAAAACGCATCTACTGCCACTGCCCCTGGGTCTGGTTCCCATGACACATATCTGGGTAACTGGTTAGTCTGGATGCGAACAAGTCAATATCCGGGATGCCATACCGGGCGACAATGTCGTTAAACACTTCATGATTCAACATCCATTGTGTGTTGTCATTGAATTTCCGCAATCTAATGTCAGCCACCATGTTGTATCTACCTGGTAGGTAGATAGCTGAGACCCAAATGTTCCTCGCAATACACTAGTGCCAGATAAGGTTTGCCAATTTATCACAAGATACAGAATTAATACCCATGTGATTGACATACGCCACCGCTGTTGTGTTGTCAATCTGAAGTTGAACATGCACATGTTGCATAGTGCTGCAATAAGCCTTAAGCCCATAGAGTGCTCCCAACAACTTTAACCATGTTGCTGAAGAATTAATGACTCCTGCACATTCCATCTACCACCGCAGCTAGATATGGTATCTGTGACTCCCCATCTTAGGGCGCTTGCATCGGTTTGTAAGATAACCAATGGTGTATCAAGTAAAATTTTTCTTGAGCTATGACGTATATTCATTACCCACCATTCAGCAATGGCCTCTGCTGGCAATCGCATGTGTCTACCGAATTGGCCTGCGTGGGATTTGAGTGCCTTTTTCTTGGCACATTGTAAATTTTGATAGTGCAAAGACCCTAAACGCACAGCTGGAAAGGCAGCCACAAGTTTGCCAATTACACTTGCTGCTTGTCTAATTGAAGGCTGCTGTTTAACAATTAAATTGTTGCAGGCTTCTATTAACTTTTCTATTTGCTTGCCTCTAGGCAGAATCACAGACATGTGACTTGAGTTAATCGTAAACCCCAGGTAGTCAATTACCCTCGTACATGTCAATTTGGACTTAACTGGATGGATGAGAAACCCCAATCTCTCAAACATGAATTTGGTGGCTGAAACAGATGATTCAGCTAATTCCTTGGTGTCCCCGATGATTAGAATGTCATCCAAATATGCCATGACTATGTGATTCTGAGCTCGTAGTAGCCCCAGAACTGGTTTTAGTAGTTTAGTAAAGAGTCTGGGAACTGAAGTCAGCCCATTAGGCAATGCTTTGAACTGCCACAATTGTCCCATGCAGTTAAATTTCAAATATCTCCTGTGCTCCCTGTGAATGGGTACAGAAGATACATCTTTAAGGTCAATGCATGCCATATAACCACCTTTAGAAACCAGTTGGATGGCAGTGCAAAATTTATCAATTTTGAAATGTTTATACTGCACAAAGGTATTGAGCAGTTACGTCTAGGATGATACGACATCCTCCATCACTTTTCCGCTTGGTGAATATGTTGGATACAAATTGGTGAGGTTCCTGATGTGACCTCTCAATGACCTATTTTTTGTATAAAGTTTGGATTTCAGCTTGTACATCCAAACTTTCCTGTTGTGAAAACACATATGTGCGGTTTGGTGAATGTTGTGTGGGTGGTAGTGAAGGAAATCAAGAAGGAAATCAATTTTGAAGCCTTGTATACTGTGCAGTATAAATGGTTCTGCTGTGATCCAACACTATTCATTTGAAGAAATGTTGAAATCTCACGCCAACTTGTAAGTGAGTCATGTGTAAAGTGTTCCCCAAGGAACTAGATTCACCTACCTCAGATGTTACTGGCGGTACGGTGCTGGTTTTTGTCCTCGAGGCTTGGGGAATAGAGCTAATGGCGGGTGCCCTCCGCGCATCCTTGCTGTGGGACAGCTGGGGCCTACCCCTAAAAAAGACCTTGGTGCGTCCAGTTCGAGTCTCCCTCTGGTTCCGGTGCCCCTAGGCAGGTATCGCCTGGAGCTGAAGGGAGCATAAGGGTGTACCCGGTATGATGAGCCCCTGGGTATAGTTTGGACTCTGCTCATGAGGATGGTCTTAGCCTCATCGTCCAGCTCCCGGACCTGCTTCGGCAGATCTTCCCAGAATAGGTAATTGGCCGGCTGGATGTTGCTGGCTTTGCACAACACAGCAAATTTGGGGTTTACTGCAGGCTGAATTGCGTTTTTGCGCAGGCAATTAATTTCAAAGTGGGCATTACACATCAATGCCACTGCGTCTTGCTGTGTCTCAGTCAGCAGCTCCCCATCTACAGACCTAGCAAAGGCCGTAATACCAGAGGCCAGCAATTTCAAAATTTTTTGGAGCTTGATTTCCTGGGCTCTGACACCCGTTCCAATATGACCCCAGATGGAGTGGTTTACGGCCGGCACATTTAGGGAGGCACAGTTGGCAGGAGTACGGTACCTGTTGGTGGTCTCCTCCATTGCCAGATCTTTGAGTTGGTGGGATGCCAAATAATTAATTGTAGTGGCCAGATCTTCATCCAGGGGTGCTCCTGATGGCGATGGTATGGCAAATTTGGATGCCAATAGGGGCACTTCAGACCCGTGCCTCCGGGAGTGCTCACCTGCTGTGCCTCCAAACTCTGAGTCAGGGAAATACTGACCCGGTGTACTCCCCTCTCCAGGGAGGGAGACACTTCACAGCCCTGTAAACGGTGCCGCTGACGAAGGCTCCCATGGAGGCCCGTGCTGATATTTCTCCCTCCTTTGGAGCATATCATTCTGGAGCCACCTCTCCATAAGGTGCTCCATATGGGTAAGTCGTCCGTAGACACGTCCCAATGAAGGAGGGGATCCCTCTTGCCCCGACTCATCTGAGTCTACGGGCCTCGCAGACTTTTGTGTAGCCTTACGCCCCTGCGGAACTGCCACGGTGCTTTATTCGGGCACCAAGTCTGCTGTCACTGGCTCCACCGCCACGACATGGAACGCGATACAGACAGTCGCTTGCTACCCGCACTTCCGCGGTCTTCGGTAGCCGGCTGCGCCGCAGACCATCTCTTCACCTTCGACATAGTAAGGTTCAAACTTGCTGGAAAACAAGAATTATAGAACCCGCCAATACGACCTCAGAGTAGTTTTAGTACACTTACCTGAGGTTTTTAAACTTACCGCTGGAAGGACGCGACAAAATACTGGCAGGTGGGACTGGTGTAGCTGGGACATGTTGGCCAATGTGGGCAAGTTGGGCAGAAGGGCCTGTTTCCACACTATGACTCTATGGTCACTCAAAATACATGGGGCCTTGGTCATGGGCTGTGGTTGGCAGCAGTTTCAATGCTCTTATTAAAAGTTGTCAGTGTGATATTTAGTGCAGAGCTTCATGGTTCCACTGCCAGAGGCCTGGTCATCACTTGTGGCCTGTACTGCTGAGCAGAAGGACTGTCGAAAGGAGGCCTCCAGCACACCTTGCCCCATAGGTGTTGCAGCAAATCAGTGCACTTGTGATTAGTATAGTGGCTGACCACTGTTCACTTCAGTCCAGTCCAATATAATTGGAAGATCACTTGAATGATACACAGAATGCAAACACTACATTGAAAACCAAAGGTGTTTGGATTTGGAGCTGTAAGCAGAATAATCTGTGATCATTTTCCAATGTTCAATAGATTCAGGATCAGTTCCTGTGGATTGTAGGATAGCTAAGGTTATCCCACTTTTCAAGAAAGTAGTGAGAGAGAAAACTGGGAATTACAGAACAGTTAGCCTGACTTCTGTGGTGGGAAAGACGCTGGAGTCAATTATTAAAGAGGTACTAATGGGGCATTTGGATAGCAGTAAAAGGATTAGTCTAAGTCAACATGGATTTATGAAAGGAAAATCATGCTTGATTAATCCTCTGGAATTTTTTGAGGATGTGACAAGTAAAATGGATGAAGGGCAGCCAGTGGATGTAGTGTATCTAGACTTTCAGAAAGCCTTTGATAAGGTCCCGTAAGGGAGACTGGTGACTAAAATTAGAGCACATGGTATTGGGCGTAGGGTGTTGACATGGATAGAAAATTGGTCGGCAGACAGGAAGCAAAGAGTAGGAGTGAACTGGTCCTTTTCAGAATGGCAGGCAGTGGCGAATGGAGTGCCGCAAGGCTTGGTGTTGGGGCCGCAACTGTTTACCGTATATATTAATGATTTGGAAGAGGGAATTAGGAGCAACACTAGCAAGTTTGCGGATGACACAAAGCTGGGTGGCAGTGTGAACTGTGAAGAGGATGTTAGGAGGTTGCAGGGTGACCTGGACAGGTTGAGTGAGTGGGAAGGTGCATGGCAGATGCAGTATACTATAGATAAAAGTGACTTTATCCACTTTGGCAGCAAAAACAAGGGTAGATTATTATCTCAATGGGGTTAGGTTAGGTAAGGGGGAGGTACAGCGAGACCTGGGTGTCCTTGTACACCAGTTACTGAAAGTTTGCGTGCAGGTACAGCAGGCAGTGAAGAAAGCCAATGGAATGTTGGCCTTCATAACAAGAGGCTTTCAGTATGGGAGTAAAGAGGTTCTTCTGCAGTTGTATAGGACTCTGGTGAAACCACATCTGGAGTATTGTGCACAGTTTTCGTCTCCTAATTTGAGGAAGGACATCCTTGTGATTGAGGCAGTGCAGCGTAGGTTCACGAGATTGATCCCTGGGGACAGTCATATGAGGAAAGATTGAAAAGACTAGGCTTGTATTCACTGGAATTTAGAAGGATGAAGGGCTTTCTTATAGAAAGATATAAAATTATAAAAGGACTGGACAAGCTAGATGCAGGAAAAATGTTCCCAATGTTGGGCGAGTCCAGAACAAGCAGCCACAGTCTTAGAATAAAGGGGAGGCCATTTAAGACTGAGGTGAGAAAAAATGTTTTCACCCAGAGAGTTGTGAATTTATGGAATTTCCTGCCGCAGACAGCAGTGGAGGCCAAATCACTGGATGGATTTAAGAGAGAGTTAGATAGAGCTCTTGGGGCTAGTGGAATCAAGGGATATGGGGAGGGCAGGCATGGGTTATTGATTGGGGACGATCAGCCATGATCACAATGAATGATGGTGCTGGCTCAAAGGGCCGAATGGCCTCCTCCGGCACCTATTTTCTATGTTTCTAATCTATATATGCGCAAGCCATGTTTCGATTGATTATTCAATCCAATTTTTTTTATCGGGTAACTTTTCCTTGGGGTCCAAGAAATTGGATCACAGCAGAATTGGGCATATTCTCAAAGCAATGCGCATGCCAAATAAAGCTAATGCCAGATCCATACTCTGCAGCCTCAGTACAACAGTGATTGTGAGCTCTCGGCACTGATTGTGGGTGGGTAATGGAGAGTCTCAGAGGGTCCAAACATAATGTGGGGCAGGCAGTTGGTGGGCTATGGGAGAGGAGAGATAAAGACAGTAACTATCTTGGCTTTCAGGGAATAGATGATAAAAGATTGAAGCAGCTTGCATGATACTTGAGTGGCTGTTTGCTGTCCAATGCACAAAGGAAGCTGAAACAGATGTCGAATCCTTATTTGGCAAATGCAATTCTTCAATTTCATGCATGCACCCTGACCACCACAACTCCCTTGTGGCATCAGCAAGCACATGTGCCTGCCAAAATCGATAAAACAAGGATTAACCAGGAATAATTGTTGCAGGTTTTGCTCCCTCTAAAGTGTGAGTGAGGATGCACTCAGCTTTCAAAGGGTGTCACTTATTGTGATTTTGTAAAAAAATATTGTGGCTTAGAATCAGTAGTGCACAATCCAGTATTAATTAAACTTACATATGCTAGCAATCAATTTCGGGTAACATTGGACCAGACATTTCCTGTTGTGGTCCATATAAGCAACCTGACCTTTTCAAGTTCAAGTTCAAGTGAGTTTTATTGTCATGTGTCCCTGATAGGACAATGAAATTCTTGCTTTGCTTCAGCACAACAGAGCATAATAGGCATTGACTGCAAAACGGATCAGTGTGTTCATATACCATTATATAAATATATACACACATGAATAAATAAACTGATAACGTGCTACTATCAGATAATGGGTTATTAATGTTCAGAGTTTTGTCCGAGCCAGGTTTAATAGCCTGATGGCTGTAGGGAAGTAGCTATTCCTGAACCTGGTCATTGCAGTCTTCAGGCTCCTGTACCTTCTAACTGAAGGTAGCAGGGAGATGAGTGTGTGGCCAGGATGGTGTGGGTCTTTGATGATACTGCCAGCCTTTTTGAGGCAGCGACTGCGGTAAATCCCCTCGATGGAAGGAAGGTCAGAGCCGATGACTTTTGCTCAGCGTTAGATATGCACCTAACTATACCAAAGTGCACCATACCCATTTCTGCCAATACTTATGTATATTGGACCAAAGCTGCAAACTTCAACATTGTAGAACAATCCCAGTAGAATTACAGACATATCCTGCTAATTCATTGCTTTTTTTAAGGTGAACCCCCACTGACATCATTAGACCTGACTGGGCACCCTTACAAATGACTCCTGGTCACTCAAACATCTTCACTTTGTATGCCACAATATACTGTGAATATTTTCTGCTGACATCTTCATGCAATTGGTGCTTCAATAATGGCAACACTGGCACCAGTCTATTACTGGAGGTGCATTATGGGCATAGTATGGCCATTGAGACAAGGGACATTGGGTTAAAAGTCAAAAACATGTTCCTCTGCAAAGAGACTACTTCTGCAGACTTCAAAGACACCATAATTTATCTGTACATCTCTGATGAATAGTATATTTGCAGGCTCTATATTTTGAGGCAGTCATGACTGAAATATGTGGCATGAATTCCTCTACTTCTAAAACAGTCAAGGTCATGCTGACCCAAACTTATTAGGAAAACTCCAAACTATTGTAGCTGTTTCTCTCAATTTGTTGCTCACTTCAGCAGCCAAGAGAAAATGAAGGAATGACATAATCTCCTTTCATTTCAGTGAGTAGAAAATGCCATGATGGGCACTGGGATTTGGTAGCATTCCTGGCATCCCAGAGAGGACTCCCATGAAGAACCCTGAACCATTATTTCCACTCCCTCAATATGCAGTTATTTGTGATGATCAGAAGAATTTCTTTAGGATGAATATAATGATTGCAGGGAGCACTTCTGCATCCTGAACGAGTCTGGATTGGGAGACGTATTCAGCAACCAACACTTCACTGAGGGATGATTCCTGTGGAACAAGGCACACTCTCTGCTTCTATGGCTACCCAGCTCATTGTGTTCCCCAGTTACATTGGCTGGGTGCGGATACATGAACTATTGTGGCATGCCTCAGTACCAGACCAAAGTGCCATTCTATTTTTCAAAGGTAGACAAAAATCCTGGAGAAACTCAGCGGGTGAGGCAGCATCTGGGTGGTTTGGGTGGGAAGGGATGAATTGACCAGGGAGTTATGGAGGGAATGGTCTCTGCGGAAAGCTGAAAGGGGAGGAGATGGGAAGATGTGGCCAGTGGTGGGATCCCGTTGGAGGTGGCGAAATTGTCGGAGGATTATATGTTCTCATATAATCTCCAACATATAATCCTCCGACATATAATACTCTGACATTTTTGCCACCTCCAAAGGGATCCCACCATAAATTGGAGGAGCAGCACCTCATATTTCGCTTGGGCAGTTTACACCCCAGCAGTACGAACATTGACTTCTCCAATTTCAGGTAGTCTTTACTTTCTCCCTCCTTCCCCTCCCCTTCCCAGCTCTCTCACAGCCTACTGTCTCCGCCTCTTCCTTTCTTTTTCTCGCCCCCCCCCCCCCATCAGTCTGAAGGTCTTGACCCAAAATGTTGCCTATTCCTTTGCTCCATAGATGCTGCCTCACCCGCTGAGTTTCTCTAACATTTTTGTCTACCTTCGATTTTTCCAGCATCTGCAGTTCTTTCTTAAACATTCTATTTTTCAAGATGACATTCAGTTGTCTGCATCAGTGTGGGAGTATCTTGCAAGCATATGTGTAGTCTTTCCAAGGGCGACATGGTGGCATAGCATTAGAGCTACTGCCTTACAGCGTCAGAAACCCGTGTTCGGTCATGATTATGGGTGCTTGGCTGTACGTGATAATTACTCGTTTCTAAGCTTCCCCCTAGTCTAGTTTCAGTAAAAACACTGAATCAAGCACTTGAAACATCAGTTTCTTCCTCCAGTGATTTCAAATTTGGGCACTAGGATAGGTCCTTTCTTCTTCCTTTCTGATGGTAGTTTCAGTTGGTAGGGAGTGGAGATACTGAGTATTAGTATCAGTTCATCCTGCTGGTCACCTTTCCCTGAGGAGCTACATTACCTTTTGCTGTCTTCTTCCCATTCTTAGGGGTCTGTGCATTCTTTTACCTCACTCCCCAGATAGTCTCTTGTTGATATACTGTCTTGCGGGCACAAACTCAGCAATACATTAATTCAATGTCTTCTTTCCCCACACCCATTCCTCCTTTACGGTAAGTTTGTTTCTTCTATCCCTAGTGCCATTTCCATTCCTTAGTTGCTATCCCTTTTCACGCTAGCTACTATGTTTCCCTGTCGTACTTCTTCCTTTTAGTGAGGGTTCTTTGAGAGTCGGATTCTATGTTTCTATGTATCTTCTCCTACTTGGAAGGGGTGGTGTTCCTGATTAATGTACAGTGCTGTTTCTCAGGCCATGTGAGGACGTCTTTAATTTTAACAGATGGTATTGCTGTTAGCTGGCAGGTCAGGGCTTACGAAATGGGTTGGACTGTTGGAATGTCCCTACCCCCCGATCCCCCTGCCCGTGTCCCCTACCTCTACTTTTGGGGTCACAAGAGCCTCGGTACCCTCTTGGAATCCATCGGTTTCTGTGACCCCGTGGCCTCCTTCTCGGCCCCCTTCCATCCTGATGATATTCTCTCATGTGACACGACCTACTCCAGTGCCCTAGTCCTCCACAACTAAAACACTGATCGGGCCGGATTGCTCTACAACCTCACCAGCCAAACCTAGGAAAGGTTGGTTCTTTGAATGGGAGGTCTATCCAGGCCTTGAGGTCTTCTTCCTCCTTATCCTCATCTGTTCTTATTTATTTTATTCTAATTTCTAATTTCCGGGCTGCCATTAAACCAGGCTGCCTTGATGTCTGACTGCCTGTGGTCTAGGGAACATTTATACCTGATGTGGGCATCTTCCTACAAACACATTGTCTATGGGGAGTCCTTACTAAACCCTCTTCCATGGTGAATTGTTCTGACATAATAATATTATTCATTTCTGGATCAATCCATCCATACTCTCCCCCTATCTCACCCTCTGAAAGGCTATTTGTTTTATACCAGTACTTCAAGAAGGATTTGTTTATCTTTTCACTACTGGAATCCCTAATTAGCTTTGGCACCCATGTCGATGGAGTCTTCTTTCCAGCTCCTTGGTTTCCCCTATTGTCCTCCATCTGTGGGGCAATCCTAGGAGATAGAAGATCTCTCTCCAATGTCTCTACTTCAGATTTACATTTGGGGGAGGAGCTGAAGATAACGCTGACTCCTCCCATGTGCCCCGCTCGCAGGCTGCGCACGGTTTCTCCAAATTGGGAACATGAGAGTTCTGTGAGGAATACTGTGGCTCTAGCTTCTCCACTCCGGAGAATTCTGCACACCCTGGCATATAATAAATATATCCTCCTTCAAGATATGCAGACCCTGTTTCATTCTTAACGAATTTACCCGATTTAAATTCCGTCGGCACCTTCCCTTTAAGAGCCATCTCAGTAATCTCCCCTCCTAAAGATGACACTCTCTCCTGCTCCTGCCGTTGGCTTGCTAATTCTCCCTGTCCCCGTTCTGAAATGTCCTGAGAAGGATCAGTTCTATCATTTTACTTCGGAGTCACGTGAGTGACTACGTGAAGAACCCCGTACAGCCGTTAGTGCGTTATTGCGTCAGATGCTTTAGTGCAGATGACTGTGGAGCAGCGCAGCTCCTCCAATGGTAAGTCTAAAAAAGTTTCAGGTAACTGCTATTTCTTACCTGTTCTAGGTCTCCTGCAGGAACCTCCGGGGTTTTTGCGGGATGTTCGCGATGGCCGACGAGTGAACAACCCTAGGGCTTTGGGGGAAAACCCTGGTCCGACCGCGGAAGCGGAGAGCTGGCGAAAGTCGGGTTCGCGATTGGAGTCACTGATAACGCGGTCAGTGACTCCACACGTTAGGTTCCCGGAGAGGGGATACCCGAGAATAGTGCGGTTCTAGACCGCAGTAGTCCCTAGGGGATGGGGCTTAACGGACCTGAACGGTCAGCCTGGGTTCCTGGTGGAGGGGAAACCCAAGTATATGCGATTTAACATCACAGTAGGTACCTCGGGTATGCCAGTAGCACCTTTGCTCAGGGCTGCTTCATGAAAACACCATATCTATGGCAAATACTGGCCTATGGGAAAGACAGCGCCAGCAGCACCTTTGTTCAGGGCTGCTTCATGGGCGCCAGCGGTACCTTGTTAGGGCTACTTTATGGGAATAGCAGTTTAGTAGGGTATTCCCATTTACAGTGATCATGGGGGATGAGGAGGCATTGTTAGGATAAGGCAATATAACAGAATGATGACAAAAAAGCATTCAAAGAAAACTATTCACAGTTTTAAAAAACGCTGGTTATATATGTGCTAAAATCCACTGTTAAGTCTCAAACTATATTTGAGAAATTGGGCTCCTCTATCCAGTTAGATTAAGTTCCTATCAAATAGACTTGTAGGATGTTGGAATTTACTTTTAGGTATTCAATTGGCCATGATGCCAGCCTGGGCAACAGATTGCAGTCAATAAGACTTTTTCTTCTTCTTGTAGGATTCCAGCAGTGTAGACACTGCTAAGCGTATTACTGCCCTCCACAGGTCAAAGTTTGAACTAGATTCTTACATACAGTCCTGTAACATGCAGGAATTGAAGAACAGCCCTGGATATCAGTTGATGTTTCTCACTGTGTCCAAACAAAGATAAAACAGAAAAAGGCTCAACTCCAAGTCCTGTCAGTCTAACAAACAATACCTTTCTTTCTACCCTATACTTTTTACATTCTAAGAAAACATGCTCTGTCTCATTACTCCCACATTCACACAAGCCAGAAACATGTTTCCCTACAATGCACAAATAGTAATTTGACCCACAGTGTCCCAACCTCAATCTACACAGTTTAACTGAGTCCCTATGGGACAGAGATGTACAGAAACATATTTTCCTAACTTCAGATTGTATAGAAAAGTAGTGTCTGCCCCTGACTTCCTTTTCCCATCCTCTCTGCCATTCTTTTGTTAAGCCCTTTTTAATTATTTTTCTCAGTTCCACTCTCCCCAATGATATATGGATATCTATTTCTCTTCTTCAACTCTCCTTTGCTATGAGGTCCACCTACTCATTCCCCCTTACCCCAGCATGCCCGGGAACCCAGCAAAAAGTGATGATCCATCTGTAAAAACAATCAAAGTGCTCTCACTGATTGAATTAAGACATTCCACTATTCTTAGAGTCACCTCACGCTTATCTTTTTCCTCAATAAGACTTTGGTAACAGTTGTTGTTATAAAACAGTTAGACTAATTGTTAATTTTATAGATGCGATTCAGCTGTGTAAGTAGAGCAACAGTTATTTTGTTTAATGGTTAATTATTAAGTGCCATCTAGGTCATTGTTAACACCAGCTGAATTTAATAAAGTCACGATGATGGATAAACAGTGTTCATTACTGTTCCAGTAGTTGTTAGGTAAATCTTTCATTATATTGCAAATTGGTGCTAATGGCCCTAAATGGGAAATTGTGTCAGCAGGGCTTTGGAGCAGGCTTGCTTTATTGGTCCCTCATGCAAGAGGAGAACATGTGGGATTGGTATAGTTTAACGCCGAGTCTGAGGGTATACCCATAGAGCATGCCCAAGGGATCAGGGCATGTGCCAGAGGTCTATGCCTGGCAAGAAAGTTACCATCCCAAACACATATGCAGTGAACACCACTCTCAGGGGGACATTACAGTTGGCTGCCGAATCTTCTATTCACAAAAGACTTTTCCATAGGTGAAACCTGGAGGGCAAAGCACAAGCTATTGGAACGAGCAAGGTTTCATAGTTTCGGCGATAATGCATCCCATGTCTTTATTGGCAGTAGCGGTTCACTGAAGTTGCTGGCCAGAGGTTCCACTCACTGTACCTGTGCTACTCCGCAATTAAGGGACCACTTGCAGTTTGGTAAGGTGTATATTTAGTTATACATTACAAATGATTGAGACATTATCAGCTACTTTGAACGGTAAATGTAAAATGGACAATATTAGCTTTTCAAGCAGGTTAGAATTGGGCAGGTTCAGTAGAAGGACCAAGATTGTCTTGCAAGACTGGCTCGGAAATCGGGCCACAGTTGCTGTTTAAGGTAGTTACCAAGTAGCAAAAATATCATCTCGAGTTTGGAGATGGAACGGATTTGCATGACTTGCCAAAAATTTATGTTATTAGTATCAACTATCTATAGAATCTACGGGCATTGTATGGGTTATAGAGTGATTGGACAAATAAGCATATTGTCATGCTCATGTTCAGGTTGATGCATTTTGATGATGGCATATGTTAGTCACGAGGGTGCAATCAGTTAAAGACCGCTGGAATGGTTAAATAATCTTGTTGCCACAGGAGAATCATCAAGTCGGGGTAATGGCAACACAGAGTTGGTGTTGAATCGCACTGTAGTGGGGGTAATGGCAACACAGAGTTGGTGTTGAATTGCACTGTATTATGAAATTCTAGTTAAATGGAACACTATATACATATATACACATATACATATACAAAGTGAATTTACAGAAAACTCTGCTTTAAGTGTCGAATAGGTCAGGATGACACATTATTGGCAACAATGCTGAATACAAGATATATATATTTAGTACACAAAAGGCTGGAGAAACTCAGCGGGTGCAGCAGCATCTAAGGAGCGAAGGAGATAGGCGACATTTCGGGTCGAGACCCTTCTTCAGACACTGGTTTAGTGCAGCAGGTTCAGTCGCTAAATAATTGTGGTGGTACAGGATGATAACGTCTGTAAATTATAATATATAATATTATGTTATAAATACTTGAGCAGACCAGAAGCGGGTCAGGTCTCAAAATAGTCACAGGCATACCAGGGGACCTTTGATAAGGTAAGCACACACATATACAACAATATGTCAAGGTCATCAAGAGCTTTGAAGTTTTGGACTAGCAATGTTGTTAGTCACAAAGAATTTGGGGGAACTTATTGTTCAGGCCATTCCAGATGAGAAAAACAGAATTGTGTTATGTACTAATGGATTATTTTTCTAGACCTCATTCCACCTGGGCTGCTACAACATCAGCAGCAAGGGTATTTATGTTCCGCTGGGTCGCATTGTTACGGCTGGAGCATGGTCCATCGAACAAATCTCCAAACATCTGTAATGACCCATTGCTGAACCAGGACTATTTGTTAACTATTTATGTTCTGGTTATATTTTCCATCTGGGTGAGAGATGGAAATATTATTGTTTCATTTAAACAGCATCAGCATGTTTTACATCTATGTTATGACTGTATGCATTATGAATGTTTTCCCTTCATTTGTCAATGAAACAGCTGTGGTTGTGTATACTCGTTTCACATGGCATGAAATCACAGAGCTTTGAAGTCTTCATGTAGTCACTCACGTGACTCCGAAGTAAAATAGTAAGATTAAACGAGAACTTACCCGTTTGAAGTTTGATCTTTATTTTATGAGGAGTCGAGTTGAGGGACCACGTGCCCTCCGCTCCCAGCCGTCAGAGATTTCATCTGGTAGTTCTAGTCTTTGTTATCTTACCATTATACTTCAGTCACTATTCGCTGTGATTTCACACCGTTGCTTTGAAGATTGACGCAAAAACGGCTGCACGGGGTTCTTCACGTAGTCCCTCAACTCGACTACTCATAAAATAAAGATCAAACTTCAAACTGGTAAGTTCTCATTTAATCTTACTATTTTCTCCTATTCCCAATTTACAAGCCGCCATTCTTAGGGTGGACAGCAAAACAATTTATTTATTTATTTTCCTTATAGTGAAGAATATCTTCCACATTCCTATTAACTTGTTTCCTTCCTCACTATTCCCATAATTTTTAACGATCGTTTCTATACAGTTTATTCCCCCCAACGGCCAAAGTTGGTCTTTCAAAATTGCATTTACTTTCCCCGATAATCCTCTCAGTTAATCCGCTTCATCTGGAAGCTCACCGCAAATTATCCTATCGGGCTTTCAAATCTGTTTGATCAATCCTTCTCAGAGACATTCCCCATTCTCAGAACAATGGTTAAAACACAAATTACAAAATAAAGGTTCCAGACACTAACACCTCTTTCAATCACTACTCCTCCTCGACTCCAGGGTCAATGCTATCTCTCCCACACAATGCTCAACGGTCTTTCCGATTCACTTACTCCAGCAACCGTTTCCTTTCAAATGTCTTGCAGTCACTCCTATTCAATCAACCCTGATTAATTATTCAAACCACTCGCTCCTATTCAGTCTCTCTCCCAACTCTCTTAAAACAATTGCTTAAATCAGTTAAATCATAAACACTACATTCAATTCCAAACTTTCAAACAAAGGATCTAACTCCCACTCAAGCAGCAGTCTCTCTCTGACTTAATTAACTTTAAGTTTGCACAGACAAACCCAAATCACGCTAACAAAACTATAATCAAGAATGCAAATATTCCACCGATTATTAATAACCCAAAACACACCCCAACATAAACTATAAGCATCCAATAAACCCCACTCTATTAATCTTCCTCGTGGTGCAATCACTCAGCGGGATGAATCCCCCCCGACGCAGCGATCAAAGGAGTACACCCCCTGATCGAACCACCCCGATTCAGATTCTTACAAAACAATCTTAAACAAATTCGAATATTTAACTTAAATGCACTCTCACTTCAAGTTTTTAAATCTGTAAACACTCGCGCAAGCAGCAACACAAATGATGGTCCATGGACTTAACATGATCTAAATCTTAACTTCTAATTACTCTAAGTTTATTTACATGCAGCGAATATTTACAAAATCCGGATCCTGTAACAATACGGACAGCTAGATTTTTACAATTTACAAAATGATTTAAAGCAATAGCGCACAATTCACGAACACTCAATCTGGACGCCGCGTCACGCTGTTATCACGCAGTGAACCTCTCCCTCTGATACTGATGAGTTTCCCCTTCCTAGTTTACTCTTTGCTCAGGGGTACTATTCCTTAGGTGATTACTTTTCCTCCAGAGTGTTACTATCCCTCTGCTCAGACTGGACTTCTATAGGGGGAACTCTATCCCTCCTCTCTAAATTTGACAGAATTAGGGGTACCCTTCGCTATTCGGATTACTTTTCGTCAAGTAAGAAGGTTCCCGTCTCTCAGGTACTCTCCGCTATCAGGTACTAGTCAACAATCGACCAGAGGGTTACTATTCACTGTTGATCAGCCGCTATTCGGAATTGAACACGGACATGCACCAACTTCGAAGTTCTATATACAGGAATTCGAATTCCACCTTATTGGCAGAACGGCCATATGAAATCCAGTCTTTGAAAATTTGGTTGCAAATAAAGAAACACTCAAATTCAATCTCCTAATTTTTAGTGCGTATCTTTCCTGCTACACGGGCTCTCGAATCAACTAAAATTGCCCAGTTAAATTCTTGAACAGACTGGAATATTCTGGCCAATCTATACTCTGTCCGTCCAAGCCCGGTACCTTCTCAAGGCTCTTCGTCTGTCACTTCGGGGAGAGACTCAGATACCTACGCACAGACATACCTTTTTGCTAAGTACCAAGGATCCAGCGCCTAGCTGCTTCGCGCTGTGCATTATCGATGCACCTTTTCAATTCGCGCTCCCGGCTACAATCCGATCAAAGGTGAAACCTGTATTTTAATACCCCCCAATTCGGATAACAAGTCTAACCCTGGGCCACCCCTCGCCCGATGAAACACGTTTGGCTCTTGTTAAAGCAGCTGCATTGTGCCAACTACGACTAGTTTTGGGCCTCTATCCCAGGAAAGGGCCTCTAACCCAACCCCACCAGGGCCTCTAACCCCAGCCTGGTTTTATGGGTCTCCAACCTCAAGATGTGCTAACCACTCCCCCGTGCTTGCTGGACTCTGTTTTAATGATCTCAATTAGACCCTTTCCCAAGCCCGCAAATGATCGATCCGCTCCGACTCACGAAGTCCCGAAAATCAATGCGAAAACTGCACCGTGGGCCTGATTTCTGAACTCGCGATCGAAACAGCTCAACCCCTTTGATCGCAAACTTGTGTTTGGGGGCGTTTTGAGATCCCGGACGAGCCCCGAATGATAATTGCTCGTTTCTAAGCTTCCCCCCAGTCTAGTTTCAGTAAAAACATTGTCAAGCACTTGAAGCAACTACATTTTATGTTACCAAAAGCGCGTCACAGTTCAATTACTGTACCCATCTCACCACGGGTTTGATCCTCGTGTCTGCCTGTTCAAGCCCTCTGTGCCTTGCTCAGACAGAGACACTCCAGAAGTTCACGCAGTCCCAAGCGCTATCCCAGAAGATCAACCCTGAGCCTCGTGATCGCAGACTTTTATATGTCCCAGGACCACGAGGGGCCGAACCACATGGGGGTGGTCTCTTAATAACCCAATTACAGATATCGATTAGCCCCATACATAACAGGCATTCCCCTAACCCAATGATACAACAGTTAATACATTGTATTCAAAACAGACTTCGAGAGGAAGCCAACCAAGAAACATTTACCCTGATTAACAGAAAACCCAGACAAGGCTCAAAATCTCATCCAATCAACTTGGCAAAGTCAAACTCTGCAACATTATTTACAATTGTTTACAAGGTATATGTCTGGTTTTCAGCCATCCAATCCATTCCATGCATTTTGCACGTAATTGACAAGGTTTGCAGATATTCCCATTCTTTGCCCTCAAATTGTATCTAAGCTCCAGACACTCTGGCTCAGTCTGCAGAGAGCAACTCCAAATTGACCAAATCTCCCAGCAACCCTGAAGCTTTACCCCATTTTGAAGTCCTAGCTGCTCCAATTTAGCCAGGATTAACATATGGAGTTTGTATGTTCTCCCTGTGGCCTGTATGGGTTTTTTCCAAGGTTTTCAGTTTCCTCACAAACTCCTACAAAGTATAGGTTTGTAGGTTAATTGGTTTGTTATAAAATGTAAAATTGTCCCTGGTGTGTGTAGGGTAGTGTTATTGTGTGGGGACCGCTGGTCCGGGCGGACTCGGTGGTCAAAGTGACTGTTTCCACGCTGTACCTGTAAACTAAACTAAACTAGAACTTGTTAGCTGACCTGATGGGTCTCATAAGCCTCTTGCCAAATAGAACATTCCTTCTAGCATGAATCTCATTAACCAGGACTTGTTTATTCTTTTGACTGAATCTGGAAGTTCAGTCCCTCTACAAATTGGCAGCTATAGTGTGTGATGCTGGTCTGAGATTGCTATTAATGACCAACACCCTTCTCAGATTGGTGCACAACATTGTATTTTAAATATTGTTTAATTGATCTTAATCCCATTGCAAATCATGCACGTTGTACAAGTCATTGCACAAGACCTGCATCACCACAATTGAATGGCCAGGCCACAAACGTGAAGAATTATAACATTAGAAGATGGAAATGCAATTGATCACAAATTTAAACACTCTGGTATCTGGGAAAGAATGAGAAATACATCAAAAACAGAGGACAATAGACAATAGGTGCAGGAGTAGGCCACTCGGCCATTTGAGCCAGCACTGCCATTCAATGTGATCATGTCTGATCATCCCCAATCAGTACCCCTTTCCTGCCTTCTCCGCATATCCCCTGACTCCACTATCTTTAAGAGCCCTATCTAGCTCTCTATAGGAAGTATCCAGAGAACCCGCCCTCAGAGGCAGAAAATTCCACAGACTCACAACTCTTTGTGTGAAAAAGTGTTTCCTCATCACCATTCTAAATGGCATACCCCTTATTCTTAAACTGTGGCCCCTGGTTCTGGAATCCCCCAACATCAGGAACATATTACCTGCCTCTGGCGTGTCCAAACCCTTAATAATCTTATATGTTTCAATAAAATGCCCTCTCATCCTAAATTCCAGAGTATACAAGCCCAGCCGCTCCATTCTCTCGGCATATGACAGTCCCGCCATCCCGGGAATTAATCTTGTAAACCTACGCTGCACTCCCTCAATAGCAAGAATGTCCTTCCTCAAATTAGGGGACCAAAACTGCACACAATACTCCAGGTGTGGTCTCACTAGGGCTCTGTACAACTGCAGAAGGACCTTTTTGCTCCTAAACTCTACTCTTTTTATGAAGGCCAACATGCCATTCACTTTCCTCACTGCCTGCTGTATCTGCATGCTTACTTTCATTGACTGATGAACAAGGACCCCCAGATCCTGTTGTACTTCCCCTTTTCCCAACTTGACACCATTTAGATAATAATCTGCCTTCCTGATTTTGCTACCAAAGTGGATAACCTCACATTTATCCACATTACTCTGCACCTGCCAAGCATCTGCCCACTCAACCAATTGTCCAAGTCACCCTGCATTCTCATGGCATCCTCCTCACAGTTCACACTGCCACCCAGCCGTGTGTCATCTGCAAATTTGCTAATGTTACTTTGAATCCCTTCATCTAAATCATTGATGTATATTGTAAATAGCTGCTGTCCCAGCACCGAGCCTTGCGGTACCCCACTAGTCACTGTCTGACATTCTGAAAAGGACTCGTTAATCCCTACTCTTTGTTTCCTGTCTCCCAACCAATTTTCTATCCATGTCAGCACTCTACCCCCAATACCATTGCTTGCAGCTGTAGCTGCTTGCAGTGTAGCTGCTGCTGCTTGCTGCTGCTGGTGCCGACGGTGGCGGCCACGGTATACTGCTCCTTGCTGTTTTGACTGTGTTTGTTCATTGGTGTCATCTGTGAAAACCATACAAAGATTACTTTCACGCCAGAGGTACTCATAAACATCGGACATACGGTACCCCAAACATCATTCCGGCTTTCTCTCACTCGCTGGATTATTTGGACATACTCGTCGACGGGGCTGTATCTGCGTTCAAGGTCTTGAGAGGGAGGAGGACCCGTGAAAAGTGCTCTAGAGCACTCACCTGACTCTGGCGACGAGGATCACGCACACCACTCCCAAGCATATTCCTGGCAAACGTACGTTCTCTCAAGAACAAAGTGGACGAACTGCAACTCCTGCACCAGACAGACAAGGACTTCTCTCGAGCTGCTGCCCCGTGTTTCACCGAGACCTGACTTTGTGAGTCGACCCCAGACAGTGCGCTGCAACTGGCTGGCTTCCAACTTCACAGAGCGGAAGTGGAGGCAGCGGGGAAATCAAGAGGTGGTAGAATATGCTTCTATACCAACCAGGACTGGTGCAGCGCCATCACGGTACTGTCAAATTTCTGCTCTCCCAATGTAGAATCCCTCTTTATAAACTGCAAACCCTTCTTCTCTCGGAGGGAATTTAACTCCTTTACTCTCGCTGGAGTTTACATTACCCCCCCATGCCTGCGTACGTGAGGCACAAACACAACTCACTGACCAGGTAATGAGGGTAGAGAGTGACTTCCTGGACTCCATGGTCATTGTTTTGGGGGACTTTAACAATGCTAACCTCAGCCGTGACCTTCCAAAATACAGACTTCATGTTACCTGCCCCACCAGAGGGGAGAGAACACTCGATCTCTGTTATACGGCAAACAAGAACGCATATCGCTCTGTTTCCCGGGTGGGTCTGGGTCTCTCTGATCATTGTCTAGTTCACCTTATTCCGACATACAGGCAGAAACTAAAAGCTGCTGAACCTGTGGTCAGAACAATGAAAAGGTGGACAAGCGAGGGCGTTGAGAACCTACAATCCTGCTTTGACTGCACTGATTGGAATGTGTTCAGGGAAGCAACCACATGCCTCGATAAGTATACGGACACTGTATCATCATATGTCAGCTTTTGTCAGCTCCAACGGTCTAAAGAGGATGCAGACCTCTACAGGCAGGCCAAGTACAAGCTGAGAAGAGGAATCAGAGCTGCCAAGGATAGGTACTCTGAGAAGTTGAGGAACTAGTTCTCAGCTAGTGACTCTTCTTCAGTTTGGAAGGGCTTGCATGAAATTACCAACTACAAGAGGAAAGCCTCCAGTTCCTTAGAGAATCGTCAGCTGACCAACGACCTGAATGAATTTTACTGCAGGTTTCAAAATCAGAAATGTAACCCTGGTACCCCCTTCCCCAACCAATACAGCCAGACCCCAGTCTACAAATAATGGATCCTGTACCCTCTCCTTCCCATTCACCACTTCACATCTTCTTAAGGCAAGCCTCCAGTACGAAAAGACTGGACCAATTCCCAACCCAACCAACACTTCACACCCACTCACAGCCTGACCTCAGTCTGCAAAGACTGGGCCCTTCTACACACACCCCCCTCCAATCACCACTTCACACGCAATCACCCACGCCCTCTGTGCTGCACTTAACATCACTTATCCAATATCAACAATAAAAATAGAGGAGGTGGAGAGGCTTTTCAGAAGACAAAAATAGCTGGAAATCTCCAGGACCTGACAATGTTTCCCCCCCTCTACTCTTAAGCTCTGTGCCAAACAGCTGGCACCGGTTTATACAGACATTTTCAACCAGTCCCTGCAAACATGTACTGTCCCTGCCTGCTTCAAAGTCTCCACAATTGTCCCTGTACCCAAAAAGGCAAGGATTACTTGCCTTAATGACTACAGGCCTGTCGCACTGACCTCTGTAGTCATGAAGACACTCGAAAGGCTTGAGCTGGCCAAGCTGAAAAATATCACGATCCCCCTGCTGGACCCTATGCAGTTTGCATAACGGGCCAATAGATCTGTGGATGATGCAGTCAACCTGGGCCTGCACTTCATCCTACAGCACCTAGACCGCCAGGGGACCTATCCTGTTTGTTGATTTTAGCTCTGCATTCAACACCATTGTGCCAAGGATATAGCTACTACACTCCAAACTTCCGAGTTGACTGTGCCTGAACCCCTCTGTCGGTGGATCACCAGCTTCTTGACAGGCAGGAAGTAGCATGTGAGGCTGGGAAAGCACATATCGGACCCGCAAACACTCAGTATAGGAGCACCGCAAGGCTGCGTACTCTCTCCTCTCCTCTACTCTCTCTACACCAACAACTGCACCTCCACAGACACCTCTGTCAAGCTTCTCAAGTTTGCAGACGACACAACCCTGATTGGACTGATCCATGATGGGGAGGAATCTGCCTACAGGCAGGAAGTGTCACAGCTGGCATCCTGGTGCCATTTCAACAACTTGGAGCTCAATGCTTTTAAGACAGTGGAATTGATTGTAGATCTTTAGGAGAGCTCCCCCTCCCCTCACCGCACTCACCATCAACAACACCAAGGTCATATCGGTGGTCTTTCAAGTTCCTGGGAACCATCATCTCCAAGGACCTTAAGTGGGGGGCTACCATCGACTACACAGTCAAAAAGGCACAACCGAGGATGTACTTCCTACGGCAGCTGAGGAAGCACAATCTGCCATGGGCAATGATGGTCCAATTCTACACGGCCATCGTAGAATCAGTTCTCACCTTCTCCATCATAGTCTGGTTTGGCTTAGCCACCAAGCACGACACCTGGAGGCTGCAGCAAATCGTCCGATCAGCAGAGAAGGTTATTGGCTGCAACCTTCCCTCCATTGATGAACTGTACACTGCAAAGACCAGGAAGCGAGAGGGCGAGGTCACCTCTGACCCCTCTCACCCTGCCCACAAAGTCTTTGAATCACTTCCCTCTGGAAGGCGACTCCGGGTTGTCAAAGCTGCCACAGCCAGCCATAAAAAAAGTTTTTATCCACGAGTTGTTGCTCTATTCAACAGCCAAAAATCTGAAGCCTCCCTTTGATCTGCTTCACATGCATGATCAATGGTGTTTTATCATTAATATTTTATTATTATTAATGTTTAGTGTTTTCTGAGTCATTACAACTGTCACTGTATGTTATATTGTTACTTGTGGGTGGAGCACCAAGGCAAATTCCTTGTATGTGAATACTTCGCCAATAAACTTATTTACTTACTAATTTTGCCCACTAATCTACTATGTGAGGCCTTATCAAATGCTTTCTGAAAGTCCAGGTACACAACATCCACTGGCTCTCCCTTGTACATTTTCCTAGTCACATCCTCAAAAAATTCCAGAAGATTAGTCAAGCATGACTTCCCCTTCGTAAATCCATGCTGACTTGGTTCGATCCTGTTACTGCTATTCAAATGTGCCGCTATTTCACCTTTTATGATTGACTCCAGAATCTTCCCCACCACCGATGTCGAGCTAACTGGTCCATAATTCACTGTTTTCTCTCTCCCACCTTTCTTAAAAAGTGGGACAACATTAGCTACACTCCAATCCACAGGAACTGATCCTGAATCTATAGAACATTGAAAAATTATCACCAATGCGTTTATGATTTCTAGAGCCACTTCCTTAAGTTCCCTGGGATGCAGACCATCAGGCCGTGGGGATTTATCAGCCTACCGTGGGGATTTATCAGTCCCATCACTCTACCCAACACCATTTCCTCCTTAATGTGGACTTCCTTCAGTTCCTTCGTCACCCCAGATTCTCTGGCCTCTGGATTGCGCTGAATTGTTATTGAACATCCATGTTCAGTCTTTTATTTTCAGTTAGTGACCTCTTGTTGATGTTAGTTGCATGAGTCCTTAAATATTAATTGTTTCAATTATTTTTTCTGTTTGTTTCAAGTGAAGAATAGTTTTAGAATTAACATAGTGTACAATTAACATAGTGTATAATTATATTTGAAGTGGAAATAATTTTCAAACATTTGTGGTGTTTTTTTTGACAGAATGGGGATCCCATACTTACACCATAGTTCAGTGCTGTGGCTTTTGATTCAGGTTCAGTTTAGTTTATTGACATATACACCAGTGTACACACATTTCTTGCAGGAAAATTTTAAAAAGAAACGTGTTATCTGAACAGTGTGAATTTTCAGAACTCTGAAATGCAGAAGACAACTGGGTACCCAGGCAAATGATTTGAAAAAGTTGAATGTGCAGCTACACCAAATATTTCGGAAAGTTGACAGAATGCTATCATTATGGCTAATTGCGAAAAATGGCATGTTTATGCTTCAGTTAATAGACCATTGCTGAGACTACATCTTATGTGTTGTATACTGTCTTCGACTTATTTATACAAGGCTTGTTTGCAGTTCAAAGAAGGTTTACTAGACTAACATCCGGAATGGGCAGCTATCTGAAGGAAGGTTTGGACGAGAATTGCATGCAGCAGGATTTTACTTCGGAGTCACGTGAGTGATTCCGTGAAGAACCCTGTCTAGGCCACGCGCTGGTGCAAGCACCAGACTGGCAATACAGCGCTCCTGCCAGCGGTAAGTTAAACCTAAAAGGTAAGTTCGTTTTTACTTACATGGGGTTTTTTCAGGCAGGAGCCTCTTTTCACAGAGGTTTCCTGCCAGTTTCACAGCCCGACGAGTGTACCAGTTATGGACTATGGGGAAACCCAGTCCGACTGCAGAAGCGGATAAACCGGCAAAAAGATCGGGTTGTGAAACAAGGGGTCACTAACAAGGCAGTCAGCGGCTCCCAGCCTGCGGCGAGGAATGGCAAGGAAATAACGCCAGAGTCGCTGACTGTGCGGTCAGCGGCTCACAAACATTGGTCCCCAGGCAAGGAATAAAAATTGGTGAGAAAGGACTCGTTCAGCCCTATTTGGACTCGTGTGAGTCGGGCTACAAGGGTTTTTTCCTTAATAATAAAGTTTAATGTATGTTATTGTGCTTTTCTTAAAGTTAAAAGCTAAAGGCAAAGTTAAAGTCATAAAAAGTTATTATCATTTGTCTCTGACAATGAAATCCTTGTTGTTTAGCACAAGTTGCTGTGAAGGGGTAAAAATTGTTTTAACCATTCACAGGTAAAGCTGTACACTAAAATTTTGATTTAGTGAACCTACACTGTAATAGCGCGGGGCTATGGGACAGGCCACGCCAGCAGCACTGGGATAGGGCTGCTTCATGTGTAATAGTGCGGGCCTATGGAACAGGCTGCGCCAACAGTGCCTGACAGGGTTGCTTCATTATGAAAGTGCCGGCCTACGGGAGAGCCGCGCCTGATACAGGGCTGTTTCATTTGTGGCATTGCCAGCCTACGGGAGAGCTGCGATAGCAGAGCCTGGTACAGGGCTGTTTCATGTCAAAAAGTACTGGCGTCTACGAGAGGTGGTGCCAGCAACGCATAAGTCTGCTACGCCCACGGAGTCGGGAGATGATTCTCCACCAGGGCTGGATAACAAGGCCCAAGGAGTCGGGGGATGATTCCTCACCGAGGCTGGATAGTGCGTTTGACGACTATCCCAAATGCAGCAACTGTTGCATACAGTGGTACAGCAGGGCACACGCCAACAGGAGGAGTGTCAGCGCCATCCTGAACAAAAAGGTGGCAGCAGTATTTAGTAGAGAACTGTTTGATAGTACCTTCATAGATTAGTTCTGACACCGACTCTGATGGCAGGTTGAGACAGAAGTTCCACCTCTGCAGGCCGCACCAGCAGCTCCAGTTGACAGAGCTGCTGCAGGTCTCCCTCTTGGAGGCAGAGACCAAGACGGGTCAGTATGCTGCTGACACTGAGTCTCGGGGTATGGCCGTGGGGCATACCCCAAGGGATGAAGAGCACGTGTCAGAGGTACCTTTTTTCCTGACAACAAATTTGCCATTCCAGCAGAATATTCTATTTGGGTATAGGTCCAATGGGTTCTTATCAGTATAGTTAATCTGTGGCCTGCGGCAGCCCCTGTTTAGGGCTGCCCACAAATCACCCTCTCTGAGGAGGGAAGGGCAAAAGGTCAAGATATAACTGACTCCAGGCTCTAAAGAAGTCAATAGAACATACTGAAGCACATATGTGCTGGCAGTGAACAGTGCCAACAGGGGGATTTGAGAGCCAGCTGCCGAATCTGTTATTCTGCTAGGCCTATTCAACAGGGGAAGAAAAGCTGGCAGATGAATCAATCAAGGCCAACGGCGAGCAAAGGTCATCGTTCAGAACGCACCCCAGGCGCTCATCGGCAGTAGGCGGTTCACTGGAGCTGGGGGCAGCATGATGGCTCAGAAATTCCATACACGTTACCTACCCTACTCAACAAAATGGGTCTAGCACTTCCAAAACATGAGTAAGTGCACCGTTCACAAGTTGTAATATTTACATTTGTTTGTACAACACACAAAGGATAAAACAACATCTGGTTGAGGCACAGTAGTAGCACTCCAAGCAAGTTTGGATTATGGTCAGGGTTATTTTTTTAAAAGTTAAGGTTCGGAAATCGGGCCAAAGTTCTCATGCAAACCACCCATGGAATAAGGCAGGAGTGGCATGTTATTATGAAAAATAGAGAATGTCGGGCATACAAACTTTCTGAGTATGAAAACTTATTTTCCTGACTAACGACAGATTCATAAGGGTCTCAAAGATCCATGCTATCAAATCCCATTACAGAGGTTATCAAAGACAATATAACTACTAATAACAGTAAAGCATTGCGGGCTGGGATAAACTGTTCATTGGTCATTGGGATTTATGTTTAATTATTAATTAGCATTGACTCCGCCCTGTGGCAAGAGATTGGAGTTAATAGCAACCTGTTATAAAACTGACTTTTATTTTCATCAAGAGTAATTGGCAATATAGTAGCTGTGTTTCAGCTGAGCAAATCAAGGAACTGGTATTGTGTAAGTAGCAACCTCTCAAAGGACAATTAGACCATTGTTATCAACCTTATGCTCTTGTCAGCTGAAGCTTCCTCAGTCACAATGATGAAAAAACAGTATTCAGCATTGCTGAACATGACAATAAACTCATTTGATCTTGAACTTGAACTTGAAACTCGCTCCAGTAGTTTGGTTGGTCAAATTCAGTTATTACAAGCTGATGCTAAGGACTCTAAGGTGAGAAGTTCTGAATACCATCTCTAGTTGGAGGTATTCGAGATTTGCACGAGTTCTTCAATTGTTGGTATCAACTAAATATATACACTAGATGCACCCCATGGGTAAGGGGCTATTGAGCGAATATACATATTCTGCATGCTCAATTTCAAGTTCCTACTCTACGATGGTGACATATGTTAGTCACATGGCAATCAAGTAAAAGTATCCTGTAATAATTACCTAATCTCCTTTGCCACTGGTGTATCATCCAGTTTAGATCGATGACAACACAGAATAGGTATTGGATCTCAAAGTGTTATGAAAGTATGGATCAATACTACATCGAATATGATGGTGCATGTTTATTCACTGATTGCAAAAATACATTCTCGCTACAAAAAGAGGAATGATCTTTTATGTCTTCCTCCATTTTTTTGCCTCATTAGCTGGGTCTTAAAACAGTCAGCAAGACCTCACTTGGGTTCGTACTGTCGGACTGGCTAAGCAGCCATGTTGCCTGCTTCATCAGGCATAATAATACAATGGTATACATTTATTCCAAAAAACAAAAACTTGCTGGTTCAAACAGTGGTTCAGAGGACCGGCCTTTGCACAATAAAACAATTATTGACTTAAGCATTTTGAATGGATTGACTTATGGCTCAGGTTGTCACATCAAGCCATGGATGTGCTCACTGCAGAGTGCAGGGATAGCACCCAAAAAAGCAGTACATTCCTATTGAGGGGATCAGCAGTGATTTTGTTTAAATGTTAATGTTACATTTAATACGGTACAGATTACTGACATTTTTCAGTTCATTCTTAAATGGTATTTGACAATAATTCACTTATAGAGACACTACAGCTGCAACAAACAGGAACTACTCTGTTGGGTTCAACCCGGATATTGAGTTGTTAAAAAGTTCTTGACACAGGTTCTCCCAAGATTATGTAGTTGGTTATTGAAAATCTGTGAACATTACTTCACCAAGGGGTTCCAGCTGCATCCTTAGTTATGACACTAATATCAGCACAACAACAGCAAACGTTGCAAACGCTGTGGCTAGATAGGATGGAATTGGCTGCAGGTGCCATTACATTTTACATTCTGATCTACACGAGCAGACCAGGGGTGGCATGATTTAAGATCATTTTTCAGAAACCCTACGGTCTCACGTATATGTTATCAAGGCCACCAGAATCCTAGGAAGTGTGGAATCAGCATTGTTTATTGATCAACAAACAACTACACAAAGAAAGGTTGGTTCAGACTATTTCAAGGGGGCTGCAGCAGGTTCAGGGTTATGCAGGTATTAACACTGAGGATTGTATATCTCATTCCACCAGGTCAGCATCAACGTCAGTGGCCAGGATAATGAACATACCCATCGACCATATCCTCGCGACCGCAGGATGGTCAACTAAATTGATTTTTTTTTTAAATGTCCATAGGCCGGTTACTGGCCCAGGGTTTTGCCCATTCTGTTTGCATCCACTTTAGCCTCCCCTGAGTTACAGGGGTTGCTATTGATTTTTTTATTAACGTAAACCATTAATATATTTGAATCAATATCATGCTAATGCATTTTGATTATTCACTCATCCTGAGTCAATCGATGCAGTGAGATGCCGAGATTTCGATCTGCGGCATGAAATCACAAAGCTTCGAACTCTTCACAGAATCACTCACGTGACTCCGAAGTAAAATAGTAAGATTAAACGAGAACTTACCAGTTTGAAGTTTGATCTTAATTTTATGAGGAGTTACTTTGGTGATTACGTGCCCGCCACGCCCAACCCTCTCTCATAAAGATCATCTGGTAGTTCTTGAGTCACGTATCTTAGTATGTCACTTTGGTGATTGTTATTTGTGCTTTCATACCGCTGCTTTGAAGACTGACGCGCATGCGGACTAGACATGGTTCTTCATGTAATCACCAACTCCTCATAAAATCAAGATCAAACTTCAAACTGGTAAGTTCTTGTTTAATCTTACTATTCACAAGAATTAGAAGTGATTTGTTAAAGAAGGAACTGCAGATGCTGGAGAATCGAGGGTTACACAAAAAGCTGGAGAAACTCAGCGGGTGCAGCAGCATCTAAGGAGCGAAGGAGATAGGGTCTCGACCCGAAACATTGCCTATCTCCTTCGCTCCTTAGATGCTGCTGCACCCTCTGAGTTTCTCCAGCTTTTTGTGTAACCCACAATTAGAAGTGATTTGATTGAAATGTTTCAGATCCTGAGTCATCTTGATAGGATGGATGTAGAGAAGATGTTTTCACTTAAGGGAAAATCTAGAATAAGGAGTTTTCACTTAAAGGAAAATCTAGAATAAGGTACCGATTTGTAGCAGAGATGAGGCAACATATTTTCTCTCAGTGAGCCATGAGACTTTGGAACCCGCTTCCCTAAAGAGTGGGGAAGCAGAATATTTCAATATTTTTAAGGCATAAGAAGATAAATTCTTTTTTAATTATTTTTTTACAAATTTTTGTTTGAAGTAAGTACAGTAGTGTAGTACCTAAGTACCTAATACATACATACACATTACCATTCTTGTACAACTTCTTATTTTTAATTTAATAATGAAAGAACAGTGAAAGAAAAAGGGAAATAAAGGGTGTTGAAATAGATAGACAAGCAAGTAGAAACAGATAGCGAAAGAGACAGAGCAGAGATAAAAAGCTAAGAAGATTGAAAGAAAAAGAGAAAGTTGAGAGAAAAGAAATTAGGAGAGATATACCTATTTCGTATCTTTACTCATCCATCACCCGGTTCTGAACCATTTAATTTCTAAGGTTATGTTATGTTGCACCATATGCTTGTAAAAAGTCAATAAAAGGAGACCAAATCTTTAAGAATTGGTCTACTTTGCCTAGTAGGAGGAATCTCATTTCTTCAAGATGTAGCGTTTCTGACATATTTGAAATCCACATTTTGAACGTTGGCGTGGTTGCGTTTTTCCAGAATTTGAGTACGTTTTTTTGCTGTTATTAAACCATAATTAAGAAGAACTTCTTGGAACGTAGTTAATTTACTTCCCTCTTCCATTGATCCAAAGATAATCAGTTCTGTATTGGGGTTCAATTTTGTGTTAAATAGCTTTGTAAAAGTTCCAAAAATGCCATTCCAAAATGTATGCAGTTTTGTACACGAGACAAAGGAATGTGCTATAGTGGCATTTTGAGTTGGACATTTATCACAAATGGGGGAGACATTTGGAAATATTTTATTCAATCTGGTTTTCGAGTAATATAATCTGTGTAAAATTTTGAATTGAATTAGGTTATGTCTTACATTAATCGAACATTTATGTACATATAATAGATTTTTTTCCCATCTGTCATTCGGGATTTCTATCAATAACTCTTGTTCCCAGCCCCTTCTAATTGCCTCTGTCGTTGGTGTTCTATATTTAAAATTATATTATACAAATATGATATTAAATTGCTTGATTCTGCCTTTCTATTCATTCCTTTACAAAATCTGAGGTTAGAGTTTGATATCTTATATTTTTTCAAATAATCTTGAATTTGAAGATATTTAAAATATTGGTTACTTTTCAAATTATATTTTAGTTGTAATTGTTGGAATGATAAAAGTTTTCCCATTTCATACATATCTCCAATCATTTTAATTCCTATTCTTTCCCAATGGATAAACGTTTTATCAATAACAGGTGATTTGAATGAGGGATTGTTAGCTATTGGGGAAAGAAACAATTAATTTCTTAATTTTAAAGTTAATTTTATTTGTTTCCAGATTCGTATTATACTGTGAATAATTGGATTCTTCTTATATTATATTGTTCAGTTTCATCAGGGAAAGAAGAATCGCTCCTATATTATAAGGGGAACAATCCCCTTTCTCCATTCTTATCCAATCTACTTGTTGGGCAGAACTGTCCAACCAATAGATTATATTTTTAATATTCATTGCCCAATAGTAATACAATAAGTTAGGGAGTGTCAGTCCCCCTGATTCTTTAGATTTACACAAATGTTTTCTTTGAATTCTGTGTGATTTATAGTCCCATATTAAATTTGTAATATCAGAGTCTAGTTTTTTTTAAGATTTTTTTTTGGTAAGTCTATTGGTATTGATTGAAATAAGTACAGTATTTGTGGTAGGAAGATCATTTTTATAGCATTTATTCTGCCTATTAAGGACATCGGCAGTGTTTTCCAGAATTTAATCAACCCATTTAATTTAGTTAATAAAGGCATATAGTTTGCGCTGAGTAATGATTTATATTTCCTAGTAAGTTGATACCCAAATACTTGAATTTTTCTGTTGCAATTCTAAAATGAGGTATTGAGGTTTTATTGTCATAATTTCGCTATTGTTCCAGTTTATTCTATATTCTGAGAAAGAACCAAATTCCTCTATTAAATTTAATATATTTGGTATGCTAATTTGCAAATTTGTAAAATATAATAATATGTCATCTTCATATAATGACATTTTATTATTTGAGTGTTTGGTATTATAGCCATGAATATTCGGATGACTTCTTATACTTTCTGCTAAAGCTCTATCACTAGTATAAATAGCAGGGGCAATAATGCACACCCCTGTCTATTGCCCCTTGATAATTGGAATTTCGGGGATAATATATTATTAGTCAGTATTATAGCCATCGGCTTATCGTATAATAATTTTACCCATCAGATAAAATTATCTCCCATATTAAATTTTTGCAATACTTTGAATAAATATTGTCATTCTACTTGATCAAAAGCTTTTTCTGCCTCCAATGAAATAATTGCTAAGTCTTCCTCTTCAGTTTTATGTGAGCACATTATATTAAACAGCAGTCTCAAATTGTTAAATGAGTATCTCTTGGGTATAAACCCCGTTTGGTCCGGGTTTATTAGTTTGCTAACATATTTACTCAATCTTCTCGCTAGGGTCTTTGCTAATATTTTTTGATCGGTATTTAGGAGTGCTATGGCTCTATATGAGCCTGGGTCTTCTAGATCTTTATCCTTTTTAGGTATAAGTGTAATAGTGTTTCTGGTAGTATATTTTCTTTAAAAGCATGTATAGATAAATTTTGTAAGCGTGGAGAAATTATCTCATAGAATCTTTTATAGAATTCATTACTAAAGCCATTTGGTCCTGGTTTTACCATTCTTCAACAAATTTATTGTTTCTTCTATTTCCTGAAGTGTAATCTGAGCTCCTAATTCCTCTTGTTCCACCATATTGAGTTTTGGAAGATTACAATTGTCTAAGAAGTCTGTAATTTTAGTATTATTTGCAGAAGTTTTAGATGTATATAGATTTTGATAAAATTGAGCAAATCTTTAATTAATGTCTTTAGGTAATGTTAGTAAATCACCTTTATCTGATTTATTTTTAGTGATTTTATTTTCTGTTTCCTGTTTTTTCTGTTGACGTACTAAGAGTTTAAGTGGTTTATCACCAAATTCGAAATGTTCTTGTTTTGTAATTTGAAATAATCTTATTATTCTTGCCGATAAAATTGTATTTAATTTATATTTTAATATTGTTATCTTATTATGTTTATCTATGGTTGGTTCTTTGGCATTTTCTAAATCTAATTGTCTAATTTCTTGTTCTAACTGCAATTGTTCAGTGTTATTCTTTTTATTTTGGAAAGCTTGATATGATATTCTAGTTCCTCTAATAAATGCCTTAAACGTTTCCCATAATAAAGAGGGTGAATTATCTGGTGTATCATTTGTCTCAAAGAAGAATATCACCTGCTCTTTTAAATATGTACAACCTTGTGAGTTGTTTAAGATTTGGGGGTTAAACCTCCAGAACAATTTTTTATCAGACATTCCTTCTAATTTTAAAAAGAAAGTTAACGTTAAAGTTAAAGTTAAATAAAGTTAATATTATGATATTTAGAGTTATATGTATAGGGAATTAACTTTGTGTCCACTAAGAAATACTCAATACGTGAATATGTTTTATGTATCGTTGAATAAAATGAATATTCCCTACCTACTGGATTACCGATTCTCCATACATCTGTTATGTTTGTGTTTTTTATGTATGTATTTAGGAGTTCACTAGTTTTAGATTTTATGTTAATTCTTTTTTGTTTTGCTGATTTATCCAGATATGGATCTAGAACGCAATTGAAATCTCCCCCTATTATCACATTTTGATAGTTAAATTCTGAAATTATATCCAGAATTTTACTAAAGAATTGGGGGTTATCAAATAAAGATTTATCAAAGTCAGTGGAGTAGAGTGAATTTCTCCCGTAACTATGACATACCTTCCCTGTTTATCTGCTTTGATATTCTTTAATTTGAATGGTATACCTTCACGAATAATAATAGCCGTGCCTCTAGATTTAGAAGTAAATGAAGTATGTTTAGAAGTAGATTTAGAAGTATGTTTGCCCGATCCAATTTGCCTTAAATCTTATCTGTGTTTGATGTTTCAGATGTGTTTCTTGTAAGAAGATTATGTCACTGTTGAGTGCTTTTAATTGGGCAAAGATCTTACCCCTTTTAATTGGTTCGTTAGCGCCCCTTATATTCTAGCTGCAGAACATGATTCCTCCTGTTTTCTTTTGTTTATCGTCTTGCATTGTAAATCATGTTAATTCATATGGTGCAACCAAGTACCTCAGAACTCTAAGTGATGGGTGGTCATCCCCAGCTGTTAAGTTTTGTTGGCATCTCCCCTTTAGAAAATAGACCTTAGAAAAGACCAGAAGGTGTAAAGTGGTGAAAAGATAATTAAAAAACAAAAAGTGATATTATAATATCTAAAAATAAGGATATTATAATTTTAAAAAAACCCACCAAAATGTGGTAGAAAAATTATTGTTGACTTCCGGCGGCGCTATGGAGTAAGGCAGACTCGCGCTGTTTTAGCTCTGTGAAAAACTCTGTGAAAACGGGGGGGGGGGGGGGGAGAATCGGGACTTACCTGCTGCAGGCTGCTTGCAATAAGCTTGTGACATCATCAGGCGTGTGACAACACCGGCGGTATGTCTACACAACATACCCCCCCAAAACTGAGAAAAACCAGTAGGACCAAAAAAGTAGGCCTAACTGAAGTCTCGGGCTCGGGTTTAACATCGTCCCAAGAAGAGATCTCAAAGAAGAAAAAGACAGATGTGGAAGAATTAAGAAGTTTCTTCGCTCAAGAAATCTCAAACATAATGGAAGAATTGAACAAACTTAAACAGAACTTCACGGATGAATTGAAAACTTAAAAAAAAAAATGAAAGAAGAAATTCAAGAAGATGTCATAGCTTCTGTACATTAAGTACTGGACTCCTGGAAGTTGGCCATGGAAGAAAATCTAAATCAAAAGATTGAAGAGGTAAATGTTAAATGGAATTTGATGGAATCGAGATTTAATTCAAAGTTGGACCCCATCTCTCAGGCACTAGAACAACAACATAAAACTGTAATTAAATTAGAGGCAATTGCTGAAACAAGCTCTAAAAGTACAAGTAAGCTTCTCTCCGAGAACAAGCATTTATCAGACATTGCATAAAATAACTGAAAATGTATTGACTTGGAGGGATGACAGAGACGCCAGAATCTAAGCATTATTGGCGTTTGGGAAGGCAGAGAGGGGAACCGTGACCCCCGTGAATTTGCTGCAGATCTATTGAAGAAAGTTTTAAATCTGGATCAAGCACCTTTACTGGCTCGGGCACATAGAGCATTGAGACGCCGCCCAAGGGCGGAAGCCCCCCCAAGACAACTGATAGTGAAGGTGCAATATGATCATGTTTTGGATGATATGATGAAGAAAATCGTTCACAGCAGAAATCTCGAATTTGAAGGAGACAAGATCAGTATATTTTAAGATTACCCTGTGGAGGTCGCCAAGAAAAGAGCATTGTTTACAGACACAAGAAGAATACTTAAGAATATTAAAAACCTGAGATATGGACTGATGTACCCAGCAACATTGAGAATCACCTATGACAAGAAAGCATACTTCCTCACCAAGCATACAGAAGCCCTTGAATTTGCAAAGAACATCGAGAACATTGAGAACACTGAAGACACCGAGAGCGAGAGTGAGAAAGATGATTAACACTTAACACTTAATATACACCTGATGATACTGAATATTGTTACTTTACTGAGAAGAAATTGAACTTTAAATTGCTATACTCAAGGACTGTCTTGAATTTAGAATGAAATTGCGTAGTTATCTTGTTATTGTTATATAATATTTTATATTTTAGTACTAATTATTACTAATTACTACTAATCATATTACTAATTATTATTAATTATTGTTAACTGGATCAACGTAGAATTAGCTAAAAGGATGAATTATAAGTAATGTGTGATTCAGGCAATTTATTTTTTTTTAAATTGAGGTTTACTCCTTGATACTTTTGACAAATCGTGGACTAATATTTTTGCTATATGAGACTAATATTTTACTTGCTTTGAGACTAATAATTATTCCGCTAGTGGAATATAACCATTGTTCCCCCCCGCCCCGTATATTGTTTTTTATTGAAATTGAAGCTTTTCTTTTAAGGAAAGTACGAAGCTAGTAATATATTTTTTTAATCAAAAGGTACGGAAGTCCTTAGATGTCTAGCCACATTAGGGTGGCTATCACCAACTGCACCAATTATAGATGGGGTTTTTTTCTTTCTTTTACACTTTACTAATACAAAACTCTTATTTTTTCTATTTTATATTCTATTATAATCATTACAATCATTATTTTGAATTGAATTATAAGTATTATTTAAGGAGATATGACCGAGAAGAAAACCTACAAGATCTAAAATTCATCTACCTGAGGTCTGGGTGTAAAGTATGGTTTAACGTGCTGAACCATCTGCCCTATTATAGACCACCTTAATCATAAGATGCAAGACGTAAAAGTGAAAACTGGGGGTGAAGGAACCCATCAAGAGAGGCAAAGTATTAGCTCATTTAAAATTGCTTAAAACAGATATAATATTCCTCCAGGAGACCCATCTTAAAAAGGAAGCGCAACATAGACTGAAAGCAAAATGGATTGCTCAAACGTATCATTCTTTGTTCACACATAAATCTAGAGGGGTTGCTATATTAATCCATAAAGGTATACCTTTTAAACATATATCAACTATAGAAGATATTGATGGCAGATATATTGTAGTAGTAGGCGAGTTATACTAAAAAAAAAAGTGACTCTCCTTAATGTATATGGATCAAATTTTGATAGCCCATTGTTCTTCAAGAGAACACTTAATACTATTCCAGAATGCACACAAAATAATTTAATAATTGGTGGAGACTTAAACTGTACACTAGATTCTTATTTAGACAGATCATCAACTCAAAGAAAATTAAAATCTCAGTCAAGTGAATTTTTAAACTCTTATATTAACACTACCAACATTAAGGATGTCTGGAGAATTGAAAATCCATCCGGACAAAAATATTCATTTTATTCACTGGATTAAACTTTTATATTCTAACCCAACAGCTAGAATACGAACAAACCAAGTGTTATCAACTAAATGTAATCTTTCTAGAGGTTGAAGACAAGGATGCCCGCTATCCCCATTATTATTCGCTCTAGCAATTGAACCACTCGCAGAAAGTGTCAGAGCTCATCCTGAAATACATGGGTACAATACTAAAGACACAATGAATACAATCTCTTCATTTTTGGCAGATGATGTATTAATATATATATTACAAAGCCAGAAACTAGTATTCCAAATTTATTATATCTAATAACTCAATTTGGTCAGTTTTCAGGATATAGAATTAATTGGAATAAAAGCGAAATCATGCCAATAACGGAACTCAATTTACATACACTACAACAATCACCATTTAAAATAGTTGAGGAAAAATTGAAATATTTAGGTATTTATGTAACTAAGACGTATACTTTATTTAAATCAAATTTCCCACCTGTACTGAATAAACTAAACGAGAATATTCAATATTGGAAAACACTTCCCATTTCAATGTTTGGTAGAATTAATGATATAAAAATACTATTTTTGCCGCAGTTATTGTACTTATTCCAGTCAATCCCGATATATATTCCAATATCTTTTTTTTTAAAAGTCGACTTTACTGTTACAAGTTTCATCTGGGATTATAAAAATCATAGAATATGTAAAAAACATTTATGTAAATCAAAGATTAATAGAGGTTTAGCTCTACCAATTTTTCTGTTTTATTTTTGAGCAGTCTATATTAAAAACATGAATTTCTTCATGAATTCATGAATTGGATGTGAATTGTGATATTCTTGTTTAACTTGGGATCCCCAACTCATGATGCACTAGCTAACCTGCTTGCCCAGAGCACGGCATGGGAGGATGTAATCCTCGCTGCCCTTACTACCAGAACAAGGGGTCACAGTCTAAGGATAAGGGGGAATTCCTTTAGGACCGAGATGAGGAAAACATTCTTTACACAGAGAGTGGTGAGTCTCTGGAATTCTCTGCCACAGAAGGTCGTTGAGGCCAGTTCATTGGCTATATTCAAGAAGGAGTTGGATGCGGTTCTTGTGGCTAAAGGGATCGGGGGTATGGAGAGAAGGCAGGTACGGGATACTGAGTTGGATGATCAGCATTGATCATATTGAATGGCGGTGCAGGCTCGAAGAGCCGAATGGCCTACTCCTGCACCTATTTGTCTATGTTTCTATGTTTCTACCACTCTGCAGAAACACATTGATATCTCCAAAATTTTGGCTATTAGACCCCGAAGAGGAGAGGGGGCAGAAGAATCTTTGGAAAGATTTTCGGAGATGTATATAGACCAGTCAGGAGATGTTAATTATCGGAACGGTGCGAACTCACCCCAGTATTGTGCTATTTTAATAAACAGCCTGCCAGCTGCTATTGCAGAGGCAATAAAAACTAATAATATGGACTGGTCCGAGAATAGTCTGAGTCAAATGGCCATTTAGATACCATTGGAAGGATAGTAAGAGACAGGAGTATGTAATGAAGAAGGAGGGACCGAGAGCTGTTCCAGATGCCAGCAATTACCAAGCGGAACCCCAGTACTGTGTGCCAGAATGGATGGAGAGACAGGAACACGGGTATGCAGGTCACCTCAATGGACCATATGCCACCACTTACAGCCAACCCTATGTTGCCCAAAGCCGCATTTTAGAGTGAGCAGAGCAATGGGACCAGACCGTTGCTTTAGCTGTGGTGGGTGTAGCCATTGGAGCAGGGAGTGCCGTCACAAATAGAAGATGGAGGGGGCTATCAGCAAGAGCAAAGGGGAGGTTGGCAAGGAAATTGAGGACAGGGGAGGCATACAAACTTCTCCCCGAATAATCTGTTTTCCCAGAAATGACTGGCTAATTTAGTGGTGAACGGGTGCAACACTGATGAGGAACCTGTTTTATCACCACAATTTGCGGGAAGAAGGTGCACCTTTTTAGTGGACACGGGGGCATCCATGTCATTCAGTCCATTTCCAATCTTCCAAGGGCAGGTATGCCAATACCCCATCTCTATGCCAGTTGAATTAACAAACTAAAGCAGGGCAGTGAAGCATCAGTTTGTAATCACCACAGGTCTGGATTGTAATTTGCTATCTCGGGATTTGCTATGTGAAAATTCAATGTGAAGACAATGGGATAACTGTAACCCCATGTGCTCCTAAAATGCAGTGTTACTTGTCAACGACACACCAATGGTGGCCCCTAGATCTGGAAGATGAGCCCCCACTCCATATTACCCTGGCATATGACCGGAGTGGCAGAAATAGAGAGCTGGAAACCTTTTTCAAATCCTGTGAAGGAACTAGGTGGGATGTAAACCTCTTGGCTTTAGTGACCGAACTATAGGGAACAGCAGAATATGCTGAGGTACCTCCGGAATTGTGGAAGCAGGTCTCTGAGGTCACCCCATATATAACCCCGCATTCTCTGTCTCAGAGGGCGGTGGAGGCAGGTTCTCTGGATGCTTTTAAGAGAGAGCTAGATAGGGCTCTTAAAAATAGTGGAGTCAAGGGATATGGGGAGAAGGCAGGAACGGGGTACTGATTGGGGATGATCAGCCATGATCACATTGAATGTTGGTGCTGGCTCGAAGGGACAATGGCCTACTCCTGCACCTATAGTCTATTGTCTATTGTCTATAACAAAGAAAGTAACATTCCCATCTGGTGCAAAAGACTTAGGATCTATGGTTCAGCGAGCAATCGGTCTGGCGAATCCAAACACGAGCCAGGAGCAAGAATTACCCAATAATTGTATTGTTCAATTCTATCAGTCACCACGGACGGTTACAATGTGGTTACGCCATCATCTGGAAAGTGAGGTAACAGAGTATGTGGACCCACAGGTGTGGGCAGAAGATCCTACTCGGGTAGGATGTGTTCAGATTGACCCCATCCAGGTTGCTCTCCAGAAAAATGTAACACTGCCTTCTATACAGCAGTATCTGCTGAAGCAGCAGGCAATACCAAGCATTGACAGGTTAATTCAGGGACTGTTAGAACAGGGCATTCTGGTAAAATGCCACTCCTCCTGCAACACGCCTATCCTCACAGTACCCAAAGCAGGGAAACCGAATCAGTATAGATTGGTCCAGGATTTGCGGTCCACTAATGCTTTAGTATAACCGCTTCACGCACTGGTGCCTAATCCAGCCCATATTGTAGCCCAAATTCCAGCACAGGCACAGATTTTTTCAATAGTGAACTTATAACATGCTTTTTTCTCCCTACCACTGTTAATTCCGGTTCTTCTACCCCGAGTCTGGGTCTGTAAAACACTGGAGTCAAACACTGGAATCCAAACCCTTTTATTCAACACCAGTAGGTCAACTTCTGCTCCACTCACTCAAACCAATGACAGCCTCGCATATTCTGCTGTTCCCTCTGGTCCGATCACTTGTGCTAAAAGGTTTACATCTGTAAATAGGCAATTTACAAACTCTAAAAGTGTTCAACACATTTTAATGATAACACAAGGTATTACATACATCCTCAAATACTGGCTACATTCTTCTAGTGAACCGTATCCAGGAAGGGGAAGGCGTTATGATTGATGTTAACTAGGCGGGGTTAATGGTACTGAGGTAACTATGTTATTGGTTGCATGCAAAACCATCTACATCCTTCCCCTTAGAAAATTTAAAAGAAACAGACCGTTGTCACTACAACAGAATTAAACAGAATCGCCATAACGAACAGGTGGCTTGCTGATCCGGCCCGAGCGCGTACGGATGCCTCCCCCTTCCCCCGGAGGAGCAGAAAAAACAGGGGGACCCGAGACAGCAGGGGACCCAGGGAAGGGCGGTGGGGTTGGAGGAACAGCGGAGGGAGAACCGTGACCGCCAACAGGTGACCCGCGCACAGGGGAACCGGGCGCTCGATATGGGGACCGAGGCATGCAGGGAACGCTGGCTGGGACAGGAGCCGGCTGCTGGTATGAGAGCGGCGGGGCATAGGGGCCCGGGGCCTGCGGCTTCGGCTCATTAACTGCAAGCAGGTGTTGTCGGCTTCTACGGTAGATCGGTCCCTCATAGTCGACCAGATACGAACGAGGTGAGTCGGCCACCCCAACCACAGTAGCCAGACGGGAGTGACCACTGGCGGTTTGCAATCGAACAACCTGTCCAGGCAACAAAGGATCGAGTGGTCTGCACGACCGATCGTGGGAACGCCGCTGGCTGTCATGTTTCTCTTGAATGCGCCTCTGCACAGAGGCAGGCTCCAGCACCCGAGGTTTCAGCTGGCGCTGGGCAATCGGGATGGTAGATCTGGTTGTTCTGGACATCAGACGCTGAGCAGGGGCCCCATGGCCGGATCTCTGGAAACATTCCTGAGGTTCAGGAGATCCAAATACAAATCAGAGTTAGACAGTCTCGCTTGTTCCATCAGAAGCTTGGCGCTGCGGACGACCCGTTCAGCAAGGCCGTTGCTCTGTGGGTACTCCGGGCTGCTGGTGAAATGCACAAAATTCCATTTGTCAGCAAAACTTTTGAACTCACAGCTGGTAAACTGCCTGCCATTGTCAGTCTGCAGCCTGACAGGGGACCCAAACGTGGAGAAGTGTTTCCGCAGCTTCCGGATCACCATCTCCGACGTGAGGGATGTCAGCAAATCCACCTCGAACCAGTTTGAGTACGAGTCGACCAGGATAAGGTAGTGGTTACCACGCCACTCGAAGATGTCGGCAGCCAGCGAGGACCAGGCCAAGGCAGGAGCGGGCTGTTGCAGCAGGGGCTGTCGCTGCTGATGTGGAGCAAGACTGTTGCACGTGGAGCAGGCAGAAACACGGTCTCGAATATATTTGGCCATTCCAGGCCAGTAGAATTGGCACTGAGCGTGGGCGAGTGTTGCATCGACCCCGGGGTGTCCGCTGTGGGCTGCGCAGTAGTAAGAATCGAACAGGGAGGACGGGACCACCACTTTATGTCCCTTAACGATAACGCCATTCTGGAGCACCAGTTCGTCACGGACCAGGAAGAAGGGCTGTGTTTCAGGCGGTGCAGCGGAGCGCTTTGTTGGCCACCCTGATTTAATCACAGACGCAAGCCGTTGCAAAACTGGATCGGCAGCGGTGTGCTCGGCCAAAAGCTGCAGCTGCTTGGTGGGAATAAAATTGACGCCCAGTATGAGCAAGTCCTCTGTTTCGTAGGGGTGGCGAGCACAGGAGGCCCGCGGGGCGCGCGATAACGTGTCCGCGATGTGCATCTCGGTGCCTTTCTTGTAGACGATGTCGAAATCAAAGTGCTGGAGCTGCAGCATCATACGCTGCAGCCTAGCAGGGGCAGCATGAATCGGCTTGTTCAGGATTGTCACCAGTGGCTGGTGGTCGGTTTCGACTGTAAATCTGCTGCCAAACAGGAAGTCTCTGAACTTGGAGCAGGCAAACACCACCGCAAGCAGCTCCTTCTCGATCTGAGCGTACCGCTGCTCGGTGTCCGTCATGGTGCGGGAGGCATAGGAGACAGGATGTAACGATCCATCGACAGATTGGAGGCATGCCGCGCCCAGGCCGAACTTAGAAGCGTCACATGTGACGGTGATGGGGCGACTCGCATCAAAAAATCGCAACGTCGGAGTGTTAATCAGTTTCGACTTGAGACAGCATCGCCTCGACCCTGTCTTTCATGGCGTGGGACACCCTGTGAGGTGCGCGGACCACGGGTTGTACATTTGGGTCAATGGAAATATGGTATGTCAGTGGTAACTTTCCCAGGTCATTGTTGAACAGGTCCTGGTATTCTGCAATCGGGTTAAATGACAGTTGCACTTTGTGGACCGTGTGGTCGAAGGACACCAGGCCGAGATCTTGGCACGCACGGTTTCCCAGCAGGGTAACACAGTCAGAGTTCAAAACATAAAAAATCAAGTTTCTCGTGGCCTTCTGTAGCCTGCAAGTTAAAGTGGCCCTCCCCACAGGCCTGAGAATTTCTCCACCATAGGCATGCAGTGTAGCATTGTCAGCGACCAAGGCCTTATTAGTCCTTATCTTGTTGAAAAGATTTATTGACAAAACATTGACCTTTGCCCCAGTATCTAACTTCGCAAGGAAGGTTACATTGTTGACAGTCACAGACACGGAGGGATCAAGACGTTGGCCAGGTGCCTGGAGGAGGGTAAACACATTCGAATCCTCGGGAGAATTAATTGGATCTGCATCATAGGATTCAGCAACATCGGGCTGTGGGTTGGAACAGCTATCAGATTGTTTAAGCATGTTTAGACTGGGTCTGGAAATCTGTACCTGTCTCCCACGAGAACGGAATGAGCGGCAGGCAGAAGCGAAATGATTCAGTTTGTTACAAAAATTACAAGCCTTGCCATAGGCAGGGCACGTCGACCGTCTGTGGTGCATGTAGTTACAGTTAGGGCACCTTTTTGGGGGCACATCAGCAGGACCAGGGTTGGCACGCGGCAGAAAAGCATTGTTTCCCCTCTGAGGCAGGGCTCTACTAAATCCAGCCTGGTGAACAGACTTATCTCCCAAGTCCCGGTGATCATCTGGCAATACAACGACCTCAGACAATCTGCAGGCATGCATGGCTTTTTCTAACGTTAGATCCGGATCCCTAAGAAGCTCACATCGCAGCTTCTGGTCACGCATGCCAGTTACTAAAATGTCTCTAGTGAGCTGGTCTGTCATGTCACCGAAACGGCACCGCTGGGCGAGATAAAGCAAATCGGCAATAAAACATTCAGCAGGTTCCTCCGGCAGCTGTCTCCTTGTAAAGAACCGTGCCCTCTCTAGAATGCGGTTCGAGGGCAGGTCACAAATCTCCCTGAACTTACGTAGCAGGCAAGCAGGGTCACTGGCAGATTCTGCAGGGGCAACCACCACGTTGTTGTCGTCCAGGACCGCTGGAGCATAGACGAAAGTTCTGGCTCTCTTCATGGCATCAGGTCCGACAAGGTTGAGTAGGAGGGAGGCTTTGAGGGAGTCAGGATCATTGCGGTGAGCGACGTTGACAAAGTGGGTGAAATCAATTTCAAACGTAGCCCAGCGCTCAGAAATATCAGCATCAAAGACAAGCTGCGCGGGCTTTCTGCACGAGGATGCCATGGTCAGAGAGATAAAGCACAAAAGGCACAAATCAAATAAAAGAAATAAAACCCGATGGACAGGTAGGCGCAAGTATCTTCCAGCTCCGACACCATGTAAATAGGCAATTTACAAACTCTAAAAGTGTTCAACACATTTTAATGATAACACAAGGTATTACATACATCCTCAAATACTGGCTACATTCTTCTAGTGAACCGTATCCAGGAAGGGGAAGGCGTTATGATTGATGTTAACTAGGCGGGGTTAATGGTACTGAGGTAACTATGTTATTGGTTGCATGCAAAACCATCTACAACATCCCACCTCGTTCCTTCGCAGGATTGGAAAAAGATTTTCAGCTCTCTCTTTTTACCACTCTGATGATATGCTAAGATGATATGCTAAGGTGATATGAAGCGGGGGCTCATCTTACAAATCTAGGGACCACCATTGGGGTGTCATAAGTAACACTGTCTTTTGGGAGCCCATGGGGTTACAGTTATTCCGTTGTCTCCACATTCAATTTTCAGCTGGAATGCACATAGCAAACCCCGAGCTAGCAGATTACAATCCAGACACATGGTAATTACGAATTGATGCTGCACTATCATGCCTTTGCTATGTTTCTGCAACTGGCATAGAGATGGGGCATTGGCATACTTGTTCTTGGAATCCGGACTGCCTCTGGATTTCGTTAGATTTAGGAAGATTGTAAATGGACTGCATAGATGACATGGATGCCCCTGTATCTATCAAAAAAGGTGCATCTTCTTCCCTCAACTTGCAATGATAAAACAGGTTCCTCATCAGTATTGCACCCGTTCATCACTAAATTGGCCAGTCAGTTCTGGGAAAATGGATTATTCTGGGAGAAGTTTGTTTGCCTTCCCTGTCCTCGATTCCCTTGCCAACCTCCCCTTTGCTCTTGTTGATTGTCCCCTCTTCTTTGTCTTCATGAAGGGCATTCCCTGCTCCAATGACCTCACTATTCACTGTTGAAGCAAGCGTCCATCCCTACTGTTCAGCTTACTCTAAAATGCGGCTTTGGAGGAACATAGGGTTGGCTGTAAGTGGGGGCACATGGTCCGCTGGGGTAACCTGTATGCCCGTGTCCCTGTCTCTCCATCCATCCTGGTACACAGTACTGGGGTTCCGCTTGGTAATTGCTGGCATCTGGAACAGCACTCGATCTCTCTTTCTTCATTACATACTCCGTTATAGTTTTTATTGCTGCTGCAACAGCGGCTGGCAGGCAGTTCATCAAAATACCACAATACTGGGGTCAATTCGCACCGTTTCAATAATTCCTTCGGCCTTTCTTGGTTTAGGGGGTTCCTGATACTTGTGGTAGAGGTATACACCTCCTAGTTCTGCTCCTCGTACCGAGTGCAAACGGGGCATCTGCCAATGTCGGGGCTGTTGGGGTCAGGGAACTCTGAATTGAAGCTGTTGCAGGGAACGCAGGTGGTGCTGCAGGATTAATATATGCAGGAGGTGCATAAGGTGGGGGTAGTAAACGGTTCTTGATACGGACATTTTCCCAATCTTCTAAGTACTCATCGTCTCCCTCATCTGAGCTAAAGCCAACCATTGGGTCACGCAATCCTCTTCCACTATCTTCTTTTAACCCATCCGGGGTCCGCTCTGACACCTGTTCTTTATATTCCCTATAAACACAAGTACATTCTCTTATCAGTTTATCCATAAGTTTGATCACTCCTTCTAAATCTATTCATAACTTCAAAGCTGTTTCCTGCCAATTCGCTATCCTTCAACTCTTGATAATGTTGTCTCCAGAGACCAATAAGTCTTTTAGCATTATAATTTCTACTATATTTCCAAATTATCTTTTCTATGTATTTTACACCCTCCAGCGTTCCAATCCCTTCCTTGAGTCACAATTCACACACTAATTTCTCATTCAAGGTTCCAGATAAACACTTCAATCATTTAGCCTCCTCTGGATGTATAACACACAATATCTGTAATGGGCTCTTAAGATCAGTAGCAGTAAGTAAGTAATGTCCCTGTCCCACTTGGGAAACCTGAACGGAAACCTCTGGAGACTTTGTGCCCCACCCAAGGTTTCCGTGCGGTTCCCGGAGGTTTTTATCAGTCTCCCTAATGGTCGAAAGTGCTTTCCGCTTCTTCTATGTTCCGGCGATTATTTCAAAAAATTCAAAACCGGCTGCAACTAAAAATAGTTTGCCGTTTTAAAAATCGGTAATTTTTTAGTCAAAGCCGGTTGCGATGCTAGTTGAAGATGGTTGCCGGAGGTTGCAGGTAGTGGAAAGTAAGACCTTTTTTTCACCCAGTTTTATTCCACCAGGGATGTCTTACCTTCCACTACCTGCAACCGGCAACCATTATGATTATATTATCAGCGATATGTATGAATAGCTAGATATGCATCTTCCGCTGGTAGGGGAGCCCCACAAAATTTCCGTCCGTAGGATCTACGGAGGAACAGCGGTTCCAAGTACATTCAGTGACAACTCATCCGAGGATGTGTGGTCTGACCAAGGACTAGAAGGGTATATTTCTCAAGATTACAGAAATATGGTGCAGGCCGAATCGGGTTAGCATTAGGCTAATCAAATTGTGGGTTTACTTACCCACTTTAAGATGGATGATTGGGTGTCTGGAATTTAACTAACTCAGAGAATCGTGCTTGTAGTTGCATACTCTGTCATATCTATACACATAGGCACAGCTTCTGCTGTTGTATAACAAAGCTAGTGGTGAAAGCCTATGCTGCTCTTCTCAGATTAAGGGCATTATGTCATCGAGTTTTGGGTATTATGCAAAATTGCAAATGATATATCTTATGGGTTGTTGGTAGATATTTTTGGCAATATTACATTTAAGGCAACATTACCAATTTGCCTATTCAGTCACGCCATGGTAGACGGCTGAAGCAACTCATATTTACACCTTCACGTGTGATGGCTAGGACAGCCTGTCTTCTCGGCCAGCTATCTCTGCACGATTGTATGAGAAGCTGGTGAACGACATATGTGAGTCAATTCTATACAGAAGTAACAAAGGTTGTGTGGCTTCCAGTGTGCGCCTAGAGAAACTTTATCAGACTGCACAATTGACAGTTCCTGTGCTGCTTTATCATTTCTGCTATACCATAAGTGGGACATAAATTATTAGTTCTTCACCCACTATTCTCTAACATTATGCAGGGTGTCTTTTATTTCACTACTCCAATAGCCTACACTCATTGTAGTGTGTGATGTATATCAGTAATTTGTTGTGCAAATATTCCTCAAAATTTTCCTAATGGGACCAGTATCTTAAGATGATTATGCTTTCAGCAGTTGATCTCACCATTAAGAACACATCCTTGCTCAATCTCTGGCTTAGTTTCCACGTCATACTGACATTAGGGTAGCTTGTTATAGAAAGAATCTCATAAGCATATGAGCAGGACTGTGTGCATTTGAGGTTGACAGTATACCCACCACAGCAGAGATCAGGGATGTCATTAGATATACAAGTGCACTCAGTTGCTAGTGCGTATGATATGAAAGATAGTTATTTTCTTTCAATACTCTCAAGATATTGCTGATGGCTCATAAGCAGCCAATACAATGGTTTCCCTTTCATCATACAGCATGAGGTTTACATAAGCAGAAAGACAATACACGATTACAATCGAGCCGTTCACATCTTCTCCGAGGATCTCCAACAAGTCCTCCAATGAATAGAAAATTGGCTTCATGGAAGGGTGATGGTGGAATATGTAGGAAGGAACTGCAGATGCTGGTTTAAACCGAATAGAGACACATAATAGTAAGATCAAACGAGAACTTACCAGTTTGAAGTTTGATCTTGATTTTATGAGGAATTATGTTGGTGATTACGTGAAGAAGCCCGCCAGTTCGCATGCGCGTCAATCTTCAAAGCAGCAGTATGAAATCACAGATAACAAAAATCGAAGTTAACATAGTAAGATTAGCAACCTGAGAACTACCAGATGACGTTTATGAGAGAGAGTTGGGCGTGGAGGGCACGTAATCACTAACGTAACTCCTCATAAAATCAAGATCAAACTTCAAACTGGTAAGTTCGCTTTTAATCTTACTATTTTATTTCGGAGTCACGTGAGTGATTCCGTGAAGGGATCAAAGCCCTGTGATGTCATGCCGCAGATTCAAATCTCGGCGTCTCACTGCATCGATTGACTCAGGATGAGTGAATAATCAAAAATGCATTAAGCATGACATTGATTCAAATGTATTAATGGTTTACGTTAATAAAGAAATCAATAGCAACCCCTGTATCTCAGGGGAGGCTAAAGTGGATGCAAAACAGAATGGGCAAAAAGCCCGGGTCAGTAACCGGCTTATGGTAAAAACAATTTTTTTAAAATTCATTTGACCATCCTGCGGTTGCGAGGATATGGTCGATGGGAACGTCCATTGCCCTGGCCGCTGACGTTGATGCTGCCCTGGTGGAATGAGATGTACAATCGTCAGTGTTAATACCTGCATAAACCAGAACCTGCTGCAGCCACCTTGAAATAGTCTGAACCGACCTTTCCTTGTGTGGTTGTTTGTTGCTTAATAAACAATGATGATTCCACACTTCTTAGGATTCTGGTGGCCTTGATATAATATAGCAAACCTGCCCTCCCACATAGAGATGAGTCCGTGGGGTATCTGAAATATGATCTTAAATCCTCCCACCCCGGTCTGCTCTGCTTGTGTAGATCAGAAATGTAAAATGTAATGGCACCTGCAGCCAATTCCATCCTATCTAGCCACAGCATTTGCAATGTTTGCCCTCGTTGTGCTGATACTAATGTCATGACTAAGGATGTAGCTAGAACCCCCTGGTGAAGTATTGCTAACACATTATCAATATCCAAACTGCATATACTTGTAGTGGGATAACGTGTGTCAAGATCTCTTTTACAACTCGATATCCGGGGTTGAACCCGACAGAGTGGGTCCCGTTTGCTGCAGCTGTAGTGGCTCTATAACTGAATTATTGTCAAAGACCATTTAAGAATGAACTGAAAGACTTCAGTAATCTGTACCGTATTAAATGTGACATTAACATTAAACAAAACCGCTTCCGAACCCCACAATAGGAATGTTCTGCTTTTTTGGTGCTATCCCTGCTCTCTGCAGTGAGCACATCCATGGATTGATGTGACAACCTAAGCCGTAAGGCAGTCCATTCAGAATGTGTAAGTCAGTAATTGTTTTATTATGCAAAGGCCGGTTTCCTGAACCACAGTTTGAACCAGCAAAGTTTTTGTTTTTTAGAATAACCGTATACAGTTGTAATATTATGCCTGACAAAAGCAGGCAACATGGTTGCTTAGCCAGTCAGACCATATGAAAACCGAAAGCGAGGTCTTGCTGACTGTTTCAAGACCCTACTAATGAGGCAAAATGGAGGAAGACATAAAAGAACATTCGTCCTTTTTGTAGCGAGAATGTATTTCTCCGCACTGTTCTGCCACATATTTTTTAAATCAGTGAATAAACATGAAACCAACATGTCGATATTCGATGTACCATTGAACCATACTTTCATAATACTTTGAGATCCAATACCTATTCTGTGTTGTCAACGATCTGAACTTGATGATACACCAGTTGCAAAGGAGATTAGGTAAATTATTACGGGATACTTTTACTTGATTGCCATGTGACTAACATATGCCACCACCGTAGTGTACCAACTTGAAGTTGAGCATGTAGATTACGTATATTCGCTCAATAGCCCTTTACCCATGGGGTGCATCTAGTGTATATATTTAGTTGATACCAACAACTGAAGAATTGGCAACTCATGCAAATCTCTGCTATCTCCAACTAGAGATGGTATTTTGAACTTCTCACCTTAGAGCTCTTGGCATCAGTTTGTAATAACTGAATTTGGCCAATCAAACTACTGGAGCAATGCTGAATACTGTTTTTTCATCATTGTGACTGAGGTAGCTTCAGCTGACAATAGCATAAGGTAGTTAACAATGATCTACATGTCCTTTGAGTGGTCGCTACTTTGCACGATATCAGTTCCTCGATTTGCACAGCTGAAGCATAGCTACTATATTGCCAATTACTCTTGATGAAAGAGAAGTCAGTTATATAACAGGTTGCTATTAACTCCAATCTCTTGCCACAGGCTGAAGCCATGAGTCGGTATTAGGCACCGAACAATTGCAATTCACTTAATGTGCCTACAGTGAATACACCTATTTGGGGGAATATCAGCCCAGGTATTAGAGCACAAGAGATCAAACTGCAAAAGATCCTGAAGTTGCTAACATCGGGGATCAGAGCATTTGCAAGGTCAATGGATGGTATGGACTTAAGTACTGAGCAAGAAGATGCCCTTGCGTTACTATGTAAACCCAGTACGAAATTAATGCATTTCGCAAAGCCACCATCAAGCCCACATTAAACCCAAAATTTGCAGGGTTATGTAGGGCATCCCCGATGCCACCACCAAGGCAGTTGTTCGGAGAAGACCTACCGAAGCAGGTCAAAGACTTGGATGACCATGCAAAGACGGTGGGACGAATGAAGTCACACCCTTCGAGCAGGCAGGCGGCTAGGAGATTACCATACTCCAGACCACTGGGACCACCCGAAAAATCAGCAAGGACCTACACGCCGGCACCACCGCATTTTCAGCAACAGCCGAAGCCTTTTTTAGGGCAAGGCCCGCAGTGACAAACGTGGAAAATGCGGCAGCCACAAAACCCAGCACCTCCACGTCCCACCAAACATGTCAGGGACCGCCGGTAACCATGGAGGTAAGGCGGTCTGGATTTCATGCAGTTGCATGTTTAACCCCACATGTTGGTGGAAGATTACGTTTCTTTCAGGAGGCATGGGATACTATCACTTCAGATGTGTTTATATTACAAAGTATTCAGGGTTATGAAATTGAGTTTATAAATGAACAACTTCCCCCGTCTCAGCATATGTCGGATCGCAAATTTGCACTTTCCAACAAGGAAGCAGCGGAGGGCTATGCTGAAATTTTGAGACTACAAGACAAAGGGGTGATAGAAAGAACGATTCACGAACCAGTTGAGTTCGTATCCAACATCTTCACAAAAACTAAGAAAGATGGTGGATGTCGATTCATCATTGATCTAACCGATTTGAATACTTTTGTAAAATATACCCATTTTAAAATGGACACGTTTGAGACAGCCAGATCATTGGTTTCTAAGGGCTGCTTCATGGCATGCATTGATTTAAAAGATGCATACTATTCAGTATCCATTCGGAAACATCACAGGAAGTTCAAGAAGTTTGTTTGGATGGATCAACTTTGGCAATACAGAGCATTGCCTAATGGGCTTACCACAGCTCCCAGATTGTTCACCAAATTACTAAAACCAGTGTTAGCAACACTGAGAAGACAAAACCATATGGTTATGGCTTATTTGGATGATATCCTTATTATAGGAGACACCCTGGAATCAACTAAATTGGCAGTCACAGCCACTGTTTCATTATTCCTAAAAATGGGGTTTATAATCCATCCAGATAAATCAAAGTTCTGTCCATCACAGGTTATGGACTATCTGTGATTCACAGTTGATTCTAATCAAATGATTAGCTCCATACCAATTAACAAAGCTATGGACATCATCGAGGCATGTAATAATCTGGTCTGCGCCAGTACACCAACAATTAGACATGCTGCCAAGGTAATTGGGAAATTAGTAGCTACTTTTCCAGCTACCCAATTTGGACCTTTATATTATCAAAATTTGCACAGATCCAAGATTTCAGCATTGAAATTGAATGCTGGACATTTTGATAGACCTATGCAGCTGCCAATTTAGGCAAAAATTGAGTTACAATGGTGGATTGACAATATTCATAACTCATTCAAACCCATCATTGTGCCTCGCCCATCGGTGTATTTACAAACTGACGCAAGCTCCCATGGCTGGGGAGCTACTGACAACAACTCTAGTTGTGGTGGCAGATGGGACTTACAAGAATCTACCCTTTTGTTGTCACAAGGGATAAATTATTTGGAGATGCTTGGAGCATTTTACGGACTAAGAGCTTATTGTTCAAACTTTACTGATACTCATGTCCGTCTCCAAATAGACAATACCACTGTGGTGGCATATTAAAATCATATGGGCGGTATCAGGTCAATTTCATGCGATGAATTGGCTAACACAATTTGGCTCTGGTGCATACAACGTAATATTTGGATATCAGCTACCTATCTTCCAGGTAAGCTCAACACAGTGGCGGACACCAGGTCACGTATATTCAATGACAACATTGAATGGATGTTAAATCCCCAAATATTTACTAAAATTACAGCCAAATTTGGTAAACCGGATATTGACCTTTTTGCGTCATGGTTAAACGATCAGGTACCAACATATGTATCATGGGAGCCAGATCCTGGGGCAATAGCGATGGACGCTTTCTCGCTGCACTGGGGGAAATGGTTTTTCTATGCATTTCCTCCATTTTGCCTCATCAGTCAGGTATTGCGGAAAATCAAATTAGATTCTGCAAAAGGCATTCTAGTCATACCCGACTGGCCTACACAACCATGGTATCCGGTGGTCCTTGGGATGATCAGAGAACCATGGGCTCTTTTGGAGAAATGCCCTGAATTGGTGACGAACCCTGTTACAGGGGAATACCATCCCTGCCACAGTCACTTGAACTTATTGGCCTGCAGGTTTTGAACAGACCCCTACTGCAATATGGTCTCATGCCATGGATACCATCGGAGCATCATGGACCATGGATACCATCGGAGCATCATGCAGGGAGTCAACAAGATGGCAATACCTAACCCAAATAAGAAAATGGGAAGCCTACTGCAGCCGGATGAACATAGCATATGACGCCGTAACAATACCACATGTGCTGGAATTTCTTGCGGGATTGCATCATGATGAACACCTCAGCTACAGTGCCATCAATAGTGCCAGAAGTGCACTATCCTCCTACCTTACCATTGAAGTAGGATCTCACAAACTAGTGTCCAAATTGATGAGGGGTATATTTAATTCAAACCCTCCCCGACCACATTACAACGTTACCTGGGACATTGGGGTAGTATTAACCCTACTCAGGACATGGTCACCCATGGTTGGACTTTCTTTGAACAAACTCACCTTGAAACTGGTGTTGTTATTGGCGCTAACATCAGCACAATGGGTACAGACATTACAAAAAATCAATATTGACAGAATGATCTCCACCCTGGAGAAAGGAACGTTTTTCATTGATGAGTTACTAAAGCAGCACAGACCTAGATTTACAGGGCTGCAGCTGGTTTTTCTGGCATACCCCGCTGATGTGAGGCTATGTTTAGCCACCCATATCCGTCATTATATTAAAGTGACGCGGACCCTAAGGGGAATGGAGAAATATCTGCTGATAAGCCATAAGAAACCACATCACAGAGTGTCGGTTCAGACGATCTCCACGTGGCTCAGAGTCGTGTTGGATGCAGCAGGTATTGACATTAATGTCTTTAAATCCCATCCCACCAGGGCTGCATCCAAGTCAGCGGCGAAGGTCATGGAGGTGCCCATGGGCCATATTCTTGCCACAGCGGGATGGGCTAGTAAAGCCACCTTTCAGCGGTTTTATAACAAACCTGTTAGCGCTCCTGTTATGTTTGCGGAGGCCGTGCTGAGTGCTGGTCAGCAACATACAGTTATTCCCCAGTGAGGGTTTTTTTCTTTGTTTATAATTAATAAACATTATTATTTTTCAGTACATTCAGTCTGAAATATGTTTATACTCTTATCCATCCATATTCTGGCGTGTGTGAGAGCATGGATGTGATCCAGGACATGAAATCACAGAGCTTTGAAATCTTCACGAAGTCAATCACGTGACTCCGAAATGAAATAGTAAGATTAAACCAGAACTTACCAGTTTGAAGTTTGATCTTTATTTTATGAGGAGTTGCGATGAGGGATTTCGTGCCCTCCGCTCCCAACCCTCTATCATAAGGTCAACTGGTATATAGAGTCTCTTCAATCTTACTATAACAAGTCATTTCTTTGTTGTTGGTTCTGTGATTCCACACCACTGCTTTGAAGAATGTCGCACTTGCGTGCAGGCGGGGTCATCACGAAATCCCTCATCGCAACTCCTCATAAAATAAAGATCAAACTTCAAACTGGTAAGTTCTCATTTAATCTTACTATTATACTGCATCTGCCATGCATTTGCCCACTCACCCAGCCTATCCAAGTCACCTTGCAGCCTCCTAGCATCCTCATCACACCTAACACTATCCCCCAGCTTAGTGTCATCCGCAAACTTGGAGATGTTGCATTCAATTCCCTCGTCCAAATCATTAATATATATTGTAAATAGCTGGGGTCCCAGCACTGAGCCGTGCGGTACCCCACTAGTCACTGCCTGCCATTCTGAAAAGGACCCGTTTACTCCTACCCTTTGCTTCCTGTCTGACAGCCAGTTCTCTATCCACATCAATACTGAACCCCCAATAACGTGTGCTTTAAGTTTGTATACTAATCTCTTATGTGGGACCTTGTCGAAAGCCTTCTGAAAGTCTAGATAAAACACATCCACTGGTTCTCCCTTATCAGCTCTGCTAGTTACATCCTCGAAAAATTCTATAAGATTCGTCAGACATGATTTACCTTTCGTAAATCCATGCTGACTTTGTCTAATGATTTCACCACTTTCCAAATGTACTGCAATCCCATCTTTAATAACTGACTCTAGCAGTTTTCCCACTACCGATGTTAGACTAACTGGTCTGTAATTCCCCGTTTTCTCTCTCCCTCCTTTTTTTTAAAGTGGGGTTACATTAGCTACCCTCCAATCCTCAGGAACTACTCCAGAATCTAAGGAGTTTTGAAAAATTATCACTAATGCATCCCACTATATCTGTGGCTACTTCCTTGAGTACTCTGGGATGCAAACTATCTGGCCCTGGGGATTTATCAACCTTTAATCCATTCAATTTACCCAACACCACTTCTCGGCTAACCTGGATTTCACTCAGTTCTTCCACCTTATTTGACCGCCGGTCCCCTGCTATTTCCGGCAGATTATTTATGTCTTCCTTAGTGAAGACAGAACCAAAGTAGTTATTCAAATGGTCTGCCATGTCCTTGTTCCCCATGATCAATTCGCCTGTTTCTGACTGCAAGGGACCTACATTTGTTTTAACTAATCTCTTTCTCTTCACATATCTATAAAAACTTTTGCAGTCAGTTTTTATGTTCCCTGCCAGTTTCCTTTCATAATCTATTTTTCCTTTCCTAATTAAGCCCTCTGCCCTCTCTGCTGATCTCTGAATTTCTCCCAGTCCTCTGGTAGGCTGCTGTTTCTGGCTAATTTGTATCCTTCATCTTTTGTTTTTATACTATCCCTGATTTCCCTTGTTATCCATGGATGCACTACCTGCCCTGATTTATTCTTTTGCCAAACTGGGATGAACAATTGTTGTAGTTCATCCATGCAGTCTTTAAATACCTTCCATTGCACATCCACTGTCAACCCTTTAAGAATCACTTGCCAGTCTATCTTGGCCAATTCACTTCTCATACCTTCAAAGTTACCTTTGTTTAAGTTCAGAACATTTGTTTCTGACTTAATTATGTAATTCTCCATCCTAATGAAGAACTCAACCATATTATGGTCACTCGTGCCCAAGGGGCCCCGCACAACAAGACTGCTAACTAACCCTTCCTCATTACTCAATACCCAGTCTAGAAAAGCTTGCTCCCTCGTTGGTTCCTCTACATGTTGGTTTGGAAAACTATCCCGCATACATTCCAAGAAATGTATGCGGGATAGTTAAAGGAGAATCCCAATGACCAACAAACAGTTTATCAACTTAAGCAATGTTTTACTGGTATTAGTACAGTTATATTGTCTTTGATAACCTCTGTAATGGGAACTGCATAGAATTTGAGACCCTTATGAATCTGTTGTTAGTCAGGAAAGAAGTTCTTATATTCTGAAAGTTCATCTGCCCAACACTGTCCATTTTTCATAATGAATAGGCCACCTGCCATTATTCCATGGGTGCTTTGCTCAACAACTCTGGCCCGATTTCCGAGCCTATCTCGAAAGACTACCCTGGCCATAATCCGAAAAATTGCTTGGAATGCTAGAATGCCTCTAAGCAGATGTTTTTACCCTTTGTGTGTTGTACAAACAAGTGTAAATAATACAACATGTGAGTGGTGCACTTACCCATGTTTTGGAAGTGCCAGACCCACCTTGTTGAGTAGGGTTGGTAGGGTGTGTGGAACTTCTGCCCATCTGTCATGCTGCCCCCAGCTCCAGTGAACCGCCTACTACCGATGAGCGCCTGGGGTGCGTTCTGAAATGATGAACCTTTGCCCGCCATTGGCCTTAATTGATCCGTCTGCCAGTTTTTCTCCCCTCTTGAATAGGTGGTGTTCTCTGCCGGCACATATGTGCTCCAGTATGTTCCATCGACCTCTTTAGAGCCTGGAGTCAGTTATATCTTGACCTTTCGCACTCCCCTCCTCAGAGAGGACGATTCGTAGGCAGCCCTAACCAGGCGTTGCCGCAGGCCACAGGATACCTACGCTGTTATGACCCCTTTGGACCTGTACCAGAATGGAACATTCTGCTGGGATGGCAACTTTGTTGCCAGGAAAGGGTACCTCTGACACGTGCCCTTCGTCCCTTGGGGTATGCCCCACGGCCATACCCTGAGACTTGGAGGCAGCAGGATACTGACCCGTCTTGGTCTCCGCCTCCAAGAGAGAGACCTGAAGCAGCTCTGTCAACTGGCGGTGCTGGTGCAGCCTGCAGAGATGGAACATCTGGCTCAACCTTACCATCAGAGTTGGGGTCAGAGCTAAGATGACCCATGGCACGCACCTCATCGTCCATGAGGGCTGCTATCAAGCAGCCCTCTACTAGGTGCTGCTGGCGCCTTTTGTTCAGGGTGGCACTAACACTCCTCCTGCTGGAGTGTGCACTGTATGCAATAGTTGCTGCATTTGGGATAGTCGTTCATACGCACTATCCAGCCCCGGTGAGGAATCATCCCCCGACTCCGTGGGCCTATTATTTTGCTATCCAGCCCTGGTGGGGAATCTTCCCCCGACTCCGTGGGCCTAGCAGACTTCTGTGTTACCTTGAGCAACCCTGTCCCAGGCGTTGCCGGCGCCGCCTCTCATAGAGGCCGGCGTTTTTTCACATGAAGCAGCCCTGTCCTAGGCGCTGCTGGCGCGGCTCTCCCGTAGGCCGGCACTGTCACATATGAAACAGCTGTCCCAGGCGCTGCTGGCGCGGCTCTCCCATAGGCCAGCGCTTTCACACATGAAGCAGCCCTGTGCCAGGCGCTGCTGGTGTGGCCTGTCCCATAGGCCCGCGCTATTGCAGTGTAGTCTCACTAATTAAAATTTGTAGTGTAGAGCTTCACCTGTGAAGGGTTAAAAAGCACTATAGCATACATGCAAACTCTACCCTTATCATCAGAGAGAAACCCTGGCAGCCCGACTCAACCGAGTCCAATAGGGCTGAACGAGTCCTCTCTTGCACCAATTTTACTCCCTGCCTGGGATCCGCTGACCGCACTGTCAGCGACTCTAGCGTTACTCGCTTGCCACTCCACGGCATCCCCGAGGTCTGGAAACCACTGACTGCCATGTCAGCGGCTGCATATCTCAAAACCCGATCTTTTACCGGCTATCTGCTTCCGCGGTCGGACCGGGGTTTCCCCACAGTCCATAGCCTGCTCACTCGTCGGGCTCTGCAAAAGTCAGGCAAGAAACCTCTGTGAAGAGAGGCTCCTGCTTGAACAAAAACCCCATGTAAGTAAAATAAACTTACATTCTAGGTTTAACTTACCGCCGGCAGGAGCGCTGCCCTGCCAGTCTGGTGCTTGCGCCAATGCGGCTGACGTAACTGACGCGCATGCGAACTGGCGGGGTTCTTCACAGAATCACTCACGTGACTCCGAAGTAAAATGCTGGAGTAAATCAGCAGGCCAGGCACATCTCTGGAGAGAAGGAATGGGTGACGTTTCGGGTCGAGACCCTATCTTCGGGTGATGGTGGAGGCCTGTGACTAGTGTTAGCCTCAGGCTCCGTTACTGTTGTCATCTACATCAATGATTTGGATGAGAACATACAGGGCAAGATTAGCAAGTTTGCTGATGATACAAAAGTGAGTGGTTTTGCAGATAGTGAAGAACGATTGCAGCAGGATTTGGATCGATTGGCCAGGTGGGCTGAGGAATGCTTGATGGAATTTAATGCAGAAAAGTGTGAGGTGTTACATTTTGGGACGTCGAACAAGGGCAGGACCTACACAGTAAATGGCAGGCCTCTGGGGAGTGTTGTAGAGCAGAGGGATCTAGGAGTACAGGTGCATGGTTCCTTGAAGGTGGAGCCGCAGGTAGATAAGGTGGTCAGAAAGGCTTTTGGCACTTTGGCTTTCATCAGTCAGAGAATTGAGTATAGAAGTTGGGAGGTCATGTTACAGTTGTATAAGATGTTGGTGAGACCGCATTTAGAATATTGTGTTCAGTTCTGGGCACCGTGTTATAGCAAAGATGTTGTCAAGCTGGAACGGTGCAGAGATGATTTACGAGGATGTTGCCAGGACTAGAGGGTGTGAGCTACACGGAGAGGTTGAGTAGGCTGGGTCTCTATTCCTTGGAGCGCAGGAGGATGAGGGGTGATCTTTTAGAGATGTATAAAATCGTGAGAGGAATAGATCGGGTAGATGCACAGAGTCTCTTGCCCTGAGTAGGGGAATCGAGGACCAGAGGACAGGTTTAAGGTGAAGGGGAAAAGATTTCATAGGAATCTGAGGGGTAACTTTTTCACACAAAGGGTGGTTGGTGTACAGAACAAGCTGCCAGAGGAGGTAGTTGAGGCAGGGCCTATCCCAACATTTAAGAAACAGTTAGGTAGGTACATGGATAGGACAGGTTTGGAGGGATATGGACCTTATAGGGGATTTCCCCTTATAAGGGGGAAATCCTTTAGGACCGAGATGAGAAGGAATTTTTTCACACAGAGAGTGGTGGGTCTCTGGAACTCTCTGCCACAGAAGGTAGTTGAGGCCAGTTCATTGGCTATATTTAAGAGGGAGTTAGATGTGGCCCTTGTGGCTAAGGGGATCAGAGGGTATGGAGAGAAGGCAGGTACGGGATACTGAGTTGGATGATCAGCCATGATTATATTGAATGGCGGTGCAGGCTCGAAGGGCCGAATGGCCTACTCCTGCACCTAATTTCTATGTTTCTATGTTTCTAAAAGCAAGCAGGTGGGACTGGCGTAGATAGAGTCACAGAGTGATACAGCATGTAAACAGGCCCTTCGGCCCAACTTGCCCACACCGGCCAACATATCCAAGCTACCCTAGTCCCACATGCCCGCGTTTGGTCCATATCCCTCCAAACTTGTCCTATCCATGTATATGTCTCCACCTACATTCTTTCCTTGTCTCGCTGCCTCCCCTGACATCAGTCTGAAGAAGGGCGTTGACCTCAATTCCTTCTCTCCAGAGATGCTGCCTCACCCGCTGAGTTACTCTAGCATTTTGTGTCCACCTTTGATTTACCAGCATCTGCAGTTCTTTCTTAAACATTATAACCGTTTCTTAAACGATGGGATAGTCCCTGCCTCAACTACCTCCTCTGACAGCTTGTTCCATACACACACCACCCTTTGTGTGGAAAGGTTTCTCCTCTCAACTTAAACCTATGTCCTCTACTGTATGACTCTGTGTGGCTGATGGCCAGAGTGAGTGAAGACCTGGGCGAGAGGGAATGAGTGATGGGAGATCAGATGAGATCCATTCTTGCTGCTGAGGGAGTACAGCATAGGTTCACCAGGTTAATTCCTCGGATGGCGGGACTGTCATATGCTGAGAGAATGGAGCGGCTGGGCTTGTATACTCTGGAGTTTAGAAGGATGAGAGGGGATCTTACTGAAACATATAAGACTATTAAGGGTTTGGACAAGCTAGAGGCAGGAAACATGTTCCCGACGTTGGAGGAGTCCAGAACCAGGGGCTACAGTTTAAGAATAAGGGGTAAGCCATTTAGAACAGAGATGAGGAAACACTTTTTCACACAGAGTTGTGGGTCTGTGGAATTCTCTGCCTCAGAGTGGGGTGGAGGCCGGTACTCTGGATACTTTCAAGAGAGAGCTAGATGGGCTCTTAAAGATAGCAGAGTCAGGGGATATGTGGAGAAGGCAGGAACGGAGTACTGATTGTGGATGATCAGCCATGATCACATTGAATGGCGGTGGTGGCTCGAAGGGTCGAATGGCCTACTCCTGCACCTATTGTCTAATGTCTATTGTCTATTGTCTGTAACAGTGGATAGTTCTCACTCCGTTGCTGCCATGCTGGGACAGTTGCAGACTCAACACCTCACTATGGCTCGCTAGAATAAATACGAGATATACCTGTTGAACAACCCCAAATTGCAGTTTAAGTATTGTACTCCAGCATCCTTTCTCGCTAAACCACCGGAGGAACAAATGGAATCAGGGCATGACTGACTATTTGTGACCAAAGAAGATACTTCAGCGAGGGAAGATTTAACAGATGTTCCTATGACAGACCCTGACCTGACCCTGTATGTAGATGGGAGTGCATCAATCGGACCCCTAGGAGAAAAGCTTTCAGGATATGCAATTGTAGATCAGAATGGGGATAGTATAGAAGCGGCTGCCTTTGAAACACCATTCTCTGCCCAACAAGCGGAACTGTTTGCCTTGATAAGAGCCTGCGCTTTAGGGAAGGACTTAAGAGTAAATGTTTACACCGAATCTAGATATGTCTTTAGAGTGGTCCATGACTTTGGCCAGTTGTGGAGAAATAGAGCCTTCAGTGGAAATCCAGATATCCCACCAGAAATTAGTATCAGACCTGTTACAAGCCTTAATGTTGCCAGAATAAATTTCCATTATGAAATGTAGTGCTCATACTAAGGGCCAAATCCCAGTAGATATAGGATCCAAGAAGCTAAAGAAATTTCCCGGGAGCGCAGGGTGGTTGCACCTAAAATGTTGAGGCAGACTAAAAGTGTAGAAAAAGACAAGTCTCCCTCGGAAAAGCCAATGCCAACTATCCAAGACGTCATTAGATTACAGGAGGACGCAACTCGGTTGTACGGTTGATTGTATGTTAGGATGAACTCGCAATGTGGGTTATCGAATGTTTACACTTTGCAACTCACTGTGGTACCCAAGCAACTGGCGATACATATTACCTACACGGTGGCATCCAAACTTGCAGATTCTGGCTCAGAGGATTAGTAGCCGTTGCCTGATCCCTTACCCATAGGTCCCTTTAATACCCTCCAGATGGACTACATTGAGTTGGAAAGATGTCAGGGATATAAATATGTATTAGTGATTGTAGATGTGTTTAGCAAATGGATTGAAGCCTATCCTACAGTGGACAACAAAGCCTCTGCATTTGTTAACGTACTTATGAGAGAAATTATGCCTAGGTATGGAATTCCAATCCGGCTGAGTTCGGACAATGGTCCTCATTTTGTGGGACAGGTAAATAGAGAATTTTATGTAGAAATGGGTATTCAGCAGCACTTACACTGTAACTATCGTCCACAGGCTGCTGGACTTGTTGAACGAGCTAATAAACCATTAAAAACCAAACTTGCTAAATTAAAGGTTGAAACAGGGGCTAACTGGTTTCTAACTGAATTACTTCCTGTGGCATTATTCCAGATGTGCGCTACACCATCAGGGAGCGCACGGTTGAGTCCAGCGGAGGTTGTGTATGGTCGTCCATTCTGAACACCATGGAACCCGAGTACCCCAAAAGCTGTTCACTTTTACCACATGATAACGGAAATGACTATCTATATTTTATTATTGAAAGACATTGAAAGTTTAGCATTCCAGAGTACGAGCGGCTTATATTGAACTACCACCTCAAACTATCTCATCTAAGGTTGAACCTGGTGATTATGATTAAAAATTGCTCGGTGGGAAGGACCTTATCAGATCCTCCTCATAGCCCCGTGTGCTGCGAAGGTAGAAGGGAGGAATGCGTGGGTCCACCTTCACCATTGTAAAATTATTAGTAATGCGCCTAAAACTTAAGCTGCTAAAGGCCCTGTCTCACGGTGCGAGTTGACACACGAGTGACCCAGAGTGACAGACTCGTGGTTGTGTACGATATTCCAAGTTGATGTGCAAGTGTTTGAGGCGAGTTCCCACGGGTATGGTAATCTGCGATGTTCCGAGTTTGTCTCCAGAGTTACCAAGTTCCCCTCCCGTTACACTTGAGCCAACCGTGAATGAAGGTATGTTTTAATAAAGCAACAATGTTAAAGAAAACATCTCCATCCTGCGGCTTTGAGTTAAAGATAGAATTCAGCGCGGCTGCATCTATTTATATAACCTATAAAAGGGAAAATGCGCACCCTCCAGTGCCAGAGCAGTTATACTTATGATTTGTTAGAAACGCACATCACGTAGTTAGAAGACCAGCTGGCGAAGGTTTGTTATATTTGGAGGGGCAAGTGAAATATAATGATGATAGGTCTGAGGTGTTGCACTTTAGGAGCGCTGAAAAATTCGGACATGTGCAATGAGTGGTAGCAACATTGGGAATATCGTATCAACAAGGAACGTTGTTGTACAAGTGAAAACAAATTACTTGAAGGCAACATCACAAATGGATAAAAAATAGACACAACGTGCCGGAGTAACTCCGTGGGTCAGGCAGCATCTGTGGAGAAAAAGGGTGGGTGTCGTTTCGTTAGATGGGTCCGGATCCAAAACATTTCTCCAGAAATACTGCCTGATCTATGGAGTTACTCGGGCACTTTGTGTCTATCTTTGGTATAAACCAGCATCTGCAGTTATATGTTTCTACTTAGCACAGCTAGATGGGGTGGTTAGGAAGTGCGGGAACCAAATCAAGGAGGGAGTGCGGGAATCAGAAGCAGGTGAGTTTGACGGGAGCGTGGGAGCCGCACACAGCGAGTGGAAAAGTGTTTGGGAAGCCGAACCCAGCCTGAAAGAACGAGCACGGGTATTGGGTCCCAACAGGAATAGGTTAAAGGCTTGAAGAGAAGATGGAGACAGAGACACTCACATTCAACAAGGACAGTAATTCTGCTGTAACATGATTGTTGCTTTGCGAAGTCACGTAGTTTTTTTAATAGAAAATCATAGCAATGGGGAAAAGGTGTTTCACCCTTGCAGTAATCAAGTTATTTTCCTGTGGTGTTTTGAATAACTAAGTTTATTTATGTTACTGCAAGCTAAAATACAAAGGTTGTGTGTTACATTGTTTAATAGAGTTTCGTTGTTCAAATATCAAAGGAAGCGATTGTTTGTCAATTTCTATGGTAGTTAAACCCATAGTTGGGCTCCGGTGATTGGGTTGATCATGAGATCATGGTGCCTCGTCACTGCTGGAAGGCTACATGGAAGCATTTTTGTCTGCTTGCTAATTTCCAAACTAACTGTAGTTCCCAACCTGAAGGGCCCGTTTCTGTGCAGTATGAAGCAATAATGAAAACAAAACAGTACAGAAGAGCAGGGTGTGTAGGAAGCACAGGCAGAACAGGGGCAGAGGGACAGGAGCAGACGCTGTATGTGTGGGGAACTAGTGGTACTTCCCCAACTCTACCCCCACTCTACATCTCTGCGTCTCATCATACAGATCAAACTCCCCACCATTGACTACAAGTCGATTTCATGCTGCTTCGGGAAAGCAGCCATCTGAACTAAAGACCTTTCCTACCAGGGCCATTCCTTCCTCTCCCCGCTCCCATCGGAAGAAGAAACAGAAGCTTAAAAGTGCGCATCAGTAGAATCAGGAATGCATTCTTTCCCTCTGTTATCAGGCTTTTGAATGGTCCTTCCATAAGTTGGGGGACCGTTCGATTCTCCTCTACCCCATTGTGGCCATTGGTCTTTGTCTCTGGAATTCAGCGCTAAAATATTGAGAACGACAAGATCTGCATTTTGTTTCTGTCCCGATCTATGTACTTGAATTTAGTTTATTTCTATTTATGTATAGTATTATCTGATTTGACTGGATAGCATGCAAAACATAACTTTACACATGAAAGTAATAAATCTAAACCTAATGTGGTTTGTATCGGGTAGTTGTGCATTGTCGTGGTGAGTTTGTCGGTAGCAAGCATCTTTCTGAAAGCAATGAATGCTGAGGGCAAACATTAACAACCTGAATACGGACTTCCAGAAGGGTCTTGACAAAGTCACAATACGTGGTGTAAAGTGAATATTGAAAGCATGTACATGAGGTCAACAAAATATTAGACAATCTTGGTAAATGCTTGTGGGAAAGTGAATAGTGTGCCCCCCCCCCCCCCCCCCCCTCCTCCTGGATCACAGTCACAGTCATCGGTAGCCACAGTCACCCGTAAATAAACCCACTACATCCAATATGCGACTTTTTATGATCATGGATGACAATCCATTTAACCTCAGTGTAAATTCAAATGAAGGTTCCTGCTCCCGCCTTCTGCTGTCACTTTCAATGCTGCTACTATTGGAGTCTGGCCTCGGGTAACTCCATTCCCACCTGGGGAATGAAAAGTTTCCATTGACGGTGCCACGGTAGACTCACGAATCAATAAGGTAAACGCACGGGCCACTACGTTATGACAACGAGTTTAAATGTTTCAATTTTTAACTTGAACATTACATTTGACTCGTGGAAAATATCAAACATGTTTGATTTTTTTCACGAGTTCACAAGTTTCACGGGTACCTACCGTTAGCACCACGAGTCGCTAAGTTGCTCGCGCGAATTCCGACGTTTCCGCTACGTTGATTGTACGGGATTACCGCGAGTGAAAACTCGGGGTACCTCGTGGGACAACTCGCACCGTGAGACAGGGGTTTAACCTTTTTTCTTTGAGAGGTCTCTTTTCAGTATAGATGAGTTGAGTTGCCCTGGACACACTTTCTGCTGTTCGTTTACTTTGGATTACTGCTCAATACTGACGTGATGGCCCCAAAATAATCCACACCCATGAAAAGTCGGGAGGTGGGGACTTATTGGTCTGAAGTCTTAGAATCCACAGCCATGAAAAGTCGCGAGGTGGAAACTTATTGGTCAAATGTTTTAGACTCCTGGCACAACCTCACCATCATCACTGTCGGGCTGCTGAAATATGGACTGTTGTCATTTCACCCTGCTTGTAAAGATCATGTAATGATGCATGATAAAAGGAGGGAGAAAAAATCCCTATGTCGAGTGAATCCCTTATGGAAAGAGTTGATTATCATAAAATGATAAAAGGAGGGAATGTGAAATGCAGGGATAGGGGTGCTTTGGGAAATGGCAGGTGTCTGTGAAAGACTGGGCTTCACTGGTGGTGACATCATAGGGTGGAGGCCTAGTTCTTGGTAATCATGTGACCCACCTGCCGCCACCAAGTCTGGACCTCTGAAGAGGTTTCAAGAAGCTTCTGCCCATGTGACCCACCTGTTGCCACTAAGTCTGGGCTCCTGAAGAGGTTTCTGTTTTTCTTTGAATATACTGATGCTTGTTCTGTACCTATGATTGGACAAAGGAGTTGCCTCCCACTGTAATATATTTTTTTTATTTGAAGTAAATAGTTTACAATATATAGCTTACTTTATAAACTAACACCTTAATTCAGTATTACTACAAATAGCATATCAATACATAATATCTTCTATTTTTATGGAAATAAAGAAAAAGATATATAAAAGAATAAAGAAAAAAGGAAAAATAAAAGGGAATAAAAAATTTTTTTTTCGCACATATATCAATTAAAAATTAAAAAGATAATTTGAAAAACAATAATATTACATATATATATATATATATATAAACAAAAACTAAAGACATTGTACGAGATACTATTTCATTCAGAAATATCTCTAATAAATACACAATATTATCAATTATAGGTAAGTTATTCGCATCGGATCCATAGGGTGCCCGTCGAAGCCGTGATTCCAAGAATAGCTACTTCTCTAAATACTGTATATATGGAGACCATATCAATTCAAAAGAATTATACTTGTCCAAAAGGACAAATCTAATTCTTTCCAAATTCAACGTCTCCAACATCTCTGCTTTCCACATTTTAATTGTTGGGGATAATGTTCCCTTCCAAAATTTAAGTATCATTTTTTTCCCAATTATTAAACAATAATCAAAAAAATTTCTTTGATTAATTGTGAGTACCAAATTTGGCTCCGGGATTCCAAATATTATTAATTTTGGGTCTGGGTCAAGTTTAACCTTAAGGACTTCCGAAATAACTTTAAAAATTTCAATCCAATAAAAATTCAACCGTGGACATGTTACAAAACTATGTATTAAATTTGCTTCAAAATTCTTACATTTATCACAAATAGAGGAAAGGTTAGGAAAAATACTTTTTAATTTGGTTTTCGAGTAGTGTAATCTATATATAACTTTAAATTGTATCAATGTATGTCTGGCATTCAAAGAGCACCAATGTATTCTTTGTAAGCTTTCTTCCCAAGTTTCTTTCGTTATAGGTAATCCAATTTCATTTTCCCATGCTTGACGATATGTTTCAGTTGTTGGGTTCTCTTTATCTAAAATAATATTGTAGATATAAGCTATAAGCTTATCCGTATTTGGATGTAAATTAAACACTTCATCTAATAAGCCTGGTCCTTTATTTTTATAGTCGTATGTGTTACATTTAATAAAATCTCTAATTTGTAAATACCTAAAATGATGTTGTGAAGGTAATCCAAAAATATCTTGTAACTCTTCAAATAATAATAATTTTCCATTTCTATAAAGGTGTTCTATTCTTTTAATTCCTAAATCCTCCCACAGTCTAAACCCCGCATCTAAGATTGAGGGTTTAAACAGTGGATTATTCCTAATTGATAACCTAAAAGAAAGATTATCCAGATGTAGGGTCTTAACTATCTGTTTCCAAATACGCCTAATATTATGAATGATAATGTTGTCCCTATAAGTCTTTTTTTGTACTTCCTTTGGTGCGAAAATAATCGACTCTATAGTGAAGGGTAAACAGTCTTCCTTTTCCATTTTTAGCCACATTGGTTCAACATCCATATTTACCCACCAAAAATTCATATTCTTAATCTGGACTGCCCAATAGTAATATAAAGAATTTGGAAGTGCCAGCCCTCCATTTATCTTCGACTTACATAAGTGTTTTTTACCTATTCTATGGCTTTTGTAATCCCAGACAAAATTATTAACTATGGTATCAATTTTTTTTAGAAAACTTTTTGGAAGAAAAAAAGGAATTGCCTGAAATAAATATAACAATTGTGGTAAAAAAATCATCTTTATAGCATTAATTCTACCGATCATAGATATAGGAAGTGTTTTCCAATATAAAATGTTTTTTTTAAGTTTCTCTAATAATTGATAATAATTAGCTTTAATTAATAATTTATAGGATTTAGACACATTAATTCCTAAATATTTAAATTTATCTGTAACTATTTTTAATGGGTATTTTTGTAATATATTTACATTTATACCAGTTATAGGCATTATGTCACTTTTACTCCAATTAATCCTATATCCTGAAAATACACTAAATTCATTTATAACATTGAATAGCTTTGGAATACTACGTTCCGGCTTAGTAATATAAATCAGAATATCATCTGCATATAAAGATATCTTATTATTTGTTATGTCAGTGTTGTACCCATATATTTCGGGTTCTGATCTGATTCTTTCAGCCAGAGGTTCTATCACCAAGGCAAATAATAAAGGGGATAACGGACATCCCTGTCTGCATCCCCTAAAGAGATTAAATTTAGGTGATAATATTTGATTGGTTAAAATTCTTGCAGTAGGGTTAGAATATAATATTCTTACCCATTTACAAAATCCGTCCCCCAGTTGATATTTTTCCATTATATTAAATAAATATGACCATTCCACCTGGTCGAATGCTTTTTCAGCATCCAACGATATAACTGCTAATTCTATATCTCTCCTTCTTCTCGAGTAAATAATGTTAAACAAGCGTCTAAGATTATGTGATGAGTAACGTTTTGGAATAAAACCTGTTTGATCATAATGTATTATTTTGGAAATCACTAAACTTAGCCTCCGAGAGAGTACTTTAGTTAGTATTTTTTGATCAGTATTTAAAAGGGCAATCGCTCGGTATGATCCAGGGTCTTCCAGGTCCTTATCTAATTTAGGAATTAATGTAATTGTAGATTCATTTAAAGAGTCTGGTAATTTTCCTAACTCATAGGTGTGTCTGTACACTGTTTGTAATCTAGGTGAAAGTAGATCGTGAAATTTTTTATAAAATTCTGCACTCAGGCCATCGGGGCCCGCTGTTTTACCATTTTTTAACGATCCAATTGATTCTTCGATATCTATTACAGATATTTCAGCATTTAATAATTGCCTACTCTCAAAATTTAACTTATTAAAATGACATTTTTCTAGAAATGTTTCCATTTCATCTGTTTGCCCTGTTAATTTAGATGAATAAAGATTTTGATAATATTGTAAAAATGTATCATTAATGTCTTTTGGTATAGTCAACGTATTTCCCTGCGCCGATCTAATACTATGTATAGTTTTTTCATCGTCTAATCTTCTGAGTTGTCGTGCTAATAATTTTTGAGGTTTATCACCGAATTCAAAATGAACTTGTTTAGTTTGTTGGTATAATTTTATCACTTGGTCAGCATAAATTTTATTTAATCTATATTTTAATATTGCAATTTTATTACTCAACTCTTTTGAAGGGTGTATTATATTTTCACTATCTAATTGGTTTATCTCTTTTTCTAACTTTTGCTCCATCTTTCGATTTTCTTTATTAAAATGAGCTTGTGCTGATATTATTGCACCACGCATAAATGCTTTAAATGTGTCCCATAATAGTAATGAGGAAGTCTCAGGTTTATCGTTAGTTTCAAAAAATAATTTAATCTGTTTCTCCACATAGTTACAGCAGTCTTTATCCTTTAATATCTGTGTATTGAATCTCCAAATATTAGTTTTATTAACCATATCTTTTAATTTTATCTTAAATGTTAAAGGGGCATGATCTGAGATAATAATATTATGATACTTTGCATCATATGTAAAGGGGAGTAGTTTTGAGTCTACTAAGAAATAATCAATCCTCGAATATGTTCCAAATACCGGCGAGAAAAATGAATATTCCCGTCCGGTAGGATTATCCAATCTCCAAATATCTTTAACATTCAATGTCTTACTAAAGGAGTTTATAAGCTTGCTTGATTTAGAGAGAGCCTTAATTTTTGTAGAAGATCTATCCAGATAATTATCTAAAGTACAATTAAAATCACCTCCAATTATTAAATTATATTGGGTGGATATAGGAATACTATTAAATATTTTCTTAAAAAATAGTGGATTATCAAAATTAGGTGCATATATATTCATAAGAATTACTTTTTTTGAATGTAGTTCCCCTGTAATTATTAAATATCTACCCTCCTTATCCTCTATTAATGAATTAAGTTTAAAAGGTATACCTTTACGAATAATTATTGCAACTCCTCTAGATTTGTGTATAAACGAAGAATGATATACTTTTGAAATCCATTTCGCGGTTAATCTATATTGAGCATCTTTTTTAAGATGTGTCTCTTGAAGAAACATAACTCCAGATTTCAATCTATTCAACTGAGCTAGTACCTTTCCCCTTTTAATTGGTTCATTGATTCCTTTAACATTCCAGCTACAGAAGGTGATTCCATCATCTCCATTCCTTACATTCATATCCTGCATTTTATTGTTAGGGTGGCTTTTTTTGGAGTAGCCTTCTTGGCTCCTCCAGCCCGACACTACACCCCAACTTCAGTCCGATGCGAATTTCCAATTCCGTTAAACCATATCCATTTAATCTGATTATATAAAATAGATAAAAGTCATAATTATATAATATATAATATAATATCAAGTATGTGTTATGCAAAAAATAACAAAAATAATAACAAATGTGAATATAAAAAAAGTAAAGGGTGAAAAAAAGGTGATCAGAAAAAAAAGAAACTACACTTATATAATGTGTAGTGAGTGCAAGTGAAAGCCACACTAACATGGCTACTAATCTAACGACTTCCGTATTAAAAAAAAAGATGTTAAATATTCCAGCTCTTATTTGAAATACTGTGTATATTGGGGTGGGGGTGCTAACTTTATTTTCTTAATAAATTTTTCTATTATTCATATTACTAATTTTTAGTTGTTAATCTCAGCTATAATTATTATCATAATTAGTAATACTATATGAGGGGAGTAAGGGAAATCAAACTAATTAGTAATTAATAATTAATAATTAAAAATTACAAATTAGTATTTATTAATTAATTAGTAAACATTATAAAACTACAAATCGATGTCCATTATTCCGCCTTTTTCTCAGTAAATGATTCACAGCCACAGGTCCATAAAGTTCATTCATCCACTACCCAGTTGGGTCTACTCCTTCTTCCACAGCGTCTCCTTCTTCTCCTTCTTCTCTTTCTTCTGCCTCCTTCAGTATTTTCCGAGCAAATTCCAGTGCCGCTGTATGTTTGGTGAAACGAAGATCCTTATTCTCGTAGGTAACTCTAAGTATTGCCGGGTACACCAAACCATATCTGATCTCCTTTATTCCTTTTATGTCTCTCAAGATGCGTCTTGTTTCTGTAAATAGAGCTCTTCTTTTAGCCACTTCGGCCGGGTAGTCTCTGAAGATACTGATGTTATCTCCTTCGTATTTCAGATTTCTTTTTCTTATGATTATCTTCATCATATCCTCAAAGACACTGTCATAAACCACCTTTACAATTACTTGTCTTGGTGGCGCACCCCTCCTAGGGACCGGTCTTAAAGCCCTGTGGGCACGGCCCAACAGGGGTTCTTCATCCAAATCCAAAATGTCCTTTAGGAGTTTTGCAAAGAATTTACGTGGGTCATAGTTTCCTTCGCGTCCCTCAGACAGACCTACTATGCGCAAATTCTTACGTCTTTGGCGCCCCTCCAAATCAATACATTTCTCATTAATTTTACGTAATAATTCAGAGAGGCGTTTGTTCTCTTCGTTTATCTTCTCATTCTCTCTCGCAGTTGTTAGAGCAGCATCAGTTAATTCTTTAATCGTATCATTTTGTTGATCCAGTACAGTTGACATAGGGCTTAACCTCGCCTCTATTTTCGCATCCATCATCTCTTCCATCAATCGCTCCATCCCAGCAATCTTATCAGTTGCCTCGATCAGTTGATTGTGTATGTCCTCCTCAATTTCTGTTTTCCAATCCGACATCATGGTTTTTACCATTTCTTTAACTTCTCTTGTTAATTCATCTTTGATATTTCGAATATCCATTTTTAAGGCCTTCATTTCATCCTTAGTTTCTTTATAATCTTTCTTCATTTCTGTTTGTGTTTCCTTCAGCATTTTCTTCATATCTGCCAGTAAAGACTTTTTAAAATCTTCCATTTCAGCTTTTCTTTGTGAAATCTCTTCTTGGGAGGCAGCCTGTCCCGAGCCTGAAGCTTTGGTGGGGCCTGCCTCCCTTCTGGAACTTTTCTTCGGCTGTGTGGGGGAGGAGGGATTCATTTTAAATTTCTTACCGGAGTCGCTAAAGTCGCGCGCCTGATGACGTCACGCAGCTTACAATCGCACCCGGAGCCGTTTAAAATCGATCTCCTGCGGTAAGTAGTGTTAGCAACCTCCTCTAACCCCGTTTTTTTTCCAGATTTTTTAAGAGCTGATCTGACGCTGTTCTCTCCTAGAACATGGCGCCACCGGAAGTCCCCTCCCACTGTATCTTCCCACTGGTATTTGTGATTGGTTTGTAGGGATTGCCTCCCACTGTAATTTCGGCCGTTAGTTTCCCGCCACTGCATAGTGGTATAAAAGGGTGATCGTTTCATTGGGGCGTGTCGGTTGTCTTCCCTTCTGTTCTGTTTGCACAAGGCTGCTGAGGGCTTGAGTGAGTGGATCCGAGGCCGGCCCTGCGGTGAATACTAATAAAGAAGGGTTTGGACTCCAGTGTTTGATTCAGTGTTTTACTGACCCAGACTAGGGAGGACAGAAGATCTGGAATCAACATGGGTACATGGAGAGGACTGGTTTAGAGGGATCTGGGCCAAACACAGGCAGGTGGGACTCGTGTAGCTGGGACATGTTGGCTGGCTTAGGCAAGATGGACCGAAGGGCCTTTTTCCATGGTGTATGACTCTAAATCAATGGATATTTTCAAGGTGAAGATTGACAGATTCTTGATTAGAATGGCCGTCAGGGGTTATGGGGAGAAGGTAGGAGAATGGGGCTAAGAGGAAAAGATAGGTCAGCCATGATAGAATGGTGAGTATACTTGATGAGCCGAATGGCCTAATTCTTCTCCTAGAACATATGAACCTATGAACTATTTATTTAAGAAAGAACTGCAGTTGCTGGAAAAATCGAAGGTAGACAAAAATGCTGGAGAAACTCAGTGGGTGAGGTAGCATCTATGGAGTTCAGAACCTATGAACCTATGAATTATATTCTGCACTCCGTATCTTCCCACTTGCTCTATCTATTATACTTGAGTTTGAACTGATTGTATGGTGGAGTCAGAGCCAAAGATTCAAACAGTGTGGATACAGGCTCTTCGGCCCAACTTGCCCACACTTACCAGCATGTCCCATCTACACTTGTCCCACCTGCCTGCCTTTGGCCCATATCCCTCTAAACCTGTCCTTTCCATGTACCTGTCTAAATCTATATAACTAAAAGTCTCATCTTGACCACTTCCTGTCAACACTGTTAATTGATTTTAGAAAAGACGCTACCGTATATATCACTATGATATTTGGCCATCTTACTCACAGTCCTCCTCTGCTGCAACACCCCCAGGGATTTTTCCGATCACTGAAAAATAAAAAAAGATATGAATGTTTAAAAAATCTTGAGATCAGCTGATTGGTCTGCTCGCCTGTCAATCACTACGATGAAGGTAACGCCTCTTCCGGGGGGGTGGGGGGCAGGACTATAAAACCCCGGGTGCCTGGACGTGAGTCAGTCACTCTGGACGATTGTGACTGAGAGGTCACAACTGTGATTCTGCTGTGAGTCTACTGAACTGTGAGTCTATTATGTGCTTGCAATAAATGCTTTGTTACCCCGCAATGTGGTTGCAATGAATGATGATTGGTTAACCCTTTATGTGCTTGCAATAAATGCTTTGTTACCCTGCAATGTGGTTGGAATAAATGATTGGTTAACCCTTTATGTGCTTGCAATAAATGCTTTGTTACCCGCAATATGGTTGCAATAAATGATTGGTTAACCCTTTATGTGCTTGCAATAAATGCTTTGTTATCCCACAATGTGCTTGCAATAAATGATGATTGGTTAGCCCTTAATGTCCTTGCAATAAATGGTTTCTCAGCCCTCACTGTGTTTGCAAGGAAAAAATGGTTTCTCTGCTCCCACTGTGTTTGCAAGGAATAAATGGTTTTTCAGCCCCCACTGTGTTTGCAAGGAATAAATGGTTTCTTAGCCCCCACTGTGTTTGCAATGAATATATGGTTTCTCAGCCCCCAATGTGTTTAATCCAAAGTTCCCGCTCATTCCGTAACTTAGGCTGAGTGGCCAGGTCGCGCTGTTTCCGTAAGGTCCGCTGTGTGCAGAGGTAACGCTGATTGCGTAACCTCCGCTAAGTGCAGAGGTGACGCTGATTGCGTAACTTCCGCTAGGTGTACAGGTCACACTGATTGCGGAAGTGCTGCTGACTGCGGAAGCCCCATAGTGGAGAGGCTGCGCTCAGTCGTGTGATTAGATTCAAGAAAGTGTACTGTCATATATGTGAGTGTGTGTTTGTATGTGAGTCTGTGTGTGGGCCTGTGTGTGAGAGAGTGAGTCTGTGTGTGTGTGTGTGTGTGGGGTGGAGGATGTGTGTGAGGTGGAGGCTGTGAGTGTGTGAGGTGGAGGGTGTATGTGTGACTTGAAATTGATTTACTTGACTTGAAATGGATTGACTTGACTTGACTTGAAGTGGATTGACTTGACTTGACGTGAAATGGATACACTTGATTTGCATTGACTTGAAGTCAAAGTCAAAGTAAACTTTATTGTCAATTCAAGTAATGCAACAAGTAGTTACACAGAGGATTGAAATTGTGTTTCCCCATACTCCAAATGTGCAAGTAATATTTATTTATAACACAGACCGACAATATACCATTAAAAATACCATTAAAAAATATACCATTAAAAATAGACATTATATTAAAAAGTTCACGGTGTGTCAGAGTCTAGTAACATTTTGAGGTATGTTATTAAAGTGCAATAATAAAAGGTACAATATAGAAAAGTGCAAATAGCATACTGCAGACATTGAGTTAAATTTATTTGACAGTCAGTTGATCTTTGGTTGTGTAATGTTCATGGAATTTTCTTGAGTGAGTTGAGTAGTCTGATGGCCTGAGGGAAAAAGCTGTTTTTGAATCTGGTGGTTTTGCACCGCATGCTGCGGTAGCGCTTGCCGGATGGAAGGGGGGTGAACAATTTGTGTGCTGGATGGGTGGTGTCTTTGATGATATTAGTTGCTCTCTTGCGACAGCGAGATGGGTATAGGTCCTGGATTGCTGGTTGGGGTGATCTGGTGATCTTCTCCACTGTCCTCACCACTCTCTGTAGGGATTGAAGGGGATTGACTTGACTTGATTGACTTGAAATTGTTTGATTTGACTTGAAATGGATTGACTTGACTTGACTTGAAGTGGATTGACTTGACTTGAAATGGATTGACTTGACTTGAAATGGATTGTTGGCCCTGCACTCACTGTGCTTGACCTGACTTGACCCACAACACCCATGCTAGCGCTCCAGAACCCTCCCCCACCCACCCCCCACCACTGCCCACCAATATTGGAATTGGTGGAGAGGTATAATATTGTGTTGGGGGACCAGCCCTCCCGTGTGAAGCTGGGACCCAACGTCTAGTGTTTCTTAAATGTTGCGATAGTCCCTGCCTCAACTACCACTCCCAGGCAGCTGGTTCCATACACTCATCACCCTTTGTGTGAAAACACTATCCCTTAGGTTCCAGGTATATCTTCCATGTTCAGATATTCCCCAGATATATCTCATCTGTTTGGATAGTTTGCAGCATGCAGCTTTTCACTGTACCTGGTGTCGGTCAAACCCTTAATAAGACTCAAGGACTCTTACGATTAACCATTCGCAGTTGGTTTATTTTACTTGCACAAGGGGAGAAGTGTCTCAGTCAAAGACAGTGATCACAACTCCAAAGTTAAGTTGGTACATCAGGACATTTATCCACCAAAAAGATAACAATTGAGGAAGTACAAAGGTGAGGTAGATTGATGTGTTAATTACAGGATCTATATTTTACTCTTACATTATACATGTCGTGACTTCTTGGTTACGTACGCAACGGAGTTCAAAGGTAAGGTTACTGAATATGTTAATACCTGACACTAGATTGCAACTTCTCGGTTCTGCATGAAACAGGATACAAATATAATTACAATGAATGTGTTACTAGCTAATACTAGTAACTAGGTGGCTTCTGAGTGCCGCAAGTGTCAAGGTAAGGACAATTAATATGCTGACAATTTAACTTTGCATGTCGCGGAGTTCAAAGGTAGTAACAACAAATGTGTTAATAGCAAGACACAAAATGCTGGAGTAACTCAGCAGGACAGGCAGCATTTCTGGAGAGAAGGAATGGGTGACTTTTTGGGTCGAGATCCTTCTTCACACTGATGTCAGGGGAGTTGGAGGTACATGGCTAAGAAATTGCATAGATAAGGAGGTGTAAGGTGTGAAATAGCAAGTCTGTGTGTATTGGAGGTATAACGGTGATGACAGGGGGTTGGTTAAATAGGGGGGTTGCGTAAGATCATTGGGTCAAAGGGCGTGGCACACGGAGCAGCTCAATCCATGTGGAGGACATGGCAGCCTACGGCATACACTGTTAATACACGAAACGTGTACTTTCTTACCTGTTAAAAACTGCCGAAATGGTCAATTATTGCGCTGTAAATAATTGTAGAAATTGCGGTAACCGTGAGAGACATTTATCCTACTTCAGAATTCCAAAAGTGAAGCGAAATGATGGTAGAGAGAAGCGAGAGCTGAAGGGACAACAACTGCTAAAGTGGTTGGCGAACATTGGCCGTGCAGATATCAAGATTGAAAATATTGGGAATTATCGTGTTTGCTCACTGCATTTCATCAACAGTAAGGCATTATTTGTGTTTTTTTCTGATCAAATTGCAAGGATCTGTTGTGCACTTTTCAATTTTAATTAATCTATAGTCCCACAGTAGGTGCAGATAGTTGTGCTTTCATATGGGGTATATACGAAAAATAAAAACTTTCAAAAAAGTTACTTGGCTCATCAGCATTTATAATGGATGAAATTGCAAGTAATTGAATAACAAACACAGAAGTTAAAGTGCACTTCAAAATCTTTAAAATTAAACTTAAATAGAACCGTTTCAAAAAGAGACTGTTATTATTTATAAAAGAGACTGGTGTTTTTTTTTTAAAGTGTACACAAAATAGCCTGTTTTGTGGCTTTATGCGGTGCAAGGCAAATGTGGTATACAAATAGTAGGTGTGTTACAAAACTTACCTTGAGCAGAACTGTAGTTCTGCCGCTCCCCGTGTGCGTGACTTTGGCGCCTTTCAGAGGGGGGGCAGGCTTAAAGTGCCGTTTTTCCACAGGCAGGAAAAATCGATCCATGTCGGGCGATTTCGTTGTGGAAGAAAAATCGCTCCGACATTTCATGAATGAAGGTATTTTTAAATTACTCTAAATTATTTATTAACTAGAGTAATTTAAAAATCACCTTCAAAAGCCGTGAGAACCGACAACCGGAAGGATTTTGTGTAGGGGAGAAAAAAAGGTAAATCGTTTACTTTTATATTAAAAGTTGGTTTTTCGGGAGGCTTTAATAACATTTTCATGTTGCGAAATGGGGTCCAAAAAATGTATGAACAAACAGTATTTTTCCTCCCGACTTCACTGCTAACCGCAACGTTCCAATCCACCGCATTCCACTAAAACCCACTCGCTAGTTGATTTAAATGGCCATTAATTTACAGGAATCACACACTAAATTCCTTCCATTTGGTTCAGAAATTCATGAAAATTAGATTAAAAAATTATGTTATATTGTGTGAATGTTATTTGGACACTTAGGCAATTTTAAAAAAGTTTATCTTTTCTTAAGAAATGGATAGATGTTTAGATCTACTCACTGAATTTTGTAATTAGCTACAATTAGATAACTAACTAATTATATGCTTTAATTTCAGGTCATCCAAGTAAGATTGTTTCATATTTATTTCAGAATGCTTCAATCTATAATAAGTGAAAATTTCATTGAGTTCTATTAATTTTTAAGAAAGTTATGGACTTTTAACTGATCCAGATCACAGCTTTTGAGTTAAGTCAATTGAAAGGCAACGGGGAACAAGATGCTAATTTCCGAGTATGAAAATGGCCATAACTTTCTTAATACTGAAGATATGAAAGTGAATTAGGTGTCAAATTAAACTTCTTTTTACGCTTTATCTGATGGGATAAATTTCAGACTTGATTTTTTAAATCTCAAAATTTTGTAACATTGCTACAATAGTATTTAGACTTGGTATTTAAGAGAAACAGATTCAGTGCAACACTTGCCGTTCATTTCTTTTGGGAGCTTTTCTTTTTGATTTTGGGAGGAGCCTACAATCTGGGCAAAACCATTTTTTTGGTGTTTCATAATTTTGGACATATCGTTCGTACTCCTCAGTTGCGAAATTTGAGGCAAACTACGACAATTGAACGGATACGGGGGCAGAAGACGGCCCGCCACACTGGAAGCCATGGTATGTGCTTACCTGCAGTTCACCACGTGTACTCCAGTTGACGTTGCGTGGCAACAGTACGGGTCACGACCTCTCTATAGCAAAGGGTTACACAAAAAGCTGGAGAAACTCAGCGGGGCTACTGCACCCGCTGAGTTTCTCCAGCTTTTTGTGTAACCCTCAATTCTCCAGCATCTGCAGTTCCTTATTTAACTCTCTATAGCAAACACTAGCTGGCTAACTCATGGAGTGGAGTTTAAAGGTTGGGGAAATAAATATGTTAAATAACAGATACTAACTGGCAGCTTGTTTTAATGTATGAATTAATTGTACATCTTCAACAGCGTTTGGGACCTGCACTGGGTGCATGTGACAATAAATGAAGCCGCTTTGCAGCAGCAGCAACAACAACAATAACAATAACAACAGCAGCAGCAACAGCTCCGACCTGCGCGAGATAACCACTTCTGCGGTGTTTGCGCAGTAATGAACCAGCATCAGCCCGGACCCGCTCCACGTTCCCGGGCGCCGCGCGTGTCCCTGTTGCTCGGCAACGTCAGTGGACGCCACAAAGCACCTGTCGCCCAATGAGAGCGGGGCTGGGGCTGCGGCTGCGGCTGCGGCCGGGGCGCCTCGTGCTGGGTTACCCGGGAGCGGGGGAGCGGGCGCGCGCGACGAGCGAGCTCGGAGATGCTCCCGGGAGCGCGCGGCTCGTTGCAAGGAGCGGCGCCGCTACCCAGACCCAGCTTAAGGTGGCGAGGCGGGACCAGCCACAGCGGCTTAGAGAGGCGCATCTGCTATTTCTCTCGAGAAACTGCTGGCATTATTACTCTGAGAAGATGAGTATTTGAAGCGAGACGTTTTGCTTTACCACGCGTGTAATTACCCGGCAGCATCTTGATCAACTGGACTAATTGCCATTTCTCGATATTTCCGACTTGCAGGCGAATATGGGTCTGTAACCTTTCTCACTCGATCAGGTCTAACTCCAGGTAAGGCCCTGATGATAATAACAACAATGCACAATGAAATATTTTGAATGCGTGTTTTTTTTCCAGCAAAACGAATGGGCTAGAGGACAGTTCTTTGAGACCTGGGTTCTATTCCAATGGGTGTTATTCCAAATGTCAGAAATAATTCGATACATCATAAAGCTGCTGTATACGGATTTTTAATGAAGTGTCAGTTCAACACCGAAGGAGGCCATTTAATCTACCCTGCATGCCTCTGTGTATCTAATTACTTGATTCCTATGTTCTTTAATTCCTGGCAAAATATTCCCCTTCCCTTGCGAAAGTCACTGTTAAATTTGTTTCCTTCAACTTTTCTTTGGGTGCTGGAGTCAGTTATCATTTTTAATTATCTGGCTATGGAAACAATTCGTCTTTACTCACTTTTCAAAATTATTGATAATTTTTAATATTATTAAATCGGTTCAATGTTAGTCTTTAAACTTTTTTTATCTTGACAGCTTTGGTCTGTGCCCTTTTCACATGCATCTCTTCTGTACATTCCTCCTTTCTGCAACTGAACACTCCTGTTCTATTTTTTTCCTGTCCCTAACCCGATTCTGTTTCTCTTCTTGCTGATGCTGTTTGATCTGCTTTCCAGTTTCCAATATATTCTGTATTCCTGAAGTTTCCTTATGTGCATTTTAGATGTGCACTAAACTTAGCTGAAAGTAGTTTTAGTAAATTAGAAAGGAGAGGTGCAGTCAGACCTATAGGTCCTTAAAACCTAGTCACTTTAAGTAAAAATGTAGGTACAGCAGGTGGTAAAGGAGGAAAATGATGTATTTGGGAGAATTCAACAATGGGAACTAGAATGGATTAATGCAATTATGTGGGGACATATTTACATCATCTTTTTAATATTATGCTCTGCTTATCTGAGGGAGAATCTCTTTGCTGTGGAGGAGTGTAGTAAATGTTCGCCAGGCAGGACTGGCATATGGAGGTAGATTGGGTCGATGGGCATGCATTCACTAGAGTTTAGAAGAGAGGGGCTTTCAACAGAATCACAACAGAAGGGCATACCAGATGTAGAAAGGGCCTTTCTGATGATGGGAGAGTCTAGGAGCAGCGATCATCACAGTCTAGGAATAAAGGGTTGCCATATAGGGCTCAGATAAAGAGGCATTTCTTCACCCAAAGAGTGGTGTACCTGTGGAATTCTCAACCATAAAAAGCAGTTGAAACCATATCATTAAATATATTGAAAAAGGGGACATAGTTCTTAAAGGGATCAAGGGTCACATGTAGAAATCTGGAACAGGGTACTGAATTTAGATAATCAGCCATGGTTGTATTGAATGGTGGAACAGACACAAGGGGCTGAATTACCTAGTCCTCCATCTGTGTAAATGCTCATGTTGCTTGTAGATTCATCTTCTAATATATTGACATGGGTGCTTATTTTTACCAGTAACAGTAACCTGGCTTCATCAGCGTAATTTTGATATTGTGAAATATTTCTGGGATTTATGAAAAACTGTATCACAATATATTGCATTTATATGCTTCATCATGTTTCAGGCAGAAGCAATTTCAACTTCCCTTGAAAATATGCATTGAGAGCAAAGCTGGAAAAAAGTCACTCCTATGGCAAAAATCATCTTTGTCGCCAATGATTTTTAATAATTTTCTCTGAAAATTTATCAGAAGTAGTAAACCTTAAGAAAAGCCAACTGAGGTGCATTGCTACAGGTCTAGGCAGTTATCAAAAAATTAAAATGTGGACTGTTTCAAATTTTCATTAAAAATGAGCGTTAGTAAGTTTACCAAAGTGCAACAAACTGACAGTTTCTTCAATGAACTGATCTATTTGCAAGGTTCCTTCAGTGATGATTTCTCAGAAAATGTTTAGCCTGTAAATGTGTCATTTTAATTATATGCAATTTAATAGATACCCCAGGCATCTGATTATTAATCCATTTGCACAAAGTTAGTTAATAACAATAGGAACACCGTATTTACATTATTGATGAGAAGTACCAAGAGAGACACGCTTCCCAAACGGTACTTAAGCATGACAATTGGATGGGGAGGGTATGAGGAGGGAAAATAAATCAGGAAGGGAAGGAATGACTTTTAAGATAATTACTGTTAGTTTGCACTGAGCTTTATGCCATTTTAATCAAAGCAGCTTGTTGTTATTTCTGTGTTTCAGCTGTTGTACAAATAGCTGTCAAGGTATAACCATCCATGATGACACCTTACAGCTGGCAGGTTTGCTTCCTGCAGATAGTATTTACCTTCACTCTTACTGGAGCTGTATCTCTTCGACACGAACAACCAAAGGTGCTACTGGTGTCATTTGATGGTTTTCGTTGGGATTACATCCACAAAGTTCCAACACCAAACTTCCATTATGTCATGGAAAATGGTATTCATGTAAATCGGGTTACAAATATTTTCATCACAAAAACTCTTCCGAACCACTATTCTCTTATAACAGGCCTGTACGCTGAGAGCCACGGAATTGTAGCTAATGAAATGTATGATAAGGTTTTAAATAAATCTTTCTCTATGGAGGGAATGGAGATGTTTGATCCAGTTTGGTGGGAGAGGGCCTATCCACTTTGGATAACAAACCAGATGCAAGGCCATCAGAGTGGAACAGTAATGTGGCCTGGTACCGACGTTCAAATACATGGCATGTACCCAACTCACTACATGACGTATAATATTACTGTTTCATTTGAAGATCGAGTGGATCAACTGATTGATTGGTTCAGAGGAATAGAACCAGTTAATTTTGGCCTCCTGTACTGGGAAGAGCCTGATCTCTCAGGTCATGATTTGGGGCCAGATAATCCTCTCATGGATAGGATCATTGCAGATGTTGATCTAAAGCTTGGTTATCTGATAGCAGAAATTCAGAAAGCAGGACTGTGGAACACAATCAACCTGATAGTCACAAGTGACCATGGGATGACTCAGTGTTCTAGAGAGCGAATTATTGAATTGAACCAATATGTAGATTGTGAGCTGTACGCATGGATTGACTTCACACCAGTCTCTGCTATTTTGCCCAAAAAAGGTAAGATGAAGAAAATGTTTTCTTTTTTGTTAAAAGCAAATTATATTTGAAAAATGTTTTTCAAAATGAAAAATTGTGTAAGTGTAAAACTCCACTAATGTGAACAACTGCTTACACATATGGTGTAAAGCAGGGATCAGTATTCAGCCAGTCAGTGGTCGATATAAACTGTCAAACTTGAAGTCTCTCATTAACTGGTAAAATATCAAATTATTAACTATTCTTAGAATTAAAAGTATGGGCTCATACACATAGGGTCAAAGGAAGACAAGTTAGAATGTTGTGAAATTGAAGGTAACGTGAATAGTGAAGAAGTTGGTCACAGGTTGGAATAGAATATTGATTTCCACAGGACAAGTGGGTGAAGGAATAGCAGATAACAAGTGCAAAGTGATGCATTTTAGGAAGTTTATCCTGAGTGGTGCAAACACAGTGCCCCGGAGAATATTATTGAACTGTGAGATTAGGAGTACGGGTGCATGGTACCCTGAAAGTGCCAACCTAGGTGAACACGGTGGTAAAGAAAGTGTGTTCTTCTTCATTGGCTGAAACATTTGAGTGCAAGAGTTGGGACATGTTACAACTGTACAAAAGTGTGATTAAGCCACACGTAGATCATTGTGTATAGTTCAGGTCACCATGCCACAGGAAAATATGACTAATCTTGAGAGGGTGCACTAAAGATTCACAAGGGTGTTGCTTTAATTGCAGGGCTTGCTGAGTTACGCTGAGAGGTAACATGATGGGGGTATATAAAATCTTGATAGGCATATATTTAGAAGATAACAAATCTATTTCCTACGGTAGAAGTGTCCAAAATTAAGGTAAGAAGGAGGAAGGTTTAGTGGAGAAATAAAGGGGTAATTGTTTCACAGAGGGATATGGAATTAATGCAGGCAAATTGGACATGGTAGTTGCCATAGTAATGATGGCTTTTTATATGCTGTGCAATTCTGATTAGTAATTGTGGACGAGCAATAGGATTTTTGTACACGACAATAAAAGGAGCAAAAAGATAACGATGAACAAATAAATGTTGGCTTTTATCTCAAGGGTGATGAAATAAGGAAGGTTTAGTTCACTTATACATAGCCATTGTTAGATCTAGGATATTTTGTTGGGCATTGAACATCAAGGAAGAAAAGATTCACAAGAGTATTGGTAAAGGATTACATTATGAGAACAGGTTTACCAAGCTAGACTATTACTCTGAATATGAAATGTGGAGGAATGTTCAAACTGATATGAAAATTCAATCGTGAGAAACAATTTCCTCAAACAAGGAGGCCTAGTATTGAAGTTAAAATTTGCAAAGAATTACTTGATTTTTATTAAACTTTAACTTTTTAACTTATTTTCCCAAAAGGTAATGTAAACATTTGTTCTGCTTTGCTGTTGCAGGTGGCACATCATCTGCCAAGGGTTAACACAAACTCTGTTCTTCCTACTATTGGAATATGTATTTCTCTAACTGGAGTTCAAGTTTTCTCTTTGCATGGATAAGTTAGGAGATTGCTGTGATTGTGAGATTGAAGGGAGCAGTGGCAGTGTAAGCATCAGGAGGGCAGTGGATACAATGGTCAAAGTTACAACGCACCAATTATTGATGATGTGTAGTACAATCTTAATCTCTTTCCTTAAAAGGATGCCATTGGAACACAATGTGCCAACAAATTGAGTTTTTAATTTTAAAGTGTATTTCTTTTGTATTATATTTGCATTAATCAATGAAATGTTATGGTGTTTATTTATTTTACAAAGTTTTTTTCAAATGTTGTGATGCACATATACACCAAAGACGTCAATTTAATCTTCAAACATCTCTTGCATCTTCCACTGCCCATGGTTTCCTTGGATGATGCTTAATTTCCCTGCAGGTAAACATGGAGAAGATTGTAAAGATCATCTCTTTTTTCCATAGACTTCTTTCATATCCTTCATTAGCCCTTCCTAGTTGACTGCTTGTACTTTCAGAATCTCATTCTAAGCTGAACAACATTTCTGATTCCACTTTTTATGCTTTCCTTTGAACAAAGTCTCTATACCTCTTGTCATTCACGGATTCACACTCCTCCCAGTTGCACTCTTCACAATAACATGAACATTCCACCCCTGAATGCTCTTTATCTTGAATTTAAAAGCCTTCCACTTATCAGACATTCCTTTACACCCAATCAACTTTTGCAAGTTCCTGTCAAATACCATCAAATCTAGGAGTTCAACTTTAGTACCAGACCTATTCTTTGCTGTAATTATTTTAAGACTATTAGATTTATGGTCCCAACGTCTTCGTCCAATAGCACTTCAGTCATCTGCCTTGCTTTATTTCCCAAGAGTTTTGCTCCTTCTCTAGTAAGGCCATCGAGATTAATTGAGGAAAGATTTCCTGAACACGCTGAACAAATTCCACCCGACCCATGTCCTTCGCATCATGGTATCTCACACACACACACACACACACACACACACACACACACACACACACACACACACACACACACACACACACACACACACACACACACACACACACACACACACACACAACCACCCCCCCCCCCCCTTAGTATTGCAGTCATCTGTGATCTCCCTACATATTTCTTCCTGTAACTCCAGCTGATTACTGAGGGTTCATATAACAATACAATCAAAATCTCCAGCCCTTCTTATTTCTCAATCCCATGAATATCCATGTCTATGGACAGCTGTGATGTTCTCCTTAAAACCACAACTCCCCCTCCTCTCTTACCTCCATCTCTTTCCTTCCTGTAACCTTTGTACACCAGAAAATTGAGCTGCCAGTCCTCGCCCTCCCTCAGCCATGTTTCAGTAATGGCTATAATATCCCAGTCTCCTCTTCCCAGCCAATCACATGCAAATGGGACTAGCCCACAATGCCTACTTGATCAGCATGGATAACGTGACCAGAGGGCCTGTCTTCATGTTGTACTGTTTTATGACTGAGTTTCACGTGCATCAGAAACAGTTGTACAAAAATGCAATTGTAAATGTTCTAGCTAGTTTATTTTTATTTTGATTGCAGTTAATTAATTACAAGTAGTTCTAAACATTAATTCTGCACAAGGAGGTGATTATGGTTTTGTTTTGCTGCAGGCAAGCACAATGAAGTGTATAATGCATTGGTGAATGCTCATCCTAACATGACAGTCTACAAGAAAGAGGATATTCCAGATCATTTTCATTACAAATACAGTGACAGAATTCAGCCAATTTTACTTGTTGCAGATGAAGGCTGGACCATTAACCAAAACAAAACATTTGGAAAATTTACGTGTGAGTGTTCAAATAACACTGGTAATGTTAGACCTCTTTACAGACTTTAGAGAGGAAAAAAAATGGTGCTGGGGTAGGCCATTCGGCCTTCGAGCCATTCAATATGATCATGGCTGATTATCTAAAATCAGTACCCCGTTCCTGCTTTTTTTTACCCATATCACTTGATTCCTTTAGCCCTAAGAGCTAAATCTAACTCTCTCTTGAAAACATCCAGTGAATTGGCCTCCACTGCCTTCTGTGCCAGCGAATTCCACAGATTCACAACTCTCTCTGGGTAAATATGTTTTTTCCTCATCTCAGTCCTAAATAGCCTACCCCTTTGAAAATGTATAATCTATACATGTTGGAAACATAAAAATAAAAACAGAAAATGAAGGAAATGTGCTGATGAAGGGCGAACAACCTGATTCACTTCTACTTCCACAGAGGGTGCCTGGCCTGATGAATACTGTTTCCAATATGTTTTGGTTTTTATTTGGATTCATAGTTTTTCCTTTGAAGAGGGATACTTGTGTCAACCCAATCGAATGTATTTAAATTTGATGCAACCTAACCAATCAACCCAGTTAGTGGTGTCAAGTAAATATGCATCATCTGATGAGACAAAATATGCTGTAATATCCACCCGCTAAGGGAAAATCAATTACAAGTTTTCCTTGAAGGCAGAAATAACAAACTCATCTTGTGGGAGTAATAGTTGATAATGCAATTATGTGCTCATGATTATTCCATAGCTAAATATGAATATGATATTCAGTGCACTAATTTTAATGTCTAATAGGAACTTAATAATATGGACCTGCATTGGATTGAAAGAAGATCAGCAGAATAAAAATTAAATATATGAGTAGAAAATGTTAAAGAATAACCTTGGAGTAAAAATCTGTTAAAAATTGATACAGATCATGACATTGACTGTTTAAAAATATAGTTATGATTTTCAAATCGGCACAGGCCCACCACTGATTTTCTGGCAATTGATCGTCCGGCACTTCCTTTGATCCGGCCAAAATTACGAGAGCACATTTGAAATCCTCACCCCGGACGGAAGTCCCCCTGAAAATGTGGCACCTAGGCCGGGTGAGGCAACCGATCTCAACCTCATCGGGATTTCTGCGGCCCTTTGGCGGGTCAGTTTCTCCCCTGCGGCTGAGGCTCCGGTACTCTGGCTTGGATTCATTTTCACAGCCGAATTCTGAGGCTGAATCTGTGGGCTGGTATCTCGGCCCCCCAGTGCTCTAATCGGACCATTCAACTCCTCGCTGGTGTCGGGCAGTGGGAGCGGCGGGCAAGTCCGCCCTACCACATTTTTGGCAGATTTGGCAAATCTCGGGTCTGCGTGTTTCAGCCCAGTAGTCCTGATGGGAAAGCGGTGCCTCATCCTCGCAGGCAGCCGCCAATCCGAATCTCTTGTGGGATTCTGGAGGGAATTTCATTTTATCTATAATTAATATTTGTTTTATTTAAGTTTCTAGCAGTCCATAGTGCTTTAAAGACAATGGAGGGGTATAATTAGTGGGTCAGAGGTGTATTATTGTATCATTATTACGTGACCTTTGTCGGTTAATACTGGCTCTGGAACCAAAGGTGCCGGAAAATCAGTGGTGGAAACATGTAGTGTTTTTTAAAAATGGTGTTTGTGAAAAGTTTAGAAGAAAGTGCAGGGACTTAATTGAAATTTACTAAATAGTAAAAGGCCTGGATGGAATAGATGTGGAGAGGATGTTGCCACTCGTGGGAGAGTGTAGAACCAGAGGGCATGGCCTCAGAATAAAAGGACGTACCTTTAGAAAGGAGAAATATCTTTAGTCAGAGGGTGGTGAATCTATGGAATTCATTGCCACAGATACCTGTGGATGCCATGTCTTGGGTATTTGTAAGGTGGAGATTGACAGATACTTGATTGGTAAGGGTGTCATGGGGAGAAGGCAGATGAATGGATTTGAGAGGGAAAGATCATAAGTATTAGTAGAATTAGGCCATTTGGCCAATCCTCGGAATCCCCAGCCTGTCTGAATGATTACCGTCCGGTGGCCCTCACCTCAGTAGTCATGAAATGCTTTGAGAGGCTGGTGAAGAAACACATCTGCGCCTTCCTCCCTCGCAACATGGACCCGTTACAATTTGCATACCGTCTGAACAGATCCACGGACGATGCTGTCTCCCAGGTTTTGCACACCGCTCTCTCCCATCTTGACAGCCAGAAGGGGGGGGCTACGTGAGGATGCTGTTCATAGTTCAGCCTTCAACACGATAGTCCCCACCAGACTGGCTGCGAAGCTACTGGATTTAAGGCTCAACATCCCCCTGTGTGCCTGGGTCCTGGACTTTCTCACCACCAGGCCCCAGGTGGTCAAGATGGGAGGGAATACATCGAAGTCCCTCATCCTGAGCACAGGATCCCCCCAGGGTTGCGTCCTCAGCCCCCTATTGTGCTCCCTGTACACACAAGACTGTGTGGCTAGGTTCAGCTCCAACTCGATAATCAAGTTTGCTGATGACACCGTGGTGGTGGGCCTGATCTCAGACAACGATGAGAAGGCCTACCGGGAGGAGGTAGCTGATCTGGCACTCTGGTGTCAGGACAACAGCCTCCTCTTGAACATCAAAAAAAACTAAGGAGTTGATCGTGGACTTTAGGAGGGCACATCATCCGAGGACGTACACACCATTGAAGATAAATGGGGATACTGTGGATAGGGTGAGCTGTTTTAAATACCTGGGAGTCCACATCTCTGAGGATATGACATGGACATCGCACTCTGCAGCACTCGTGAGTAAGGCAATGCAGCGCCTTTACCACCTCAGGCAATTGAGGAAATTCAGAGTGTCTCCGACGATCCTCCAGTGCTTCTACTCTGCGGCTGTGGAAAGCATCTTGTCCGGGAACATTACAATCTGGTTTGGAAATTGCTCTGCCCAGGACAAGAAGGCTCTGCAGAGAGTAGTGCGTTCGGCCGAACGCACTATGGGAACTTCTCTCGCCCCTCTGCAGGAACTATACATCAGGAGGTGCAACTCCAGAGCCAGTAAGATAGTGGGAGACCCCTTCCACCCCTGCAACAGACTGTTCCAGCTCTTACGGTCAGGCAAACGCCTCCGTTGCCATGCTGTGAGAACGGAGAGGATGAGAAGGAGTTTCTTCCCAGAGGCCATTCGGACTGTAAACTCCTATCTCACCAGGGACTAACTCTACTAACTTACTGTACCACAATACTGCCCACAATATTTATTATGGAAAAGAACATGTGATTCTGTTTGTAGTTTGTTTTTTTGCACAAAGTCCGCAGGCTTTGCCACTTTTCATTTCACTGCACATTCGTGTATGTGACGAATAAACTTGACTTGACAATCAAGTCTACGCCATTTAATCATGGCTGATCTATCTCTCCCTCCTAACCCCATTCTCCTGCCTTCTCCCCATAATATCTGACACCCGTACTAATCAAGAATCTATCTCTGCCTTAAATATATCCACTAAATTTGCCTCCACAGCCTTCTGTGCCAAATAATTCCACAGATTCACCACCATGTGACTAAAGAGATTCCTCCTGATCTCCTTCCTATGACCTCTAGTCCTAGACTCTCCCACTAGTGGAAATATCCTCTCCACATCCACTCTATCCAAGCCATTCACTATTTTGTATGTTTCAATGAGGTCCATAGTTTCTTCTAAACTCCAGTGAATATAGGCCCAGTGGCATCAAACGCTCACCATATGTTAACCTACTAATTCCTGGAATCATTCTTCTCTGGACCCTCTCCAGTGCCAGCACATCCTTCCTCAGATATGGTGCCCAACATTGCTCATAATATTCCAAATGCGGCCTTACTAGCGCCTGATAGAGCCTCAGCATTACATCCCTGTTTTTGCATATAAGACCATGCTAGTGTTTGCCCTTTGATACCATGGGCTCTCATCTTCCTTTGCAGCCTCATGTATGGCACCTTATTAAAGGCTTTCTGAAAATCTATGTATACAACATCTACTGACTCTCCTTTGTCCTACTATTTCAAAGAATTCTTCAAAGAATTCCAGCAAATTTGTCAGGCAAGATCTCCCCTTCACAAAGCCATGCCAACCGGCTTATTTTATCGTGAACTAAGTACTCTTTAAACCTCATCCTTTATAATGGACTCTAAAATCTTACCAACCACCGATAGATCAACCCTGATTGAATGGCAGTATAGGCCGAATGGCCTACTTCTGCTCCTATGTCTTATGCACTTATGAACATATGAAAATGCATTTATATCTATTTTATTTCAGTGGATGCTCCCGCTTTTATATAATAAAGTATCAAATGAAGTTGATTATTTGCCGTTAAAGTTAATTTTCTGTGTTTTCTTTTACTTTAGTGGGTGATCATGGATATGATAACAGGATAAAGAGCATGCAACCAATATTGATTGCCCATGGCCCTGCTTTCAAGAAGAATTTCAGCATGGAATCCACAAGCAGTGTTGACCTCTATCCGTTACTCTGTCACATCTTGGGAATTGACCCACTGCCAAATAATGGCACCTTTAAAAATATTCAGAAATTATTAGTTTCTGTAAGAGTGATCACAGCTGGAATTTCAATAATGGACATTGAGTCCCAAAATGGATTAAATTTGTATGCATGGCCAGGTATCCTCCTTGGAAGTGTTTTAGTTGTTGGATTTTTAATTGTATTTGTCCAGAAAATGACAAAAAGCCAGATGTCTGGATTGAATGTTTACCAAGGTGAGATGGCTCAACCCTTACTGCTGAGTTAAATCCAGGACTGTTATCTGGATCTTAATATTTTTATGTGCTCTCTGTTATTTGGCTTTTATTCTCTCAAAATGCAATTAAACCAGTTATGTGATCGTAACTTTAGAAGTCAGTGATGATTTCTGTTGGTGAATTCCAGATGTTTTCACAAACAAGCTGTCGATATACACTGCACTGAAGCAATGAGTATGTTTAACATATAAGTGATGTACACAAGTGTAACATTTCAGAATAAATAACTATAATAATGTTACAGGATTCTGGTGAGGATATGTCAAGAAATAATTGTTAAAAATATTATGTTCTAAATATAATTATGAATGCAAATCAATACTATAATCTTGTGGGGAATTGAAACCCAAAACAACATGTCATACGTAAAATGCTTATAGACCTTGCAATGTTACGAAGGAAAATATCTCTCTAGTTTCAAGCTACATAATCTTATTAAATAATCTACCTAAACAGTCTTTTAGTATTTGTTTAAATTGCCACGAATTGTATAGTGCAAGGATGACTGAGAAAGGAGAGAAAATGACAAATCCTGTTTTTTTTAATAACTACCAGTCAATGCAGAACAAGTTTTGAAGCAAGTTTTGAAGCTAATCTAATGAATGTTCACAAACCTTACAGACCACAACCTTGGTACCATCTGTTGGGTTTAATGGTTTGTGCACTGCACTGACATGGCCTTCATTTTTCACAATGGTACCTTTTCTCTCGTGAAAGCCAATGATTCTTTATCATAAAATTAGATGGATCGATGAGATAAGAAACAAAATTTCTCACAAGATTTTATTGCATTATGCAATCAGTAATGAGTTGGAAAGAAGTGCAGATGCTGGATTAGATCGAAGGTAGACGCAAAATGCTGGAGTAACTCAGCGGGGCAGGCAGCATCTCTGGAGAGAAAGAATGGGTGACGTTTTGGGTCGAGGGCCTTCTTCAGTAATGAGTTAATCTATTGCAGCATTAATCAGCATTTCAAGGCTACCACTCATTCTGTTATGTTTGCCATACTGCTTTATCTCATTTATAGTTATTTAAAAACCTTGTTCTGTAGGATTATGTTTTTTTTAATGATTATTTACTGCCTATTATTTGTTAGTTCTCTGGCCGTGGCCCTAAAAAAAAACTCCTTTGGGTTGTTTTGCTTTGTTCCTGGTATTTTCTGTAAGTGATGAGGGACGTATGGTGTTTCTCACAGCTCCTTTTTGCAGTGATATGTACCACTGTGCAAACTTCAGCTTATTTAAAATTCTGCTAGTATGTCTACTTCCATACCTACAGGTTTATCAGCAAAGTTGAAACATGGCGTATAAAGAACATGGTCCATATGATTAGAAAGTTGGCTAAGTAACAGGCATCAGAGGAACAGGGTGAATTGTTTTTTTAGATTGGTGCAAGATGTCAATCTCGGGGTTTGCTGAATCTTTTTGGCCGGTGGTAATACTCACTCCTTGTTTAGTGGCATTTCCCTTGTACAAGAATTGTTGTTTTCATTTCTATTGATAACCAGGATTGGAGTGTGCCAGCAACATATGACACAATTTGGCAGCATTGTGAACTATGAAAGCAATAGTGATTATCAGCAGATGGTGAAATGAGCAGATACTTGGCAGATGAACGTTAACGCAGAGAAAGATGAGATCAGTGCTTTGTTTTGTTATGGTGGCTCATTGGCAACACTTAAAAAGATAAATACCAGGATTTATGTACAGTAGCCAATAGCATCGTCAAACTGTTATAAGCACGTTGGCATCTTTTTGTCCACAAAAAAAGCACTGGATGAGATTATGTATTTTTAGGATACTGTTCTAAGAGAAGTGTAGAAACAGAGAGACCTGTGGGTATGTGTGTACAAAGCATTGAAAGCGGCAAACATAAGAGAGTGCAGATGCTGGCATTTTAAGTAAAAAGCAAAGTGCTGGAGGAATGCAGCAGGTCAGGTAGCATCTGTGGAGAGAAATGGGTTATGATTGATCAGTCTAAAGGGTCCCGGCTTGAAAAGGACAGATGACATTTCGTCATCTGTCCTTTACCTCCACAGATAATTGACTGGCCCATTCAACCTTGCAGGGCATTTAACAAAGTGGTTATGCGCAATTCGGAGCTTTATCCAGTCATAGTGTATGAAAGTAGGGAAGTTGTGTTGAACCTGATCTGTCTTGTGTTTAACTCATCTCATTGTTGTGGTCATCTCATTAAGGAAAGGATGTGAAGATATTGGAAATAATCTAGAAAGGATTTGGAAGCATGATTCATGGGATGAATTATTAGAATTGCAAGGATAAATTAGCGAGGTTGGGAGCATTTGAGAAGAGAAAGATGAGGGGAAAATTAAAAACTAATATGAGGGTTCTGGACAGAGTGTGCAATGGGAGGATGTTTCAATTAGTGGAGGATTCAAGATCACAATTTACCAGGTCCGGAGCCCGCCTTCCCAAGTGCCCGGCAGATCAAATGTCGGATTTATTAGTAATGTGAAGGTTCACATGTAGGCATTCGTGAACAATGCCCGGCTTATGGAAATGTTTGCCATGACTGTAACATCAACCTCCCTGACTAATGAGGAGATGCTGCCTGCTGTCGAGCGACTGAATATAAACAGACTTGTCTTGTAAACACCGCGATCCCATGGTCACTCCTCATTAACGGAACGAGTGTTATTGGTAAGCTCAACACTGGAGCTTGTTGCAGCCTTCTGTCCTTATCTGAGCTCCACGGGATTCGGAAAGCCGAGGTCAGCAATCTGACTGTTGCCATGTTACTTCCCTTCGGGGGGGGTGCAGTGCACACTGTTGGAAAAGTCGATTTACAGTGCCATCTAGTGTCTACAATCTGAGCTTCTTTATTGTCCGAGAGAAAGTGACTTCTCTGCAAGGCATTGATGCCTGTAACAACCTAGGTTTGGTCACCTTCAGTATGGTGGTTCAGCAACTGTCCACTAGACGTGGGTCTATTCAACAGTTCCTGGCACAATACGGAAATCTATTTGACAACAAGCTTGGCAAGCTCCCCATCAAGTACACAATTACGACCGACCCTGAGGTCTTGCCAGTTGTTGTCCTGCCCACCAGATTCCCTGTCCTATGCGGGATAGTGTACAAAAAGAACTCAACAGAATGGAGACTCTGGGTGTGATTGCCCCAGTTGTTGACCCATCGGATTGGGTCTCAACCATGGTAGTAGCAACAAAAAAGAATAAGGAAGAAATACGGATTTGTATCAATCCCAAAGATTTAAACTGCCATTAAACGACTGCACTATCTCATGCGCACAGTGGATGATGTTGCAGTGCAGCTGGGCAAGGCAACAGTATTCTCCATTCTAGATGCTAAGAGTTTATTCTGGCAGATTCCGTTGGATCAGAACTTCCAAGCTAACCACTTTCAGCACACACTTTGAATGGTACAAATTCCTGCGTATGCCGTTCGGCATAAACTCAGCAAGTGAAGTATTTCAACGCACTATGGAACAACTATTTGCAGATTACCCATGCTCTTTCATTGTTGATTGACCATATCAAACAACAGTTTACTAAATGGTCACCAATGTCCTTATCTTTAATCGGCCGAATCAATGCTATTAAAATGTTTATCTTACCTAAATTTTTGTATTTATTTCAGATTATACTAATTTTTATTGCTAAATCTTTCTTTGATATTATTGACTCCAAAATATCTTCAAAATATATATGGCAGAATAAAAATTCCAGACTAAGTAAAAAATACCTACAGAACTTTAAAAAAAGACGGTGGTTTGGCACTACCGAACCTTAAATGGGCAGTTAATGCTCGTTATTTAACGTTTTGGACAAAAGATTTAGAAGATACCCAATGCCCAGGATGGATACATTTTGAACGTGATTCTATGCAAAGGCTATCATTGGCTTCTATTCTAGGGGCCTCATTACTTTTACAAATACGAGATTGAATAAATATATGAATAATCCAATAATAAGACATTCCGTATATGATTTCAATTTCATATGTTTTTTTGGATTGAATGATTTTTTCTTATCGAGTCCTATCATCTAATTTTTTCTTTCAACCTTCTAGTACTGATCAAGCCTTTCTGTTATGGAAGAAGAAGGGATTGGTAGCTTTTTGTGATTTGTTTTTGGATGGTTGTTTTATGCCCTTTGAACAACTCTCCAATGAATTTAATTTACCTAACTCACATTTTTTTAGATATTTACAAATTAGACATTTTTTGAAGGCTACTCTACCCTTTTTCCCATTACCACATCAAACCAAAATCTTGGAAAATATTTTACATTTGAACCCTTATCAAAAAAGGCTTAATAACGACTATTTATGAGTTGATTTTGAAATTACAAATAGATGCATTTGATAAAATTAAGAATGACTGGGGAAGAGAACTTCAAATTTCTCTATAGAGAAATGGGAGAGGATTCTTCAATTAGTTAACACTTCCTCAATGTGTGCAAGACATGCTTTGATACAATTCAAGGTGGTTCACAGAGTTCATATGTCAAAAGATAAGTTAGCTAATTTTTATGGTCATATAAATGCTACCTGTGACAGATCTGAACTCTGAAGTGGCCTTACTGACTCATATGTTTTGGTCCTGCCCACTTTTGGAAAAATATTGGAGATAAATCTTTGATACTATTTCTGTAGTTTTTGGTATTGATTTACAACCTCATCCCATTACTGTAATTTTTGGGCTACCATGTTAGATTCTATTCATTTGTCCCATTCTGCCCATCTGATTGCTTTTACCACATTAATTGCAAGAAGATTTAAATGGAAAGACTCTAACCCTCCGACCACAGTCCATTGGTACTCTGAAACGATATCATGTTTAAATTTAGAAAAAAATCAGGAGTGATATTGTTAAACCCTTGGTTAAATTTGATAGGACTTGGGGAAGATTTATTCAGCATTTTCATACAACATAAATCGGACTTGACGAAAAACAGGGACTTAAATTGTTGAAATTCTTTGCAGCCCAGATTATGTTTTGCCTTTTTTTTCTAGTTTAGGGGGGTTTTGTTTTTTCTTTTTATCTTTTTGTTTTTTTATATATAAGTTTTCTTTTAAACATTTAACTATATTTACATAGAGACCGGGAGGTCTATATTCAATGTGTATTTTGACACTGGACTCATCTTTAGGTTATACCTGTTATTAATGTAATCCTGATCCCTATGTATCAATATTATTGTTATGATTATCATTATTCTTTTTTGTTGTTTTGTTTTTGTTTTTGGGGAAAAAAAAAATATATATATATTTTAAAAGAAAGAGATAAGTTTAATTTCTTTAACTGCGGAAAAACGGTCACGATTGAAACTGATCATCAACCCCTGATCAGCATTCTGAAGAAACCGATGCACGCTGCTCCATGCGTCTCCAACGTATGATGCTAAAATTACAGAAGTATGACATTGATCTAACTTACCAACGTGTCAAAGACATGCACTTGGCTGATACCCTGTTGTGGGCTCCATGTAAGACCTGCGAGAAACCATCCACAGATGAAGACAGCTTCGTTGTCATGATGGTCTCCTTTTTTCCTTTGTCCTGTTTGGAGACCTGGCAGCCCAGACTGCCAATAACGATACCATACGATCGCTCTCCTCTGTCATTCAGCGTGGGTGGCCAGACAAGCGATACAGACTATCACTCCCAATGCAGCCATTCTTCTCCGTTTGTGACAAACTAGTACTACAAAATGGCATTATCGTAAAGGGCCACAAAGCTGTAATTCCTGCCTCCCTTCACAGCAAGTACTTTGATGCCATCCATGGGGGACACCCAGGCGCAGAGCCAACCATTCTACGAGCAAAAAGCACATTTTTCTGGCCTGGAATGACTGATTATATTCATGAGAGGCTAGAGTCCTGTGCGGTGTGCAATAGTTTGACACCACACCAATAAAAGCAGCCACATCTCTCACACCCGGTTCCCATGGTCCACATTGGCAACTGACATTTTGATTGGCATGGCAAACAATACCTGGTTCTAGTTGACTCGTATTCCGGATGGTTTGAAATTGATCTACTCCGTAGCCCCATCTCCGCAGCAGTAGTCCAGAAGCTGGCACGCCATTTCTCTGTCCATAATGGCAGTCAATTTACCAGCCAGTACTTCAAAGACTTTGCTGTATGCTGGGACTTTCGTCATATCACCAGCAAGCCCAAATACCCACAGTCAAACGGGCTGGCTGAACGTGCTGTCAGGAATGCCATACAAGTGATGGTGCGATCCTGACGAGCAACATCAGGATTGTTTACTTAGACTCGCTCAACCTGCGGAACATCTCCCGTGACCCAGTACTGGGTTCACGCGCAAACGACTGGTGTCAAGGCAGACCCGAGTTACACTGCCTGTGGCAAAACAGGCACTAGTACTGGAAGTTCGCCCACCATCCGAAATCCAGTCAAAGTTACAACAAAAATGAAACGTTCAAAATAGATGGTATGACAAGACGACCAGACCACTTCCACCACTAGCCAAGGGACAAGTGGTCCGTCTACAAAGATAAAAGGGTCACGAGTGCCCCTTAATATCTGGTCAATGCCAACGGCGGCACCTACAGACGTAATAGACAGCACATCCTGCCTGTGAACAAACCAGCGCCACCTTCCCACCATCCCGATCACACAAGTATACTTCCATCCCCATCCAGCGGCACCGGCCTGACCATACCCCGTTGCCAACCGCTCCTGATCCGATCGTCTTGCCAATCACCACGCAACCTCGACCCCTGCCGAGGTCTCCACTTTTGTCGCCGGGGATGCTGAACCATTCTCCTGCACCCGTTTTACCACCGATCTCTCTCCGTTGAAGGGAGGAAATGCAAGACTGTACCGTACACGTGCAAGCCTAACCTTAAGTACCAGGATTACGTTTGAACTGATAACTATTATAATATACCATCGATCGGAACGAAACTTGTTCCAATCTCAGCACAGGAGAATGGTAAGGGGGCGAAAATAATAAATTGCAACATTTGGCAACGTTTACTTACCATTACTACTTATGTTGTAAATGCAACTATATTATGTGTTCTAATTTGATGAATCTAAAATGTAAAAATGTTTTATTGATTATTCTGCATATCATAGATTAATATTTGTAAGGCTTACAATTATTAATAAAAAATTAACGCTCCTGTGTTAGCAGTTTGGAAGATTTTTATTCCATTTGAATCTCTTGGTCAAATAGATAATATAATTTTACTTCGGAGTTACATGAGTGACTTCGTGAAGACCCCGCCAGCACGCATGCCCGACTTATCGTCGCTCGCATGGCAGTCGACAAGCTGGGGGGGGGGGGGGGGGGGGGAGTGCAGCTCCTCTGCCGGCAGCTTAAAAAAGAACCAACAGGTAAGTTTTACAAACCTTGAGTTGGTTGATCTCTGTATTTGTTATTCCTTTACAGAGACTTCACGACGGAGAGAAGGAGCAAAAAGAGGGCTGCTTCTAAGCATGCCATTGAAGACCACGGGACTTCAGAGCAAGTTCAGCAGCCAAAATCCCCAGAGCTGGCCATTGAGTATTTGAGCACCCGTACCCCGGGCCGGGAAGAAACCGCGGAAGTCGGGGAGCCACGCTCAGTTGGGACCCAACTCTCCACCATAACAGCCCAGGAAACTGCGAACTGGCGGTAGGAACGCGCGGGAGCCGGGAAGTAAAAACCCAGACTCTCCACCGCTTCAGTACGCTCGACTACGGACTGGTGGCAAAAAAGGGCGGAAATCGTGCAGCCCCGCTCGGTCAGGACCTGACTCTCCACCGCAACAGTCTGGAAGACTACGGACAGGCGGTAAAACCGCACAGAAGTTGAGTAGCCCCACTGGAGCGGCAGACACCGACTTTATGCCACATTAGTCTGGAAGACCTTGGACTGGCGGCAGGCCCACACGGATGTCGTGTGGCCCCACTGGAGCGGCAGGCACCGACTCCCCACCGCCACAGACCAGAAGACCACGGACTGGCGGTAGATCTACCAGGAAGTCGTGTAGCCCTGCAGGAGCGTCAGGCACCGACTATCCACCGCTTCAGTCTGGAAAACCACGGACAGGCAGCAGATCCATGCGGAGGTCGCGAGGCCCTGCTGGAGCGGCTGGCAACGACTTTCTACCGCATCAGTCCCATAGACACGGTTATAACCCCCATTGATTTAGCAGAATCTGGGGAAGACGACCTGCCATCCGCAGATAGCGACGGCGATCGCATGACCCGCATGGAGAGGATGGTGGAGCTGCTACTCCAGAGGGACCTACTCCAGCAGGAGCATGCGTCCCGTGGATCATACAGTTCCACGACAGCCCATTTTTCAGGAATGTCCAACATCTCTCCTTCCTTGGAAGGGAGCGCCAGAAGTCAGAGATTGGCTGACTTTGAAGAGGGGTTGACCGAAGACCCAAAGTTGCAAGGGATGCAGGAAGAGGAACTTCTGGGGATGGTGTCTAAGTTTGCTCAGCCGACCCAGAAACGGCAACCTCTTCAGCACGGCTAGCGACCAGTATCAATTACATGGCCACACACTAACTCCAGGAACAGGTCATTTCCGAGACCACAGGCAAGTACATGGCCCCGGAGAATTGTGTGTCGCTGAATGTACCCACCGTCAACACACCCATATGAGGGAATATAAGCCCTGGGATAAGGGAACAGGAATTGAAAATTCAGAAAATCCTGAAACTACTGACTTCAGGGATCACTGCATTTGCCCGGTCAGTCGATGGTGCGGACATGACGGAAGAGCAGCAGGATGCGTTAGCCCTGTTCTGTAACGCGCAATATGAGATCAATTGCTTCAGGAAAAGCTCTATCCGTCCCACACTCAACCCCAAATTTGCGGATTTGTGTAAAGCCAGCGCTATGCCGTCACCAAACTTGTTGTTTGGGGATGACCTGCCCAAACAGGTTAAAGACCTAGATGAGGAAGCCAAAACGGTCGGCATGATAAAACCGCCTTCCTCTAGCAGGCCACCAGCATATCGACGGCAGCATCCGTATGCAACACCCAACAAGCCCCGCTTTCACCCCGATAGGGTGACGGGTGCAAACCCAAAGGTCACGCCTTATCCACAGAGGCCTTTTTTAGGCCAAGGCCCAGAGCGACCCGCTTGGAAAATTTGTCAACCCCACACCACAGCGCCACCACATCCCAAGAGCCAAGGACGGAAAACCAAGCCCCACCGGTAACCAAGGAGGTAAGGGGGTCTGGTTCTCTTGGGAATTCTGCATGCATAACCTCACAAGGTAGGTAGGTTGCGTCTGTTTGGGGATGCGTGGAGTTCCATAACTTCTGATCCCTTTATATTGCACAGTATTCAAGGTTATGAAATTGAATTTATAAACAAACAACTTCCCCCAGTTCAACATGCACCTAGCCGTAAATTTGTCCTTTCTCAAAAAGAGAAAGTGGAAGGACATGCAGAACTATTCAGATTATATACCAAGGGGGGTAATAGAGAAAACTGTACATAAACTGAATAAGGGGGGTGGGGTGTCAAATGGGATAGTCGAGGACGGAGTTAAAGGGAAAGAGAGTAAAGGGATGGTTAATGACCCCAGAATTAACGGGAAAGAAAGCTCACAAAGGGATAGGAGAGTATGGCCAAGTGTAATAGGGATCGATGTGAAAGGGGCCACTTGTCAACATAATTGTATAAGGAGTAAGAGTGTTGTAAAAACAAGCCTGAAGGCTTAGTGTCTCAATGCGAGGCGCATTCGTAATAAGATGGATGAGTTGAAGGTGCAGATAGCGATTAATGACTATGCTATAGTTGGGATCACGGAGACATGGCTCCAGGGTGACCAAGGCTGGGAGCTGAACATCTAGGGATATTCAATATTCAGGAGGGATAGATGAAAAGGAAAAGGAGGTGGGGTAGCATTGCTGGTGAGAGAGGAGATTAATGCAATAGAAAGGAAGGACATTAGCGTGGAGGATGTGTAATCGATATGGGTAGAGCTGCAAAACTCTAAGGGGCAGAAAACGCTAGTGGGAGTTGTGTACAGGTATTGGAGTTGGGGATAGCATCAAACAGGAAATTAGAAATGCGTGCAACAAGGGTAACACGGTTATAATGGGTGACTTCAATCTGCATGTAGATTGGGTGAATCAAATTGGCAGGGGTGCTGAGGAAGAGGATTTCTTGGAATGTATGCGGGATAGTTTTCTCAACCAACATGTGGAGTAACCAACGAGAGAGCAGGCTATTCTAGACTGGGTATTGAGTAATGAGAAAGGGTTAGTTAGCAGTCTTGTTGTGCGTGGCCCCTTGGGCAAGAGTGACCACAATATGGTTGAGTTCTTCATTAGGATGGAGGGTGACAAGGGTTCTGAACTTGAACAAAGGTAACTTTGAAGGTATGAGATGTGAATTGGCCAAGTTAGGCTGGCAGGGAACATAAAAACTGACTGTAAGTTTTTATAGATATGTGAAGAGAAAGAGACTAGTTAAAACAAATGTTGGTCCCTTGCAGTCAGAAACAGGTGAATTGATCATGGGGAACAAGGACATGGCAGACCAATTGAATAACTACTTTGGTTCTGTCTTCACTAAGGAAGACATAAATAATCTGCCGGAAATAGCAGTGGAATGGAGGTCAAATAAGATAGAGGAACTGAGTGAAATCCAGGTTAGCCGGGAGGTGGTGTTGGGTAAATTGAACGGAACGAACTGGCTGGCAGACAGGAAGGGAAGCGTAGGAGTAAACGGGTCATTTTCAGAATGGCAGGCAGTGTCTAGTGAGGGTACCGCAAGGCTCAGTGCTGGGACACCAGCTATTTACAATATATATTAATGATCTGGATGAGGGAATTGAATGCAACATCTCCAAGTTTGCAGATGACACAAAGCTGGGGGGCAGTGTTAGCTGTGAGGAGGATGCTAGGAGGCTGCAAGGTGATTTGGATAGGTTGGGTGATTGGGCAAATGCATGGCAGATGCAGTATAATGTGGATAAATGTGAGGTTATCCACTTTGGTGGCAAAAACTGGAGGGTAGACCATTATCTGAATGGTGGCCGATTAGGAAAAGGGGAGATGCAACGAGACCTGGGTGTCATGGTACATGGTGCCATTGAAAGTAGGCAAGCAGGTGCAGCAGTCTGTGAAGAAAGCGAATGGTATGTTGGCATTCATAGCAAAAGGATTTGAGTACAAGAGCAGGGAGGTACTACTGCAATTGTACAGGGTCCTGGTGAGCCACACCTGGAGTATTGCGTACAGTTTTGGTCTCCTAATCTGAATTCTTGCCATAGTGGGAGTACAGAGAAGGTTCACCAGACTGATTCCTGGGATGGCAGGACTTCCATATGAAGATAGACTCGGCTTGTACTCGCTGGAATTTAGGAGATTGAGGGGGGATCTTATAGAGACTTACAAAATTCTTAAAGGGTTGGACAGGCTAGATGCAGGAAGATTATTCCCGATGTTGGGGAACTCCAGAACAAGGGGTCACAGTTTAAGGATAAGGGGGAAGTGTTTTAGGACCGAGATGAGAAAATCATTTTTCACACAGAGAGTGGTGAATCTGTGGAATTCTCTGCCACAGAAGGTAGTTGAGGCCAGTTCATTGGCTATATTTAAGAGGGAGTTGGATGTGGCCCTTGTGGCTAAAGGGATCAGGGGTATGGAGTGAAGGCAGGTACAGGATACTGAGTTGGATGATCAGCCATGATCATATTGAAAGGTGGTGCAGGGTCGAAGGACCGAATGGCCTACTCCTGCACCTATTTTCTATGATTCTATGCATACTATTCAATACCTATACTTAAAGATCACCACAGATATTTGAAATTTGTCTGGATGGGGCAGCTATGACAATATAGAGCACTGCCCAATGGACTAACAACAGCCCCCAGGTTATTTACCAAAATATTGAAACCAGCATTGGCGTCTCTACCGAGACAAAACCACATAGTCATGGCCTATCTTGATGACATACTGATTGTGGGGAAAACTTTGGAATTGGCTAAATTAGCTGTGACAGCCACCAAGTCACTATTCCAAAAGCTGGGGTTCGTCATCCATCCAGGCAAATCTAAGCTAACACCTTCTGTCATTATGGACTCTCTGGGATTCACGATTAACACAAATCGTATGATTATCACTTTCCCAAATGACAAAGCAGTAGATATTATTGAGGCATGTAATAGCCTTGCTTCCGTCAGAAAACCGACTATTCGACATGCTGCCAAGGTAATTGGAAAACCTGTAGCTACATTTCCAGCTGCACGATTTGGACCATTGCATTATCAAACCTTGCAAAGAGCAAAAATCTCAGCACTAAAAACTAATGCTGGGTATTTTGATAGACCTATGCAGCTGCCAGCCAAAGCAAAAAATGAGCTATGATGGTGGATTAGCAGCATTCAACATTGTTTTAATCCCATCGTAGTTACAAACCCTTCAGTCGTGTTGCAAACTGACGCCAGCAGCCACGGCTGGGGAGCTACCGACACCACCTCCAGTAGTGGCGGTAGATGAGATTTGCACGAATCTACATTACTCCAATCACGAGGTATAAACTATTTGTAAATGCTGGGAGCATTTCACGGACTACGGGCTTACTGTACAAATATGTATCATATGCATGTCCATTTACAAATAGACAATACCACAGTGGTGGCATATTTAATCCATATGGGTGGTATCAAGTCGATATCTTATGATGAATTGGCAAACTCAATTTGGCACTGGTGCATTGAAAAAAATATTTGGATTTCAGCTACATACCTTCTGGAGAAGCTTAATACAATGGCAGACACCAGGTCACGAATATTCAATGACAACACCGAGTGGATGTTGAACCCCCCAAATATTTTCTAACATTATAGCTCGGTATGGAACACCAGGTATCGACCTTTTTACGTCCATATTGAACCATCAGATACCAACATATATCTCTTGGGAATCAGACCCTGGGCCAGCAGCGATGGACGCCTTCTCGCTGCATTGGGGGAACTTGTTCTTCTATGCATTTCCCCCTTTCTGCCTCATCAGTTGGGTATTGCGGAAAATCCAGTTAGATTCCGCATCAGGGATACTGATAATACCTGACTGGCCCACTCAGCCATGGTTCCCAGTGGTCCTCGACATGGTGAAGGAACCGTGGGTTCAGGTTCCCAAATGCCCGAACCTGACACATCCCATATCAGGGGAGAGTCATCTGAACCTGTTGGCTTGCAGGTTCTGAAGAGACCATTACTGGAATTCGGGCTGTCGAACAGGACCATGGACATCATCACGGCATCGTGCAGAGAGTCCACAAGTAAGCAATACCTTACCCATATAAGGAAATGGGAAGTCTTCCATTCCAGGACTGATATCACCTACGACTCTGCCATCATCACAGGTGTGCTGGAATTCCTCGCGGGCCTTCACTATGTTGAGGGCCTCAGCTACAGTGCCATCAACAGTGCAAGGGGTGCACTATCATCCTACCTCAGACTTGGAGTGGGATCCCATCCATTGGTGTCGAAACTAATGAGGGGTATATTCAATTTCAACCCTCCACGGCCACGATACACTATGATCTTGGATATTCGGGTAGCATTGTCCCTACTCAGGAATTGGTCACCGGTTTCAAAACTTACACTGGCAAAACTCACCTATAAAGTGGTGATGCTGATGGCACTTATCACAGCTCAATTGGTCCAGACCCTCCACAAACTGAAATTGGACAGGATGGTCTCAACCCCCACCAAGTTAACCTTCTTTATTGACGAGTTACTAAAGCACTACAGACCTGGGACAACCGGTCTTAAATTGGAATTCCTGGCATATCCCATTGATGTACGCCTCTGTATAGCCACCCATCTACGACATTATATAAATGTCACGCAAAATATTAGGGGTATGGAAGTAGATCTCTTTATCAGTTTCAAATGCCCATACTACAGGGTAACTGTGTAGACTATTTCCAGGTGGCTCAGGGTGGTATTGGGAGCAGCAGGGGTAGACACTGATCTTTTTAAATCTCATTCTACCAGGGCTGCGTCCACCTCAGCGGCGAGGACCATGGAGGTGCCCATGGACCATGTCCTCGCAACAGCAGGCTGGGCCAATGAAGTCACATTTCAACGGTTTTACAATAACCCTGTGGTCACTCCCGTGACGTTTGCAGACACTGTGTTAAGTTCTGCCCCCTGAACGTTCCCCAAAGTCAGGGATTTTGTTTGTGTTAATAAATACATTATTGTTTTTCAGCTCTGTTTCAGTCTGAAATACGTTAACATACTTCCTCCATCAATTATTACGGCAGTGTGTGAGAATGGACGTGGTTCCAGGGCATGAAATCACAGAACTTTGAAATTTTCACGAAGTCACCCACGTGACTCCGAAGTAAAATCGTAAGATTAAACGAGAACTTACCAGTTTGAAGTTTGATCCTTATTTTATGAGGAGTTACGATGAGGGATTTTGTGCCCTCCGCTCCCAACCCTCTATCATAAGGTCAACTGGTATATTAGTTTCTCTTAATCTTACTATCTCCAGTCAGTTCTACTATCTGTGATTTCACACCGCTGCTTTGAAGAATGTCGCGCATGTGTGCTGGCAAGGTCTTCACGAAATCCCTCATCGTAACTCCTCATAAAATAAGGATCAAACTTCAAACTGGTAAGTTCTCATTTAATCTTACTATTTTATTTGATACCAGACCAAGTGGGACCCATTGGGCCCCGTTCCCCCAACACAATATTCCACTACTCACCCGTTCCTCCATCGCAACCCATTCCCTCAATGCAATATTCCACCACTCACCCATAGCCCCCAACTGCACAGACGCGGCTCATTTCCCCACAAGCCCCAGCATTCCCCGCCCCCTCTCTTCACCCTCCTCTCCCCTCCCCTATTCCCTCACCTCCCTCTCCTTTCCCCTACCCTCAATCACTACCTCCCTCCCTCCATAAACCTTCTCCCGTCCTCTCCCTCTAGCTCCCTGCTCACCCACTCCTCACCTCTCCCCCATTGCACTCTCCCACTAAACACGATGTTTAAAAAACATTTCTCCTCACCTCCCCCCCTCTCTTTACAACAATGTAACAAATCTCTCATTGGACTTGCTGGAACACAGTTGATGGTCAGTTTATGTAAATTAGATCCCATTGTGATGTCATTGTGGGGTGGAGCACTGCTCAAGGCAGTTTATGTAAATGAGATCCCATTGTGACGTCATAAGTACTAACTGCCACTGCAAGTTCAAGTGATTCTTTCTCAAACTCGATTTCGGAGGAAAGCTATGGGATTTTTTTTGTAAAGCGCCGTTCAATCTCACATGAAAACCCCCAACCCCCCATCCCAACCCCACAAGAAAAGTTATGGAAATGAAACCACTCCCCTAGCTGCACCCCCCCCATACACTAACCCCCCCCCCCCCACACACACACTAACCAGTGGAGGGGGCAGAGAGGGAGGGGGGCATTGAGGGGGGGACAGAGAGGGAGGGGGGGAAGAGAGGGTGGCGGGCCAGACAAGAGACAGAAGACAACAGGTGCAGGAGTAGGTCATTCGGCCCTTCGAGCCAGCACCGCTATACAATGTGATCATGGCTGATCATCCCCAGTCAGTACCCCGTTCCTGCCTTCTCCCCGTATCCCCTGACTCTGCTATCTTTAAGAAGCCGATCCAGCTCTCCTTTGAAAGTATCCAGAGAACAGGCCTCCACCGCCCTCTGAGGCAGAGAATTCCACACTCACAACTCTCTGTGAGAAAAAGTGTTTCCTCGTCTCCGTTCTAAATGGCTTACACCTTATTCTTAAACTGTGGCCCCTGGTTCTGGACTCAGCCAACATCGGGAGCATGTTTCCTGCCTCTAGCATGTCCAAACCCTTAACAATCTTATGTTTATTAATAAGATTCCCTCTCATCCTTCTAAACTCCAGAGTGTACAAGCCCAGCCACTCCATTCTCTCAGCATATAACAGTCTCGCCATCCAGGGAATTAACGTTGTAAACCTACGCTGCACTCCCTCAATAGTGAGCATGTCCTTCAAATCAGAAGACGAAAACGGCACATAATACTCCAGGCTACCTATAAAAAACTTAAGGGATTGGACAGGCTAGATGCAGGAAAAATGTTCCCAATGTTGGGGGAGTCCAAAACCAGGGGTCACAGTTTAAGAATAAAGGGTACGTCATTTAGGACTGAGATGAGAAACTTTTTCACCCCTAGAGTTGTGAATCTGCGGAATTCTCTGCTGCAGGAGGCAGTGGAGGCCAATTCGCTGGATGTTTTTAAGAGAGTTTGTTATACACTGCCTCCATAATGTTTGGGACGAAGACCCATCACTGATTTATTTGCCTCTGTACTCCACAATTTGAGATTTGTAATAGAAAAAAAATCACATGTGGTTAAAGTGCACATTGTCACATTTTAATAAAGGCCATTTTTATATATGTTGATTCCCCATGTATTGCAGCTGTGTTTATACATAGTGCCCCCATTTCAGAGCACCATAATGTTTAGGACGCATGGGTTCACAGGCGTTTGTAATTGCTCAGGTTTGTAATTGCTCCCCCCCCCCCCCCGGCGCTCTCTAAAGGACTTACCTTTAGGCTGTGCAGCCGTTTCACCTTCTTCTTCATCACGGATGTGAATTTCAGACAGCGCTCCCCTGCTTTCCATAGCCCCCGCCTTTGCAGTGTGGGTGTGTGTGTGTGTGTATGCGAGCATGTGCTCGCGCAGTTGGTCGATCCAGCTTGCGGTTTCAATGCGGACGGTCGATCCAGCTTTTGGCTTTCCAGGCGAGTGCCCTCGAGCTTGAAGGTCAAAGACACTTTTCTGGACCAATGGATTAGGTCACCCAAGTGGGACAGCCCATTTATGTCAGAGAGATGGCAAGAGCAAAGAATGGAGACAAGGAACTGACCAAGATCCAAAGTACACCACCTCATCTGTGAAACACAGTGGTGGGGGTTTTATGGCCTGGGCATGTATGGCTGCTGAAGGAACTGGCTCACTTATCTTCATTGATGATACAACTGCTAATGGTCATAGCATATTGAATTCTGAAATCAAGTTCAAGTGATCTGCTCAAGTTCAAACAAATGCCTCAATACTCATTGGCCGGTGGTTTATTCTACAGCAAGACAATTATCCCAAACATACTGCTAAAGCAACAAAGGTGTTTATCAAATTTAAAAAATGGTAAATTCTTGAATGGCCAAGTCAATCACCCGATCTGAACCCAATTGAGCATGCCTTTTATATGCTGAAGTGAAAACTGAAGGGGACTAGCCCCCAAAACAAGAAAAGGCTAAAGATGGATGCAATACAGACCTTGCAGGGAATCATCGGAGAAGATACCCAGCAACTGGTGATGTCCATGAATTGCAGATTTCAAGCAGTCATTGCATGCAAAGGATATGCAACAAAATACTAAACATGACCACTTCCATTTACATTACATTGCTGTGTCCCAAACATCATGGTGCCCTGTAATGGGGGGACTATGTATAAACACTGCTGTAATATTTACACAGTGAAACCAAAATGTATAAAAATGGCCTTTATTAAAATCTGACAATATGCCCTTAAACCACATGTGATTTTTTTTCTATTACTAATCTCAAATTGTGGAGTAGAGGCAAATAAATAAATAATGGGTCTTTGTCCCAAACATTGTCGAGGGCACAGTAGCTCCTAGGGCTAAGGGAATGAAGGGATAGGGGGAGAAAGCAGGAGTGGGGTACTGATTTTGGATGATCAGCCATGATCATATTGAATGGCGGTGCTGGCTTGAAAGAACAAATGACCTACTCCTGCACTTATTTTCTGTTTCTATTTGTGATAACTACCAATTTGCATTGTTTCCACATGTGCTTCCATCATAATGGTGCAGTTACTTCAATGATCTCCATGTAATGCAGAAATAAAACTCAATATCAAAATCTGTTAAGTATCCATGAAACCTTAGTAAGTAAAATATTTATTATTCACTCTTCAGAATCCAAATACACGAGGCATGAGAGTGACAATTCCTGAACGCATTTCTTTCACCATTTGTTTCATAAATCGTTTTTACATCTGAGATACAAAGTGGACATATAGTATATGGAAAATATATTTACAGTTCACCTATCAGTAGTTTTAAAATTGCCACTAGTAATTGCAACAGTCCTTTTAAGCTTGAAACCTTAAATTCAATTAGACACAGGCATCTTTAACTTTATCAACAAAGGTAAAATGGTAAACAGACTTAGTGGTTAAGTATATTTTTAAAAATCAGTTCCTATACCATTACATTATTTAACATCTATTGCTTAAATTAAAAATATTAAAGCTTTTTTTCTTTCAGTGCCTTAAGATAATCTGAAGAAGTCTACACAACAGCTGTTGCTTATCACAGCAGTAAAGAAGTTGTTCATTTTACCTACAATTTTGATGAGTATTGAAAGTAATGTGTCGATATGCTGATCTCTTTCTGATGTAGTTTGCTCACATTGTGCAGAATTTTGTTCTGAAGGGCAGGAGAGAGATGTGTTCCATGAATGCCAGGGGAAATGAATAGATTGAACCTAATTTTAATTAAATTAATTGTTATCTCAACCTGTTCTCTCTGCGTCTATTTTTTAAATACTAGTGCATTTATTTTAATATAGCTTTTCAAATAAATCTTAAATAAACACACTTTCTAAAACTTTTTTTCTAAAAAGGGATATTTTTCAAGCTTAAGCTTGACCATGGATTCTCAGCGATGAGGTACATCTCCAAATCCAATCCATCTCAATTTTCAGATTAATCCTTTGGTAGCCTACCTCAGTAGAATAAGTGATATATAATGTCTATGTTTGTAACTGCAGTGTGGCAGCATCAAACACATCTTTGAGCACAAGTAGCTTTGTGGGAATCCCCATTTGTTTCAGAGGTCTGTTAATTATCCAAAGAGTGCTGCTCTTATCCAAAATACAGCCAGCAATTTTAACAAGAACAGTTAGCTTGTCATGTGGCACAGGTCAGTGTATTCCTGATTTTTCTATCTTTGCGCTGCTGTGTAGAAATAGAATCTATTGGAGATCAGTTTCTGGCACATCTTAGCTCCTGCTCAGCTGCTGAATTCAGCATTGACCTAGAGGACAGGTTAGATCCGGTGGCGCTGTTACTAGCTGCCTCCGCCCATGATCTGGCTGTCTTTTTTTATTTTGTTATGTTTAGAGTGTTTTTTTTTTAGGTTTTGTTCAGCATTTTATGTGGGGGGGGGGGGTGGGGGGGAAGCAGGTAGAGCAAGGGGGAAACCGGCGAGGATGCGGCTATTATCCCAGTCGTGTCCTCGCCCCCCCCCCCCCCCCCCCCCCAACGGCCTACATAAAGGATTGGCACGGCCTTTCCTGCTTGGACCGGACCAGAGCTTCAGCAGCGGCGGTGAGGCACTGGAAACATCGCGGAGGGGGCGAGGCCTTCCTGGGATCGCCGCTTGGAGCTCCGGAATGCAGCACTGCTGCTCCAACATTGCGGAGCTCCCAAGGTGGCGCTGACTTTAACATCGCGGAGTCCTGGGACCCTTTGCTGGGGGTCACCAGCACGAATCTTCGCCCGCCGTGGCCTGTGGACATCGGGAGCCGCGGACTCCGGTGAAAGGTGGCCGACGAGTGGTTCCCGGCGAGAGGGCCTGAAAATAGTCTGCAGAGGTGACTACGGGGTGCTCGGGTGGCCCCGACCACGGGTGAACATCGGCGAGGAGGTTGACTGGACTTTGTGTTCTGTGTTCTTTTTTTAATTTTATATTTTTTGTATGACTGTAAGGGAAAAAGAATGTTGTTGTCTCTTCATTGAAGACAATGAATTAAATCAAATCAAAGCTGAGGTAAGGGGTCTGAATACATTCCTTCTCTGTCGAGCTAGCTTTATGTCAGCTCTAATTGGTGTGTCCAGCAGAATGTCAAGTAATTTGGGTTTTTTGTTAACTGAAATATTCTATTTTTGAAAAGCAGTTAATAATAACATTTGCACATAAAATGTATTTAAACTGTCTTTAAATGTTACTGATTATCGTGAACTGTCACGGGCTGGCCAGCTTTATGGATATGCTCTTGGGATCATAGCTTTGATCAAAGCTGGTGGAGCACTTTATGGGGTGGCTGTACTAGGAAGGCCTCTAGTTCCATCTGATCCACAAGTTTGCAAATAATTGTTGTGACAATGGAGAGTGAAACATGGGCGGATCTAGTGCAATCTAGCTCATTTAGTCGTCAGAATTTTAAACACTGCCATAATACCTCAACATTCATATAACAGATAATGCTTGCATTTTATTGCTACCTTAAGCTTCATGGAACACCTCCATGGACTCAACATAAATTTGTATTAAGTTGCATTGCAAATATTAACTGCATTATCCTTAAACACACAACCACTGATGATTACAGTAACAAACAAAGTTAGTTTACAGCTGGCTGTTCAATTGCATAGTTTTCATAATAGCCAATTTGAAGAAAAATCTTAATTTACTGCATTTTTCAGTGATGTATTTTTGATAATATAAAACTATAACCTAACTTTCCCCATACAAAAACTATCTTCAAATCAGCTTTACATAACTAACGTGTTTGCTTATCTTTAGAGTCAAGCAACTTCTATAGTTCTGCAGATTCACCGATTGTGGCAAAATTCAAGACTTTTAAATACAGATGGATAATAAGTTTAAAACTAAATGGTTTAGTACTAAGGAACAAACCATAACTTCTGAAAATGTTCTAGCTAGAGCAACTATCATAAATGTAACATTTCACTTTTTTCCTTTCAATATTCGCTCAGTATCATTTTGAAATAGACCTGTCTGAACATACCTGCAGTTCTGATAAGTTAATACAACTTCGACTGATAATTGCCATTACCAAGCATATTTTGCCATGAAGTAATCAAGTACATTGGCTGGTAAAATTACTTCATCTTACTAAATTTAATAGGATCTGTACTTATTATTCCCTGCAAAGTTGTCTCATATTTGGGATACATTTATTTTGGTATGACAGCAGTTGGTTTTTAAACTTGAGAGGCCGAGTACTAAATCACATTGGCTTTCGTCAATGAAAAATATTTCACTGACCATCACACAGTCTTGAAATTAATCTATCAAAGGATCATCATCATCGTCATCCTGTAACTGAAGACGTGCAAATGCACGATGAGGTGATGCTCGTTTCTTCAGTAGTATTATAAGGCAGGACAGTGTAATCAATATCATTAAGGAGCCAATCACAATTCCAATCACGTCAGGCAGGCCCACACACGACTCACTGGCCAACATGCATCGCACATTTCCGAAAGTTCCATTGTTGGGCTCTTCCTTCAGTCCTAGGATATGGCACATCAGTGGGTAGACATCAACGCTGTTGATCGAGTTGGTTTTATAAGCCTTTCGAAATACTGGTCCATGAGCTACCAGAAGGGGATGCATGCTCGGTAAAGCATTGTCATAACCATGATCACCCACTGGAAAAAAAAGCAAAATATAAATGATATTTATTTTCTATTCCACAGAATTGGGTGCTTTCAGCCCAGTGTCTACCTTGTATTTATGTTCCTTTCACCCCTCCCATCTGCTTCATCTAATTCTATCAATATTTCCTTTTCATTGTTGTGTACATATCCAGCTTCCACTTAATGCATCCTTGCAATTCATCTGTTAATCCACATTCTAGTGATGAGATTGTGGAACTCGGTGTAAACGTTTTTCATGGTCAGTAATTATATATTTTTTAAAAAGGATTTCTTATTTCATCACTTCTAGTTTATAATCCCCACACCCTCTCCATCCCACCAGTGGAAGAAATCACCTCTCTTTATGCTTTAATTTCGCACGTCCTCTATTAAATCATCTTTCAGTCACTTTCAAGGAGGTATGGACCTGGACCCCAAGATCCCTCAGCATATCAATGCAGTTAAATGTTTTGCCACCAACAGTATACCTTCCCCTTACATTCAACCTCCCAAAGTGCAATATCTCACCTTTACTCGAATTAAACGGCATCTGCTATTTCACCGTTCATTTCTGTAGCTGATTTATATCCTGTTTTATACTACTGTCTGCAACTCCAGCAATCTGGGTGTCACTGGCAAACTTACTAACAAACTCATCTAGATTTACATTTACGTATAAGTCATTTATATACATCACAAACACAAGATCGTAGCACAGATCCATGCAGAACTCCATTGGTCACCACAACCACTGCCCTGTTTTATATCAGTCAGCCAGTTCTGAATCCATACGAGTTAGTGAATCCTGTGCATCTTAATCGTCTAGATCAGTCTACCATTGGGGACTTCAACAAATGCCTTAATAAAATCCACATGGACAACATCCACGGCGCTACCCTCATCAATTACTTCATCACCTCCTCAAAAGACTTGATCAAGTATATGACATAATCTGCCACATATCAAGCCATGCTGACTGCCCCTAATTTGCCGCTCCTTTTCAAATAGTAAATTGTTGTTCTAAGAATCCTCTCCAAGAGATTCCCTGCTACAATTCCCTTGATTTTCTATACAGCCCTTCTTAAACAATTTTCTTAAAAAAGATTGGACCTCTTTATATATACACAAATCAAATAAATGGAAACAGAAGCCAAACAAAACATCTCAATTTAACTAGTTACAGCAAACAAATGTCAAAAAGCTTATATTCTGAACTCACATTGTGGGAGTGATCCATTCTGAACAATTGTCCATCCTTCATCAGCAACAAGAAGAATGGGTTGAATTCTTGTATTGTGCTTGTAATGAAAACGGTCTGGGATATCTTCTTTCAAATAAACCTTCATGTGTTTATCACATTTTGACAGCAACGTGTATACATAATGTGCATCTGTTGTAAACAAAAAGTGACAGCTTATTGTAAATCCTGAGCAAAATATTAAAATGGAGAAAAACAACAAATGCTGAGCATTCTGCCCATTCCAGAATGGTGTAGGATGGAACTGCAGATGTTGGTTTGTACCAAAGATAAGACACAAAAAGCTGGAGTAACTCAGCAGGTCAGGCAGCATCTCTGGAGAAAAGGAATAGGTGATGTTTCGGGTCGACCTGAATTGGGCTTGAAGAGGGGTCTCGATCCGAAACATCACCTATTCCTTTTCTCCAGTGTTGCTGCCTGACCCACTGAGTTACTCCAGGTTTTTGTGTCCATCTTCATTCCAGAATGATATTGGATGTTAAAATGCAATCCACCGTTTACAAACTTTTAATTGATCTGTTATACTTTGAAATAATTATGGCTCAAGATTCTGCCCCAGTAATGGAGATCTCAAACAAATTAAGGTTGCTTTAAATGGATACAAGCTACAGACAATAGGTGCAGGAGTAGGCCATTCGGCCCTTCGAGCCAGCACCGTAATTCAATGTGATCATGGCTGATCATCTACAATCAGTAACCCGTTCCTGCCCTTTCACCATATCCCGACCGCTATATTTAAGAGCCCTATCTAGCTCTCTGTTGAAAGTATCCAGAGAACCGGCCTCCACTGCCCTCTGAGGTAGAGAATTCCACAGACTCGCAACTCCCTGTGTGAAAAAACGTTTCTTCATCTCCATTCTAAATGGCTTATCTCTTATTCTTAAACTGTACCCCTTGTTCTGGACTCCCCCAACATCGGGAACATGTTTCCTGCCTCTAGCATGTACAAACCCTTAATAATCTTATATGTTTCAATAAGATCACCTCTCATCCTTCTAAATTCCCGCGTATACAAGCCCAGCTGCTCCATTCTCTCAGCATATGACAGTCCTGCCATCCAGGGAATTAACCTTGTGAACCTAAGCTGCACTCCGTCAATAGCAAGAATTTCCTTCCTCAAATTTGGAGACAAAACTGCACACAATACTCCAGGTCTGGTCTCACTAGGGACGTGTATAACTGCAGAAGGACCTCTTTGCTGCTATACTCAACTCTTTTGTTATGAATATTAACCAGTTAGAGGAACATTTCCACATTGGCTGCCATAAATGGGTCTGCACCACATAGTATTCCGAATTTCCACAACTAAGCTGCGTTTTAATTCAAAAAATAAATTACAAATGTAAATGGGACCATTTTAATAACTAAACTTAAAATAAAATTAATCACAAAATTAAGGTAGTGAACTAATTTAAAGTTGCTGAAAGGCAGACCTCCAGAATTATTTTGCATTACTCTGGAAATTTGGTAGGCATCAATTGATGTTTCTCCCCATGGAACGCTTATTTTGGGTCAATATCTGTGAAAATTAGTTAACATTTCCCAAGAATAACTTAGTGTGCCCCTTCCTCACCTCTAAACAACAGGAACAAAGTCATCAGCCACTACTCCTTCCTATTGAACTTCATGACTGGTTATAGCTCTACACACCTGATTTTCTGATTGAGGGTCCTATTCTTCACTTCCCCTCTGCTCCAATAATCCTGGTCCTCTGGCCAAACCCCAGCCCAACCCTCTGGCTGATTGCCTCCTTCTCATACCCAATTTTCAGCCCTTTGCACCTGCCAACTTCTCTACTTTTTCTCCGTTTCCCGTACACAAACATGGCCCACACAAATGGAGCAATATACAGCTGATTCGGTGGTTTACTTCTGAAATTTACCTCAGAACAGTCCTTAGCAGACCAAATAATGACCACAATGCTCCATAGGTATGCTATCTTTTCTAGGCCTTTATCTAAATTTCATTCTGCAAATTCAAATGAGTCTAATCCCAATGCCACTACTTATTTGTTCCCAAAATATGTTTCCTATGAAATAAGACTTTTCTTCCCTACTTGATTCCTTGTGGTGTTTACATCCACAACCATCCTATCCCTATAACAATTTTATTCCAGATATCAGATTCCTTAATTCCTTGCACTGGCACTCTCCAAACAGAACCTCTTGCTTGGTGCATTTTCTGTTATTTCCCAAATATGCACCACAATGACTCCCTCAAGCCAATTTAAAGATACGCCTCACACTGTCACGTGATAGGCCACATGCAATTTGAAGGTTGTGATGATTGGTACTGCAAATAATGTTTGTCCTCCACTGTTCCCCTCTACGTCTCTCCTCTAGTTAACGTCATCTCCTTTGTGTCATGGTCAGCATTCTCGTGAGCCCCGCCAATGTCCTTATTCTCAATAGTTCCATAAAGTTCTTAATCTAGTATGTTCAGGACTTTGGTGTTAGGCGACACAGTGATAAAGTTGCTGCCTTACAGTGCCAGAGACCCAGGTTCCATCCTGACTATGGGCGATGTCTGTACAGACTTTGCACATTGTCCAGTGATTCCTCTACGTTTTGAGAGAATTCAAGCTCAAGTGAGTTTATTGTCATGTGTCCCTGATTGGACAATTAAATTCTTGCTTTGCTTCGGCACACGTAACATAGTAGACATTTACTACAAAACAGATCAGTGTGTCCATACATCAATTATATAAATACATACACACATGAATAAATAAACTGATAAAGTGCAAATAACAGGTAACAGATAATGGGTTATTAATGATCATAGCTTTGGCCGAGCCAGGTTTAATAGCCTGATGGCTGTGGGGAAGTAGCTACTCCTGAACCTGGTCATTGCAGTCTTCAGGCTTCTGTACCTTCTACCTGAAGGTAGCAGGGAGATGGGTGTGTGGCCAGGATGGTGTGGGTCCTTGAGGATGTTGCCAGCCTTTTGAGGCACGACTGCGATTAATCCCCTCGATGGAAGGAAGGTCAGAGCCGATGATGGACTGGGCAGTGTTTACTACTTTTTGAAGTATTTTCCTCTCCAGGGCGCTCAAGTTGCCAAACCAAGCCACGATGCAACCAGTCAGCATGCTCTCTACTGTGCACCTGTAGAAGTTAGAGAGATTCCTCCTTGACAAACCGCTCTCCGTAATCTTCTCAGGAAGTAGAGGCGCTGATGTGCTTTCTTGATAATTGCATTAGTGTTCTCGGACCAGGAAAGATCTTCAGAGATGTACACTCCCAGGAATTTTAAGCTCTTGACCCTTTCAACCATCGACCCGTTGATATAAACGGGACTGTGGGTCCACATCCTACTCCTTCCAAAGTCCACAATCAGTTCCTTGGTTTTGCTGGTGTTGAGGGCCAGGTTATTGTGCTGGCACCATATGGACAGTCGCTCGATCTCCCTTCTATACTCTGACTCATCCCCATCAGTGATACGTCCCTCAACAGTGGTGTCGTCAGCAAACCTGATGATAGAGTTTGCACGGTGACCGGCTACGCAGTCATAAGTATAGAGTACAGCAGGGGGCTGAGCACGCAGCCTTGTGGTGCTCCCGTGCTGATTGTTATCGAGGCCGACATATTTCCACCAATACAAACGGACTGTGGTCTGTTAATGAGGAAGTCGAGGATCCAATTGCAGAGGGATGCGCAGACCCAGTTCTGAGAGTTTGGTAACCAGCTTGGAGGGGATGATTGTGTTAAATGCCGAGCTGTAATCGATAAATAGCAGCCTGACATATGAGTTTTTGTTGTCCAAGTGGTCCAGAGCGGAGTGGAGGGCCAGCGAGATCGCATCCACCGTTGATCTGTTGTGGCGGTAAGCGAACTGCAGTGGATCCAGGTTTTTGTTGAGGTAGGAGATGATTTGCTCCATGATCAACCTCTCAAAGCACTTCATCACCACAGGCGTTAGTGCCACTGGTCGATAGTCAATGAGGCACGTCACCTTGCTCTTCTTGGGCACTGGTATAATTGATGCCCTTTTAAAGCAGGTGGGGACCTCAGACCTCAGAAGTGAGAGGTTGAAAATGTCCATTAAATACTCCAGCCAGTTGATCCGCACAGGTTTTTAGAACATGACTGGATTTACCATCAGGTCCAGGCACTTTTCGAAGGTTCACCCCTCTGAAGGATTTCCTGACGTCGGCCTCTGTGACTGACACTGAAATACCATCACAGCGAATGGGGGCTCAGGAAGGCACATTAGTATTCTCCCTATCAAAGCGTGTGTAAAATGCATTGAGCTTGTCAGGGAGTGATGTTTCGCCGACATTCGAGCTGCCTCCTGGGTTCGCCTTCTAGGAGGTGATTGCATTCAGGCCCCACCACAGCTGCCGAACATCTATCTCATCCTCCAGTTTTGGAGCAGAACTCCCTTTTGACCTTTTTGATGGCCTTACCAAGGTTGTATCTGGACTTCTTGTAGTCCACTGTATCATCAGACGTGAATGCTCGGTGTCTGGACTTCAGAAGAGTGCGAATCTCACAGTTCATCCAAGGTTTCTGATTGGGAAACACTCGGAAGGGTTTTTGTAGGGTGCAGTCCTGCACACATTTCTTTATAAAGTCTGTAACGACTGTGGCATATTCGTTCAAGTCCGTTGCCGAGTCCTTGAACATTGCCCAGTCTACAGACTCCAAACAGTCCTGGAGTTGTTCCTCTGCTGCTGCCCCCCCCCCCCCCCGATTTACCAAAGTGAGGGTGAGGGATAGAACGATAGGCATTCTTGATGGTGGTGTAGCAGTGGGCGAGGGTATTTGGTCCTCTGGTGCAGCAGGAGACATGTTGGTGGAAGTTGGTGTGAGAGCAGGAACTGTGCCCTACGAGCCAGATGCCTAACCATCAGGATGTCCAAATAATTGGATAATAGATTATCAGAAGTTAATTGTTGTAGACACATGTATCTTCATTTTCCTCTCTCTCACTTGGGGTTCCCTTTATTCTGTATATTATAAGCTATTATTTTGATACTGCCATCCACCTCAGCCAGACAGTGTGCAGATAATTCTCTCCCTTACATCTGGTGTGCATCTAACACAATTTAGTTTAAAGGCTGAACTGGAGATTTGGAAGGTGAAAAATCAATTTCAGAAGCATTCACTTGACGCATTATCCACAAACATTCACATACTGTAGATCAATTAAAATAATTCTACAAGGTCAATTCCTTGCCCCTCTCCATTGAATGACCACTCTTGAAGGCCAATGCGTGCAAAAACGATATGAGCAGATATTATTTGTTTAAACACCATACAAATAACAGTCATAGTCACCAATAACAGATGACATTATTTCCACAATGCCCACTAATAATCAATGGTATGTACCAGTGTCATTGTACAGATTATTGCATGGATATGATTCTGCTTCCTTAAGCCTCCTGGTGTATTTACATAGGAGAATTGAAATATTATCTAAATTCTTAGCAATACTATTTAAATAATACGTGCACTAAAATTAAATTAAAGATCATTACATAATTTCCATTTTTATATGGACACTTTTCAAAATGGTATCTCTAATAACAGTATGTCTATAAATTTGATTTCCTCCTGCTATTTCTATATTTGTTGACATTTATAATTTTTGATTAGTGTTCTCAAAATTAATTTTCTGCTATGGTAACATTAGTTTTGGTTAGTCTCATTTTGACCTAAAACTTTCTAAAAAGGAAGAGTTGTTAAGAATATGGAGTTCAACCACTTGTAACTAAATTCACATTCTAACATGAAATAACAATGTTGTTATTGTAGCTGACCAGTCATTGTTATTGTACAGTTGTTACTACTTACTTGCAATGGGCAATATAGCTGTCACTGGAGAATATGTTATCCGAGTGTAATTATCACGTCCAATGCAATTATCCAGTTGTATAACTTTCTTCTCAGAACATTGTGCCATCCCATGATCACTGGTGATAATTACATTGACTATGTTCGACAGTCCAGATTTTTGAAGTTGACTCATTAAATAGCCAATGTTATCATCCACTTCCTTCAATATTGTGTTTATTTCTTCACTGTCGGGTCCATGACGATGTCCAGTGGAATCAGGCTCTTCCCAGTATAATGTACCAAAATTTATGGGGTCTATTGAATTGAAAAACCATTCTATAATGTGATCAACTCTCGTTCTGAATGGAACACTGTGGTTATAGTTCAAGTAATGGGATGAGGGTGTATTCTGTATAGGCACATCAGTACCAGGCCACATTGCTCCACCACTCTTGTGACCTTGTCGCTGATTAGTTACCCATATTGGAGTGGCCTCATTCCACCAAAATGGATCTTTATCTGAAAAGGTTGAAAAATTCTTTTTGGTGGCTGCATCATACATGTAATTGGCTACAATACCATGGCTTTCTGCATAACGTCCTGTGACAATGGAATAGTGATTTGGGAAGGTTTTGGTAACAAACACATTTTTCACATGCTTGACAAGGGCTCCATCAGAGATCATCTTCTGAAGATTAGGAAATGCATAACGTTCAAGGTAACTGGCTCTGAACCCATCAAAAGACACAAGCAGTAATCTAACGTCGGAGTTGTTCGTTGCATTATTACAGAGACACTCAAGGAATCCAGATACAAAAAGCACGAAATAAACCCAGAAGTTCGACATTGCAGGATTATTTTCTCAGCGCTTCCACTGCCTTGATCTTCTGTGAGGCCAACTTTCTATAATGAAATATAAGAAAGTCATTAAATGGCACATATGTTTATGATACTATATATATCATGAAATAAATATGAGAAAATGGTTCCAGGGTCATAAAAGCTTGACATTTATGTCCCTGTTAGCATTTGGAAGATCATTTACCAGTTAAAGAGCAGCAAAGCCAAGATATCTGTTAGTATCACACTGTATGTGATGGTGGTACTGAAGCACCTTCTTGAACTGTTGCAGTTCATGTGCTCTTCAGTAGAGTATGAATTTTGAAGCAAGGTTTTCAGTGTAGGATATGGACTATTTTCTAGGTATGCAGCCCCCTCCCCTCATACAGGCTTCAGAACAAGAGAAAACTATTAAAAAAAATTAGGATAAGAAAATTTGAAAAGACTAAAATAAAAAAAACTAGAGAAATTGAATAGAATCTATTAAAAAAAATTAAAATGGTCAATTATGAGAAATGCTCACGAGGAACTTTGGCCAACAACTTCCCTATGTTGACAACTCTGGCATATCAACATTTATATAATTAAAAGTCTCATGTCAACCACTTCCTGTTTGCACTGCATATTGATTATAGAAAAATCGCTACTGCTTACGGCTGTGAATTTTTGCCATTTTACTCAGTATCCCCCTTCGCTGCACAGGACAAGAGGATCTTTCCCATCGATATTAGTGTTTAAAAAATGTTGAAATTCTCTCTCCTGTCAATCACCGCCATGAAGGCCACGCCCCTACCAGTGGGAGGGGAGAGGGACTATAAAACCCGGAAGTGTGGGCATGGCTCAGTCTAGGCAAGATGGGGGAGGGAGAGGTCAACTTGGTGGCCTTGCACTCGGCTTGAAATGGTAGGAAACTGCATTTGAATTTGGTAGCCTTGCTCCCTGCTTGAAATGGTATGAAACTGCATTTGAATTTGGTGGCCTTGCACCTTGCTTGAAATGGTAGGAAACTTCATTTGAATTTGGTGGCCTGCACTCTGCTTGAAATGGAATTTCAAGGAATAGCCGCGAGTCAACTGCCAGCCCACCAGCCATGAGTGAGTGAGCTGCCAGCACACCAGGCTTGAATGATTGAGCCGACAGCCCAAGAATCCATTCAGCCCACAATGTCCATACTAGCCCTCTGGAAACCAGTCCCTTCAGCCCATAACACCCATACTAGCGCTCCTTAATTCTGACTTTGGCTGCTCTCTACGTGGAACTTGTATGTTCTCCGTGTGACTGCAATTCCTCAGGGTGATCTGGATTGCTCTCACGTCCCAAAGATATTAAGGAGGTAAACTGGCTATTGTAAATTTCTCCAGTATTGTTGGGCAGCAGCAGGAATAACTCAAATGGAAAGGGACAGGGGTGAGGGGTGGTGTGGGCAGATGGGCATTTGGGAGAGAATGGCTTGCAGGGAGATGTGGGGGAATGGACGGTTCTCAATATGTTGGTATTTCCATACTTATGATATACATACTTATGATAAACATTTCAGCCATGAGTTCACACAACTCAGAGCAATTCCATTACTACACAAATTTTACTTGTATCCTATTCTCCCCTGCACATTCCAATCATCAAATGTCCTCTCCTGCTCTAAATTCACCACCCCACCTATGCTAGGGAGATTTACAGTGGACTGTTAACCTAGAAACCTGCGTGTGTCTTTGGAATAGACAATGGGCTGAAAGACCATTCCATGCGAAAGGAAACATGTAATGGGTGGTAAGTAAGTGCAGAGCTACTGTGCAACACCTTTACTGTGTGAAACTTTTAGGTTGTTTATTCCTTGTGCCCTGAAATGGTTTCTTTCTTTAGTTAAACAAACAATAGGTGCAGGAGTTCCTCCATTCTCTCAGCATATGACATTCCTGCCATCCCGGGAATTAACCTTGTGAACCTACGCTGCACTCCCTCAATAGCACGAATGTCCTTCCTTAAATTAGGGGACCAAATCTGCACACAATACTCCACGTGTGGTCTCACTAGGGCCCTATACAACTGCAGAAGCATCTCTTTGCTCCCATACTCAACTCTTCTTGTTATGAAGGTCACATGCCATTTGCTTTCTTCATTGCCTGCTGTACCTGCATGCTTGCTTTCATTGACTGATGACCCCCATATCCCATTGTACTTCCCCTTTTCCCAACTTGACACCATTTAGATCAATGGCTCTTAACCTTTTTGGGCCCATGACCCCATCAGACAGTCATTGTCAGTGACCGCCGAAACAAAAATGGAAAAAAAAAAAAATAGCCCCATGTCTGCCAATACACAGTCAATGGGATGGCTGAAATTGCTTCACAGCCATCAGGCAATCAAAACCAGGCCGAATGCTCGACAGGCAGCACCTCATGTCAGCGTCGATCACAAGCCTAATGCGTGCCTTCATTTTCAGAGTTACCATGGTTGAGAATCCAGCCTCGCAGCAATAGGTTGAGGGGGGCTGGACCAATTGGATCAGGGCCCTCTTCGAAAGAACAGAACAGTCCTTCACTTTCAGCCCAAAGGTGGCGAGCTCTTGTTCCATGAAGTCACTCTTGAGGTGCACATCTTGACGAATTTGGTAAATTCCAACCTTCGCAGTCACGTCAGTATCGCTGATGGCACTGTCATCAATGGAAAAGTGTCGGATGATCCACTCATCACGAGAGCGGTCATCCAGTCCAGTGAAGTAACGTTCGATGACTTCACTAATTACCAGAAGGTGGGTTGAGATCTCCTCGGAAGTGGCATTCAACATCTGGCATAGCATCCAGGAGAGTTGTCATCTCAGGGAAGATAGTCGTGTCACCATCCTGGACTTTTCTGTGGTAAAGGTGAATCTTCCTCTTGAATGCTGCCACTTTGGCCCGAGCCGCGTGTAGCATTAGAAACATAGAAACATAGAAAATAGGTGCAGGAGTAGGCCATTCGGCCCTTCGAGCCTGCACCGCCATTCAATGTGATCATGGCTGATCATCCAACTCAGTATCCCGTACCTGCCTTCTCTCCATACCCCCTGATCCCTTTAGCCACAAGTGCCACATCTAACGCCCTCTTAAATATAGCAAATATAGCATCATTGGGAGGTTTCCTTAAATTGACAGGTTCAAGGAATTCACCTCGGCGAAGAAGTCAGCCAAGTAAGCAACCTTCATCACAAACAGTTCATCCTGCATCTTTTCATGAAGCCGATTCTCCTTCTCAGTACACCCTCTCTCCAAGAACAGTGCCATTTCCTCTCGAAGTTGAATCACATGATTGAGAACTTTACCACGAGAAAGCCAGCGCACCTCTGTATGCCATATCAGAGCAGTGAAATCGACGCCCATTTCTTCACGCAACGCTTTGAAGCTTGAGTTTTTAGCGCTCCCTTGGATGTGGTTAACAATCTTCACCACATTTGAAAACACTCCTCGAAGACCAGGAGGGAGAGTCTTCATTGCTAAATCATGCAGTGGGTGAAGGAGACATGGGGAGCGACATCCTTGACGAAGGCTTTGAAGCCGGATCTGCACCCGACCATGGAAGGTGCCCCAGCTGTACGCACCCCGACAAGTCATGCCCAGCCAGCTCATGTTTGATGAGGAAGGCTTCCAGCATTCTGAACACATCTTCTCCCCGAGTGGTAATGGCCAATGGCTCCAAGAACAGGTACTCCGCCTTCATGGCTTCTTCGTCAAGGTAACGAACGTAGACTAGCAGTTGGGAACATAAGGCAACATCTGTTGACTCGTCTGCAATGCATGGCAGATGTAGTATAATGTGGATAAATGTGAGGTTATCCACTTTGGTGGCAAGAACAGGAAAGTAGACTATTATCTGAATGGTGGCCGATTAGGAAACGGGGAGATGCAAAGAACCGCTGATTTAGATAATAATCTGCCTTCCTGTTTTTGCTACCAAAGTCGATAACCTCACATTAAACTGCATCTGCCATTCATCTGCCCACTCACCCAACCTGTCCAAGTCACCTTGCATTCTCATGTTTTACATCGCTGATGTAAGTTTTCACAGGCTCACCTTGTAGCTGGTTTAGAGCAAAAAATTGAGTACGTTCCAGTACGAAGTTAGTGCGAAGGTCATATAGCTGTCTGAATTTGGTGAGCAGAACCTCGGGATCATCAATAGTCTCGGCTGGTACCACAATCTGATTGTTGTGATCCAGAACTGCAGGAGCATAGTCGAAACGCTCTGTTCGTTTAATAGCTTCTGGGCCAGCGATGTTAAGAAGTACAGAAGCACTGTGTTCTGGTTGCGATGAGCAGCATGGATGAAATGGTTGAAATCACGCTCGAAAATCCGCCAACGTTTAGCGAGGTCTGATCGAAAATCAGAGGATCAGGTTTATGGAATGAGTTGACCATAGCAACACGAGAAAAGAACAAAACGAGTGAAATAAAACACTGAAAATAAAATAAAAACGATATACTTATACACGGAGTGGGTTGACCACGACTGACAACATGTTGAGTAAATCACACATACTCACAAATCTGGTACAACACTATTTATTGAGTAACGTACACAACACACTATGGCAAGTTACTCCTACCGTGCAGCTGTACTGACTGGCAGCACATGTCAGGTTGCGATAATATGAATGGTGTGGTAGTAGGCGGAGCTTATAATAATAAAGCACTACATTGGTTAGTAAGTAAACTAACCAACCATGGTGGTTGCAACCAAAGATTATAGAGGAGCAAGATAGGCCACTCCTCGGAAATCCAATGGACTGGTGTGTAGTATGTAACGGAACGTCACGGCCACCATTTTGTAAGCAAAGATGATAGAGGAGCAAGATGCATTAGAAAGTTATTAGATTTATTTGTAATAGATCTTTACTTGCCTCTCGATCTCTCTCCCCTCTCTTCTCGGTATCTCTCTTTATTCCCTCGATCTCTCTCTCCCCCTCTCTTTTCTCGATCTCTCTCTCCCCCCTCTCGATCTCTCTCTCCCCCTCTCGATCTCTCTCTCTCTCCCCCCCCTCTCTTCTCTCGATCCCTCTCTTCTCTCAATCCCTCTCTTCCCTCTCCCCTCTCTCTCCCCTCTCGATCTCTCTCTCCCCTCTCTTCTCTCGATCTCCCTCCCTCCCCTCTCTTCTCTCGATCTCCCTCCCTCCCCTCTATCTCCCTCCCTCCTTTCCCCCTCCCTTTTCCCCGTGTTCCCCCATTTCCCTCGCATCTTTCCTCCCCAGCCCCCACCTTTGCGTATTAAAGGAACTGCAGGTGCTGGAGAATTGAGGGTACACAAAAGGCTGGAGAAACTCAGCGGGTGCAGCAGCATCTAAGGAGTGAAGGAGATAGGCAACATTTCGGGTCGAGACCCTTCTTCTTCCCATCTTTGCGTAGTTTATCTCGCATGTATTATGCAGCTTCCCTTGTATTGCTTTAACACACACTGTGCACACAATTACAGGCACACACAAACATATAAATATATGGTGGGACAGATAGAATAGCTTATTAAAATCTTCTTACAAAGACCATTATGTAATTTATTTCTATCCTCTTTTGGGCCTAAGGCATAGCAGGGCTGCCAACTCTCACACAGAGGGAAGGGGGGGGGAGAGCGCGCGATCGAGGGGGGGAGAGCGCGCGATCGAGGGGGGGAGAGCGCGCGATCGAGGGGGGGAGAGCGCGCGATCGAGGGGGGGAGAGCGCGCGATCGAGGGGGGGAGAGCGCGCGATCGAGGGGGGGAGAGCGCGCGATCGAGGGGGGGAGAGCGCGCGATCGAGGGGGGGAGAGCGCGCGATCGAGGGGGGGAGAGCGCGCGATCGGGGGGGGGGGAGAGCGCGCGATCGGGGGGGGGGAGAGCGCGCGATCGGGGGGGGGGAGAGCGCGCGATCGGGGGGGGGGAGAGCGCGCGATCGGGGGGGGAGAGCGCGCGATCGGGGGGGGGAGAGCGCGCGATCGGGGGGGGAGAGCGCGCGATCGGGGGGGAGAGCGCGCGATCGGGGGGGAGAGCGCGCGATCGGGGGGGGAGAGCGCGCGATCGGGGGGGGAGAGCGCGCGATCGAGGGGGGGAGAGCGCGCGATCGAGGGGGGGGAGAGCGCGCGATCGAGGGGGGGGGAGAGCGCGCGATCGAGGGGGGGGAGAGCGCGCGATCGAGGGGGGGGAGAGCGCGCGATCGAGGGGGGGGAGAGCGCGCGATCGAGGGGGGGAGAGCGCGCGATCGAGGGGGGGAGAGCGCGCGATCGAGGGGGGGAGAGCGCGCGATCGAGGGGGGGAGAGCGCGCGATCGAGGGGGGGAGAGCGCGCGATCGAGGGGGGGAGAGCGCGCGATCGAGGGGGGGAGAGCGCGCGATCGAGGGGGGGAGAGCGCGCGATCGAGGGGGGGAGAGCGCGCGATCGAGGGGGGGAGAGCGCGCGATCGAGGGGGGGGAGAGCGCGCGATCGAGGGGGGGAGAGCGCGCGATCGAGGGGGGGAGAGCGCGCGATCGAGGGGGGGAGAGCGCGCGATCGAGGGGGGGAGAGCGCGCGATCGAGGGGGGGAGAGCGCGCGATCGAGGGGGGGAGAGCGCGCGATCGAGGGGGGGAGAGCGCGCGATCGAGGGGGGGAGAGCGCGCGATCGAGGGGGGGAGAGCGCGCGATCGAGGGGGGGAGAGCGCGCGATCGAGGGGGGGAGAGCGCGCGATCGAGGGGGGGAGAGCGCGCGATCGAGGGGGGGAGAGCGCGCGATCGAGGGGGGGAGAGCGCGCGATCGAGGGGGGGAGAGCGCGCGATCGAGGGGGGGAGAGCGCGCGATCGAGGGGGGGAGAGCGCGCGATCGAGGGGGGGAGAGCGCGCGATCGAGGGGGGGAGAGCGCGCGATCGAGGGGGGGAGAGCGCGCGATCGAGGGGGGGAGAGCGCGCGATCGAGGGGGGGAGAGCGCGCGATCGAGGGGGGGAGAGCGCGCGATCGAGGGGGGGAGAGCGCGCGATCGAGGGGGGGAGAGCGCGCGATCGAGGGGGGGAGAGCGCGCGATCGAGGGGGGAGAGCGCGCGATCGAGGGGGGAGAGCGCGCGATCGAGGGGGGGAGAGCGCGCGATCGAGGGGGGGAGAGCGCGCGATCGAGAGGGGGAGAGCGCGCGATCGAGAGGGGAGAGAGAGCTAGGGAGAAGAGAGGGAGATAGAGAGGGAGGTCGAGAGGTAAGTAAAGATCTATTACAAATAAATCTAATAACTTTCTAATGCATCTTGCTCCTCTATAATCTTTGCTTGCAACTGCTCTGTAGCTTTGGAGCGGATTACACAGCGGGAGATCGAGAGACAAAGATTATCGAGAAGCCTAGTTTCCCAATGATGTAGACGCCACAGTCGACGCCATCTCTGGTCCGCTAATATGGCATCGACAATCACACATGTGATACTACACCTTTTCCACTGAGTGGTGCATCTTGCTCCTCTATAGTCTTTGGTTGCAACAAAGAAACACAAAGAAGAAATCCTTAAGTTACAGTTGTCCAGTGCCCCTGCCCTCACTTATTTCGATTTTACCTTAGTCTACAAAAGGGGCAAGGACATGCTCCTGGATGACACGCTATCAAGAGCCCCACGAACAACCTGCGAACAACAGCAGTCTAAAAATGACCAGTTCACAGTACTGATGGTGTCGTACGTACCTACAGAATGCCTAAGTGACCTGGCAGAGCATATGGCTGCAGATACAACCTTACAGTTACTGTCTTCAGTCATCCGGCATGGCTGGCCAGATAAACAATATCGCGCTCCACTTCCTATTTGCCCATACTACCTGGTCCGCGATGAACTGGTGCTGCAGGACGGTGTCATAATCAAGGGTCACAAAGCAGTCATCCCAACTGCCCTAAGGGACAAATATTTTGATACCGTCCACAGGGGTCACCTCGGCGTGGATGCAACCATACTCCAAGCAAAGAGCGCGTTTTTCTGGCCCGGAATGACCAAATTTGTGTGCGACAAAGATAAAGACTGTGCTATCTGCAACAGCCTGATGCCACATCAACAGAAGCAGCCCCTGCTGTTACACCCTGTTCCTCCTCTGCCTTACACCACGCTTGCTACTGACATATTCAAGTGGTGTGGCAAACAGTATCTGGTTCTCGTTGACTCGAATTCGGGCTGGTTCGAAATCGACCTGCTCCAAAGCCCAACATCGGCTGCAGTAATCCAAAAACTGTTGCGCCATTTTGCCATACACGATGTCCCCGCACGCCTCTTATCAGATGGCGGCAGTCGGTTCACTAGCCAGTGTTTTAAAAACTTTCACTGCTCAACGATGGGATTTTCGCAAATGTCACCAGCAGTCCAGAATTCCCACAATCAAATGGACTGGCAGAACGGGCGGTCCGGCAGTTCCTCCACCACCCGAGATCCTCTGGCCACTAGTACATCAGGAAGATTGTTTGTGTCCTCCTTAGTGAAGATGGATCCAAAGTACCTGTTCAACTCATCTGCCATTTCCTTGTTCCCCATGATAAATTCACCTTTTTCAGTCCTCAAGTGTCCAACTTTGGTCTTAACTAATTTTTTCCTCTTCACTTGCCTAAAGATGATTTAAGAGAGTATATTGTCATGTGTGCCTGATAGGACAATGAAATTCTTGCTTTGCTTCAGCACGACAGAACACAGTAGGCATGACTACAGAACAGATCAGTGTGTCCATATACCATTGTATAAATATATACACACATAAATAAATAAACTGATAAAGTGCAAATAAACAGATAATGGGCTATTAATGCTCAGAGTTTTGTCCGAGCCAAGTTTAATAGCCTGATGGCTGTGGGGAAGTAGCTATTCCTGAACCTAGTCGTTGCAGTCTTCAGGCTCCTGTACCTTGTACCTGAAGGTAGCGGGGAGATACGTGTGTGGCCAGGGTGGTGTGGGTCCTTGATGATATTGCCAGCCTTTTTGAGGTAGCGACTGCGATAGATCCCCTTGATGAAAGGGAGGTCAGAGCCAATGATGGACTGGGCAGTGTTTACTACTTTTTGTAGTCTTTTCCACTCCAGGGCGATCAAGTTGCTGAGCCAAGCCACGATGCAACCGGTCAGCATGCTCTCTACTGTGCACCTGTAGAAGTTAGAGGGAGTCCTCCTTAACAAACCGACTCTCCGTAATCTTCTCAGGAAGTAGAGGTGCTGATGTGCTGTCTTGGACCAGGAAAAGATCTTCAGAGATGTGCACGCCCAGGAATTTGAAGCTCTTGACCCTTTCAACCATCGACCCGTTGATATAAATCAGTTCCTGCTTATGTTGGTGTTGAGGGTCAAGTGATTGTGCTGGCATCATATGGACAGTTGCTCGATCTCTCTTCTATTCTCTGATACGTCCCACAACAGTGGTGTCATCAGCGAACTTGATGATGGAGTTCGCACTATGACCGGCTATGCAGTCATGAGTGTAGAGTGAGTAGAGCAGGGGGCTGGGCACACAGCCTTGAGGTGCTCCCGTGCTGATTGTTATCGAGGCTGACACATTTCCACCAATACAAACACACTGGTCTGTGAATGAGGAAGCCGATGATCCAGTTGCAGAGGGATGCGCAGAGACCCAGTTCTGCGAGTTTGGTAACCAGCTTGGAGGGGATGTTTGTATTAAATGCCAAGCTGTAATCAATGAATAACAGCCCGGCATATGAGGTTTTGTTGTCCAAGTGGTCCAGAATGGAGTGGAAGGCCAGCAAGATCGCATCCACTGTTGATCTGTTGTGGCGGTAAGCGAACCGCAGTAGATCCAGGTTTTTGTCGAGGTAGGAGTTGATTTGCTCCTTGATCAACCTCCCAAAGCACTTCATCACCACAGACGTTAGTGCTACTCATCAATAGTCATTGAGGCACGTCACCTTGCTCTTCTTGGGCACCGGTATAATTGATGCCCTTTTAAAGCAGGTGAGAACCTCAGACGTGATAGGTTGAAAATGTCCGTAATAACTCCAGCCAGTTGGTTCGCACAGGTTTTTAGGACACGACCGGGTATACCATCAGGTCCAGGCGCTTTTCGAGGGTTCATCCCTCTGAAGAATTTCCTGACGTCGGCCTCTGTGACTGAAATACCATCACAGCGAATGGGGGCTCGGGAAGGCACATCTGTATTCTCCCCATCAAATGTGCGTAAAACGCATTGAGCTCCTCAGGGAGTGATGTTTCCTACTTTATATTCTTGGATAGCTTACCTTCGTACCTCAACTTTTCTCTCCGTATTTTTAGTTATCTTCTGTTGCTCTTTAAACATTACCAAATCCTCTTGCTTCCCGCTCATCTTTGTTATACTTCTCTTTTATTTTTATACTGTCCCTGACTTCCCTTGTCAGCCACGGTCACCCCTTACTCCCTTTGGAATTTTTCTTCCAATTTGGAATGAACTGATCCTGTACCTTCTGTATTATTCCCAGACCAGTCCCTGATTTTGGTTGGGTCCAGTACCAACCTGATTTTCCCAGTCTACCTGCATGTTGAAATCTCCCATAACAACCTTTACGACATGCCAATGTTACTCTTGATTCAACTTGCACCCTATATCCAGGCTACTGTTTGGGGGGCTGTAGATAAGTCTCATTAGGGTCTTTTTACACTTACAATTCCTTAGTTCTATCCATACTGACTCCACACCTCCTGTTTCAATGTCACCCCTTGCAAGGGACTGAATTTCATTCCTCAGCAACAGAGCTACCCCACCCCCTCTGTCCACCTATTTGTCTTTTCGATACGAGGTATACCCTTGAGTATTCAGTTCCCAACCCTTGCCCTCTTGCAGCCATGTCTCTAATTCCCACAACAATTAATCAAAATCAATCAATCAATCAGTTTTATTTGTCACATTGCACATAAAGTGAATGTGAAATGAATTTGTCAGCAGCGGTACAATGATAAAGAACACACAAAAACACACTAAAAATTGAACACAAACATCCACCACAGCATTCATCACTGTGGTGGAAGGCACAAAATTTGGCCAGTCCTCGTCCATTTTCCCCCGTGGTCGGGACCTCCACCCTCCGCAGCCGTCGCTGCGGGTGTCCAGATGTACAGACAGGTTAAAGTCCAGGTAAGTCCAGAATCAGCTCTTCCCCACCGGAGACCGCGGCTTTAGATTGGTGTAGGCCGCAGGCCGGCGGTCAAAGATTTAAAGTCCCCGCCACACCGCAGCCAGAAGCACCGCAGACCGCAGGGCCGGCGGTCGAAGCTTCCCTCCAGGGGTGATGGCAAGTCCACGCTGGGCCTGCGGTAGAAATAGGCCACGGGCCGACGGTCAGAGCTTCTTCTCCTCCCTGGTCCCCAACGTGGGATCCCAGGTTCCAGACGCAGCGCCAGCTGGAGCTCTGCAGACCGCGGCTTCAGGCTGCCGCGGGCCAGCGAACGGAGCGCTCCCCTCCGGCAAGCCCCAGCAAGGGCTCGCCCGCTCCACACCGAGAGTCCGCGCTGCACCTGCCGCTGAAGCCCCGGGCAAGTCTCCGGGAAAGGCCGCCCGATCCTCGATGTTAGGCCACGGGGGAGGCGACCTGGAAAAAGGTTCTCGCTGAGCCTCAAGCTCGGCCACTTTATTTCTTATACTTCGCGCATTCATATACAACACTTTGACTTCGGTAGTCACCTCCCCTCACATTTGGCCCTGATCTTACTATCTCATACCTTCACGAACGTTCCTTCCCATTAATTCGGGAGTCTTTTGCAACTTTTCCTGTACTCACTTCCCCTTTAACTCCATCTTTATATTCCCAATTTGTCAGATCACCCCTACCCCAGTAGAGATCCCAGTGGTCTATCAATCTAAATGATTGCTCCCTGCACCAGCCCCTCAGCCACACATTCAGATCCCCTATCTCCCTGTTCCTGCCCTCACTGAACATATTCTTCATTGTCTTGATTAGAATTAGTAGAATTCAAATCGTATGATTTGATCGTTTAACTGGGTATTTCACATCGTGAGGTTGAGTTGCTGGAAAATTCTCAGAAAAGGCCGCCCTTACAAAACCAAATTAGAGCAGGACCATTAACTAAATAGAGATCATCTGACTTTCACATTCATGATCCACCAGTTACCAATATAGGGGGGGGTTGCACGTAAGGTAATCAGGTCAAAGGGCGTGACGCACGGAGCAGCTCAATCCTTCTGGAGGACATGGCAGCCTCCGGCATACACTGTACACATACACATGAAACGCGTACTTTCTTACCTGTTAAAAACCGCCGAAATGGTCAATTTTTGCTCTGGAAACAATTGTGGAGGGTGACCGAGCGCTCTGAACCAAATGCTCTAGTATCTTTGCCCTGAATCCAAGCACCAAGGTGTAAACGGCCGAAGGTGCGCATCCCTCGGGACAACCCTTACTGTCCCCCCGGGGTCAACGATGTCCGGCCACGGCTGCCCTCCCCGTGCGGCCGCACTGTCACAGGCTGTGGGTCGGCAGCGCCCACACACGGGGCCAGGTGGAGCGCGGCCGCAGATCCGGGCGGCGGACACACGGGGATGAAAACCCGGCAACGTCCACGTCAGCTGCAGCAGAGTTAGGGACAGTCTGGTCCCTCCGCCCACCCAGAATCACTGACTGCGCTGCACCGGCACCCCAATCTCCTCCTCCTCCTCCCCCTCGACCACCCCCTATAGTATGAAGTGTAAGCACAGAAAATAAACACATTTCCAGTTTTTTAGTCAATTTTTTTTTTAAATGTGAAGAGATTTCCTGTACTGTTTGTTAGGTGTAATGGCAGATGGACAGCCTCACCCCTCTGTCCTTTCCCTATTACCTTGCAAAGGTTTCCTTTGCTAAATGCAGGGGTTCGGAATGACAGTCGTCAGAGAAGGGATGTCGAAAGGATTTCAATTCCCCACCCCTCCACCACCAATCACCACTCCCTGCCTGTTTAGTTGGGATGTTTGAAAATCTAAAACAGGAACCAAAGCTGCTAACTTCCCTTTTTTAACAGAGGCAGGATGAGGACCGGGCATCCAATATGCTCTTTGGAAACAGTTAAATTATTTAGGTAATATTTTAATGAGGTCTACATTTTGATAATGTTTTCCTTTGTATTCTCATTCAACTAGATTTACACGACCACAGAAATCAGTGCAAATCTGATCTGTTTGCATAGCGTGCAAAACAGAGCTTTTCATTGTACGTCAGTTCATGTGACAATAAACCTAAACATAAATGAAAGGCAGCATGTGGATCAAATTCATGACAAAAATGCCTTTACAGCATTCCAAAGGCCAAGAGGATCATGTCTTCTTGGCACAAGAAAGACAACCAACAAATCTATAAATACCACCACCCCTGTCATGTCTGCTTCACTGGCCATATTCCTCCAACTCCTGAATGGATCTGAACATAGCTATAATTTGAACGCTACTCTCTCTATCCACCTTATAACTCTGTCCTTCAATCAGCGCATTGCTTGATCAATATTCTTTCCTCCCAACCTGCAACAACTCCAAAATCATCCTCAATCTCCAGGGATTGTCTAAATAATGCAAGGAATGGCAGGTGCTGAAATTTTGCATAGAACACAAAGTGCTAGAGTAATTCAGCAGGTCTGGCAGCACCTCTTTAAGACGTGAATAGATGACGGGTTCAGGTCAGAATCCTTCTTCAGACTCAACACGGGTCACCTATCCACATCTTCCAGAGGTGCTGCCTGACCCACTGAGTTACTCCAGCACTTTGTGTTCAATGCAAGATTGATACCCTTCCACTTGGTCTAGCTCCTCTCACTTCAGCTGCAGCCATGTACCACAAACCTTTGTACTCTTGTAAATCCGAGGCCATAGAACTGGACTAAAAAAAATCTACAGGAAAAGAACATTCCTCAGTTAAAAAAGTGTAAGAAAGACTGCAACATCCCCACTGATTTGTGAGAATTGCTTGATCATGATCCTGCAAAGCAGAAGAATTGCTTCCAAGATGGTACAGAGAAATTCTAATCCAGAGGCCAGAAACACAAAGGATTTGCAACAATTGCTGTATTACATACTGTATTACGTGTCCCAAAGTTGAGAATAGTCCACATTAACTAGCTCACACAAAAATCATTCAATTAATAAGAAACACACAAATCACTTACACGATGAAATGTCCCGACCCAAAACGTCACTAATCCACTCCCTCCACAGATGCTGCCCGAGTTAATCCAGTACTTTATGTTTTGCATAAGGTTCCAGTATTTGCAATTCCTCGTATCTACATTTACATTGCTCTACTATGACATGTGACTAGTTGAACAAGGCAAAAAATAAATGACCACAACACCCCATTCTTGCCGACAAAAAAAAAAGCGATAGCTACAGGACAAATCCGTGATTAACGCTCCAAATATTTGGGTGTGATGTGAAGTAGGACACAGGGAACTTAAACCGCATATGCTCATGTTTGCAGGCAGCAAACAGGTAGGCTGGCCAGGAGCGTTTAGCGGCAGTAAAAGCATTTCAACAACAGATGGGCTAAGAAAGAGATGGAGGTAAGCAATCCTCGAAAGAAGGATAGGTGAATTGAAACTGAAGTCCTAATGTCTCGAATAAGCTTGTTGGAATTGGCACCATGAACTGCATGTTAGGGACTGAAGACAATAGTTTTAAACTTCCTAATGTTTAAACGGGTGATCTCCTGCTAATCAACTACTGGGTGTTCAACGAGTCAATACTATTTGAGACAGAGTAATGAGATAGAATTGAGTGTGATTAACATACAGTCGTGATTGGACACGTTTTTGCAAATTATTGTGGAGGGGGGCAAGCAGACAATAAGTAGGAGATCCAGCACAGGTTCCTGGCGACGAGAGAAGCAGTAATATGAGAATGGGGTATGATATCACTGCATCTCACGTTTACCCACATGGGGATAGATATCTCGACAACGCGTTGATTGCGACGCTTGCAAGTTGATCATGTGATCCAGGCACCGCCGATCATTTCCCCAAGTAAAAAAGGGAAATCGAAAATGATAGTTTATCAGCTAATCTTCATTGCTCGAAAACATTAGCCTCGAATTTCCCGTGCGTGTTTCCAGAACTTTCCATTCTATTTTAAGAACATGCCACTGATGTACAACTATATTTTTAAAAATGAAACATGTCGGGAAGAACAGCAGATGCTAGATAAACCGAAGATAAACACAAAAGTAACTCAGCCGGTCAGACAGCATCTCTGGAGAAAAAGAATGCGTGACGAGACCCTTCTTCAGAAACATTTTGTAAGCACTCTTGTGCGGCTGGCAGAGGCTCAATAAAATCATGAGATATACAAGGCGAATCAGACGAAATGAACCCTGCTGCATTAAACAGGGTGGGCTGCATTACCTGCGGGATGGGTGATTCGCAGTGTTCTCCGGCCTAGGAAGTAAGATGTTGTGCTGGAAGCCGACGAGGGCGGAATGAGAGCAGAGTCAGGATGCGGTCGCTGTGACCTTAACACGGAGCGCTCACTGTCACCGCAGCCCGCTCAACACTTCACAACTTTCCTGCGCGAACACTTGGTCGAGTGCTTCCAGACGGGCATAAACTATGCAAACAGACGCCCTAAAGAAGACAGCGAACATCCAAGCCCATTTTCTTTTTTTTTAAATGAAGTAACTGCACCCTTTCGTTACTTCCGCGTCCTGAGGTTTGAGAGCGTTTGATTGACGGGCGAATCCGGCTAATGTTCCAAGCGCGGGCTACTGGCGGCGCTCACTCCGCTCCGCACTCGGGACCAATTACAATCCTGAGTGCTCTGCATTTAACTCCTCATTTACTAACTCGTGCTCGTGGTTTTCACTCATACCATCAGAGTTACTGTGACGCATCCATTATTATGACAAAATGCATTTATTCGTTTAACATTAGAGTGATCATTTCTTTGTTCTGAACTCAAAAATGCTCAGATGTTTAAGTAGCAGTGTTACAAAATTTTGAGATTAAAAAAAATTAAGTCTGCAATTTATCCCATCAGATAAAGCATAAAAAGAAGTTTAACTTGACACCTAATTCACTTTCATATCTTCAGTATTAAAAAGGTTATGGCCATTTTCATACTCAGAAATTAGCATCTTGTTCTCCATTGCCTTTCCATTGACTTGACACAAAAGCTGTGATCTAGGACAGTCAAAAACCCATAACTTTCTTAAAAATTAAGAGAACTCAATGAAGTTTTCAGTTATTATAGATTGAAGCATTCTGAAACAAATATGAAACAATATTCCTTGGATGACCTGAAATTAAAGCATATAATTAGTTAGTTACCTAATTGTAGCTAATTACAAAATTCAATTACTAGACCTAAACATCTATCCATTTCTTAAGAAAAGATAAACATTCTTAAGAAAAGATCAACTTTTTTTAAATTACTTAAGTGTCCAAATAACATTCACACAATAATTCACAATATAACATGATTTTAAAATCTCATTTTCATGAATTTATAGGCCAAATGGAAGGAATTTAGTGTTTAATTCCTGTAAATTAATGGCCATTTAAATCAACTAGCGAGTGGGTTTTAGTGGAATGCGGTGGATTAGAACGTTGCGGTTTGCGGTGAAGTAGGCAGGAAAAACGCTGCCGGGTCATACATTTTTTTTTTCCCCATTTCGCAACATGAAAATGTGATTAAAGCCTTCCTAAAAACCAAGTTTTAATGTAAAAATAAACTCTGCACTTTATTTTCTCCCCTACGTAAAATCCTTCCTGTTGTCGGCGCTCACGGCTTTAGAAGATGATTTTTAAATTACTCTAGTTAATAAGTAATCTAGCATAATTTAAAAATACCTTCATGAATGAAATGTTGGAGCGATTTTTCTTCAGCAACGAAATCGCCCGACATGTATCGATTTGCCCTGTCTGTGGAAAAATGGCACTTTAAACACGCCCCCCCTCTGAAAGGTACCAAAGTCACGCACACGGGGAGTGGCAGAACTGCAGCGCTGCTCAAGGTAAGTTTTGTAACATACCTAGTTTAAGTAAAAACCCCCTGGAAACACTCAGAAGTTTTAACATCATCAGCGGAAAGGGACACCGTTTAGAGGTACAGCTGTTCCAAGTTCCTCTCCCGAGTCACTCTTGTGTCATGCTGTTTTTTTTGCACTATAAAAAGCCTCCCCTGTTTAAATCGGCTCATTTGGAAACATGGCTGCAAGGAGGCAATTGGAGTCCACGATGGTAATGTTTTTTTATTCGAGTGCTGTATGCCCTTTATGTCATGCAAGGACGTTTGTGCAATGAAGGCAGAAGGGAAAGAGTACTCTCCACTGACCTGTTCAGTGATGCAAGCCCTTTCTGTTTTCACTTCAGATTTCCAGCAGCTGCAGTTCTTTTGAGATTTAATTAACGTTGACCCGTGCCTGTGTGTGCGTGACTCACGCTCTGTGCAGCCTCAATTGTGAAGCATTTTCGACTCTTTTCTCTATCTTTTTCTGATTTTCAGTATCTGCTGTAACTTGCCTTTGACTCTTATTATTAATGTGTGAAGTGTTGATTTTAGCCAGAGCCATTTTACTGGCGTATCTTCCTGAGCAGAAATAGTCTACAAATAAATAAACCTCAAATATTTCAGGAATAATCTGTATAAATATGTCTCATTTTCAAATAAATGCTGCTTTACTTCTGAGATATTTGTACTGACCAAGGGGCAGCACGTTTTAACATTTTTTTCGTAATGGTACAACACTAGCGACCAGTGATTGGGTTAAACATAATCCTTTACTGTATTGTAACATACGTTGTTTAAAATGGTTTTAAAATGTTGACTTAAACCTTGTGCTATTTGTGGGAATTCAAAAAGCAGACGCTTCTAACCGCAGTTGATGCAAAGGCTCTTGGTCACTATTACTCCACACGGACAGCAGCTGAGCTCAGGATTGAACCTGAGACCACGAGGCAGCAGCATTAACTGCTGTACCACCATGCAGCGGAGATGGTCCAGGTCTAATCCAATGTGATTCCTGATGTCTGAGGGTCAGGGGAAAATGATTTCTCGTCTCCCTTTCCCTGACTCACAGTCTGAAGAAGGATCTCGACCCGAAACGTCGCATGTTCCTTTTCTCCAGGGATGCTGCCTGCCCCCATTCGCTACGATTAATCCCGGTCGTGTATAATTTGATTGCTTCCTCTCTTTGAAAATTGATCAACAAATAGGAGGAACAAATAGTTCCATATTATTCCGTAAAAACTAGATTAGAACCAAATAAGGGAAGCTGGAGTTAAGCAACAAAAGGAAGCAATGAATGCTGAGGGCAAACCTTAACAACCTGAATACGGACTTGCAGAAGGGTCTTGACAAGTTGCCATACGTGGTGTAAAATGAATATTGAAAGCATGTACATTGGGTCAACAAAATATTAGACAATCTTGGTAAATGCTTGTGGGAAAGTGAATAGTGTGTTCCCCCCCCACCCCCTTCCCGGATCACTGTCACAGTCATCGGTAGCCACAGTCACCCGTAAATAAACCCACCACATCCAATATGCGACTTTTTAAGATCATGGATGACAATCCATTTAATCTCAGTGTAAATTCAAATGAAGGTTCCTGCTCCCGCCTTCTGCTGTCACTTTTAATGGTGCTACTATTGGAGTCTGGCCTCAGGTAACTCCATTCTCACCTGGGAAATGAAACGTTTCCATTGACGGTGCCGTGGTAGACTCATGAGCCACTAAGGTAAACGCACGGGCCACTACGTTATTACAACGAGTTTAAATGTTTCAATTTTTAACTTGAACAGTAAATTTGACTCGTGGAAAATCTCAAACATGTTTGAATTTTTTCACGAGTTAACACGTTTCACGGGTACCTGCCGTTAGCGCCACGAGTCAATAAGTTGCGCGCGCAAGTTCCGACATTCCTGCTACGTTCATTGTACATGATTACCGCGAGTGATAGCTCAGGGTCCTTCGTGGGTCAACTTGCACCATGAGACAGGCCTTTTACAGTCCATGCTGCCTATTGATCACCAGTTCACATTAGATCCATGTTATCCCACTTTTACATCCACTCCCTACACACAAGGGATCAGCACGTCTTTGGGATGAGGGAGGAAACCAATGCGGGTCACAGGGAGAACGTGCAAACTCCACACAGACAGCACCCAAGGTCGGGATTTGAACCCATGTCTCTGGTGTTGTGATGCAGCAGCTCTACCAGCTATGCCTCTGTGCTGCCCGAATTAGCGTTTTAGGTACGGGATTCCTTGTCAGAAATGGTAGAGGAAAACAAACTAACTAACTAACCTTTTTCTCTTTCTCTTTCTTTCTCTTTCTTTCTCTTTTTTCTCTCTCTTTCTCTATCTGTCTATCTCTGATTGTGCTCTTCCAGTTTGCACGTTTTTTCTGTTTGCGCAAAAACGGTACGCGATAGCACTACGATTTTTCATCAGCTCACTCACCGTTCTCCTGTGCTGCGAGTGCGTCAAGTTTCGTTCCGATCGGTAGTATATTGTAAAAGATTATGAGGTTTAAAAATCGTAAAAACCACGGGTGCGCAATCAAACTCCTCTCCTGCCAGTCAGCGCAGCGCAGATTGGTCTCTTCTCCTGTCACTCTGCGGGACGGTCCGCCCCTTCCTACATTATCGCGTCTTTACTGAAGCTGAAGATGGCCAGTGGACATCTCCAACTGGACACAATTTTCAGAGGGACAGGAAGCGGCCCGACCTGGCCTGGAGTCGGAGATGTCACCAAACGGAAAGCGGAGAGTCTAATCCCGGTGGAGGAGAATGTCCAGCGCCCCTGCTGTGAGTCCCAAACGCACCGCCATCGCAGCTCCAGCCACTTCCTCTCTGGTCCCCCTCGCTGGCTCCTGCCTCCCTCCCCCGTGATACCCCCCTCTCCCCCATGGCTCTTCCCCCGTGGGGAAAAGAGGGAGAGTGGGGCAGTGGGGGAGATGAGGAGGGATAGTGGGGGTTAGGGGGAGGTGAGGAATGGATGATAGAGGGATTGGAGGTGGTAGGGAGGGGAGAGGAGTTATGTTGGGAGGGAGACAGTGATGAGGGTAGGGGAAAGGAGAGGGACAGGTGAGGGAGGGATTGGGGCAGGGGAGGAGGCGAGGGGAAAGAAGAGGGAGGGTGAAGAGGAGGGGGAGCGAGTGCTAGGGATGAGGGGAAATGAGCTGTGCCTGTGCAGTTGGGGGCTATGGGCGAGTGGGGGAATATTGTGTTGGGGGACCAACGGGTCCCACTTAGTCTAGTTACTTTAAAAAAACCTGGAGTGAATGTTACAGTTTGCTAACCTGCTGCAGAGCTGGTCAATCCTGAGAGAAAGTTGGTTTTGTTTGGAAGATTGTTATGTGTTCCATCAAAAGATAGAGGTGCTGCTCCTCAAGCTTTTGCATTGGACATTGTGGTGGCAATGCGGTAAGCCATAGAAAGATGGGTCAGAAGGGGTCTGAATAACCAAAGAGGTGGCGTTAAGAGTAAGAATACGTGACCTCACCTCCAGGATTGGAATATGAAAGAGATGATTGGTTTTGGAGTCTGATAGCAGTGGCAAGAAGCTCCTTGATTGATTGAAAGGTACAGCCTGGAAACAGGTCCTTCAGCCCACAAAGTCCACCATCAATCACCCATTCTCACTTGTTCTATGTTATCCCACTTAACGCATCCACTCCTTACACATTAGAGGCAATTTGCACAGGACAATAAGCTTCAATCCTGCAAGTCTTTGGGATGTGGCAGTAAACCAGATCCCCTGGAGGAAACTTTTGTCATATGTCGAATGTGTAAACTCCACACAGACAGCACTCGAGGTCAGGATTGAAACAAAGGTTTTGGCGGGGTGAGGCAGCAACTCTGCCAGCTGCACCATGTCTGAATCTGCTGGCTTTCACCTCCAATATCTGTTCCCAGAAGGGATAAGAAAGAAAAGGGAATGGCTGGCATTTTTTAACGATGCTTCCAGTCGTCCTGGTTCAACGCACTGTAAAGATGGTTTTGATCAAAGGGAGTGACAAGCCTGTGATGAATGTGACTGTGTTCACCACTCTCTGCAGATTCAGGTGGTCAAGAGCAGAGCTGCTGCCATACAGGCTGAGAAGCATGCCATCAAAATACCTCCTATAGCATGTGTGGAAGTTCAAGAGAATCCTTGTGGGCATGATGAATCTTCTCAGATGTTTAAGAAAGTAGATATGCTGATGCACTTTACTGATCGCTGCATCAGAGTGAAGGGACCAGGTTAAGTTGCTGCTAAGGGTTACACAAAAAGCTGGAGAAACTCAGCGGGTGCAGCAGCATCTAAGGAGCGAAGGAGATGGGTGACGTTTCGGGTCGAGACCCTTCTTCAGACTGTTTAAGTTGCTGCTGATATGGATACCTGGGAACTTGAAGAACTTGAGAACTGGGAAAGCAAAGAATTGGATAGCAATTGACACAGGCTTCAAACTTGTGATGCAGCAAAACTTCAGTCACAGGATACCAAATATATGTGTAATTATTGTTGATGACGTATCATGCTATATGCAAAAATGTTTACATGAATAGTTATCATTGTGTGAATGATTAATAATTAATGTGAAAGTCAGTGAATGTCCATAATTTTTCTTGCAGAATTTACAGCTATTCCCTAAATAAAGGGAACATAAATTATTTCATCTGACAATAATATTTCAATTGGGACCTTTATTTCTCTTACTTTTAGCTCTGCTGTGATGCAGTACATCATTTTTCCATAGCATTATCAAATTAGATAAGTGTTAAGGGAATGTTTGCCTTCAAGGAGCATAGTTTGATCTTAACATGGTTAAACAATGTGTTAAAATGGATCACGCTCTTTTGATCAAAGATCGAATAAAAGAGGACTTACCGTGCAAATGTTCAGGCAGCAAACATTTATTTAAGGGCCTGTCCCACTGATGCGACTTTACAGCGACTGTCTTCGACCTTCAAGCTCAAGGGCACTTGCCTGAAACACCTCGAGCTGGATCAACCGTCAGCGATGAAACTGCGAGCTGGATCGAACAACCACACACCCACACACAAAAGGCAGGGTCAAGGAAAGTAGGGGAGCGCTGTCTGAAATTCACACCGCGATGAACAGGAAGGTAAAAGACGGCTGCACAGTGTACGGTAAGTCCTTTAGAAAGAGTCGAGAGGGGGGGAGGGGGATAAAGGGGAGAGAAGGGGAGAGAAGGGGAGAGAAGGGGGGGGGGGAGAAGGAATGGAGACACTTTTAAGAAGCCAGACAACTTTGAATAAAGTTTAGCGGGCATTTAAATTAACGGTCGGTTTTCCTTGGTCCTGAAAACTCCAAAGAGTCAATTAAAATGCCTGGTCAGCGAAGGAGATTGCCTACAGATGCCCTTGACTGCCTGTCGCCACAATGGGACAGCCCCTTTACTTTCATATGTTATAAGACATTCCGCACCAAATCTACTGGAAAGGAGATTATTCAGAAGATATCCCCATAACTTTTACAAATTCCTTCATCTTCAAGTCTTTGTCCACGATTATGCATGCAAGTACAGCAGGCAGTGAAAAAAGGGAATTGCATGTTGTCCTTTATAACACGAGGAGTTGAGTATAGGAGCAAAGAGGTCCTTCTGTAGTTGTATAGGGCCCTAGTGCGACCACACCTGGAGTATTGTGTGCATTTTTGGTCCCCTAATTTGAGGAAGGACATTCTTGCTATTGAGAGAGTGCAGCATAGGTTTACAAGGTTAATTCCCAGGATGGCGGGACTGTCATATGCTGAGAGAATGGAGTGGCTGGGCTGGTATACTCTGGTGTTTAGAAGGATGAGAGGGGATCTTGTTGAAAAGTATATGATTATTACGGGTTTGGACACGCTAGAGGCAGGAAACATGTTCCAGATGTTGGGGGAGTCTAGAAGCAGGGGCCACAGCTTAAGAATAAGGAGTAAGCCATTTAGAATGGAGATGAGGAAACACTTTTTCTCACAGAGAGTTGTGAGTCTGTGAAATTCTCCGCCTCAGGGCGGTGGAGGCCAATTCTCTGGATACTTTCAAGAGAGAGCTAGATAGGGCTCTTAAAGATAGCGGAGTCAGGGGATATGGGGAGAAGGCAGGAACGACGTACTGATTGGGGATGATCAGCCATGATCACATTTAATGGCGGTGCTGGCTCGAAGGGCCAAATGGCCTAATCCTGCACCTATTGTCTATAACAGGAGCTACAATCATCTCCTGTGGCTCCATACATGAATGCCATCGAAGGTGGCATCTTTCAGGGGTCCGTTTCTCTCCCTAGTTACTGTTTTTGCCTTAATATACACAATATCTTTTTGGATTCTCCTTAATCTTTTCTGTCAAGCCAAACTCCACGGGTCTCTATTCCTGCCAGTCTTGACTTTCACTCTGACAGGAACACGCAGAACATGCAGATCTCATTTTTAAAAGCCTTCCATTTGCTGAACGACCCTTTGCCTTCAAGTAACCAACTCTAATAAACTTTTGGAAAGTTCCTGTCTAATATCATCAAAATACACCTTGTTCCTATTTAGAACTTCAACTTGAGGATCGGTTCTGTTTTTTTCCGTAGAACTATGATCACTGGTCCGAATGTGTTCCTCCACTGACACCTCAGTTGCATGCGTGCCTTATTTGTACTGCAAGCTGTATTGCGTACAGTTTTGGTCTCCTAATCTGAGGAAAGACGTTCTTGCCATAGAGGGAGTATGGAGAAGGTTCACTAGACTGATTCCTGGGATGGCAGGACTTTCATATGAAGAAAGACTGGATAGACTCAGCTTGTACTCGCTAGAATTTAGAAGATTGAGGGGAGATCTTATAGAAACTTACAAAATTCTTAAGGGGTTGGACAGACTAGATGCAGGAAGATTGTTCCCGACTACCCTATTATTATACTTGTAATGCTTTACAATGTCCTTGCGTGTTAGGTCCTCTAATTCCTGTTGACTACTTTGGGGCCAATAGTACAATTCCAACAAGATGATCAGTTCTTTCTTATTGCTCAGCTCCCCCCATAAAGCTTCTCTGGATTATCCCTTATTAACTTCACCTAGTTCCATTGCCATTATGTTCTCCTTAATCAAAAATGCACTTCCCACTCCTCTCTTTCATCTACCCCGATCGTACCTGCACCCTGAAATGTTAAGCTGCCAGTCCTGACTCTCCTTTAGCAATGTTTCTGTAATGGCTATAATATCCTAGTGATCATGTAAACCAGGGGTTCCCAACCTTTTTCGTCCCGTTTATCCTTGGCAACTTTAATAGCACATAACAATGTTATTTCACTTATTTACAGTATGAACAACTAATGATGAACAAATATCGGTATACCAGAACCAAACACAGTCAGTCAATGAGAAAAAATATGTACAAATCCAGAATCAACAAATTTACCCCCTGGGTAGGCCTTGGGAACCCTTGATGTAAACAGTTACAGATATCAATAAAATAGACCATGAGACAAAAATTGAGGTTTGAGGCAAATTGTAAGTACATTGCAAATAGTAATGTTTAAGAACGAACTGCAGATGCTGGAACAATCGAAAGAATGGGTGACGTTTTGGGTCAAGATCCTTCTTCAGACTGGAGCAGGGTCTCGATCCGAAGCGTCACCCATTCCTTCGCTCCATAGATGCTGCCTCACCCGCTGAGTTTCTCCAGTATTTTGGCAAATAGTAATGGTCAGGAAAAGGATGACTAAGCTTATTTTTTCTTGTATCAGATTCATTCTTTCTATTTTCCATATTCATTATTAAATGAGAATATATATTTTGTTTTAAATGCTAAGTTTCTTAATTTGAGCAGATGTTTCACTGCAGAAACTTAAGTTAAACAGGAAGACACATGCAGGTTATGCAATTAAGTCACAGTGTCTTCAATAATAGCTGCAATGGAGTTTCTGTTCATTGCAGCAACTGATATGATTTTCTTGAATCTGCGTTACCAGCAGGAATGATGTAGGATTACTTAGAATAGTTCATTGGTAGAATATAGTCAGACAGCAGCATTTGGTGCAGGAGGAAGCTTCAAAAATAATCGATAGTCATGAATGGTCAGGATATTCCCTGGGACATTGAGGGAAGTTAGTGTAGAAATAGCCGGGGCTATGACAGAAATATTTCGAATGTCATTAGAAACGGGAATAGTCCCCGAGGATTGGCGTACTGCGCATGTTGTTCCATTGTTTAAAAAGGGTTCTAAAAGTAAACCTAGCAATTATAGACCGGTTAGTTTGACTTCAGTGGTGGGCAAATTAATGGAAAAGATACTTAGAGATAATATATATACGTATCTGGATAAACAGGGTCTAATTAGGAACAGTCAACATGGATTTATGCCTGGAAGGTCATGTTTGACTAATCTTCTTGAACTTTTTGAAGAGGTTACTAGGGAAATTGACGAGGGTAAAGCAGTGGATGTTGTCTATATGGACTTCAGTAAGGCCTTTGTCAAGGTTCCTCATGGAAGGTTGGTTAAGAAGGTTCAACTGTTGGGTATAAATGCAGGAATAGCAAGATGGATTCAACAGTGGCTGAATGAGAGAAGCCAGAGGGTAATGGTGGATGGCTGTTTGTCGGGTTGGAGGCAGGTGACTAGTGGGGTGCCTCAGGGATCTGTGTTGGGTCCTTTGTTGTTTGTCATGTACATCAATGATCTGGATGAAGGGGTGGTAAATTGGATTAGTAAGTATGCAGATGATACCAAGATAGGGGGTGTTGTGGATAATGAAGAGGATTTCCAAAGTCTACAGAGTGATTTAGGCCAGTTGGAAAAATGGGCTGAAAGATGGCAGATGGAGTTTAATGCTGATAAATGTGAGGTGCTACACCTTGGCAGGACAAATCAAAATAGGACGTACATGGTAAACGGTAGGGAATTGAAGAATACAGTTGAACAGAGGGATCTGGGAATAACCGTGCATAGTTCCTTGAAGGTGGAATCTCATATAGATAGGGTGGTAAAGAAAGCTTTTGGTATGCTAGCCTTTATAAATCAGAGCATTGAGTATAGAAGCTGGGATGTAATGTTAAAATTGTACAAGGCATTGGTGAGACCAAATCTGGAGTATGGTGTACAATTTTGGTCGCCCAATTATAGGAAGGATGTCAACAAAATAGAGAGGGTACAGAGGAGATTTACTAGAATGTTGCCTGGGTTTCAACAGCTAAGTTACAGAGATAGGTTGAATAAGTTAGGTCTTTATTCTCTGGAGCGCAGAAGGTTAAGGGGGGACTTGATAGAGGTCTTTAAAATGATGAAAGGGATAGACAGAGTTGATGTGGACAAGCTTTTCCCTTTGAGAATAGGGAAGATTCAAACAAGAGGACATGACTTTAGAATTAAGGGACAGAGGATTAGGGGTAACATGAGGGGGAACTTCTTTACTCAGAGAGTGGTAGCGGTGTGGAATGAGCTTCCAGTGGAAGTGGTGGCGGCAGGTTTGTTGGTATCATTTAAAAATAAATTGGATAGGCATATGGATGAGAAGGGTATGGAGGGTTATGGTATGAGTGCAGGCAGGTGGGACTAAGGGAAAAAAGTTGTTCGGCACGGACTTGAAGGGCCGAGATGGCCTGTTTCCGTGCTGTAATTGTTATATGTTATATGGTTATATGAATGCTCAACTGTCATTTCCTGATAATAAACTGGGCTGGAGACATTTCCTCCGAAAGGTTTAACCCCTTCACCCAAATGTAGGCAGCACAATGTTGTTGCATGACCGCTCCAGCAACTGAGGCAGGTACTATAACAAGATTTAGAACAAGACGGCCAAAAATCACAGCAAATTGTGGAAGCAGCCTAGACCATCACACAAACCAACCTCCCTTCTATTGATTCCATTGATTCTCGGCAAGGCCAGCAGCATAATCAAGGACAGGTCGCAAACTGGCCACCCTCCTCCCCTCTCCCATTGGGCAAAAGGTGTAGAAGTGTGGCAATACACACATCCAGATTCAGGGACAATCTCTTCCCAGCTGTTATCAGACAACTGAACCATCCCACCGCAACTAATGACCAGTCCTGAACAACTATCTACCTTCAGACTATCTTTAAGAAGGAACTGCAGATGCTGGAAATGTTTTGTCAAGCTTCAGACCATCTTTGATTGGAGTTTACTGGCTTTATGTTACATTACAAGGGAATGATGTTTGGTGTATCTGTACACTGTGAATTGCTTGAATGTAATCATGTCTTGGCTTACCGCTGACTAGTTAGCAACACGTAACAAAAGCTTTTCACTGTGCCTCAGTACACGTGACAATAAACTGAAGCTGATCAGTTCGAGAAATGTAATCATAATCAGCTACGACACCAACCTTGGATACAATTTGAAGGTACAATATTATATAACTTCGCATCTTCAATTATATCTTTTCAAACAATTTTACATGTTTCAATTCTTTACTATTCTTCACATCCAAAAATTTCTGTCCAATGCAATATTATCATTAGCTATGAAAAGATGGTTAAGTGTTCCAATGATCCAAGTTATGAATGTAGATTTTATTTTACTCAATTATTTCTCCTCAACATTTACCATTATATTATTGGTTCAGTCCACTATATCTTCGGATAGACAATAGACAATAGGTGCAGAAGTAGGTCATTCAGCCCTTCGAGCCAGCACCGCCATTCACTGTGATCATGGCTGATCATCCACAATCATTACCCCGTTCCTGCCTTCTCCCCTTATCCCCTGACTCTACTATCTTTAAGAGCTCTATCTAACTCTCTCTTGAAAGCATCCAGAAAATTGGCCTCCACTGCCTTCTGACGCAGAGAATTCCACAGATTCATAAGCCTCTTTGTGAAAAAGTTTTTCCTCATCTCCGTTCTAAATGGCTTACCCCTTATTCTTAAACTGTGGTCCCTGGTTCGGGACTCCCCCAACATCAGGAACATGTTTCCTGCCTCTAGCGTGTCCAAACTCTTAATAATCTTATATGTTGCAATATGAACCCCTCTCATCCTTCTAAATTTCAGAGTATACACGACCAGCCGCTCCATTCTATCAACATATGACAGTCCCGCATTCCCGGGAATTAACCTCCCTCAATAGCAAGAATGTCCTTCCTCAAATTTGGAGACCAAAACTGCACACAATACTCCAGGTGTGGTCTCACTAAGGCCCTGTGCAACTGCAGAACGACCTCTTTGCTCCTATACTCAACTCCTCTTGTTATTAAGGCCAACATGCCATTTGCTTTCTTCACTGCCTGTTGTACCTGCATGCTTACTTTCAGTGACAGATGCACAAGGACCCCCAGATCTCGTTATACTTCCCCTTCTCCCAACATGGCACCATTCAGATAATAATCCGCGTTCCTGTTTTTGCCACCAAAGTGAATAAACTCACATTTATCTAGCAATGTTACAAAACTTTGAGATTTAAGAGTCTGCAATTTATCCCATCAGATAAAGCATAAAAATAAGTTTAATTTGACACCAAATTCACTTTCATATCTTCAGTATTAAAAACGTTATGGCCATTTTGATACTCGTTAATTAGCATATTGTTCCCTATTGCTTTTCCATTGATTCAACACAAAAGCTGTGATCGAGGACAGTCAAAAGCCCATAACTTTCTCAAAAAATTAAGAAAACTGAAAGAAGTTTTCAGTTATTGTAGATTGAAGTATTGTGAAACAAATATGAAACAATCTTACTTGGATGACCTGAAATTAAAGCATATAATTAGTTACCCAATTGTAGCTAATTACAAAATTTAATTACTAGATCTAAACATCTATCCATTTCTTTAGAAAAGATTAACATTTTTAAATAGCCTAAGTGTCCAAATAACATTCACACAAGAATTCACAATATAGCATGATTTTTAAATCTCATTGTCATGAATTTATAGACCAAATGGAAAGAATTTAGTGTTTAATTCCCGTAAATTAATGGCCATTTAAATCATCTTGCGAGTGGGATTTTGTGGAACACGATCGATTGGAACATTGTGGTTGCGGTGAATTTAAACCCCATATCGGTAGGAAAATTACTGCTGGTTCGTATGGTGCCCAAGTCACCTTTTCGCAACGTAAAATTTGGATTAAAGGCATCCTAAGAAGCAAGTTTATAGGTAAAATAAACGGCTTTCCTTTACCTATCCCGTATGTGAAATCCATCCCCGTTGTCGGCGTTCACAGCATTAGAAGCTGATTTTTATTTTACTCCGGCACTGAAATTGTCCAGCAATTAAAAAAAAAAAAATTCACAGAACGGCCGTCGGAACAATTCTTCAACAAAAGCTTGCACCCCGAGAAAATATATCCAGGACAGGTAGGAGAAAAAACGCATTTTAACCACCTAAAAGGCGCCCCCCCCTAAAAGGCGCCAAATTCGCGCACACGGTCAGTGACAGAACTGCAGCGCCGCTGAAGGTAAGTTTTGTAACATACTTAATTTATCCACATTAAACTGCATCTGCCATGCATCTGCCCTCTCACCCAACCTGTCCAAGTCATCCTGCATCCTCCTCAGTTCACACTGCCATCCAGCTTTGTGTCATCCTCAAATTTGCTAATGTTACTTTTAATCCCTTCATCTAAACCATTAATGTATATTGTAAATAGCTGCGGTCCCAGCACTGAGCCTTGCGGTACCCCACTAATCACTGCTAGTTATACTAAGCTCAGGGAACAGCTTAATCTACAAAATGCGTATTTTGTAATCTTTAATACAATCTCCCCACGTGACATTAATGATAAATTCAAACAAGACCAATTTTGTAAAAGTGTTCAGTACCTAGCAATGTTTTATTTCCAAGAATAACAATGCTCCAGAATTTCTTGCATGCAGCGAGTTTCACACCCACACCACTGGTATTGGATTATAATTGTCATGTGTAACAATGGAAACGTTTTGTATTAATCCCATGCCGACTAGTTTCAACTTGCAGCAAGTGCTGGCCCAATCCCCATAGTCAAAACTCGGCACAGTCATAGGGTGTTGTATAATAGTAATAAGGGTAAGGGTGGGGAGAACATTTTCAACCCAGGAAAGACAATGAAAAACTTTAAAGTGGTGTTCCCAGCTTGTTTAGCCATCAAATACTCTGAATGGTAATGAATGATTGTCATCCAAAGATATTAAAAAATATATATATTTCTTAAAAATAGTTTGATAACTTTAAAAAATACAACCAAGAACTACACAACCTAAATTTATTTAGAGCACAAAAGCAATTTAAAACATTTTTCAAAACCAAATGAAAATAAAAAAACTAAATTACCTTGCTTCTTGCAGCTAATCAAACTGAGTCAAATGGTGCAGGTTTTTCTGGTAGATTCTCAAGCTTGTGAGATGTGGGATTTTCACCATAATTCTGTTGCTGAAATCCAGAATGAATCAAACATCAGAGTACAGTTGGGGAAAGCTTGGAAGGTTTGCAAGTCCACACAGCCCCAGAGGGCAAATATGGGATGCTCTCAATACAATGCTGAAGAGATGCACATCTGTCTCATAAATTACGTACTTGATAATTAGCATGTCCAACTGTGCAGGAAGTTGTGCAAGGCAAGGTGGCTTTGATATCTATTGAAACAAAAATTAAAAATGAAAGAAACACAACACAAATAAGGCAGCATCTGTGGGAAAAGAAGCAGTTTATCTTTTGGGTCTGTGAGCCTTTGGCAGTTTCAGTGTTGCCTGACCTGATGGGTTTTTCAGTGTTTCCTGTTTTTGTTGCAAATCTTTAGCATCTACAGATCCTTGATTTCCCTGACTTCATTATTGTTTGCCATCTGCACTCCTAACCTGTGTGTGTGCGACAATCCCATGGCCCAGGTCCTGCTCATTCAGGTCACATCTGCCTTGCAGCTACACTTGGAAGCCACAAATAATTTTGCTGCTTTGCCTGTCTGGATCCATTGGAAGATCTGATGTAACATCGCTGTGCCAGTAGGGAGCAGATGGTCATTCTCCACAAGCAGAGAGATGCTGCACCAAGCACATTACTCTCCTGAATAAACAGACAGGTGATGCATAACTTCCGCCAATATGTCTCCTGCTGCACCAGAGGGCCAAACACCCTCGACCACTGCTACATCACCATCAAGAATGCCTATCGCTCTATCCCTCGCCCTCACTTCAGTAAATCCGACCATACCGCGATACTGCTTCTTCCTGCTTACAGGCAGCAATCGAAGAGCGCACCCCCAGAGGTGAGGACTGTACAGAGCTGGTCGGGGGGGGGGGGGGGGGGGGGGGGTGGCAGAGTAACAACTCCAGGACTGTTTGGGGTCTGTAGACTGGGCAATATTCAGGGACTCGGCAACAGACCTGAATGAATAAATGAATACACCACAAATTAATACAAATGTAAAGCACTTTGGTCAACGAGAGTTGTTTTTTAAATGTGCTATATAAATAAATGTGACTTGACTTGACTTGACACAGTCATTACAGACTTCATAAAGAAATATGTGGAGGTCTGCAGCCGAACAAAAACCTTCCGAGTGTTTCCTAACCAGAAGCCTTGAATGAACCATGAGGTCCGCATTCTTCTGAAGACCAGATCCCGGGCATTCAGGTCTGGCGATGCAGAGGTCTACAAGAAGTCCAGATACGACCTTAGTAAGCCCATCAAAAAGGCCAAAAGGGACCTGCTCTAAGCTGGAGGATGTGACGGATGTTCGGCAACTGTGGCGGGGCTTGAATGCCATCACCTCCTACAAGGAAAAATCAGGAAGCAGCTCAAATGGCAGCGAAGCATCACTCCCTGACGAGCTCAATGCGTTTTACGCACGCTTTGATAGAGAGAACACTGATGTGCCTTCCCGAGCCCCCATTCGCCATGATGGTATTTCAGTCACAGTCACAGAGGCCAACGTCAGAAGATCCTTCAGAGGGGTGAACACTCGGAAAGTACCTGGATCTGATGGTATACCTGGTTGTGTTTTAAAAACCTGTGTGGACCAACTGGCTGGAGTCTTTACGAACATTTTCAACCTCTCACTTCTGAGGTCTGAGGTTCCCACCTGCTTTAAAAGGGCATCAATAATGCCGGTGCCGAAGAAGAGCAAGATGACGTGCCTCAATGACTATCGACCAGTGGCACTAGTCTGTGGTGATGAAGTGCTTTGAGAGGTTGATTATGGCGCATATCAACTCCTACCTCGATAAGTACCTCGACCCACTGCAGTTTACTTACCGTCACAATAGATCAACGGTGGATGCGATCTCACTGGCTCTCCACTCCGCTCTGGACCACTTGGACAACAAAAACTCATATGTCAGGCTGTTATTCATTGACCACACTCTGGTGGGAAGCAACCAAGGAGAACATTAAGAGGTTCTTCATAAGTAAAGGGGTTCAGAGAGCAAGACAGTCAGAGGGAATTGTGCCAACTCCAGACAGATTTGCAACAACTGCTCCTTCTGCAGTCGAGAGGGGTGGATGTGAGGGAGGAACTTAGAGAGGTGAAGGACCGGCAAGCTCGGCTCTTTACCTCCAAGATCATCTTCCGATCCAGGGTCCGCCATGTGGAGCAGGATGAGACGTGGTCACGTTTCTTCTTCCATAAGGTTCACAGGGGGAGCTCTGTGATGAACAGCCTTAGGGAGGAGGACGGCTCGGTAGCATCCTCACAGACAGACATGCTGAGGATCTGAAAATCCTTTTTCACAGATTTGTATGACCAAAAGGCCACAGACAGTACCTCCTCCCAGAAATTCCTGTCCTCGATCACGGAGGTCTTGGAGGACAGCAAGCGGGAGAGTCTGGACCAACCACTGACCCTAGAGGAGCTGACTGGCTCCATCCGTTCCTTTGACTCAAGTAAAACTCCCGGAAGCAATGGCTTACCGGCTGAGTTGTATTTGGCTCTGTGGGACTTCATGGGCCCGGACCTGCTAGAAGTGTACAACGGCATGCTTCTAGCTGGTAGCATGTCAGACTCCATGAGGAAGGGCAACATCACCCTAATCTACAAACAGAAAGGGGAGATGAAGGACATAAAGAATTGGAGACCCATAACACTCTTGGATGTAGACTACAAGATCCTGTCTAAGGCCATTGCCAACCGGGTCAAGTCTGCTCTGGGACAGGTGATCCACCTGGACCAAACCTGTGCTGTACCTGGCAGGAAAATCTCAGACAGCCTAGCGCTGCTGAGAGATACCATCACCTACGTGCAGGACAGACGGGTGGATGCCTGCCTAGTCAGCTTGGACCAGGAGAAGGCCTTCGACAGGATTTCGCACACGTACATGAGGGACGTGCTCTCCAAAATGGGTTTTGGGGAGGGAAACAGGAATTGGATCAAACTGCTCTACACCAACATCCGTAGTGCGGTCCAAATCAATGGGTGGGAATCAGACAGTTTCTCTGTAAGGTCTGGAGTCAGGCAGGGTTGCCCTCTCTCCTGTCTTGTTTGTCTGCTGTATTGAACCCTTTGCTGAATCCATCAGGAAGGATGCGAGCATAAGAGGAGTGACATTGCCAGGCAGTGGGGGCATTTAAGTAAAAACCTCCCTGTACATGGACGTTGTCGCTGTGTTCTGCTCGGATCCAGGGTCGGTCCGCAGACTGATTACTATCTGCGACCAGTTTGAGTCGGCCACGGAAGCCAGGGTGAACCGCAGGAAGAGCGAGGCCATGCTCTTTGGCAACTGGCCCGACAGATCTTCCATCCCCTTCACCATCAAGCCTGACTTCTTGAAGGTGCTTGGGATCTAGTTCAGGGGGGCTGAGGCATGTAACAGGAATTGGCTGGAGCGGATAGCCAGGGTGGGGAGGAAGCTGGAGCTGTGGAGGCAACGCACCCTCTCCATAACGGGAAAGAATTTGGTCATCAGGTGTGAGGTGCTCTCGGGCCTGCTGTACTTGTCACAAGTGTGGCACTGTCCCTCCTTCCTACGCCACAGGGATCACCTGGGCCGTCTTCCAGTTCATCTGGGGGTCGAGGATAGACCGGGTGCGACGGGCCACAATGTACAAGTCAGCCGACAACGGGGGTAAAAGCATGCCCAACGTCGCTCTCATCCTCATGACCACCTTCGTGTGTAGCTGCATCAGGCGGAGTGTAGAGCTAAGGCACGTGGACACCAAGCGTCACTACCTGCTGAGGTTCTACCTGTCCCCGGTGTTGCGAAGGATGGGCCTGGCGCAGATGCCACACAAGGTGCCAGTCAGCTGGACACTGCCGCCCATCTGTGGATAGGTTCTTCCGGACCAACACCTTTGACCACATGTCCATTGGGCAGTGGTAAGCACAGAATGTCCTGCAGGCACTGCAGGGAAAGGACTTGATGGACCCGGTGGGTCTGAGCAGACCTGAGCAGACTGCCCAGCTTGTCTGGCAAAATGCCTCATCGCCAGAACTCACCAACAAGCACCAAGACCTGTCTTGGCTGGCGGTGAGGGGAGCCCTCCCAGTCAGATCCTTCCTGCACCGTCGGAACCTCACTGCCAGCGCACGCTGCCCTCGGGACGGCTGCTATGGAGAGAAGATGGTTGCCCACCTCTTTGCAGAGTGTGGATTTGCTAAAAGAGTCTGGAGAAAAATGCAAGGGTCCCTGGTACGCTTTATCCCGATCAGCTCCGTCACAGAGGACTCTGTGATTTACGGACAGTTCCCAGGGACACATTCAGAGACTGACATCGAGTGCTGCTGGAGGGTCATCAACTCGGTGAAAGACGCCCTTTGGGCTGCCCGAGCATTGTTCACCACCCAGCAGAGCGAGATGTCCGTCGGGGAACGTTGCCGACTGGCCCACTGCAGACTGCAGGAGTACGTGCTGAGGGACGCACTGAAGCTCGGTGCAGCCAACGCCAAGGCTCGATGGGGGAGGGCCACAGTCTAAGGTCCTTCCGCTGCTGGGCATCGGGGGCACGGTATGGTGGAGACGCCCCTCAAAATAAGGGAAGGTATCCCACACAGGTGGGCCACATGAGTGGCATGGGTGGGGGACATATTTGTGAAATTTGGGGAAAAGAAATGTATAAACTGTATGATTCAATTTGTATAGCCTCCGAAAATGTCGGATGGATTTTCCGCAAGGTTCATGTATTGTATATATTTATCATTTGAATAAAGTCTATTTTTAAATATTCAAAAACAATAAAATTGACTGCAGCTCGTCATTTAATACCATCATCCCCTCCAAGCTGGTTACCAAGCTCTCAGATCTGGGTCTCTGCGCATCCCTCTGCAATTGGATCCTCGCCTTCCTCATCCACAGACCACAGTCTGTTCGTATTGGTGGAAATGTGTCATCCTCGATAGCAATCAGCACGGGAGCACCTCAAGGCTGCGTCCTCAGACTCCTACTCTACTCACTCTATACTCATGACTGCGTAGCCGGACATAGTGCTCCCATCATCAAGTTCGCCGACAACACCACTGTTTTAGAACGTATCACTGATGGGACCAGTCAGAGTATAGAAGTGAAATCGACCGATTGACCAAATGGTGCCTGTGCAATAACCTGGCTATCAACACCAGCAAAACCAAGGAACTGATTGTGGACTTTGGAAGGGGTAAGATAGGGAGCCACAATCCCGTTTATATCAACGGGTCAATGGTGGAAAGGGTCAAGAACTTCAAATTCCTGGGCGTGCATATTTCCAAAGATCTCTCCTGGTCCCAGCACACTGATGCAATTATAAAGAAAGCACATCAGCGCATCTACTTCGTGAGAAGATTACGGAGAGTCGGTATGTCAAGGAGGACTCTCTCGATTTTCTTCAGGTGCACAGTAGAGAGCTGGCTGACCGGTTGCATCATGGCTTGGTTCGGCAACTTGAGCGTCCAGGAGCAGAAAAGGCTGCAAAAAGTTGTAAACACTGCCCAGTCCATCACCGGCTCTGACCTCCCTACCATCGAGGGGATCTATCGCAATCGCTGCCTCAAAAAGGCTGCCAAAATCATCAAGGACCCACACCATCCTGGCCACACACTCATCTCTCTGCTGCCATCAGGTAGAAGGTACAGGAGCCTGAAATCTGCATCATCCAGATTCAGGAACAGCTTCTTCCCCACAGCCATCAGACTATTAACCACAACTTCAAACAATCTCTGAACTATAATAGCCTATTGTACTTTATCTGTTTATTTATGTGTACATGGATATATATATATATATATATATATATGGTCTATGGTATTTAGACACACTGATCTGTTCTGTATTTATGCCTACAATATTCTGTTGTGCTGCAGCAAGCAAGAATTTCATTGTCCTATCTGGGACACATGACAATAAATTCTCTTGAACTCTTCTCTTGGTAAGATCTCTCCTCTCCTTTGCAGAACAGTCAAAATCAGATTTTTTTTAACTTTGTAGTGTGTTGCTAAAGGTAAGGCTGTGAGTTAATAGTCATTTGCTTTTGCCTTCTTCCATCGTCAATTCTGCTATTTAATCTCTCCTGTTTTACAATTTAGCTCAGATATTTGGTTCTCTTTTTCCCCATCCCTCTGTATCTACATAAAATTTGCTACATCCAACTTTCCCATTTATAGAAAAACTCGCTGATTTAAAATGTCTATTTTCCATTTTTGCACCCATGCCTGCTCAATGTTTCTGGGATTTCTTATTTATTTATATCACAATTTGGTTAAAATTGTTGGCTAAACAGAACTGTGCAGAGAAATTTAGGACTATCTGTGTGTTTATTAATTTAGTATTAGTATTGGTATTGTTACATGTACTGAGATACAATGAAAAACATTGCTTTGCATTCTATCCAGGCAGAACATACCATAAATGAATACAACAGATAGTGTAGTGCAAAGGGAGTGCAGATTATAGTGTTACAAATAAAGATAAAGTACTGATTAAAAAATCATTCAAGGTCCATAATGTGGTAGATTGGGAATTTTGAACCACGCCTTTATTTTGTGATAGGTCCATTCAGAAGTCTGATAACAATGCAGGAGAAGCTGTTGCGGGTCAAAAGCCCTGTTCCTGTGCTGGACTTCTCCATGTTTTTGAATCTGGTGGTATGTGCTTTCAAGCTTTTGTATTTTCTGCCTGATGGGAGAGGAGAGAAGAATGATGAGAAAGAAAGGGTGTAAGTGGTCCTTGGTTATGTCGGCAGCTTTGAACATAATCCAACATTGGCAGGTGTTGCAAAATGTGGATGTAGTGGGGTAGTGGGGTTCCAGAAGGGGTTTGGTGTGGGTGGAGGGGACTGGTTTCAGTGAACTGAGCTATACTCACAACTCTCAAATTTCTTGCTGTCTTGGGCAGAGCAGTTGCCATACCAAACAGTGATGTATCCAGATGGACTGCTTTCTACAGTGCATCTGTAGAGAGTAATAAGAGTCATTGGAGATATGCCCATTGTTTTTAGTCATATGAGGAATAGATGTATTGTGTTTTCTTGGCCGTAGCCTCAATTTCGTATATTATCTACATTTTTTGTTATATTATCTATTCATTTTAGATAATATGACAGAATAGGTCTCAAAATAAACTTTCTAGCACATGACACAGCAAATTCCAAGATAACTATAGTATATTTAATGTTAAAACTGTAGCAAATGTTTATCTCATACTTAGGAGGACACAATACAAGAAAACAGAACGAGAAAAAAACGACAATTAGATTGTATTTGGAGCAAAGACTTTTCTAATGCAGATAAGTTGTTTCATATTACATCCTCTAGATGGCAATCTAGCAATTAGTTCTTCAAACTATCGAACTTGCACTGAATTTCTTTTGGTTGTTCAGCCACCATTACCTCCTCAATAAAATAGTTTACTTGCAAGGTTGCTTGGAGCAAAGTGAGAAGTGAGAAGGTTCCAAACTCCCAATGATGTATCTACCTGCCAAATTTCATTTAACTTATTAGTTGTGTGCTTTTGACATTGACCTGGGGTACTGACATTTGTAATATCTCAGATATTAGTTGGTGAACAAAACTAAATGTGTTCCAAATTACCCTACATCGAGTTCATTGGTATATAAGGAGATCAGTTGGTAGACAACTTTCAGATGAGTGTTTGAGCCTTTGCTATGAGCTTTAGTGGATTCCATGCTGGGACCAATATGTTGCCATGATAACTATGTTGTTCTGAAGAAACATGATGCTCCTTATGACAAGGCAATGCTCCAAGAAATGAACCCTGTTGTGATTGTTAAAAAGGTAAGATTAATCACACAATCCCAAAACATCTCTTCCTATCCTGGTATTGATACTTCCACTGGGGGGGGGGGTCACTTTGTCTTCCTTTAGGATGTACTCATCAGTTCATGTCTGTGGCTTCCTCCCAGCGTTCACCAATGATAGTCATACAGTAGCAATGTTACAAAATTTTGAGATTTTAAAAATCAAGTCTGCAATTTATCCCATCAGATAAAGCATAAAAAGAAGTTTAATTTGACACCTAATTCACTTTCATATCTTCAGTATTAAAAATGTTATGGCTATTTTCATACTTGGAAATTAGCATCTTGTTCCCTATTGCTTTTCCATTGACTTCACACAAAAGTTGTGATCGAGGACAGTCAAAAGCCCATAACTTCCTTAAAAATTAAGAGAACTGAAATAAATTTTCAGTTATTATAGATTGAAGCAGTCTGAAACAAATATGAAACAATCTTACTTGGATGACCTGAAATTAAAGCATATAATTAGTTACTTACCCAATTGTCGCTAATTACAAAATTCAATTATTAGATCTAAACATCTATCTATTTCTTAAGAAAATATCTACATTTTTTTAAAAGCCTAAGTGTCCAAATAACATTCACACAAGAATTCACAATATAACATGATTTTTAAATCTAATTGTCATTAATTTCTAGGCCAAATTGAAGGAATTTAGTGTTTAATGCCCGTAAAGGAATGGCCATTTAAATCAGCTTGCGAGTGGGATTGTCTGGAATGCGATGGATTGGAATGTTGCGGTTGCGGTCAATTTAAACCCCATATCGGCAGGAAAAATACTGCCGGTTCATATGGGGAATAAATCGCCGTTTCGCAACATGAAATGTTGATTAAGGTCATCTAAACAAGCAAGTTTATATGAAAAAATAAACAACTTTCATTTACCTGTCCCCTACGTAAAATCCGTCCCTGTTGTCGGCGTTCACGGCATTAGGAGCTAATTTTTATTTTACTGCAGTGCTGAAATAGTTGGGCGATTTAAAAAAAAAATTCACAGAACGGCCGTCGGAACTAATCTTTAGCAAAAGCTCGCACTCCGAGAAAATATAACTCAGGATGGCAAAGGAAAACCGCATTTTAACCCCGCCCCCCCCCCCCCTCAAAGGCGTCAAAGTCGCGCACACGGCCAGTGACAGAACTGCAGCGCCGCTGAAGGTAAGTTTTGTAACATACCTACATACAGGGGCTTGATTCCTGAAGATCATCATACACAGTGTTTCATTTTTCTGCCGTATTTTCCATAAAATTTCAAATTTGCTAATTCTCTGTCGAACTGCCAACTTGGATGACAAAATGTTCTGCTTTGACAGGACTCTCCTACTCTGATCAAAGTGGCATGGTTGAACCAGGGCCGTCTTAAAAGCATTATAGGCCCCCAGGCAAAGGCACTGCCCAGGGGCCTACACATTTCGTTTTTGTTCCCATTTTTTTCACATCGCTATAATCTGAATTTGGACACCTACTCCTGGCTTTCAGTATTCACTAAATTTGTCTCTAATTTCCTGAAGATAGGTTTCCAGAGACTCAAGAAGATTCATGGCACCAATTATGTTCACATCCTCTGACTGCAGGACCTTACTTGTTTTGTTCACTCTTTCAAGAATGTCATTCCAAAGAATTGTGAGAAGGATAGTTTCCAGGTTGTCCATTTTCTCGCTCAATCCTTCTGCCTCTCGCCGTGTGTTCACTTCCTGTACAGTGTCAGCTGATACAGAATCCTGTGCATGTTTAATTTTCTCGAAACCCCCATACAGAGCATAAACAGCATCAAAATGTGACGACCATCTCGTGTCAGACAGACACTTGACCACATTGTTTCCTAAAGATGATGCCAGAACATTCCATCGATGTGTAGAAGCAGAGAAAAAGGAATGCAGACACTGAACAAAGTCAAAGAATTTTACAGTCTGTAGACAACACTCTGCCGCATTTGAGAGGGGGGCGGGTTTAAAATGCCGTTTTCCCCAGACTATTCAAATCGATTTTTCTCAGGGTGTTTAGTTGCTGAAGAGAAATTGCTCGGACATTTGTTTTATGAAGTTATTTTTAAACTACGCTGGATCATTTATTAGCATGAGTAAATTAAAAATCATCTTGTAAAGCCATGAACGCCGACAACGGGACGGATCTCACGTACAGGACAAGGCAAGGTACATCGTTTATTTTTTCATATAAACTTGCTTCTTAGGATGCCTTTAATCAAAATGTCATGTTGCGAAAAGGTGACTTAGAAAAAATATGAACCGGCAGTGTTTTTCCTGCCGTTATGGGGTTTAAATTCACCGCAACCACAACGTTCCAATCGATCGCGTTCCATAAAATCCCACTCGCAAGATGATTTAAATGGCCATTAATTTACGGGAATTAAACACTAAATTCCTTCCATTTGGCCTATAAATTCATGACAATGAGATTTAAAAATCATGTTATATTGTGAATTCTTGTGTGAATGTTATTTGGACACTTAGGCTTTTTAAAAATGTTAATCGTTTCTTAAGAAATGGATTGATGTTTAGATCTAGTAATTGAATTTTGTAATTAGCTACAATTGGGTAACTAACTAATTACATGCTTTAATTTCAGGTCATCCAAGTAAGATTGTTGCATATTTGTTTCAGAATACAATTTATTCTCCTCAGCTCCAGCCTAAAGTGTATGCCATGTGTACCAATGTCCACAACAACCTCTGACTTTCCAATCGCTCGCTTGAGAATGTTCTGCAGCCACTCAGAGAAATTCTGGACCCTGGCACCAGGGGAAGCAACACACCATCCTAGACTCCTGTTTGCGGCCACAGATTCTCCTGTTAGTCCCCATAACAACAGAGACCACTATTACTATAGCCCTGTATGACTTAATGCTACCTTGCCCCTCCTCAGGATCAGATCAGGAACCACAGACCTGGCTGCTGCTACATTTTTCTGCATGATCAGTCCCTGCACACCCCCCACCCCAAACAGTATCCAACAGGGTCAAGCAGTTTTTGAGGAAATAGCCACAGGAGTTTACTGCCTGCTCTTCCTCCTAGTCACCCATCTAATTTCTGCCTAAACGTCAGGTGTGATCACCTCCCTATAACTCCTATCTATGCTGCTCTCATTCTCCCAGATGATCCTGAGGTCATCCAGCTGCAGCTCCAACCAGTTCCCTCAGTGATCAATCGGGAAATGCAGATGGACGCTGTTCCTACAGGTGTAGTCCTCAAGGACACTGGAAGTATCCCTGACTTCCCACAACCTACAGGAGCAGCATACCACTGCCCCAACTACCATCCCGACTACACTGAGACTGAAGAAGAAAGTTCCAAAATAAAAAAACCTTACCTTATCTTGCTGTCACCCTCTGCTTAGCCTCCGCTCTGCAGCCTCTCGAGTCAAAGCCTCTACACTTATCCTCATACACAGCACACCACCTCAACACACAACCTCTCCAAAACAGCCGCTTGCTTCACTCCTTCTGATTAACTGATGTGCTTCTCAGTGAGCTAATCAAATGACGATCTTTTAAAGCTTCCCATTGCTGCACTATTCCGTTCCAGCTCTTGGCTGGAAACTGCCTTTGCCTCTGCAGATGCTGCCTGTCCTGCTGAGTACCTTCAGTAGTTTTTTTTTTCTTCTTCTGTCTTAATGTTTCATGAACCCATGTTTATTTTGTAGAGGAACAATGTCAAAATTACATCACGTGCAAGTGAAATGCAGCAAAAGGATTACCCAGCTTTCTCATCCACCATATCACTACAATCAGTTAGAAAAAGGCTCCCTACCAGAAATTACACCTTTCCATGTTCTCCTGGGTTGCTGCCTGACCGGCTGAGATACTTCAACAACTTTATGCTTTTGGCTACAAGATTCCAACATTTGCAGTTTCTTGTGTCTATCGTGTCTATGGATTTTAAAATGACTGTAGTGATTCTATCCTAAAACAAAGATTACGAGAGACATGTTGGCCCATTGTTTTGCCTTCTTTACAATTAAGAATCTTTGACATTAGCCAGTTGTCAATTGGTGGCCAGGATGATCTGGGGTGAGGCATCAGGTTAAGCCACCCGAGGCAAAGAGGCATCTTACAGGCCACTTTGCTTTGTCGGTTGGCTAGAGCACCAAGGCCTAGAGTTTGATTTGACCTACAGGAGCCACAAACGTTAACAGCAACACATGAGAGGTGGTCTGGATCAAGCACTATATGACCCATTACCTTCAGCTATAGATTGAACCAGTCTCTTTTATAACCTTTGTCCACAGTATGTAGACAGTTCATCTTGTTAAACTTTATCTAAGAAAACTAATATGATTTCAAGCCCCCAAAGTGCCATTACATGTCCAAAAAAAACACACACACACAGACAAGATCTTATTCATTCTAAACCCTACTTTCCCCTTATACCCGATACCCTGTCTGATGACGGCCAATGTACCAAAACCCTCTTTTACCTTACTAGCTATTGTGATGGAACTTTCGGGGAACTGTACTCCTAGATCACATACTCTACAACACTCTCCAGGTTTCTCTCTCCTGTCCTGGTTTGGCTTCCCAAAATGCAAAAGCTCACAATTATCTACAGAGAAGCCATTCTTCAGCACATTTGCCTGGCTGAGAAAGATCCTGCTGTAATTTTGGATAATCCTCTTCTCCGTCTTGAATTCTTATCTAAACCATTGATATAAAACACAGATAGCAATGGACCCAGCACCAATCCCTGAGGCACACCACAGGCCTCCAGTCAAATAAACAACCTTCCACCTGCTTCCTTCCAGGAAGTCAATTCTGTAACCAGGTAACCATCTCCCTGCTGGATACCATGCCTTTGAACCTTCCAGAGCAGCCTATCAATTGGATTCTTATCAAAGGCCTTACTGAAGACCATGTAGACAACATCTATGACCTTGTTCTTGTCAACTATCTTAGTTACTTCTTCAAAAAACAATCAAATTCATGAGACATTATCTCCCAAATACAAAACCATGCTGACTATCCCTAATCATTATCTTTTCACCCAAGTGCATAGATATCTTATTCCCTCGCAATAATCTCTCCAATAAATTACCTACCTCAGATTTTAGGCTCACTGGTCTATAGAACCCAGGCTTTTCCTTGAAACACTTCCTATATGGAAGCACGTTAACTATTCTCCAGTCATCCGGCACCTCACTCGTGTCCAATTTGCAGGTGCCCTAATGCAGGGCTGCCAACATTGGGTGAGAGTTGGGAGTGAGAAATTGCGAGAGACAAAGCACGATGGAGCGTAGCGACTGAGGGGGGAGGCACGGTGTGGGAGGGGGGTGTCGGAGCTTTTGCATTTTTCAGTTTGAAATTGTGCAATCTGGTGCATACTGTAGCAAGTCTTTTAACTTACACTTGAATGCAATATTTATGCTTCAATTGGATTAGCCATGAATACGGTTAGGCTAAATTACATTCCTAATTACATTCCACAGGAGAGCCAGGCTCTCATCAACAGGTGCAGCACATGAATGATCTTAGTGTATTCATGTATGGCAATCAGATTATAATCAAGCACTTGGCCCATGTTGACCAACCTGGGTCTCACTACACACCTGGTACTACTCATGACCTTGACCCCAGTTGCATACCTCTCATTCCTGACCCCGAGTTGAGCCTTACACCTGGCCCCCTATTCTACCCTGATTGTAGCTGCTTACCTGCTTAGGTTCCCAGTGCTGAACACTCCCATTGTCCCAGCTTTGACTGCACACCTAGTACTATGCCAGACCTTGACTCTGGATGCACACTTGGCCTTGCTCCTAGCCCCTTTGCACTGACAATATATCTGGCCCACACATAAAGCCCCATATCTGATCCCCTGGACTTAACCTATTACGTTCAAGTCCACAGGTGTTTGTCTAATGCGGTAATCCTTTATACAGCACTTCACAGACCAAATTTTGTATAACAAAATTTGCTGCATCCATTGGCTTCCTTGTTATCTAACATGCTAGTTACTTTGTCAAAGAACTCATCAATTGGTTGAACACAATTTCCATCCATAAAATTATACTCGCTCAGCTGTATAAGTATTCTGTTACCATTTCCTTCATTTTCCTAACAAACTGTCATGAAGCCATTTTCACCCCCAATATTTTCAGTATTTTGCTGTCCTCCTCTCAGCTGGGACTTTTCCGAAATGCAAAGTCCAATAACAATATATATTTATGCATAATATTCTATTTAATGTGATCGTGAGAGTACATAATATTTTCTGTGGTATTCATAACAATAATAAAAAGATCTTTGTTTTGATTGCACCTACCAACATGCATACATTATTACATTACAGTAAATATGTACCAAAGGCAAATTTTTGTTCCAATGCTCCCCATTCCCAATTAGTTTCACATTGATGTGATTGAAATCCAAGTGAAGTTTAAATGGCGTCAGAAAAATCAAACCTCCGGATTTAATGATATTCATTACGTGATTGGCTGGAGTCAGTATCAGCACAATTACTGTATTAAACTTTGAATCTTCAGATGTCCTGGTTCAAGCTAAAACTAAAGACAAATAATAACCTCCTCACACATTCCCCTGCAAGTATCTCTGTCACTCCTTTAAAATATGCCCCTTCTTTGAACAAGCTCTTAAACAACGCATCTGAATCAGTTTCCATCTGATTACACACCTTGAGGATGTTCATCTACCTGTTCAATTAATAAAACATTGAGATTGGGACCATTTCTATTCAACCTGTAAAAGGAATTTGGGGGGGGACTGGGTTAGAAATAGTCATTGAGGTAAACAAACATAATAGTTGAGTGGCAAATGACAATAGTGCTACCTTCCCAATATTTAACTGAAGGAAATAATGGGTTATCGGGGCTGTGTGTTGTGACAGACAGCCTGACACCTTGCATTTCATTTAATTTTACAATTATCCCATCTACCTGGATATTCCGGATTAATAAATTAAGGTTTTGTCAACTAATTACAAATCAGGCTAATTACAAATCAATAACATTAGCCAACTCCGAAACACGAAGCGCTGAGCATTGGGATCCAGACATCACGGACAACTGGCCTCCGTTCCCCGCTCACATCTGTCAGTGCTCCCTGTCTGAACCAGGGGCCGTGGAGCATTTTTAAAAGTGGGGGGGGGCTGAGCGATCACTGATCACTGGCCTTGGGGGTACCCGGAGAGGCAATGAAGTGACCAAATGGGGGGAAGGTGTGGGAGGGGGGTGCCCCCCCTCCCACGGTAGGGACTTTGAAATTTGATGTATTAAAATAATGTTTTAGTGCATTGTAGAAGTATAATTTCAATGTTTTTTTGTTTGAAGTATTTTTAAGCGGTAACTTTTTTCACACAAAGGGTGGTGGGTGTATGGAACAAGCTGCCAGAGGAGGTAGTTGAGGCAGGGACAGGTTGGGCCGAAGGGCCTGTGGACAGGTTGGGCTGAAGGGCCCGTGGGCAGGTTGGGCCGAAGGGCCCGTTTTCACACTGTATCACTCAAGGACTATATTATACCTCCACCATGCATGAACGCTTCAAAATCAAGTGGTCGAGTTTTATTGCTATATATTCAAGCATAGAAACAGAAAATAAGTGCAGGAATAGGCCATTCGGCCCTTCGAGCCAGCACTGCCTTTCAATTAGATCATGGCTGTTCATCTAAAATCAGTACCTGTTTTTTCCCCATATCCCTTGATTTTGCTAATCCCAAGAGCTAAATGTAACTCTCTCTTGAAAACATCCAGTGAATTGGCCTGCACTGCCTTCTGTGGGAGAGAATTGCACAGATTCACAACTCTCTGGTTGAAGAAAGTTTGTCCTCATCTCAGTCCTAAATGGCCTACCCCTTATTATTAAACTGTGACCCCTGGTTCTGAACTCCCCCTACATTGGGAACATTTTTCCTGCAGTTACAGTAAGTGAAAATCTAGCAGGCAAGCAGGATGCTTTATCCAACCACCCCCATTTGAAGGCCACTATCTTCCACCGCTTCTACCCACTGCTTGGTACTTACTTCCAGCAGCCACTGGTAGTCCTCCAGGATGCACCGAGCCGCAGCCTGGTCCATGTCAGTCACCAGGGCGAATTCTGCACAGAGACTCTCATTGCAGCGGCGTAATACTTCCGACGCCTCCGACCGCCCGGGACTCTTGCACTGAGGCTGCTCCATGGCCGGAGCTGCAGTGAGCGACTCACCAGCCCGGCAAACACTCATCAGCCATGACTCCCCGTCCACTTCTGCCCCTGCCGCTGCTTCTGCTTCTATTCCTCCCTCCACCCCAAATCCTTAAATTCCAACTGTTGCCAGGAGCAGGACATGGCATCACTTACTGCGCTGGGCGACACTCATTCACTGCCCAGTCCATGTCTTTCAATGTAAATTTACATGGGCACATGCTTTGGAGGTGTGTGATGGTTCGGTCAAGTGAGAATAGCAGTGAATAGGAATGCTGCTGTCTTGTCAACAGAAGCGCACACAAGCAGTTGCTATTAGTTTTGAAATTCTCATTGATCACAGAATTTCTCAGGACAGAGCATGAGAAATTCTGTGACCAGCGTGAGAGCATGAGAATTGGGCAAAATGCGTGAGAGTTGGCAGCTCTGCCTGAGGAGATATATAAATCATTAATGTTTTACTTAATGACTTAATTTAAGTAATTAAATTTGAAAACCTGGTGGAGATATATAATCAGGCCACGGAAATTTATTTACATTCATATGCCTTAAGACATCCAACAACTCTTCGACCATAATACGGACTGTCCTCAAGACAGAGGACATGGGCCAAACCTATGCCACTTTGTAGTGTATGTTGAACAATCCCTATTTCAGGCATTCACTGGCCTCCAAATCAAAGGTGTAGCTATGGGCACCCGTATGCGTCCTAGCTATGCCTGCCTCTTTGTAGGTTACATTGAACAATTCCTGTTCTAGATGTACACTGGCCCTATCTACAAACTCTATCTCCATTACATTGACAACTGCATTGGTGCTACCTCCTGCACCCATGCAGAACTCATGTACTTAATTAACCACCACCAATTTCCATCCTGCACTCAAATTCAGTTGGACCAACACCTCCCTTCCCTTTCTTGATCTCACAATCTCCATTAGAGGAGATAGACTATCGACTGACATCTACTATAAACCCACTGATTCCCACAACTATCTCGACTACACTTCTTCCCACCCTGCTTCCTGCAAAGACTCTATCCCCTACTCCCAATTCCTCTGTCTACGCCACATCTGCGCCCAAGATGACGTGTTCCATGCCAGGACATCCAAGATGTCCTCATTCTTTAGGGGATGGATTTCCCCTCTCCCATCATTGAAGAGGGTCTCACACATGTTTCTTCGCCTTGCACCGCCCTTGCTCCCCCTCGTCGCAACAGAGACAATCCCCTTAGTCCTTACCTTTTACGCCATCAGCAGTCGCATACAACACATAATCACTAACATTTTCGTCACCTCTAATGGGATCCCACCACTAGTTACATCTTCCCATCTCCACCCCTTTCCGCCTTCCACAGAGACTGTTCCCTCCGCAACTCCCTGGTTAACTCATCCCATCCCACCCAAACCACCCCTTCCCCAGGTACGTTCCCCTGCAACCACAGAAGATGCAACACCTATACCTCCTCCCTCGACTCTGTCCAGGGACCCCGACAGTCTTTTCAGGTAAGGCAGAGGTTCACTTGCTCCTCCTACAACCTTATCTACTGCGTCCATTGTTCAGGTTGTGGACTCTTGCATATCGGCGAGACTAAACGTAGACTGGGCGATCATTTAACTGCACACCTTCGCTCAGTCCACCTGGACCCACCTGATCTCCCGGTTGCTAAACACTTTAATTATCCCATTTCCACACTGACCTTTCTGTCCTAGGCCTCCTCCATTGTCAGTTTGAGCCAAACGCAAATTGGAGGAACAGCATCTCATATTTCGCTTGGGCAACTTGGAGCCCAATGGTATGAATATTGATTTCTCTGATCAGCCATGATCATATTAAATGGCGGTGCAGGCTCGAAGGGCCGAATGGCCTACTCCTGCACTTATTTTCTATGTTTCTAACTTCAAATAACCCTGGTATTCCCACTCTCTCCATCCCTCCTCCACCCAATTCACACCAGCTTCTTGTTTTCACCCAACAAACAGCTAACAAAGGCCTGTTTCCTTTATCATTGCATATCTTCCATTCATTGTTCTATATCTCTACATCATCGTCTATATCTCTCGTTTCACTCAGTCAGTCACTCAGTCTTCCCGTGGATTTTGAAGCAACAGCAACAAAGAGAAGCAGGAGAAAGCACTGATTGGCTCTAGCCCAAGTGGGAGGAAAGTTCTCAGTGAGTCAGAGGGTGAAAGCAGTTCCTCAAAACTGAGGAATTTGGTTTGTAAATTAGGCAATTGAACAGTCAATATAAGCAAGGCAGCTCTTGGGGAGCGGCCTTGTGAGGGAAGTGCCCTGTGAGTAAAGTGTGAGTCTTTGGCTCGAGAGTCTTCGGCGAGGAGGCTGCGCAAAATACTGGATAGGGCGAGACCGAGGCAAAAGAAGATGTCAAGCAAGCTGATGCAGTGTGATGCTTGCAGTATGTGGGAGGTCAAGGACACTGCTGGTGCCTCTGGATGCTACAAATGTGAGAAGTGCATCCAGGTACAGCTCCTGAAGGACCGAGTTGGGGAACTGGAGAAACAAGTGGATGACCTCAGGTTCATTCGAGAAACTGAGTCGTTTCTCGACAAGTCCTTCAGTGAGATTGTTACACCCAAGGCACTAGAAGAGAGAAGGTGGGTGACGGTGAGAAAGGGAGGAAAACATGGGATGCAAAGGTCCCCGGGTGTTGTACCTCTTGTGAACAGGTTCACCCACGTGGAAGCTGCCGGGACAGAAGACGGTATCCCACTGAGCGGCGGACTGGCTTGCCAAACAAAAAGGGCTGATGAGCCAAACCCACAGAGGCCAAAGTCGGGCAACGCCATTGTAGTTGGAGACTCCATTGTGAGAGGTACGGACAGGGGGTTTTGCGGCAACAGACGGGATTCCAGGATGGTGTGCTGCCTTCCTGGTGCCAGGATCCAGGATGTTACGGACAGAGTGCAGACAATCCTCAAGGGCGAAGGTGACCAGCCGGAAGTGGTCGTGCATGTTGGCACAAATGATGTTGGAAAGAAGGAGATGATTTTTTTGCAGCGGGACTTCAGAGAGCTCGGAAAAATGCTGAAAAGCAGGACTTCCAGGGTTGTTATCTCCGGTTTGCTTCCAGTTCCTCGTGCTGGCGAGAGCAGGAACAGGGAGATATGGGACCTGAATGTGTGGCTGAGGAACTGGTGCAGGGGGCAGGGATTTAGATTCTTAGATCACTGGGATTTTTTTTATAGTAAGGGGGAACTGTACAAAAGGGACGGATTGCATCTTAACAGGTGGGGGACCAGCATTCTGGCCGGCAGGTTTGCCACTGCTACACGGATGGTTTTAAACTGAATAAGGGGGGTGGGGTATCAAATGGGATAGTCGAGGACGGAGTTAGAGGGAAAGAGAGTAAAGCGATGGTTAATGACCCCAGAATTAACGGGGAAGAAAGCTCACAAAGGGATAGGAGAGTATGGCCAAGTGTAATAGGGATCGATGTGAAAGGGGCCACTTGTCAACATAATTGTATAAGGAGTAAGAGTGTTGTAAAAACAAGCCTGAAGGCTTTGTGTCTCAATGCGAGGAGCATTCGTAATAAGGTGGATGAGTTGAAGGTGCAGATAGCGATTAATGACTATGCTATAGTTGGAATCACGGAGACTTGGCTCCAGGATGACCAAGGCTGGGAGCTGAACATCCAGGGATATTCAATATTCAGGAGGGATAGACGAAAAGGAAAAGGAGGTGGGGTAGCGTTGCTGGTGAGAGAGGAGATTAATGCAATAGAAAGGAAGGACATTAGCGTGGAGGATGTGGAATCGATATGGGTAGAGCTGCGAAACTCTAAGGGGCAGAAAACGCTAGTGGGAACTGTGTACAGGCCACCTAACAGTAGTATTGGAGTTGGGGATGGCATCAAACAGGAAATTAGAAATGCGTGCAACAAGGGTAACACGGTTATAATGGGTGACTTCAATCTGCATGTAGATTGGGTGAATCAAATTGGCAGGGGTGCTGAGGAAGAGGATTTCCTGGAATGTATGCGGGATAGTTTTCTCAACCAACATGTGGAGGAACCAACGAGAGAGCAGGCTATTCTAGACTGGGTATTGAGTAATGAGGAAGGCTTAGTTAGCAGTCTTGTTGTGCGTGGCCCCTTGGGCAAGAGTGACCATAATATGGTTGAGTTCTTCATTAGGATGGAGAGTGACAAAATTAAGTCAGAAACAAGGGTTCTGAACTTGAACAAAGGTAACTTTGAAGGTATGAGATGTGAATTGGCCAAGATAGACTGGCAGGTGATTCTTAAAGGGTTGACAGTGGATGTGCAATGGAAGGTATTTAAAGACTGCATGGATGAAGTACAAAAGTTGTTCATACCAGTTTGGCAAAAGAATAAATCGGGGAAGGTGGTGCATCCATGGATAACAAGGGAAATCAGGGATAGTATAAAAACAAAAGATGAGGCATACAAATTTGCCAGAAAAAGCAGCCTACCGGAGGACTGGGAGAAATTCAGAATCCAGCAGAGGAGGACAAAGGGCTTAATTAGGAAAGGGAAAATAGATTATGAAAGGAAACTGGCAGGGAACATAAAAACTGACTGCAAAAGTTTTTATAGATATGTAAAGAGAAAGAGACTAGTTAAAACAAATGTTGGTCCCTTGCAGTCAGAAACAGGTGAATTGATCATGGGGAACAAGGACATGGCAGACCAATTGAATAACTACTTTGGTTCTGTCTTCACTAAGGAAGACATAAGTAATCTGCCGGAAATAGCAGTGGAACGGGGGTCAAATAAGATGGAGGAACTGAGTGAAATCCAGGTTAGCCGGGAGGTGGTGTTGGGTTAATTGAACGGATTGTAGGCCGATAAATCTCCAGGGCCAGATAGTCTGCATCCCAGAGTACTCAAGGAGGTAGCCTCAGAAATAGTGGATGCATTAATGATAATTTTTCAAAATTCCTTAGATTCTGGAGTAGTTCCTGAGGATTGGAGGGTAGCTAATGTAACCCCACTTTTTAAAAAAGGAGGGAGAGAGAAAGCGGGGAATTACAGACCAGTTAGTCTAACATCGGTAGTGGGGAAACTGCTAGAGTCAGTTATTAAAGATGGGATAGCAGCGCATTTGGAAAGTGGTGAAATCATTGGACAAAGTCAGCATGGATTTACGAAAGGTAAATCATGTCTGACAAATCTGATAGAATTTTTCGAGGATGTAACTAGTAGAGTGGATAAGGGAGAACCAGTGGATGTGTTATATCTAGACTTTCAGAAGGCTTTCGACAAGGTCCCGCATAAGAGATTAGCATACAAACTTAAAGCACACGGTATTGGGGGTTCAGTATTGATGTGGATAGAGAACTGGCTAGCAGACAGGAGGCAAAGGGTAGGAGTAAACGGGTCCTTTTCAGAATGGCAGGCAGTGACTAGTGGGGTGCCGCAAGGCTCAGTGCTGGGACCCCAGCTATTTACAATATATATTAATGATTTGGACGAGGGAATTCAATGCAACATCTCCAAATTTGCAGATGATACCAAGCTGGGGGGTATAGTTAGGTGTGAGGAGGATGCTTGGAGGCTGCAGGGTGATTTGGATAGGCTGAGTGAATGGGCAGATGCATGGCAGATGCAGTACAATGCGGATAAATGTGAGGTTATCCACTTTGGTGGCAAAAACATGAGGGTAGACTATTATCTGAATGGTGGCAGATTAGGTAAGGGGGAGATGCAACGAGACCTGGGTGTCATGGTACACCAGTCATTGAAAGTAGGCATGCAGGTGCAGCAGGAAGTGAAGAAAGCAAATGGTATGTTAGCATTCATAGCGAAAGGATTTGAGTATAGGAGCAGAGAGGTTCTACTGCAGTTGTACAGGGTTTTGGTGAGGCCACACCTGGAGTACTGCGTACAGTTTTGGTCTCCAAATCTGAGGAAAGACATCCTTGCCATAGAGGGGGTACAGAGAAGATTCACCAGACTGATTCCTGGGATGTCAGGACTTTCATATGAGGAAAGATTGGATAGACTCGGTTTGTACTCGATGGAATTTAGAAGATTGAGGGGGGATCTTATAGAAACCTACAAAATTCTTAAGGGGTTGGACAAGCTAGATGCTGGAAGATTGTTCCCGATGTTGGGGGAGTCCAGAACAAGGGGTCACAGTCTAAGGATAAGGGGGAATTCCTTTAGGACCGAAATGAGGAAAACATTCTTTACACAGAGAGTGGTGAGTCTCTGGAATTCTCTGCCACAGAAGGTAGTTGAGGCCAGTTCATTGGCTATATTTAAGAGGGCGTTAGATGTGGCACTTGTGGCTAAAGGGATCAGGGGGTATGGAGAGAAGGCAGGTACGTGATACTGAGTTGGATGATCAGCCATGATCACATTGAATGGCGGTGCAGGCTCGAAGGGCCGAATGGCCTACTCCTGCACCTATTTTCTATGTTTCTATGTTTCTATGTTTCCCTTTCCCATGACTTTCAGTCTGAAGAAGGGTCTCGACCTGAAACATCACCAATTTCTTCTCTCCAGAGATGCTGCCTGTCCCGCTGAGTTACACCAGCTTTTTTTGTCTATCTTCTTCCTCAAGACATCTCCATTAACTGCCCCAGTCATCATGATTTTCTCCAAAGTAAAATCAGCGGAGAAATAATAATTGATGACCTTGTTCGTCTCCTTTGGCACATCACATAGATTACCATTTTGGTTTATGAGGGGAACTAATCTCGCTCTAGATACCTTCCTTCGCTTAGGGCAGCACGGTGGTGCTGCAAAAATAGTTGCTGCCTTACAATGCCAGAGTCACAGGTTCAATCCTGAATATGGGTGCTGTCTGTTTGGAGTTTGTATGTTCTCCCAGTATAGCTTTTCTCTGGGTGCTTCGGCTTTCTTCCACATTCTAAAGACGTGCATGTTTGTAGGTCAATTAGCTTCTGTAAAAAATTGCGCCGAGTGTGTAGGATGTGAAACTGGTCTAACATAGAATTAATGTACAGCTGATCACTGGTCAGTGCAGACTTGGTTGGTCGCAGAGCCCGTTTCCACACTGTATCTCTAAATTAATCTAAACTTTTATATAACTTGGGTTTGAATATTTTCTGAAGATGCCATTCTATGGGAGGAGCAGGATAGGTCCACAATTCTTAACATTGAATTGTTTAAAAAAAGCACAAGGACAGGAGTGGGAATGCTGAGGATAGCCATTGATCTGTGATCTCTTTATCGCCTATCCATCCACTCCACCCTTTCAGCAATTACCGACAAGGTGATTAGTATAGATTTTGATAAGACTCACACTGATCTCCAAGAGTTCACAGATTTATTGCCATTATAAATTGCCAATAAACCTGTTTTGCCTGCACTTTGTTCTCCCTCAAATCTGAAATTCAGCAAAACACAGTAAAAGGTCAGAAATGGCCACGAGGTGTGTAGATGTTAATCTTGCAAATAGAAACATAAAAAAGGACGGCAAATTATTCAATAGGTTTATACAAAAAGTGTTGTTTCTAAATCATCAAGAATGTTGGAGACGTAGAATTTAGTGGAGATTTTCTGGGATGTACTGGGGTGAGAGAGTTCTCACCCTGATACTTATCTGTGATTTATCCCTTTAGGACTTATCTGTGAAGAATGGATAAGTGGATTTATGTTTCTCTGAGCAGTAGGTGTTCAAAGCTTTGAAGTTATTGACAGAATAGGGAGAAAATGGTCGTTAAAATGGTCTGTAACTAAAAACAAATAAGTAAAAACATTTAAGATAAGTGACCATATACAGAAGAATATGAGAAAGTGTGTCATTTACACTAAAGATTGACACGCAGCCTCTCTGGAGAAACGAAATGGGTGAGATTTTGGGTTGAGACTGAAGAAGGGTCTCGACCAGAAATGCGCCCATTCCTTCTCCTCTGGTGATGCTGCCTGTTCCGCTGAGTTACTCCAGCATGTTGTGTCTCAAATTTATATCTTACCAGTTGTGGGATTCATTCCTGAATGTTGCAGATGACTATAACCCTATTGTTACCCGTTTAAGCTTCATTTTAAGGCATTAATAGGCTGATTTGCATGCTTTCATTAAACATTCTGGTTCTCCTTTATAGGTAGACAAAAATGCTGGAGAAACTCAACAGGTGAGGCAGCATCTATGGAGTGAAGGAATAGGTGACGTTTCAGTTCGAGACCCTTCTTCAGACTGATGTGGGCGGGATTGGGAAGAAGAAAGGAAGAGGCGGAGACAGTAGGCTGTGGGAGAGCTGGGAAGGGGAAGAGGAGGAGAAGGAGGGAGAAAGCCAGGACTACCTGAAATTGGAGAAATCAATGTTCATACCGCTGGGGTGTGAACTACCCAAGCGAAATACGAGGTGCTGCTCCTCCAATTTGCAGTGGGACTCACTCTGGCCATGGAAGAGGCCCAGGACAGAAAGGTCAGATTCGGAATGGGAAGGGGAGTTGAAGTGCTCAGCCACCGGGAGATCAGGTTGGTTAATGCGAACTGAAAGGAGGTTCTCCTTTGCACATCTCTTTAGCTGATTGATCAATCTATTTTTGTAATGATTAGCAGAATAATTTCCTAATTGATAAACATCTAAGGTGCTAAATTCATAAATAGTGGACATGACAAGAGAAAGGCGTAGGAGTTCCATGTTAATTTGCTGCTATTTACCTGTCACAGCTCTTCTTGTTAAATTTGTAATATTTAAACTTAGAATCTCATCCTACATTGCGCATGATGTGATAAATGGCTTTATGTGTTTTCGGTTTGAAAAGTAATTTCTAGTCAACTGGAAAAATAAAATTGATGATTGGTTATTTCACCTATATTGAAGATGATAAATATTTATTGTACTTGAAAAATCAACCCATGTACTTGTATTGAAGAGTGCGCAGTCACCAAGCTATGAAACATGACCAATACTTTATACAAATCATGCTCTATGCACCAGCTTTTTTCTTTGTCCCATGTTTGACTGTAGACCCTAGTCCTACTCTTTGGAACTTACTTGATACATCTATTTGATGTTCCCCCATCTTCTAAATGCAAGTTTCTATGAGAATCTACTTTGTGTTACCATTCTTAATTCCTACCATCAAGCCTCAATGAAATCTCCTTCAATCTATTATGAAGCACCACTCTTTTAGAGCTTCCATGGATATTGAAGAGACAGCAGCAAAGAGAAGCAGGAAAAAGCAGTGATTGGCTCTTGCCCGAGTGGGAGGAGAGTTAGAAGTGATTCAGAGGGGGAAAACAGTTTAAAAAGAGAGGCAAAGCAGACAGACTTAACACAGAGCTTCCGTGGATTTTGAAGAGACAGCAGCAAAGAGAAGCAGGAAAAAGCAGTGATTGGCTCTAGCCCGAGTGGGAGGAGAGTTAGAAGTGAGTCACAGGGGGAAAACAGTTCACAACTGAGGAATTTGGTTTATAAATTGGTAAATTAGGCAATTTATCAGTCAATATATGCAAGATGGCTCTTAGGGAGCAGCAGTGAGGGAGTGACCTTGTAAGTAAAGTCTTTGGCTTGAGAGTCTTCGACCAGGAGGCTGAGAAGAGAAGGCTACGCATAAAGCTCGAGAGGATGGAACGTGGGGAACACATGTCGGGGCAGATGAGACAGTGTGAGGCTTGCAGAATGTGGGAGCCCAGGGACACAGATGGAGCCCCTGGCTGCTACAACTGTGGCAAGTGCATCCAGCTTCAGTTCCTAAAGAACCGTGTTGGGGCACTGGAGAAGCAGTTGGATGACCTCAGGGCCATCCAGGAAAATGAGAATTTCCTGAACAGAACCTACAGTGAGGTAGTCACGCCGAGGGTACTGGAAGAACCAAGGTGTGTGACGTAGAGAAAGGGTGGAAATCGTGGAGTGCAGAAGACCCAGGTGGCTGTGCCTAATGAAAACGGGTACCCCCTCTTGGGAACTGTCCGGGGAAACTATGTTTCCAGTCCGAGCGGCAGACACATCCTAGAGATGGGACGTGACCGGCAAGACCGACATTGGGCAGAGCCCTAGTGGTGGGTGACTCCATTATCCAAGAAGCGGACAGGAGATTCTGTGGCGGCAAACGAGATGCGAGGATGGTCTGTTGCCTCCCTGGTGCCAGGGTTCAGGATGTCACGAGCCAAATTCAGAACATCCTCGAGAGAGAGAGAAGGTGAACAGCCGACAGTAGTTGTGTACGTAGGCACAAACGACAACGGGAGGAAGGAGGTTCTCCAACATGAGGTCAGAGAGTTGGGAAGAAGACTGAAATGCCGGACTTCTAGGGTGGTTACCTCTGGATTGCTTCCGGTACCTTGTGCTAGTGAGGACAGGAACAGGGAGATAGGGGATCTGAATGTGTGGCTGAGGGGCTGGAGCAGGGAGCAAGGATTTAGATTTATAGACCACTGGGATCTCTTCTGGGGTAGGAGTGACCTGTACAAAAGGGACGGGTTACTCCTTAACTGGAGGGGAACTGACATTCTGGCTACACGTGCGGGTTAAAACTAAATAGTGGGGGGGAGCGATTGAAAAATTGGGAGTACAAAGATGGAGTTGAAGAGGAAGTGACGACAGGAAAAATTACAAAAGATTTTCGAATTAAAGAGAAGGGACGTCAGGGCCAATTGCGAGGGGGGAAGTAAATACAGAGGTCAAAGTGCTGTTTATGAATGCGCAAAGTATAAGGAATACAGTGGACGAGCTTGAGGCTCCGTTAGAAACTGGTAAGTATGATGTTGTGGGAATTACTGAGACATGGCTGCAAGAGGGCCAGGGATGGGAACCGAATATTCAAGGGTATACCTCCTATCGAAAAGACAGACAGGTGGGCAGAGGGGGTGGGGTTGCCCTGTTGGTGAAGAATGAAATTCAGTCCCTTGCAAGGGGTGACATTGAAACAGGAGATGTGGAGTCAGTGACTAGTGGGGTACCGCAAGGCTCGGTGCTGGGACCGCAGCTATTTACAATATACATCAATGATTTGGATGAAGGGATTCAAAGTAACATTAACAAATTTGCAGATGACACAAAGCTGGGTGGCAGTGTGAACTGTGAGGAGGATGCTATGGAGTGCAGGGTGACTTGGACAGGTTAGGGGAGTGGGCAGATGCATGGCAGGATAATGCGGATAAATGTGAGGTTATCCACTTTGGTAGCAAAAACAGGAAGGCAGATTACTATATAAATGGCGTCAAGTTGGGAAAAGGGGACGTACAGCAGGATCTGGGGGGTCCTTGTACATCAGTCTATGAAAGTAAGCATGCAGGTACAGCAGGCAGTGAAGAAAGCGAATGGCATGTTGGCCTTTATAACAAGAGGAATCGAATATAGGAGCAAAGAGGTCCTTCTGCAGTTGTACAGAGCCCTAGTGAGACCACACCTGGAGTATTGTGTACAGTTTTGGTCCTCTAATTTGAGGAAGGACATTCGTGCTATTGAGGGAGTGTAGGATAGGTTTACAAGGTTAATAGTAAGATTAGATGAGAACTTGCCAGTTTGATCTTTATTTTATGAGGAGTTACGGTGAGCGATTACGTGAAGGAGCCCCGCCAGTGCGCATGCGCGTCAATCTTGAAAGCAGTGGCGTGAAATCACAGTAACTACAGTCGAAGTGATATAGTAAGACTCGGAAGACTAGAACTACCAGATGATCTTTGCGATTATGAGGGTCGGGAGCGGAGGGCACGTAATCGCTCACCGTAACTCCTCATAAAATAAAGATCAAACTGGTAAGTTCATGTTTAATCTTACTATTGTATTTTGGAGTCACGTGCGCGATTCTGTGAAGATTTCAAAGCTCTGTGATTTCATGCCTTGGATCCAGTTCCATACGACGCACTGCTTCGGTTGACACAGGATAAACAAATAATGTATTGCATGTTGTTTAAATTATACAATGAATGTTTTTAATAATAAAAGAACAGTAATAACCCCTCACTCCCAGGGGGAAATTACAAAACAGAACCCAAAACTAGTGGGGTACTAGTGGGATTTGAGTACAAGAGCAGGGAGGTTCTACTGCAGTTGTACAGGGTCTTGGTGAGGCCACACCTGGAGTATTGCGTACAGTTTTGGTCTCCTAATCTGAAGAAAGACATTCTTGCCATAGAGGGTGTACAGAGAAGGTTCACCAGACTGATTCCTGGAGTGGCAGGAATTCCATATGAAGAAAGACTGGATAGACTCGGCTTGTGCTCGCTGGAATTTAGGAGATTGAGGGGGGATCTTATAGAGACTCACAAAATTCTTAAGGGGTTGGACAGGCTAGATGCGGAAAGCTTGTTCCCGATGTTGGGGAACTCCAGAACAAGGGGTCACAGTTTAAGGATAAGGGGGAAGTCTTTTAGGACCGAGATGAGAAGATCATTTTTCACACAGAGAGTGGTGAGTCTGTGAAATACCCTGCCACAGAAGGTAGTTGAGGCCAGTTCATTGGTTATATTTAAGAGGGAGTTAGATGTGGCCCTTGTGGCTAAAGGGATTGGGGGGTATGGAGAGAAGGCAGGTACAGGATACCGAGTTGGATGATCAGCCATGATCATATTGAATGGCGGTGCAGGCTCGAAGGGCCAAATGGCATACTCCTGCACCTATTTTCTATGAAAACAGCTTTCCCAAATCATTCCGTTGTGAGGACAGGTTTGTCATAAAATCATGAAAAGGTTCCTTCACTGGACCATCATGCGGCTCCGAGGAATTGGTCTAAAGGCATGTCCAGTGTCGTCACTGCGGATGTTGATGCCGCCCTGGTGGAGTGAGATTTAAATGCATCAGTGTCTACTCCAGCACAATCCAAAACCTGTTTCAGCCATCTAGAAATAGTTTGTACTGACACCTTTCCATGAGGTTTTTAATTGGCTGATGAGCATCGCTGTTTCGGAGCCTCTGAGATTCTTGGTGACCTCAATATATTGACGCAGGTGCATAACTACACATAGTCTCAGGTCAATGGGATATGTTTTAAAGCTTATTCTGGTTCCAGAGGTCCCTGGCCTGCTTTGTTTGATTAGATCATATACATAAAACGTAATATTATCTATAGAAGAATGCATGCTGTCGAGTCGTAGCATTGTCTGGACCCGTTGCACTGAAACTAGCACCATGAGCATGACCACTTTGAGCGTTAGCTTCTGGAAAGACAGAAGTAATTGTAGCCCATTGCCGAAGCAGTGTGAGAACTATAATCACATCCCAGATTTCCATATATCTAAGTCTGTGAGGATTTTGTTAAAAATGCCTTTCATGAATCGGGACACCAATGGATGCGATCCGACAGAGTGTTGTCCCGCCCCTGCCGTAAATAGGAGGACAAAGCACTTTGAGCACTATTAATGGCACTATAGCTCAATTGCTCGTCAAAATGCAATGTAGCAAGGAACTCCAATACATCAGGTATGCCTGCAGTATGCTAAGATATATTGGACTGTAAGCAGAACATCTCCCATTTCTTAATATGAGATACATATTGTTTTTTAGTACTATCTCTACAGGCCGCAGTAATCGCATCCATGGTCATACTCGATAGTCCGAGCCCCTGGAATGGTCTGGTCAGAATCTGCAAATCAACAGATTAATACAATCATGTAAAGGGTGACTCTCTCCTGTCACAGGGTGAACCACCAAGTTGCTGCATTTGGGGATAGTCATGAATGGCTGTGTCATCAGTCTGAGAACCAATGGGAACCATGGCTGTGTGGGTCAGTCAGGAACTACCAAATCGCCTGAAGCGGAATCCTGCTCCATTTTGGTGTGACATTGACTGATGAGGCAGAATGGGGAAAAGCGTAAAAGAACGTACGTCCCCAATGTAGCGAGAATGCATCCACCGCTACTGCCCCTGGATCCGGTTCCCATGAGACGTATTTAGTTAACTGGTGATTTAACCTGGATGCAAACAGATCTATGTCTGGCAATCCATACCGGATGACAATCTTTTTGAAAACTTTTGGATTCAGCATCGATTCTGTGTTGTCATTAAATTTACGTGATCTGGTGTCTACCACCACGTTATCTCTACCTGGTAGGCAGATAGCTGAGACCCAGATGTTTTTCGTAATACACCAGTGCCAGATGAGGTTAGCCAGATTATCACATGATAATGACTTAATTTCACCCATGTGATTGATATATGCAACAGCTGTGGTATTGTCAATCTGGAGCTGAACATGTAAATCATGCAATGTTGAACAGTATGTTTTTAGGCCATAGAATGCACCCAGCAATTCTAAGTAGTTTATCCCATGCATCTGCTGGATTAATGCCTCTTGCATACCCCATCTGCCGCCACAGCTAGACTCAGTAT